>VDFB02000009.1:12116316-12166511 GCA_007258455.2 Sequoia sempervirens
ATGATCAAGGAACTTATCTAATGGTTATTTGTTCTGCTCTTTTTCTTTTTATTTTTTTGTTGTTGGTTCATGCTAATGGTATACTGATGTCTATGTAATCATTTTTTTTTTTGGTTTTTGGGTGGGAATCCCATTTCTTTATCTTTGCTACCTTTGTTCTTTTTTGTATAGGGTTTTAGGAACCCTTCAAAACCTGTTTATCATTAATCAAAAACAATTCTTTGGACACAACCAAAAAATAGTCACAATATCAACAACATCATGACACTCATCAAAACATTGACTCATATCAACAAAAAAGTATATTTCCATAACATCAGGTGAATCAAAAACATCAATGGTCACAAAAACAAAATTAGAAATATCCACATCAAAATCATCAACTACAAAATAATCAATCTCAAGACCAACAAGAAATTCCATCTCAAATACAACAATCACCTCCACCACAACAAGCCTCACAACCCAACCACACTACTAAATGTAAATACATTCCTTTAGGGGTGTTGATTGAAGGTGTATTAAAAAAATTAGTCAAGGCTAGTCTTATTGCAATTACAAAACCACCATGAAGTAGTGAACCTACTATCAAATTCCCATGGTATGATGAAAAGGCCTATTGTAAATACCATGGAGTAAAAGGTCATGATGCATCAAGATGTGTTACACTCAAAAAACTCATCCAAGACCTTATTGATCAAGGAGAAATAGCTATTGAAAACAATGATTGAGACCTATCTACAACTGATCACCTTGATAATGTATCTACATCATCCAATGAGCAAGAGGACATAAATCAAGAATCTAATCCCAAGCATGATCAAAATCAATCACCAAAGTCTAGCAATGATCCATTCCAAGATATATTGACATCATCCAACCTCATGACAATAAATTTTGATGATAAAGAGACTCTTAATCCAAAACTTATACCCAATGCAAAAAATCTAAGCTAGGATCTATCACCCATATGTATACATTTTGATGAAATCCAAGGATCCTTTACAAGCAATCCCTTCATTGAAATTGATCCATGTCAAGAATGTGAACCAAAGAATATTGAAGATAACACCACACAAATTCAAGATCAAGAAATGCTACCATCAAAATATTATAATGAATTGGTAGAATTCTTCCAAGACACCCAATATTTTCCAAAAGAAGAACAAATCCATATACCAAGTGCACATACATCTACCAATGAGATGCCTACTCCTAATAGATATGTAGATGATCTTCATCCAAGACAAGAGTCTCATACTCTTGATTCCATTATCAAGGAATAAGAGTCATCTACTCTTTACATCTTCACACATGATCAAAGCATAGCAGAACCTATAGACATGTCATCAATAGATCAAGAAGAAGCATTAGAATCAGAAACATCCTTCAAGAAAATTGAAGACATCAAGTATGACAATATTGAGCACAATATCTTAAAATCCACAAAGATATTTAACAATCTTGAGCAACAAAGCATTGGGTATACAACAACAAAAGAAGCACTGATAAATTTTGAAGGGCCATCAAAATCTTATATTCCACAAAATCAAGCCAAAGATATCAATCAAGAAGTTTTCCAACATATGAAGGATCCTACTAGTGAAGAAGATATCACCTTTGAAGATCCAAAACAAAGTACAAAAGGATTAGCACCTTGTTTCCAAGGTAAATCATGTCCTATTGCAAATAAATGTTCTCAATGGATGCATTATCAAGATAGGGGATTAGGAAAACATGAACAAGGTATCCTAAAACCAATGCAGATTATTGAAAATCCTAAACATCAAGGTCTTAGTTATTCAAAAATTAAGGAATCTAAACATATCAATGATACCTCTATAATATTAGGGGAAAATTTATCTAATATAAAAATCAACATAGAGAGCATGAAGAGTCCTTATGATGAAACTTCTACCAACACTGTAGCTAGCCATATAATGAATCACCATCCACACATATTTCAACCCTCTCATTGGGACCAAAAACAAGATGAAAAGCTATATCCAAGAATGAAACAATTCATTGAAGAAAAAGAATCCAAAAAATAAAATGGAAAAGGAAAATTCAAATGGATAAAAAAGAAAAAGAAAGAAAATCATCCCTATCAAACTCCATTAGTCAAAGAAACTATGGGGAAAAATCAAAAAAAGTTCATCCATAAAAAATGTCCAACAATGCAAAAGAAAGTGTCAAGAGTGACCTACAAGGTATATCAAGATGTTGGTCCAAATAGAATCTCCATATCCACCTATCATTGCTCATCATCACAAGTTTGGAAAATAAAAGGTTCCAAACTATCAACCAATGCATCTAAATATCATATCCCTCAACACATTTCACCATCCATGATATCCAAATCCCACATTGACCATGTGTTGGCAAAAATATCTCTCGCTCTCAAGTCTCTCCCTCCAACCCCATCTCCCTCTCTCAAGTCTCTCTCTATCACTCCCTCTATCTCTCTACCATCCCCCTATCTTCCACTCCCTTTATCTGCCTCTCCCTCTCTATCCTTCTCTCTCAACTATCCCATCCACCCTACCTAGATAAGTCTAGATCTCACTCCAACCTACTCTATCCCACTCCCTCTCTCTCTCCCTCTCTCCTAGGTCTCTCCCTCCCACCCCCTTTCCCTCTCTCAGGTCTCTCTCTCTCTCTCACTCCCTCTATCTCTCTCCCACTCCCTCTCTCTCCCACCCCCATCTCTCCCACTAACTCTCTTTTCTCACTCCCCTCTCTCTCACTCCCTCTCTCTTGTGACCCTCTCTCTCCCTATATCTCTAGGTCTTTTTCCTCCCACCCCCTCTCTCACTCATGTATCTCTCTCTATAACTCTACCTAGATAACTGTCTCTCTCTCCCTCTATCCCTCCCACCCTACCTAGATAAGTCCCTCTCACTCCAAACCCCTCTCTCCCACTCCCTCTCTCTCAAGTCTCTCCCTCCCATACCCTCTCTCTTTCTCACTACCTCTCTCTCCCACTCCCTCTCTCTCACTCCCTCTCTCTCCAACTCCCTCTCTATCACACTCCATCTCTCTCCTTATCTCTCAGGTCTATCCCTCTAGCACCCTACTGAGATAAATCTCTCTCTCACTCCCTCTATCTCTCTCCCACTCGCTCTCTCTCACTCCATATGTCTCCCACTTCCTCTCTCATACTTTCTCTCTCTCCCTATCTCTTTGTTGTCTCCCTTTGGCATCCTACCTAGATAACTCTTGCTCTCTCTCTATCAAGTTTCTCTCTCCCTATATCCCTCCCACCCTACCTTGATAAGTCCCTCTCACTCCAACCCATATCTCCCACTCCCTCTCTCTCTCAGGTCTTTCCCTTCCACCCCCTCTCCCTCTCTCAGGTCTCTCGCTCTTTGAAGTCTCTCCCTCCCACCCCCTTTCCCTCTCTTAGGTCTCTCTCTCTCTCTCTCACTCCCTCTATCTCTCTCCCATCCCTCTATCTCCAACTCCCTCTCTCTCCCACTCCCTATCTCTCCCTCTCTCTTAATTATCTCCCTCCCACCCCTCTCTCTATCTCTCACGTCTCTCCCTCAAGCACCCTACATACATAATTAGATAACTCTCCCTCTCTCTCTATCTCTCTCTCTACCTCCCTCCCTCTATCACTCACACCCTACTGAGATAAGTCCCTCTCAATCCAACCCCCTCTCTTTCTCAACTATCCCTCCCACCCTACTTAGATAAGTCCCTCTTACTCCAACCCCCCCTCTCTCTCTCTCTCTCCCTCCCCCACACACTCCTCTCTAACTCACTCCCTCTGCCACTCCCTCTCTCTTGCATTCCCTCTCTCTCCCTATCTCTTAAGTCTCTCCCTCCATACCCCTCTCTCTCTCTCTCAAGTCTCTCCCTTTGGCACCCTACCTAGATAGCTCTCTCTCTCCCTCTATCCCTCCCATCCTACCTAGATAAGTCACTCTCACTCCAACCCTCTCTCTCCCACTACCTCTCTCTCTCTCTCTCAGGTCTCTCCATACCATACCCTCTCCTTCTCATAGGTCTCTCTCTCACTCCCTCTCTATCTCTCTCCACTCCCTCTCTCCCTCACTCTCTCTCTCTCTCACTCTCTCTCTATCACACTCTTTCTCTCCTATATCTCTCTCAGGTCTCTCCCTCTGGCACCGTACTTAGATAACTCTCTCTCACTCTATCTCTCTCCCACTCCCTCTCTCTCACTCCCTCTCTCTCCCTATCTCTCAGTTCTCTCCCTCTGGCACCCTACCTAGATAACTATCTCTCTCTCTCCCCTTCTCTCTCAGGTCTCTCTTCCAACCCCCTCTCTCTCTCTATCCCTCCTACCCTAAATAGATAAGTCCCTCTCACTCCAAGCCCTTCTCTCCCACTTCCTCTCTCAAGTCTCTCTCTCTCATGTCTCTTTATCCCTCTCTCTTTCGCTTACAATTCTCCCTCCCTTTAAATACATACATACATATAAGTAGATATACTTAAATACATGCATGTACATACATACAAGCATACATAAATACATGTACATATAGGCATATATACATACAAGTGTACATACATACATACATACATGTCATACTAGCATACATGCAAACATGTATTTAGTAGACTAAAATTTAACACAAAGCAATACATAATGTGAGTGCATTATAACACACTCACATTATGTCTTACTTAGACAACTCAAGCAGAATTGCAAACAAATATTTCAAAACTATGAAATAACGTAAGCGCATTATAATGTGCTCATGTTATTTCTTGCTTTGGGAATCCCCAAGCCTTAGGCTTCATATTTTTTTTGGAATACCAACCTAAAGGCTTGGAGTGCCTTCCCAACATCCAAAGATGTGTTTTTACAAATTATACGATATTCCACATAATCGTGTTCGTGCTAAGCATTAAATTTGCACATGTTTCAAGGTCGAACAAATCAAACACCTGGGTAATGTTAGGGTCTCTCTTACCTATCTAACGATGTAATTTTTTTCACATTTTGACAATTTTAAGCCTTTCATCTTTAATCTTTTTATTTGTCTTTTTTTTGGAAAAAAATAGTTTTTGTTATTTTTTTCTTTATAAATTAACCATTCATCAAAATTTCAAATAAATTATATTCTTAGAAACTAGACTTCATTCTACATAGATTAAAAAAAATCATTTTCAATTATTTTTTGAAACTTATAGGGGTAGCATGACCAAAATTCTACTTTTAGGAAGTCTCCACTTTGAAAATTAGTGAAAAATCAAGCATAAACTACATGTTGCTAGCTAATTTTTCAATGAAGCAATTTTTAAAATACCAAAAAAAAGTTAGCCTTTTGAGGGAGCCACAAAATTTGCTATGTTATGGTTTTTTTTACAAAAACAACACTAATTTTTGTGGCTCCCTCTTTTGAACCCCTTAATCTCTACCATTTTCAATAAAAATAGTAGTTTAGAAAGTAGATTGGAGCACTACGATCCTTGTTTTTGTTGCATCTAATTTTTTTAGTGCAACTATCCTCAATTTCACATCCAAGTTCAGTATTTCCTAATTTCAAAAAAATAAATAAAGTGGCCACTTAAGACCCCTTTTTGGCCCCCCTTCTTTTTGCACTTATCCACACATATTTGATTACCATTAACTCATGATTTGAAGCTTTTTCAAACAAAAATGGAAGCTTCGTATTGATTCAAACGCAATCCAACATCAATATGAATTACTCTTCGACATTGAATGGTATACTTGTATTTTGTGAATTCATTTATTATTTCTTGCTTATGCTTACCTTTATTGATTGAATTCATTGCTTTACTATTCATTTCATGAGTATAAGTGGAATTTAATCTTGTTTTGAATTAATTTTTTTAATTCATTGATGTGTTTTCCTATGCTTATTTTCCCCCTTGCAAGTGTAAACACCCAAGGTTGACCAAGCCAATGTAAACACCATTAAAATTTAAGTACACACTTCCTAAAATAAAAAAATGGCTCATTGACCACACACCACACATGAATACAATTTGGAATATTCTAAAAACACATTGAAATCCATGAAATTTCATTGCAACAACTTTCATCTAAAGAATGTACACACCAAATACACTCAGAAAACCTCCCATACACTATCACTCAAGAAATCACCTTATGGAACACCAACCCATGAATAATTTCAACTAAAGGTGGATATGAACCTCATCAGAACACTTCTAGAACCATAATACTAGAATTAAAACTATAGAGAAATGTAGAGAAAAATCATTTCTTCCAGACACCACTGAAACATAGTTCACACACTGGTGAATATAACTTCTTTTGCACAACAATCCAAACCAAGAAATCCTAGATACAAAACATTTGAACACCTTATACCAACATATATAAATTATGAAAGTAGATATTCAAGATAGAAGAAACGTGGACCAAAAATAGAACACCATACTGTACACTACAACACCTTTGCAACACACTATTTTCCTCTTTTATTCAAATTTTCTAAAAATAACTTAGAAACCAAGCACCAAAGACACGTACTCATCATCTTTAGTACTGTTTATCATTACTAAACCAATCACATCCACCAAAAGAATCTTATCAAAGAAACATTGGTAGTTGACACCAACAGTATTTA
Organism: Sequoia sempervirens; assembly: GCA_007258455.2. Lineage (NCBI taxonomy): Eukaryota > Viridiplantae > Streptophyta > Pinopsida > Cupressales > Cupressaceae > Sequoia > Sequoia sempervirens. The sequence goes on from VDFB02000009.1 coordinate 12,122,907, forward strand.
CTAATGACAACATAACAAAACTAATCAAAGCATCAACACAACTATTCATCAATGACAACAAAAACATAAGCCTGAAATAATCTCCCCCAAGCTTTTTGACATCAATGACAAAACCAACTACTCATAATTACAATAGATAGCCACCCATAATAAGAAGGTGAATTATGCCTAATAAATTTTTAGAGGATACATTAAGCTCATATTGATACAAAATGTATCAAATATTAGTAAAAAGGTTCCTTACAACTAATTGAATTTTTTTCAAAGAGATGAGGAGATTCATGCAATAGATTAATGACCTCCTAGGTTCATTCATCAAATAATATTTTTTATAATTTATACAAATGAGGTACATGTATTAGTGAGACATGGAAAGAGCACTTGGATCATATGAAATAAATTTTATAAGACTTAAAACCAAAAATTATACCAAGTAAACTTCAAAAATGAAATTATGTTATAATTTCATATTTGGAAACAATGATAGACTCGGTGTTGGGGGTACCAGCCATAGTCTGTCCTTGTCCTTCTCTGACCTGATTCTTGACCAAAACCATGTGGTCTTGTGTCCTCGAGGGCCACTCCTGGCTTGTCCATTCTTGGTGCTTTTGTGATTCTAGTTTTTCCTGGGACACCCATGAATCTGAGTTTTTCTAGTGGGACTATGTCGATGGTCTCTTTCTCCCTAGAAGTTAAAGGATGGAAGAATGTGCTAACTAGTTACTCTAGTTAGAATACTAAGAATCCCTCTCCTCACCTTGAAGAAGAGATCACTACTTCAGGTACTGACTTTGCTATCCCTATAATTGTTAGTGACAAGATTGTCTGCTCAATGGAGAATTTTGTGGTGGGTTGTTTCCTTTCCTTTTGCCCCATGATGGATATGGTCAGAAGATGGGCTTCTACTAAATGGAACCTTAAAGGAAGTGTGGATTTTTTGTGGTATGGCGGGTGGTATTATTCTCTTCAAGTTCACAACCTTTGAAGACTTAATCTTGGTCCTCTCCTCTGGTCCTTGGGTCTATGGAAAGCACATTCTGGCTTTGTGTCATTGGAAGTTGGGTTTCGATCCCAAAGTTGATCTCAACAAGTCAACACTAGTGTGGGTCCATTTTCCAGGTCTACCCCTAGAATATTGGGATGAATCCATATTCAAATGTATTGGGGACTCCTTGATCCAATTCATCACTTTGGACTCCATTACCAATTCCAAATCTAGGTTAGTGTTTGCCTATTTTGTGTCAATATCGAAGTGCATGAGTCTTTTCCTACTTCTGTGAAGCTCTGTTCTAATTTTGTTTCTTGAACCCAACAAGTTTGTTATGAGAATGTCGTAGTCTACTTCTAGAATGTCCTAACCTTGGTCACCTAATCTTGGATTGTAAATCATCGTTAAAACATGTTCCTAGCCCTAGTGATTCTACTGCCAATGACCAGTACCCTTTCGAATATGACATTCTAAAGATTTTTGACTCCCTAGTCAATTCTAGCTCCCCTAAGTTGGTTGACTCCCTAATCAGTTCTGATGCCCTCAAATCTGAAGAGGGTGTATCCTTTGTGGACTCAGTTTTGGTTCCTACTACTCCTGCTCTAGCCAGAGGCTTGGATCTTCCTTGTGTTGGGGTTCTTGGGGTTCCCCTTTTACATGGTTCTCCTTCCCCCAGCCAGGTGCAAGGGGATGTTGGTGAAGAAGGTGACATCCTAAAGGAATATGGGTTTAAAATAACAACTAGATTAGTAATGGTTGGTGGTGAAAAAGGTGAAATATTGGAAGAAGAGGCTATAAAAGTAAAATTTATGTCAATTAAGATGGATTCTTTGGGTTTGATGCAAGAAAAAATAATAGAGGAGGAGTTTTGGTCAACCCTAAAGAAAAAGGGGAAATAGTGGAAAGCAGATGTGGGTGATGACTCTAAACCTAGTAGTCCCAACCAGCGATAGACCAAGAATAGGGAGATAACAAAAGAGATATCCATAGGTAAAAAAGGGACATTGGAAGTGTCCTCAAAGAAGGGTTAAAAATGAAGGTCTTGTCCTAGAATGTGAGAGGGTTAAATAGCTCTCACAAAAAACTAGTGCTAAAAAACTATGTGATGGAATATAAGATCATTTTTTTTCTTTTATAGGAAATCAAAATGAAGAAAATAAACTTTGATAATATAGCTAAGTATATTTGTTCGGGTGCCCTCTTCTCTTGCAATGATGCTGATAGGACATTTGGTGGACTTGTTGTGTGTTTCGTAGAAAAAAGGACCCTTTGCTTGAAATGAGATTAATTCATGATAAATTGGACTTAATGAGTCCTTAATTAGTGTTGTGAGGCATTTTACGCATCCACACTAGGTCTTGGAACCTTTTAAATGCATTCAACAATGTCTTGTAAAGGTGTTGTAAATTCTTGTAATGGACTTTCACACATTTCTATACTTAATGAACCCATTTCTCTCTAATTCAACATTATAAAATGTGTTTAATAATATTATTACATCAATCTAGAAGGTTCTGAAGATAAACTTAATGATAAACTCATTTTGTAATGTGTCTCAGACATCACATTGGTTCTTGTGCTTTCCTAGGCTATGTGGACCTCATATGAGTGTTGTAAAGTGTACTTAATCACACTTTCACATTGAATTTTGTATCCCAATCCCTAAATGGCAATTACATCATCACTATTAGGCCCCTATTAACCCATATTGTGCATCCTGAGGCATAATTTGATCAAATAACCAACATAGTCATCATATAAACCTAATTTTCTTACTTCTCGGCATTCCAACTAGCAAAAATGGCCCCTTTGGGACCCATTCACCATTAGTGGTGAATGAGTCCCATTTGAGCCATTTTTGGGGTATGAGTTTGAAAAATTAGGGTTTTTATTCAATTTATCTTCATGTTGGCCTTGAGGGTCCAATTTATGGTAAAATAAGGTTAATTTCCTATAAATACAACCTTATAAACCCTAATTCATCATAACTTAACTTCATTCATCATTTGTCTTCTGTCTCAAGTCAAGCAAGCTAGGGTTTTGTCATTCTAAGTCACCAAGGTAGCACTTTTCAAACATTCAATGGTAGAATCTTCATGTTTTATTGAAGACATTCAAGTTCAATTATCATGGAAAGGTAAAAACTCCATTTTTTCATGTTTCATTGCATATTTTCATCATTTTGGTTTAATTACCTAAAAAGGGGTTTGACAAGGGCAAACCCCTATGCCCTAACATTCACCATTTCTTGCTCTTTCATTGTGTGTTAGTATATTTAGGTGCTTGGATGGCTTGGAAATTATTGAAGATTATTTTTCAAACTTGTTGAAGTCATCTCAACTTTTGCAAGGCTAAAACTTACACAAAAAGTCATTCAAAAATAAGGGTTTCAGACCAGGACACCTAGAGGTGCAAATTGAGTAGACTAAAAGCTACAGATTCCATTTTCAAGTTTTCAGAAAATCTAGAATGGACTAATTTGCACAAAGTGGTTAATGAGTCCCACTATACCCATTTCCTAATTTTTTTTAGAGATTCGGACACCCATTTGGCTAAAATGGCCCCCGATAAAGTTTTTCGGAAATAGGACTGATTCGGCCAGAATGGCGAATGAGTCCCACCATGCCTAAATTTCAACATCATCAACATTTCAAATGTCATTTCTTGCCTCCCTCAACATCTTAGGTGCACACTTTGATTTGGTTCATTTCTATTAAGTTTTGCATTCATTCCTAGTTCATTGTTGCATTACATAATGTGTTTTCAAACATCACTTGTTTCTTAGGTTTTACATTCATATTCAATCAATTTCATAGCTTAGTTGCATTTATATCATCTCATCTAGGCTAAATTACATCATACATAACATAATTTGAATGAACCCTTTAACAGTTTTGGCCTACCTCTCTCATTTTAGGAGAAAAATCCTAGAAGAGTTAGAGAGTCTCTTGGTGCCAAAAAATCTACGGTTCACTGTGATGTGGAATCCTAACAAGATCACTAGTTCTAAAAAATTTCAATGCCGGAGTAGTGTGGGGGTCAATTTTTCTCACTCAGGAGGCTCTTGGTCGCTCATCAATTTGTAGGCCCCTAACCAAAGGAATGCTAGGAATTCTCTTTGGCAGGATCTTACTAATTGGATAAACAATAATAGGTAGTCATGTTGGTTAGTGGCTAGAGACTTCAACTCTCCTTTGTATCCTTCGAAGAAATGTGGAGGGCATATAACACCATCTTGGTTGGCATTGACTTGCAGGGTCAATCATTCAAATGGACCAATAGTCACCATGGGGATGGTTTGATCTAGGTAAAATTTGATAGATTTCTTTGTTCTCACAATTGGATGGCTCTGCTAAGTACTAATCTACTTTCTTTGCCTCGTACTATCTCTGATCATAACCCTCTATTGTTAGTCATGAATGAACTATCTATAGGACCCTTTCCTTTTTGGTTTGAGACTATGTGGAACTCTCATCCATATTTTAGGATTAAAGTTGTTGAATGGTGGAATATCCCTATACATGGCTCCCCCATGTTCAAGATTTCTAACAAACTTAAGCATGTCAAAATATGGTGAAGGGTTGGGATAAGAGAGTTTTTTGGTATGTCTACTAGAAAAAAAGAGGCTTACGGGATAAATTGAAGGTCATACAAAAGAGAATGGAAGAGGGGCATGTTAGTTTGCTGACCTATGACCAAGAAAGAGATTCAATTGGAATGGGAACAAATTTGAAAGGAGATATTCTGGAAATAGAAATCTAGAGTCCAATGGCTCAAGGAGGCTAACAGAAATACCTCTTTTTTCATGTTTTTTCCCTTAAACACAAGAAAAGGAACCAGATAACTAAGCTTTAAAATGAGGAAGGGGTTTTGGACAACATTCCCACTTAGATTGGGCTTTTGGAATTTGGATACTTTCAAAGGGCTTATTTGACTCCTGACTTGGCCCTCAATTCAGTTATGGACAACTTGTTGTTGGACCCTCTCCCTTCCACCCTAACATAGGATGATAATAACAACATCGTTTATGCTATCACTCCTAAGGAAGTCTGATTGATTTTTTTCAGTATGGGTCCCTATAAAGCGTATGGCCCGGATGGGTTCTCCCCAACTTTCTTCCATATATCTTGGGATATTGTTAAGGGGACCTTGTCCTAGCAGCCAGGGATTTATTCAAATCTATTAAGATCCTCAAATAGTTGAACCACACCTTTATTTCCATGGTTCCCAAGGTTGTTGAACCTCAATCTATGACTGAATTTAGCCCCATAAGTCTCTACAATACCATTTACAATATCTTCTCTAAAATTTTGGTGAACCGCCTGAAACCCTTTCTTGCAAAAATAATAAGCCCTACCCAAACCATTTTTGTTCCGCGTCGTCATATCTAAGATTATTCCATAACCACCCATGAAATTTTACACTCCATGGGTAGATGCAACAATGCTAGTATGGCCTTCAAACTGAATATTTCAAATGCATGTGATAAGGTGTTATAGGACTTTATTCCCAAAGTCTTATCTAAGTTTGGTTTTGACCAGATGGTGATTAATCTCTTGATGGAATATATTAACACTGTGAGATTCTCAATATTGGTTAATGGAGTCCCCTTTGGCTTCATCAAGGTTGGGAGAGGTATCAAACGTGGTGATCCTCTCTCGCCCTATTTTTTTATCATGGTTGCCAATGTATTGAGTAGGAACATATCCAAACGATTGTTGGAGGGCTCCATAAAGGGGGCTGAACCTACCACTTCACTAGAACCTATTGTTATCTAAAAATTCATTGATGATACAATATTATTTGGGAAGGCTTATGTGATTGAAGCCAAGAAATGGAAAATTTTCCTTAGTAATTATGCTGCTTGCTTTGGCCAGTGAATAAATTATAATAAAAGTATGATTTACTTCTTGAACAACACTTTTTCTCTCCAAGCTCAGGTGATTATTGTCCTAGGTTGTGTGAGTGGATCTCTCCCTTCGGTGTATCTAGGGCTACCCCTTACTAACAAGGAAGTCACTCCTACCTTATGGAACATAATTTTAGAAAGGATCCAAAGGAAATTGGTGGGGTGGAAAGGCTCCATTCTCAGCAATTTTGGTAAGCTACAACTTCTACCTACTACTCTTCAAGGAATCCCTGACTACTTCCTTTATATCATTAAGATCCCCAGATATATTGCTAAGAATTTTGAAAAAATTCAAAGGAACTTCTTATGGTTTGGGATAGAAGAAAAGAAGAAGTTTGCTCTAGTTAGTTGGGACAAAGTTTGTATGCCTAAATCATGTGGTGGGATCGGAATTAGGAATGTCCAATGTACCAACAAATCCTTACTTGCTAAGTTTGGTTGGGACCAATTAAGAAATAAAAAAGGACTTGTGCAACATCATGAATGCTAAGTATCTTTGCAATAGACCCATGACTAAATGCCTATCTAATGATCACCCTTCTAGATCTTTGGCATGGAAGAACATTTATAGAATGTAGGGGATTCTCATGTCTGGGATGAATGGAAGCTTGGGAGTTGTAATAACATTATATTTTGGGAGGACCCTTGGTTACTTGACTCCCCCCTTTTGCACTCTGATTTCAGAAACCTTATGAGACATGCACAACTCTTCTTTGGTAAGTATATAAGTGACTACCCTCTTGGTCAACCAAGTGTTAGGCGATGGAAAGATTTTATTCTTTGCTACCCTTTGTTCCTAAGTTGTTAAATCTAGCCAAGTATCTGCAATACTTGCTCTCCATCACCAGATTAACTCTATCCAACATTGAGGATGAATTTTACTAGATCAAAAATAGGTAGGGCAATCTTTCAATCATAACAACTTATAATCTGTTGTTGATTTAGGTTGATGATAATAGACCCTAGAGATAGGTTTGGAATAGGAACATGATTTCAAAAATCAATTTCTTCTAGTGGAAAACTTGTCATAATACGATCCTAACTTGGCATAACCTAAGGAAAATGGTATTTCATATCCCAAATATGGTTTTTTTGTGTAAAATCAATGAAGATCTTGTTGATCATTTATTAATACACTGTTCGTTTGTTGTTAGTGTCTGGGACCTGGCTTTTGAGAAGCTAAGAACCCACTGGACTATGTGTAGGGACATCAAATCCTTAAGTTTGGATTGGTCAGGTCCCTTTCAACATCCTATCTCTAGAGAGATTTGGAACCAGGTCCCCCCCGTCATCTATTGGTGCTTGTGGAAAGAGAGAAACAATCAAATATTCAAGAGTATTGAGATGAGTCCTAATGAGGTTTTTGGAATAGGACTAAGACTTGTTTCTAAAAAAAAATTGATTTGCATTGGGAAAAACCTGAACAAAGCTCCTACTAAGTGGGAGACCAAAATGGATAAAGCTTGGAACAAGAATGTAGAGATCAACACCTTCGATAACTCTAAGGACCAAGCTAGACGAGACATGGTTTGGAAACCCCCGAATCATGGGTGGCACAAACTCAATTTTTATGGTGCATCTAAGGGGAACCTGGGTAGGGATAGCATCTGGGGAATTATCAGGGATAGCAAGGGTAACTTTGTGGCTGGTTACTTAAGGGTACAGGGATTTAGACCTCCATGATTGCAAAAGCTAGGGAACTGCTAAAGGGTGTCCAATTAGTTGTTACTATGGGGATATAGAAATTTCACATAGAATGGGAATCCAAGTTGGTGTTTGATTCTATCAAATTTGGCAGATTATTAGGATGGAACACCAAAGATAATTTTTTAGACATAAATCACATGGTGTTGAAGTTGGATATGAAGATCTTTACTCACATCTTTTAGGAGGGAAATCAATTTGTTGATGCCTTAGCTAATATTGGCTCCTATTAGATAATTTCCAAGTGTTGGAAGAGTATTGGAACTTACCGCTAGAATTGCAACGTATTATTTTTAAGGAATAGGGCACCTTAGTTACCCATGATGTTATCTAAAATTGCAATTGTCAAGGCTTAATGGGTGTTCCACATATTTTTTCTTTGGGTGATGTTGATGAAGATGGATGATGAGGTGTTAAATACATGGTAGCATTTAAATAATGGGGCAAAGGTTGTCGTTATAGAGCTAATAATGAGGAGTGATGGGAAGTACAACGAGTTAATGACCAAGTTTTCTTGGGCCATACATAAATTTAATTTGTGGTCTTGTCATAGCCCCCACATATCTTTATCCTTCCAATTTCAAATTTGATGTGACTAATTCTTATCGCATGGGCCTCATGCTAAGTCCCATCAAAACTGCTTAAAATTTTCTTAAGATAAAAGGTAGATACTTAGGGAAGTCTAATTTTTTCCCCATGACCATTTGTCATCAATACTTGTGCAATTGCAACTTGGAAGGAAAAACTATCAATACCATCATTTTTTGCAAACCTTGCCACTAGTGTTTAAATATTTTCAATAATGGGCCCATAGAGATTTCCCTTTTGGAAATAACTCCTGAAGCGTGTAATTTGTAGATCATCTTCATTACCTTGATTCATCTTGGATGGCTTAAAAGAAGTGTTTTCTGGGTGACCTCTCACATTGACAAAAATTTTAACTTCTTTCTCTCATAGAATTCCTAGGTTCTCAAAGTGAATTGTGGGAAAATGGGTGGTGATAGGGTTAGAAAGGAGCCAAATAATTGTGAGGAATTCTGAAAGGATCCTCTAGTTTGGCATATCTATGTCAAAGGAGGGTTGATGTCATTAATGGAATGCTTGCTTGGTCATGATGTAAGGATGTTGGTGCAATTCACGAGCTCTTGGAAAGATAGGAGGGTAACGATGGGAGGTATCTCCTTCGAGGTCAATGAGGAGGTAATTGCTTAGGTGATTGGGTTCTCTTGCACTGGGAATAAGTACACTAACCACACTAAGACCCAGGATCATTAAATCCTCAATGCTTTCTTTAAAGAAAATGAAAAATAGTCCACTTCGAATCTGGTTTTGGAAGAGAAGTGCTCCCTTCGATGTGCAACTAGGTTTTTCTGGCTCTAATGAAGTATGTGACTTTGGAGGGTAGAAATAGGGTTTTCTATTATTATCACCTGCCTCTTTTAAATCATCTTCGCCACAAAATACTGTTGAGTTTTTTATTTTTCTTACTTAATGATTTAGAAATATCTGTGGAGAAATTTTTGGACACTACTACCCAAAACCTTGAAGAAACACCACCCCTTCCACTCCACCATGGCCTCATCCTAAGGCTTTATTATTTCCATCTGGCTCTTTGCTTTCCCAAACCCATTTATGTTGTTCGTATTGAGGAAGTTGGGACCCTTGTTCAACTTCAAACCAATGTGAATCCCTCTCTAGCTTAGTCTAAGGACCCCAAAAGGAAAACCCCTCCAATGAATACTGAAATCCCCAAGCCTAAACCTTCCACCAAAAATGAAAAGGGTGGTGCAAGGATTGCTCAATCAAAAGTAGTGGTTGCGCTTTATGAGCTCAAAACTGCTCCCCGCAAGATAACCAGCAAACTTGCAACTAAGAAAAAAGTAAAAGAAAATGGGAAAGGCAAGGTGGAGTTGTCGTCCATAGACACCAAAGGGAAGAATATTGTTGGTAAAGATTCCAATGGGGACACCATGGTGGCTTCTACTATGGAGACAGGGTTAAAGAATACCAACATTAGGAGATCACATAGGCTGGAAAAAAATAATAATAAAGTTTCAATTAATGATATTTTCACTGATGAGGAGAAGTTTGATAGTAAAGGCGAGAGGAAGGAGGAAGACATAGAGGTGGAGGAAGAGGAATTCATTGAAGGGCCTAGTCACTTTTCCAACTTCAATGAGATGCTCAAGGATGCCTTGACGACCCAGTCCTCAGAAGCCCAGGCTATGGAAGAAGATAATGTGAATACCATGGACAAAGTGGTGGATTATAACATGTTGCTTGAGTAGGTGGAGATGCTTGAGAAGAAATTCACCAGATTGACTTGGTTCATTGTCAAGATGATCCACCATGCGGCTGGTATCCTTTCTACTATGCTCAAGGATGAAATGGATAAGAAATCTATGGAGGAGGGCACCAACTATGTTGGGGAGGATGTTATTAACCTCCTCTTTCAGAATTGGGAGGGTGTTAGTTAGTCTGTTGTTGTTGTGTCATGTTTGTTGGGTCGTTGTTTATCGATTGTTGGTCTACTATTTTTGTGTTCTATTTTTTTGGTGGTTAATGTTTTAATTATTTGGACCTGATCTTTCTTTTCCCTTCTGGCCTATTATGTTAAGGGTACAACACCCTATAAATTCTTCTTAATATATCAAAAACAATAGAGGTTAGACTTAGGAGTATGAAATAAATATTTTTATAATATTTTTATATATCTAAAGTATGGATACTTCATCACAAATATGAATCTAGTAAAATAATATATGCACTGCATATTTATAAATATTCCTTGAAAACCTAATGTCCATGATCTCTTTTAATGATAATGAAAGAAAGATGACATCAAAACTATGAATATCTCTAATATTTAATACAGTGATTAAAAATAAAAATTGATATTTTATTTCTTATTTCACTTCCAAAAAGTGTTTCCTATAAAGTTTCATCTCTAATAAAAAACACATTAACATCCCTACAATTCTAATGTGAGAATATAGGACATACTGATTGAAACTTCATGTCATATGATATATGTGGGAATAATGAGAAAAAATAATAAATATACTCCAAAGTGGTTAGAGAATATTTTTTGTTATATTTAATGACTTGGGTAAAAACAACCATTTGACTAGAGATATGAATAGCCAAATCTCAACCTTATCAGTCTTAAAGAAAGTATGATTGTATCAATATAATAAATTATTGATAAAATGAAGATTAGCATTCATGACTTGACTTGATCAAGTAATAGATTTTAAACTCTATGAAGTATTAACAAATGTATATATAAATATTTGTAAATCATTAATGTCATTCACAACTAGTACTAAAATATGAAAAAATGTTGAATATTACAATGTGAAAGATGTGCAAAAAATATTTGAAGAATAGATCACTTACAAAGATGATCTTATAAATTACAAGTCTACACCATCTCCCATAACATTGTGGAAGAGAAACTACACACAACCCCTTTGAAGAATATTCATATCTTCAAATATCACAGGCATGTATTCTGAAGAATATGCTTCACAAGGAAAAAAATTAATCATAATCTATATTTAAAGAAGAAAAACCTTGAGAGAGGAGACTGCTAAATTTACATTCTATATAATATAGTATAGTTCAATAGTAAAAATATTCTTAAAATTGAGTTACTTGAAGATGTTTTAGAAAGTATCTAATTTCAAATTTGAGTTATAGAAGCATGTGAAAGATATTGTGGAATGTTGAAGAACACACATAAGAGAGTTTCCTAGATAAGAATTATTCTTAATGTTATAAGGAATTTCATTATAATGGAGTACACAAAAAAATAATTACAATTTAGGATGATAATTCTTCCATTGTAAAGATGATAATTGCCACCTATGATAAATAGTTACCTCCAAAAAATGACTTTCACTTTCATATTTTGATGAGAATATTTAAATCTTTTATTTAAAACATAGAATCATGATTGTGACATTATAATAGAACACGAGTTCCTATTTTTTATTGATTATATATATATATATATATATATATATATATATACATATATATATATATATACATATATAGATATATGTATATATCAAACTAAGGTTTTAACTAATTCTCAAAGTTGACATGCCACTAGAAAGAAATTGTAAAGGAAAGGGGCCCATAGTGGGTAGGGGTCCAATGGTGGGTATAGAAGTAGGTCTGAGTGGGTCCCATAGTGGGTAGGCTTAATATCCAATAAACTTACAATTAATATCCAATTCCAAAACACTTTTATCCATAAAGTACACAAATTGAAAAATCATGTGAATTATTCTCTAAAGTACACTTGTCTCCTCATGAAAAGTGGATGCAGCTTTAAACAATAACATTTCTTAAAATAAATATGGACTGTGAATTATTCTATAGAAAAAAGAAAAGTGCACGTGGCTTTAAACAATAATTCTCAATAAGGGAATTGACGCTAAATATCCTAAATATTCTAATTGTATAAAGGGCTGACAAATAAAGAAAGCTTCCTTCAATGTGCTCAATGACCACTAGAGAGGTAGCATTTGGGCTCCTAATACTTCTTAAATTATAGACTTAATCATATATTTTGATGGTATTCATTACCCACACTTGATATCTCCAAAAACACGTCTTTTTGTTTTTAATCTATTAAAGAAAGCACATGATTGTTGAATTCAACACGCTTAAGATCATTTGGTTATAAAACAATATATATGCATATATTTAATAAGATTGAATAATGATATGATAGTTTTAGGGTTATATATATAGACATAGTTTTATTTATTGTTTGGATAATTTTTTACTTGATTTAAATTTAATATCAATTAAGTGAATGATTTCTTTTATTTGTTTTTTGTTTTTGATAAAGGGTAAAACGGGTTTTACAGAGACCTAAAACCACAAAGTTTACAACATAAAAGATAGGAAAGAAAAGTCCAACAAAAACAACCAGCTGCACAAAAGGTAAAAACCAGAACCAGCAACAACCACCCGCCAAAGGTATTTGTTTTTTGTTATTTGTACTTAAGATACTTAACATTTAAATAGTTGGCAATCACTATTTTATGTTAGTTGAACATTAGTAAGAAGACATTTGAATATGGAGTATTCCTTATTCTAAATTTTTTGGGATATCAAATATGACATTTTTTTCATAAAATTAGTATATAATAGTTATATTCCAAAATTTAAAGATAAAATTTTTTGGTTGTTTTAGATTCTAAACTAAAAAAATATTATACTATTTATTTTGAAGAATTTCAATGTATTGGAGATTATTTCAAAATATTTGGCAACACACTCAGTCCACATGAGAGGAGGCTAGAAAAGATAATGACTTATGACTATTTCCCTCATATTAAAACATACATATTTTGACTTTTATCAATGACATTGATCTATTAAAAGCAGCATAAATTACTATAGAATGGGCACTAAGACATATTGTGATAAAGTATTCTATTATAATGGAATAATTTTGAATTAATTAGATCGTCAAATTTGATACTAAAAAAATAAACATTATACATCACCTAATAATCAAATACTTGGAAATTACAATCCTATTCTATATGAATCTTTTAGGAAAAATAATATGAAAATTATCTCATATATCACTTATACTAAAGACTAATTATAATTTCCTAGCTTGGCTTTGATAAATTGAATTTTTTAAAATATAAAAAGGCACACTAAATACATTGAACAAATGACCTTACACGTGTGTTGAATGAACATAAAGAGGTTTCCTATCAAGTTCAACATGGCTTCTATAACCTATAAAAATGATTAGTATAGCCTAATCTACTTTGGTACCATTTTAGAAATTAAGATCTTATGATACTAATCATTATAAAAAAATATAACATAAATAAATTAAGAATCACATAAGCAGAGATTTTACACATTACATAATATATACATGGAGAAAGCCAATTTCAAGTAAGGAACCTCATAAAGTGTCATTTTATTAAAACACTTACAATAATGGTCTATTATAACATAGATCAAATCTAGGGAACACTTCTCCATTCTTCCACATGGCCAATAATACCTCATATGCATAGTGATATAGTTCACTATATAATCTCCAAATTCTCCACCTCTCAAATGAGAGGGAACCTCCTTAAATACATGAGAAAGTGTGGCATAATAATTTAAGGGATATCAATCACATGTATTCAAAATAACCATTCATATATAATTAATAATCTACTTGTTATTAGACTATAACTATTTTAAATTGGATATGTTTAAGAAAGCATATAATATATAAGGTTTAATAACCTTATATTAAAACATTATATAAATTTAATAAGGGTTTGACCCTTAAAAACATTATGTTCTAAAAATTAAACATTGAAAATGAAGGAACTTGGTGAAAAAATATAGTTTTTTAGGAGTTTGAAGAAAAAAAAGACAAACTAAACATAAATATGCAATTTGTCAAATTGAATCTAGAAATTTAAGGTACATTCCATTTGTATTTATATCTTTTTATGCATGTCACTATTGGTATTGGTTGTTATTGATTTCAACACTTGGTGACTTGGTTGTCTTTAATGTCAACACTTGGTGTATTTGTTGGCATTGGTTTTCAACACTTGGTGAGTTTGTTGCATATTTTTGTGAAGTTCTTGTTTGCAATTAGTTTTCATTGATGTATGATATCGTTGTTGAAGCTCGTGGTTGGATATCATGCCTTGTTTGATTTCAAGTAAAGGTGTATTGAGTATGGTTTTTTTCAACAAAGATGTTATCATGATGATATATTAAGATGAGGATTATAAGCATTAAGATGAGGATTAGAAGTAATATTTATGGTGGGGAGATGTTTTTGATGGTCTATAATATGTTATATTATTTATTCTATTGTTCTTGAGGAAGTAAATTTTGTTACAAGATTGTTTTGAACTTCAAAAGTTCATGAAAAAATTTTGTTCCAAGAAGGCTTGTTGAAGACTATTTGGGAGAATGCTTTGCATTCCTTTGTTGTTGAAGATATGGTCTTGTGATTTGGGATTTAGTGTTTGTGCTTTTTGGATCTTGTATTCCTATATTTTTAGCTCATTACTGTTGTCGAGGAGGTTTTTGTTAATTGCAAAAGGTTGGAAATGTTGAAACCCACATTATACTATACCAAATCAAGTGAAACCTTGAATTATAAAAGATACCATAATTATGAGAAACTTCCTAGATTTGCACAACATGAAATAAAAATGTGGAGAAATGTGGAGCAAATACATTTCTCCTAGACCACTAAAAAATTGGTTCACACATTGGTGAAAATATCTCACTCTACACAACAATCTAGAAACCCAAATTCTAGATATAGCGACTACTAAAAACCTTTAAAAACATATCAAATTTTCATAGGCATAGCGTCAATACAGAAGAAATCTGGAGCACATCTCAGAGCACGTTTTGAACACTTTCACAACACTGTTTTCTCTATTTATCAAATTTTCTCAAAAGCACTTGGAAACCAAGTACTAGAGACACCATCTTAGCACATTACACTCTTCCAACACATCTCAAGACAATGCAACACAAAGATAGCTCCATGTACTCACAACACTTTCTCAATATCTCAACTATACATGAACACAACTTGTAACAATCTACTTCCCTCCTTTCCACAATTTTCTTAATATTTTTGACATCTTCATCATGCAACAATCTTAGCCAACATATTGTTGAAATTAATGACAACACTAGCTTATTGACATCAATGCACAATACCTTCATACTTGAAAAAATCTCCCCCTTTTTCATTTATGGCCCAAAACATGATGTGAAAAACTATCAAAGACAATGCAATAGCTCTTAATACACTTTCTTATGATTTTTTTTTTTTTCCTCTTACCTTGAGTATATAAACTTTTTCACATGATTCTTTCTCCCTCTTTGACATCAATGGAAAAGGATAAAGTTTTTTTCATTGATCTCTCCCTTTGAAAATGAACCAAGATACTTGCTTTGAATACTACCCCTTAGGAATACACCCAACCAAATCATCAACTTTGCACAATGACAACACTCCTTACTACAACAATGACACTACCTACTCCCCCTAAGAGGTAGCCACCAACATCAATCTAGAAAAGAGATGAATCCATAGATCCACTAGACTAATGCATCTCCATATGCATCCAATTCAATGAAGGAGGGGAAATAACCCCCAACTTCTCCCAAAGATACACAAAAGTATCCTTAGGAAGAGCCTTAGTAAATATGTCATCAATCTGATCCTTTGTAGGTACATATTCAAGCTTCACCTCATTCTCCATAACCTTCTCTCTTAGAAAGTGATGTCTGATTGATATATGCTCTATCCTTCAATGCATCACTGGATTCTTTAAAATTTTAATTGCACTTGTGTTATCACAAAAGATAGATATAGAATCATCAAACACTACCATGATATCCTTCAGTGTATGTCTCATCCACAAAAATTGTGTGTACAACAATATGTTGTTGCAATATACTTGGCCTATACAATGGATAAATAAATTGAATCTTGCTTCTTACTCAACCATGACACTAGTCTACATGCAAGAAAGAATGCACCACCACTTGTATTTTTCCTATCATCAACATGACCAACCTAATCTGCATTTGTGTAAGCACTTGATGTGAAATTAGTATCCTTAGGATACCATAATCCATAATCTAAAGTTCCTTTTAAATATTTGAATATCCTCTTCAATGGTGCAAAATGTGTCTCTTTAGGATCTTCTTGAAATCTAGCCACAAGACAAACTGCATGCATGATATATGGTCTAGTAGCAGTTAATATAACAGTCCACCTATCATAGATCTATACTTGCTCTAATTAGCCTTAGGTGAATCATCATCCTTCCTCAATTTACAACCAGTCACCATAGGAGTGCATACCATTTTGGAGTCTTCCATTCCAAACTTCTTCAACATCTATTTGACATACTTTAATTGTGAAATACAAATACCTTTATCTATTTGATTTATGTGTAGCCCAAGGAAGAAATTCATCTCTCCAAAAATTGACATTTCAAACTCTTTCTACATCTCTTATGCAAATTTCTTACACATATCTTCATTTCATACAAAGATAATATCATCTACATACACAACCACTATCAATATTTTGTCTTCCTCAATTTTGAAGTAAATATTACTATTTGTAGTTCCTTTATTGAATCCTTATTATATCAAATATTTGTCCAATCTTGCATACCAAGCTTTGAGAGCTTGCTTCAATCCATATAATTCCTTCTTCAATTTAAAAACCATATATGGTTGATCTAACAACTAAAATCCTTACAGATGTTCCATTTAAACCTCTTCTTCCAATTCACCATTCAGAAAAGCAGACTTCACATCCATCTGATAAACTTTAAAGTCCTTGTATACTAAAAATGGCAAAAACATTTTGATAGCTTCTATCCTAGCCACCAGAGCAAATTTTTCCTCAAAGTCTATTCCTTCCACTTGTGAGTAACCCTTACACATAATCCTTGCTTTATTTCTTACAACTTCTCCATTCTCATTTAATTTATTTCTGAATACCCATTTAGTTCTCGGTCTAGGAACCAATACCCAAGTCTGATTTTTCTCAATGTGCATAAGTTATTCTTTCATTTCCTTAATCCAATGTCCATCTATGCATGCCTCACTCACTATTTTAGGTTCAAATTTAGAAATTAAACACAAATTTATCTTAGCTTCAATAGCTCTACTTCTTGTTAGTACTTCTTTCCTCTTGTCTCCAATGATCTATTCTTCAAAATGATTCTTTCGCACATACTCAAGTGTCTTATGGGTCTTTCTTGGAGCTTCTTCCTCTTCATTTTTCACTTCTTTTTATTCAATTTTTTCTTCTTCTTCTTCTCCATGAGGAGGTTCATTTGACACATATCCATCAATAACAACAATTGAATTCTGCAAATCTTCATCAACCTTAACATTTTCAATTTGAACAATCTTTCTTAGCATTTTATTATAACATTTGTAAGCTTTGATTTTAGTAGAATATCCAAGGAATATACCATCATTAGACCTTTCATCAAACTTTCCTAAGTTTTCTTCATCCATTTTGATATAACACTTGCTTCCATCTACTCTAAAGTACTTCACAGTAGGAACCCTTCCATACAACAAATTATAGAAAGTCTTTGTACTGTTAGATTTTGCTTAAACTCTATTAAGTATGTAAACAATAGTATGATTATCTTCTCTCTATTATACTTTCAGTAGGTTAGATTCTTTCATCATAGTCCTACCATCTTCTTGAATAGTTCTGTTTTTCCTTTCAACTACTCCATTCTGCTTAGGATTTCTAGGGGAAGACAAGTGCCTCTTTATTCCATGAACCTCACAAAACATGTTAAACTCAATAGAGGTGAATTCTCCACCTCTATCAGACCTCAAACATTTTATTTTCAAATTCATTTCATTCTCATCCATAGCTTTAAATGCTTTGAATCTATCTAGTGCATCAAATTTATGTCTAAGAAAAGTAACCAATGTCATTCTATAGTAATCATCAATCAAACGTATAAAATACTTGTCACTTTGAAGACTTCTCACCCTTGTATGACCACAAAGATTTGTATATATTAATTCTAGTAGTCTAGTAGCATATTGTTCCTTTCCCTTGAAACTACTTCTTATTTCCTTTCCATAATTGATAATTCTTGCAAACAACATTGATAGGCTTTGTAATCCTTGGTAGCTCTCTCACTAAATGAACTGAACTGATTCTAACCATATTATCAAAATTCATGTGAAACATCCTTTGATGCCATAACTAACTATCATTAATTTCTAAAAAATAAAGAAATAACATCAACACCCTTAAGCTGGTAGATGTTTCCATCTGTTCTCTTTCTAGCAACAATCACAATTCCAGACCCTTTTCTGATCTCACATCTTTCATCCTTAAACACAAGATTATATTCTTTGCTACACATTTTTCCAACACTCAAAATATTATGCCTTTAACCTTTAACATAGTAAGCATCTTCACTATTATGCTTGCCATCAAAACTGATTGAACCTATTCCACAAATATTAGATCCTAAATCATCTTCAAATTTAACTAATCCTCCATCATACTTTTAAAGTTTAACAACATTAATTTTGTCTCTGATCATGTGATTAGAGCAGCCACTATCAACAACCTAGTAATTCTTATCATGTCTAACATGAAAAGTAGAAACCAAAGTTACCTTCTACCTTATCCTTCTTCTTTGGAACACTTTCCTTCTCACAAATTTCAGAGTTAGCAGAACTAGACTCATATTTTAAAGCTAATAAAAAGTATTCATTTTCATTGGCATCTTCATAATTAGATTCATCATCAAAAATACCAACATCTTCTCTAACATAGTAACTTCTTTCAATCATCTTTCCTTTGTCTCCCTACTTTTATTGTTCATAGCTCTGTTTGGACATCTTGAAGCATAACGACCTATATTTCCACAACTAAAACATTTGAAACATAGTTTACCTTTCTACTTACTAACGCCCTTTTTCATCCTTCTTACAAAGTTAGCTTCCATATTATCAAGATCATCTCCATCTGAATCTTCAATATTTTTTTATTTTCTAGCCTTGAAGGAAGTCTCCATGTTCATTCCATTTTTCAAGCTAGGTTTTCTCATTTAAAATGAAGTTAGTTTAACAATAAATTGATCTCTAGAATAAGTGTTAAAATTTGCAACTTTCTAAATAGTAGACACCTTTTCACTGTAAGAATCAGGAAGAGATTTGAGAACTTTCTTTATGTGACATAGATTTTGGGAACCTAAAATGCTTGCTCTAACACTTCTAGGGTTTCTCACCTAAAAGGAGAGATTAGGTTCCAAAATGCTTATGTAACACTCAAATTAGGATGTGTGCTATCTGATATGATGTAAATGAACTTGACTAAATGCAATTAACTGATTAAGATGATCTAAAATGAATGCAAAAGTGCAAATTAAGCTATGTTTGAAAACACATTATGATATGCAAACAACTATGAAAATGAAGAAATTATGCAGAACGGAAGGTACAGGGGTAAATATGAGTGCACCTAGATGAAATATGAGCTATTTGGAGTGTTTGGAATTATGATGAATTTTACTGATTTTTCACAGTGGGACTCATTCGCCCAGGGTGGCGAATCAGTCCTATTGATGAAATTTTACCAAGAGCTCATTTATGTCTGTCAGGATCTAAAATATGACAACAAATTTCAAGTTTCTAGTCCTAAGGTGGGACTCATTCACCATAGGTGGTGAAACAATCCTCTCCCAAATTTATGAAAATCTAGGAGACAACTTTGTAACACTAGATCTCATAATGTCTACTTGTCGGGTTGTCGAAGTCAAATATGTAGAAAATAGACAAATAAGTCTCTCCATGCTTGAATTTGACTTATGTTGACTTGAAGTACCTATTTGACATGAAAATAAGTCTTCAACACCTTATAACATGTCAAATCTACAATCAAAAGGGGAAAAATGATTAGGGTTAGTGAATAGGGGTTTGCCTTGGTCAAACCCCACTTTTGGTAATTAAACCCTTGAAAAGATAATGAAATGCAAGAGAAAGATAAAGTAATAACATGCAAATTATATCCACTCACCTAACTCTTGATCTTGTAATACTGAAGTAATGTCAATTGCAGCTTCAAAGTGCTTGAAAAGTGCTTTAATTGTTGATGTAAGATGCTTGAATGCTTGAATGTATAGGTGGATAAGTGAATTTGATTAATGGGGGTTGAAATGACATTAAAATCACTTATTTATACAATTCTTGTGCCTTACTATCTGTTTATACCTCATCACAAGCCGACATCAAGTGTTTTTCAGTAAAATCCCAAAAGGAAATTTGAAATATTTTGAATTTGGGGCCAAGGGGGACTCATTCGCCACCTATGGTGAATGGGTCCCACCTAGGACCTAAAAATAAGTGTTGGGAATAATGTTGTATTTAATGTTATTTGTTAGGATAACATCCAAAAATACACTTAATTAAGTCATATGAGGGCATAAAAAGACAAAATAAAGCACGAGAAAGGTGTAAATATTGAAGATTTGCATAAAAAAAGTGTGAAATCTTGTTATAAGACTTTACAACACTTCAATATAGGACTTGTTGATGAGAAAAAAGGTGATTTTTAGGTAAATTGTATTAAATAAAGTCTAGAAGAATGTAGAAATTTTTTACAACACTTCACAACACCTTAACAAGATGTTTTTCTTTGCGTTTTAGTACCTAAATTAGCATATTCAATCCATGATACAACATAAAATTAGAGCAACGTAGTTCCAAAACCATGAAAAAAGACCTAAGAGGCCATAAAAATGATAAAGGGGCCATTTTTCTATGACACACTTTACCACCCTAGGTTCTGTGACTTGTGCACCAAGACCTCTCATAACACTTACCAACTCATCAACTCTTTGCATGTAGACTGCAATTGTTTCATTTTCAGACATTCATAGGGTCTCAAATTATGGCTTGAAATTCTACAACTTTTCTTGTTTGACCTTATCATCTACTTCATAAATGATCTCAATTTTATCCAAACTTCATTAGCAGTCTTAAGATTCATAACTTTAACAAATTTAGAATTTTAAAGACTATTTACAAGAATGAATATTTCCTTCGCATTTAAATCATGTTCCTTGATCTCATCACTTCTTCTTGGATCATTCATTGGTGTATTATATTGATTCTTTATAGCCTTTTCAATCTCAAATCCATGAGACATCAGATATCCTTCCATCTTTGTCTTCCATAATGCATAGTTTGTTCCATCAAATCTAGGGTAATCCAACTTAACTTGTTCACCCTCTTGGATCTACCTCAAGAGGTTAAGCTCTTCTCCAAGGAACCTTCATCTGATACCAATTTTTGAATGAACAACAAAACTAAGAGGGGGGTCTGAATTAGTTGTACCAAATATAAGTAATTGAAAAACTAGTACAAGGGATCACTATTAGAATAGGATACACTATCCAAAAAAGCTCACAGTCAAGGCTCCCTACCACAGAAAGAAAAAAAAGAAGATAGAAGAGAAATGTTAAATAGAGAACAAATTCTCAATGCAACAAGGAATCCACCACAAATTATCCTTCACTTTTTTGCAACCTTGCGTGAAAGGTTGTGGATACCTTCAACTCACTACCTTTAGGAATCCAACACTTTGAAATTCACACTGCTCTACTCAAAATCACATCTATACTTTTTTAATTCACATCACACTCATCACTCACATCTATCTCAAATTTATCTTATCTCTCTCTTGCATCTTGCAACAACAACACTCTTATTTAGGGTATGTGCAGGATCATCATGGACCAAAAAGTGGTGATATGATGGGTATGTGTAGGGTATGTGGCTGATGACCTTTCTTTTAGCCAAAATTGATGAAATGAAAAGGGTTTTTAAAGGATATTCTCAGCTGTCCACCAATATAAATTATGCTTTACTTTGAATTTAATAAATAATTATTATTCATTTTCTATTTGAATTACGACTAAACTCCCGATTGATAGGCTGATTGAAAAACATCTATAGCTTTTAAACGATATCACATTTTTTGAATCCAAAACATGTGTCACATTCTATGCTTCACATACTATATTATTAAAAAAATAAAAAATGAATTTCATGAATTTTTAACCAAGTTAAGGTGGTCATATGTACGAGTTTTTATATTTTTTAAAAGTTGTAATAAAAAATTCATAATTAATTATTTAATTGGAAAAAAATTACAAAAAAATATGCATCACATATGGATATGATTCCTCTACTTATATCTAAAATATTATAAAAAATAATTATCATTTTATTGTGGTTAGGGTGGTCAGACAGACACCTACTTCTTATTTTTTCCCTGGAATTTAAGTACTACTACATTGAAATTTCAAATTTTCACCAAATATATATATTTATTTTTAAATAAACCTAGTAGTTTAGAAACTACATTCAATTTGCTACAGATTCTATTCTTACATATTTTGAAATAATATAGATAACTTATTCAAATTTTAACGTCAAGTTTTCTAACTCTATTTTTTTTGAATATTTTGCCACTTAAGGGCCTATTTTTTCCATGATGATCCTACACATACCCTTTATATCATCCTCAACTTGAAAACCTTCTCCAAGTTTGACAACTATACATTACATTTGAAATTTCAAATTTGGTCAACACCCAAACATTCCCATGGTAGATAGGAATGACAGTAGCCCATATAGATACTTAATTAGGACCCAAATTAATCATAACACACCTCAATACACTTTCATAAACTTCACATATAGTGTTAACAGTAGGTCGACCAGTACCCATGCTAAACACCATAAAACACTAAGTACCTACTTCCTTAAATCAATCCAAAACTTTTGAAAAAAAAAATTAACTTTAACATGAAATAGAATAATCCATGAACCACTTGAGATCCAACAAAGACTTCATCCAAACTCACATCATAGAAATACTTCAACCCAGAAAATCTAGTTAACCCTATATGCACATTGATACATGAAACCCACATTGTACAGTACCAAATCAAGTGAAACCTTGAATTTTGAAAGATATAAGCATTATAAGAAACTTCCCAAATCTACACAACCTAAAACAAAAATGCAGAGAATTGTGGAGAAAATACATTTCTCCAAGACCACAAAAAATACCATTAAAAAAATGGTCAACACACTAACAAAAATATCTCACTTTGCATAGCGATCTAGAAACCCAAATTCTAGATATAGAAAATACTAAAAAATGTTGAACAACATATAAGATCCACACAGGAATAGTGCCAATATAGAAGAAACATGGAGCACATCCCAGAGCATGTTTTGAACACTTTCACAACATTGCTTTCTCTATTTATTAGATTTTCTAAAAAGCACTTGGAAACCAAGTACCAAAGAAACCATCTTCACATTACATTGTTTGTTCAAACACATCTCAAGACACTACAACACAAAGATAGCACTATGTACTCACAACAGTTCTTCAATATCTCAACTATACATACACATAACCTACAATAACCTGTTTCCCTCCTTGTCACAATTTTCTCAATATTTTTGAAATCTTAATCTTGTAAAAATGTTCATCAACACATAGTTGACATCAATAACAACACCAACTTGTTAACATCAATAACAAAAACTTCATACTTTCAACAAAAACATTAGTATCCTACAAGGTTAGTACTTTTTACAGGAACATGGCTTAGAAGGTAACTAATCAAGAAGTCTTATGTGTGGTTGTTTCAAAACTTTGACACACATATATTGGTGATTATTTAAGAACCAACCTGATCTCCAAAAATACCTATGGACTTTTCCATTTCCAATATTTGGTACTCCAAGGGATTGGCCAATGAATGAGTAAAAGCGGCAAGACTTCTACTCCTACACTTTGGGTTCTGTGAAACCCGGGAGGGTGAGCCCACAATATATACTCAAGAATTCACACAACTTTAATTAAATACATTGTCAATAATAGATACTTCTCATAAAAATGATCAACAACATAATAAATCAAATAAGTTGGTAGCTTATTTATTAATTGTTGGAATTGTGTGCCCCAATCTCATAGGCTGAAACCTCTGAGTAAGCATGGTTGTTGCGATCGTTGAGATCTTTGGTTGATCAGTTAGTTGATCCTAAAGTATCGTTGTGACCTCTAGAATGTCTTGGTGATCGATATAACCTAAATCTTTAGTGTAACCTTGGACAGTCAGAATGATGTTTCAACTATGGTAGAAAGTCTGGCTGATATCAGCGTGACCCTTGGTTTATCTGGCTGATATCGGCATGACCCTTGGTCTGTCTAGCCGATGCAATAGTTGGTATGACTTGTTCCTATCAGAATGTGTCCTGGCGATGGGAGATGTCTGGCCGACAAGATACTCTTATTGGATGTCGGGGAGACTCTTGGTGAGGCATCTCGTCTGTGTGACTTGTTGTGTTCATTGTGACCCTCTACTCTGAGTGTGTTGGGACTTTGGTGAAAACTTTCTCTGATGTATATTGTCTTGCCAATAAGATGTGAGTTGGTGCCCCCATTGATTGTCGAGGTGACTCTGGCTGATTATCTGCCTCGGGGTGACTCAAGGTGAAAGATAGATTGGAGTAACATGAAGGTTCATTGGAACTCTTAGTGAATGTGGAATTCTCGCCAATGAGTGTATTGGACATCGATATGACTCCTTAACTCATTATGACTCTCACCAAATAGCAATAGTCTCACCGATGGGAATGCTAATGTCAATGTGAGTTTTGAACATCAGTACGACCTCTCATCGAATAATGATGGTCTTTTTGAATAGCACTACATGTGGTGGTCATCGGTATGACATCTTAGCAATGTGGTTTGTCTCGCTGACTACTTTTGAACTCGGTGTAACCTCTTGCCAATAGTGATGACTCTTGGCAATATTGACGGTTGGGCTTTGTGACATCAGGGAGACACAGTTAGTGTCTCACCGACATGCGACATAGGGTGATAAATATTGACCAATTGGAAAATTTTCCTATGTGCTCTGACTTGGACCTATCAAAGAGGGCAGAATGTGAACCATTTGTTGCGACCGTCTCTGCATGGAAGACGAACTATTTGTGAGGAAATGAAAACAACTATATTCTGGTGAATTGTTGTGTTCGCAATAAGAGAGTGATAGAGTGAAGGCCGAGTGGTTGGCTGGAAGGTCGAGGTCATGAGGTCAAAAAAGAGAAAAGAGAGAGGAAAGGTTATGCTGCCAAAATCTATCCTAATCAAGAATCGAATGACATGGTCCATCTCTCTTGTCGATCTGTACTATATATTGTTGAGGTTATGGCAACAATGTGAAGATTGTTTGGTTTGAGAGGTTGATCAGGAAATGTACAGAGGGAGAGTTTGCTACTAGGTTTGTTTCTAGAATGAACAAGATGTAATCTCTAAAAAGGCTAAGAGTCTGAAATTGTATTGTAACCTTTTTTTGTTGAGTAATACAATGGCTCAAATTTTGGAGGGTCAGGTTTTCTACCCGAAAGGGTTTTCCCCACGTAAATCTGTGTGTTCTGATTTTCCGTCTTATCTTTCATCTATCTTGGTTCTGTTTCTAGAATATGTTATTGCTTGTTGTTGAATTTATATGTGCTTCTCTCAGAAGGATTAATGTGGGAAATGAATTGTGTCTGTTTTTGCTTTAGGACATAGTTGTACATTTCTTTGAGGCAATCTAATCGGAATTAAAGTTACCAAAAGCACTACTGTTCTTGGAGGTTTCTCTAAGATGCCTTAAATTTCCCTTACAAGTGGTATTAGAGCCTTCTCTTGGTTGTTGGTTCTGGGTATTTCTCCTATGAAGATTTCTCAATTTGTTAGCATGGAGGAAATCTGAAGGAATTGTCTGATTTATTGATCCTTTGGTTAGTGGAAGTCTTGTGATATTTAGAGACAACACGTAGCTTGAAGGATGGTGAAGATGGAGAAAAGGGAGTTGATCATGTTGTTTTGTTGTGATTTGTGTCTCCTGGTTGCTAGCGGTATAACCTTAGTGTATGAGGTGAATTTTCTTGCTCTGTGGCTATGTAGCAGTAAAGCTTTCATATTGTGTGTCTGTGTGAGAGGCTCTTTGATGATATGGAGAATCCTAGGTTGTTTCTTAGCCATGGAAGAGTGTGCTTATGCCAGGTGGTGTTTCCTAGTGTTGGAAGGCACTGTTTCCTGTTAACCTCGAATACATAAAGGCTATGGAGTTAATCATTAGTTGATTTGCAAGCTTCTGAAATAGCCTATCTCTTTCTCGAATGCATATACATGTTTTACATAGTTAAGCAAAACTTGTGGTTATGTGTAGTTTTTGTTAAACTATTTTCTAGATCTTGGCTTTTGGGGTGTTGCTGGATGAGATAGTTGCAGTTTTGCATGCATGCTTTGTGCATGGTTTGAGGAGGTGTGATTTCTTCTTTTCATGGGAGTGTTGGTACATGATTTGTCACTCAGCATTCTTGTGGTGGTGCTTGTGTGTTCCTTGATTATGGTGCTCATTGTGGACGTGTCTAGAAAATCAAGTTTGGCGTGATTTGGTGTTTGAGTCATGTTGTCTATGTGGT
Organism: Sequoia sempervirens; assembly: GCA_007258455.2. Classification (NCBI taxonomy): domain Eukaryota; kingdom Viridiplantae; phylum Streptophyta; class Pinopsida; order Cupressales; family Cupressaceae; genus Sequoia; species Sequoia sempervirens. Next base: position 12,149,603 of record VDFB02000009.1, read on the forward strand.
TATTCTCTTTGAAATCTTAGTGTTGCAGTTTCCAATGCAATGATGGGTTTTCATGTTTGATGTTTGTGATCTATGAGTTATGCGGTTGGTGGATTAGTTACCCATTGGCTGTAGTGAGATAACTTGGATGTGGATTGTCTTAATCCACAAGGTTGATTCATTGTTGATGCAGGCTTGTCAGCTGGCCTTGTCTGTGGTCACTTGTGCATTGGTGTGATTGCTTTGAGATGAGAGGATGGATATTGTTGAGTACCTGAATAGTTAGTTATGGGAACCTGAAGCAAGTGGTCATGATGCTTGCAAAGCTTGGATGTCACGTTTCAGTGGGAGCTTTAGAAGTAACTATGCATTTATCACATGGTGGTGAATGGTCTTCTTTAGTGTTGCAAATGTTTCAAGGGGGAGCTTTTAGATCCTGTTTCTGTAGAAGGGTTCTTTCACATTTGCATGGACATAATTTGAAGATGTGCAACATCTTGGATCCATGGAGGATGCTTGGAGTCTTTGGCTGAGGTGTTGGTGGTGCTTGATAGGTGATGTCAAGGTTTTGAGTTTGTTTTCTTTATGTCATGGTATACTCTTGTTTGTGCATTGGAGTTTTGGGATTGTGAATTGTACTTGAGACCATGGTGAAGTCACTTGAAGTATGGTATCTCCTAAGGGGATATGTAGATCTTGGTGTCATGATAAGTTCCTAATTTAGATGATTGGAGCTTTGACAGTGGTCTGGTAATTCTTTGTGTATTGGGTGCTTTGATTATTTGCTTGATACTTTGTGATAGTGCAGTAATGTAGTTGAAATTTAGCATGACATGATCAGTTGCTAGTACTCATGGATACATGAAGAATAAGGTAAGGTTGTTTTTCTCTTATGAGAGAAGTGTTGTTGATTGTTACTCTTGATAAAGTTTTTAGCAGAAAGTCTGAGAAGCCTACACCTTGGTTGAATGTGAGTTCAATAAGAGACCTATGACAAGATTTCTCTTAGACTAGTCATGATAGCTTGTATATCTTGAAGGAGTATTCTTGTTCCCACTCTTGGTCTGCTCGGTAGTTTATCTGAGACGTATTTGGCCCATTATATCTTTTAGATGTGTTTTATGTTCACTTTCATGATATGGATATTGAATTACTGTTTAATGGTTCTAGAGGATTCATAGTGGAAGATGTATAGCTAGTTTATCTCCTTGAGATTTTGTGTTATGTTATTTACTGATGAGAATTGGTAGGAGATGATGTATGGGTTGATTTCCTGAAATGGGGAATGAAGTAGCTTAATCTTCTATGAGAGGCTTACATCCATGTTGATTACATGATTTTAAAGTTGGTTTGATCTTGGTGATTGAACGGTTGGATGTTGTTAAGGCTTTTCTTTTGGGATGAGAAGGAGATCATTCTTGACACAGTTGGCTATTAGAATTGTATATAGGAGGATGTTCTACAGGAATATGATGTGCATAGTTTCTCTCTTTGGTCCTGGTTTACTTCCTGGATGTTTGGTTTCACATCTCATTAGTTTGAGGTTTGGTTGGAGCTATAGTGATCACTTGCTTGTGGTCATGTGTTTTTCACTCAAGTTCATGGGTGATGACATGGAGGTTCTAAATCCTTTTTCCTTTGATTGCGTGTGGAGAACCTGGGAGAACTGTGATGACTTGTGGTGAGAGAAATGTTTCTTGTAACAGTTTGTTGCAGGTTGTGCATATCATTGTGGATATTTTTGGTACTACATGGTTATATTTTCTATGTGTTGTTATTGGTAGACTTGGTATGTCTTTGATCTTTCAGATTTGGAATTACTCGAGCAGTGGGAGTTCCTATTGTGTTTTGTCTTCTTCGATTGGTTGGCACTTGGAGCTTGTATTTGTTGTTATTGAGTTGGTTATGGTTTGGCATGAGTTTACTAATGTTGATACCTTTTAGGTATGTGGGATTGGATGGAATAGCACGAGTTGTGGGTGTTGTTTTCAGTCACGTGGGTTTATCAATTGGATGGAAGCAGTCAGTCTGATTGTTGTTCTAGTTGGTGTCTTCTATCTTGTTTCTGGAGAATGACTTCACTGTTGTGTTATGTTTGAGGCTTTGAATTTGATATTACTTCTGTATAGCATTTGAGCACAGTCAAGTGGTAGCAGTATCTTTTTGATGATATCACTAGGATCTTTTTCTTCTATTTGTTGGACTGGTGCTTATTCACTATGGCTTGTATATTTCTTCCATAGATGGCATATTGGAAGATGACAGGGTTTGTTGCCTGAATGGTAGACATCTTGGATGTTGGTGCAGAATTCTTAATGGAGCATGAGAGCATGTTTGAGGTCTATATGGTTTCCTAGAAGGCTGTGATCGGTTGCATTTCGGTTGCTTTGTTGGATAGTGAGTTGCAGTTGGACACCTGGTCTTTGTTAAAGAATTGTCTGGTGGACTGTTATCTGTGGAAACTTGTTGGTCGGGTGTCTTGAGTGTTGCAGGGTCTAAACTAGTAGAGCTTGTGTGATCTTAGTTTTTGAGTGCTTTGGAGGTTCCTATGTGATCTTCGTCAAGTGGGAGATTGTTGGAATTGTGTGCCTCAATCTCACAGGCTGAAACTTCTGAGTAAGCATGGTCATTGTGACTATTGAGATGTCTGGTTGATCTGCTAGTTGATCCTAAACTAACGCTGTGACCTCTAGAATGTCTTGGTGATCGGTATAACCTGAATCTTCAATGTAACATTGGATAGTCAGAATGATGTTTCGATGATGGTAGAAAGTCTGGCCGATATCGGCATGACCCTTGGTCTGTCTGGCCAATGCAGTAATCAATATGACTTGTTCCTATCAGAATGTGTCCTGGTGATGGGAGATGTTTGGCCGATAGGATACTCTTATTGGATGTCAAGGAGACTCTTGGCAAGGGATGTCATCAGTGTGACTTGTTGTGTTCGGTGTGACCCTCTACTGAGTGTGTTGGTCTGGCCGATGGGTCTGCTTTCGGTGTGATTTGGGAATTTAGTGAAACCTTTCTCTGATGTATATTTTCTTGCCGATAAGATGTGAGTTGGTGCCCCCATTGATTGTCAATGTGACTCTAGCCGATGATGTGCATCGGGGTGACTCAAGGTGAAAGACAGATCAGAGTAACATGAAGGTTCGTTGGAACTCTTAACGAATGTGGAAGTCTCGCCGACGGGTGTATTGGACATCGATATGACTCCTTAACTCATTATAACTCTCACCAAATAGTGATAGTCTCGCCGATGGGAATGTTGATGTCAATGTGAGCTTTGAACATCGGTATGACCTCTCATCGAATAATGTTGGTCTTGTCGAATCGCACTACATGTGGTGGTCATCGGTATGACATCTCAACGATGTGGTTTGTCTCGCCGACTACTTTTGAACTCAGTGTAACCTCTTGCCGATAGTGATGACTCTTGGCGATATCAACGGTTGGGCTTTGTAGCGTCGGGGAGACATGGTTAGTGTCTCACCGACATGCGACACAGGGTGAACATTGTTGACTGATTGGAAGACTGTCCTATGTGGTGTGACTTAGACCTATCAGAGTGGGCAGAATGTGAACTATTTTTTTCAACTGTTTCTGCATGGAAGATGAACTGTTTGTGAGGAAATGAAAACAACTATGTTCTAGTGAATTGTTGTGTTCGCAATAGGAGAGTGATAGAGTGAAGGCTGAGTGGCTAGCTGGAAGGTCGAGGTCATGAGGCCAAAACAGAGAAAAGAGAGGTAGGGTTACGCTGCCAAAATCTCTCCTGATCAAGAATCAAATGCCATGGTCCATCTTTCATGTTGATCTGTATTGTATATTGTTGAGGGTATTGCAACAGTGCGAAGATTGTTTGGTTTGAGAGGTTGATCAAGAAATGTACAGAGGGATAGTTTTCTACTAGGATTTTTTCCAGAATGAACAAGATGTAATCTCTAAAAGGGCTAAGAGCCTAAATTTGTATTGTAACCTTTTTTTGCTGAGTAATACAATGGCTCAAACTTTGGAGGGTGGGGTTTTTTACCTGAAAGGGTTTTCCCCACGTAAATCTATGTGTTATGATTTTCTGTCTTATCTTTCATATGTGTTGGTTATGTTTCTAGAATTTTTTATTGCTTGATGTTGAATTTACATGTGCTTCTCTCAAAAGGATTAATGTGGGAAATGAATTGTGTATGTTTCCACTTTAGGACATAGTTGTACGTGTCTTTGAGGCAATCTAATCGGAATTAAAGTTACCGAAGGCACTACTATTCTTGGAGGTTTCTCTGAGATGCCTTAAATTTCCCTTACATTAATGTATTATACTTGGAGCATGAGAATTCAAAACTCAACATAAAACCACTACAATGGTATCCATTTGTAGATTTGTAATCTTGAAAGTGATTAGCTAATGAATCAACCAAGAAAATGAGTTATGAATACTTTGCACAAACCAGTTTCTTATTCCAAGCATGGAGTCAATATCAACCTATGCAACTAGACAACATTTTATCAATAGCAACCTACAATCTCAAGAAACACTGCTTTACAACATTCCCATATTACATTCATGATCATTACTACTTACAAATATCCTAGCACTTAATTCCTATGAGTTGATAATCTCACCCAAGCATTTATATTAATTCATTGAACTAATAAGAAAGAATGAAATTAAACATCCATTGAGAAACAACAGAGAAAAACAAAAGAATCCTTGATTTCTTTCATTCATAACTTAAAACAAGCATAGGGGTAGACAATAACCATGAAATTGGTATTAATTTTTATTGTATTTACTATACTATTATTAAAATTACATATATGACAATCAACTTTCAACTTAAGACAAAATGTAAAACATGCTATGTATTCCTATTACAATTTACTGTGTCAATTCAATTTTTCAAAAAACCACTGCTTTTGGCCTTGAATTATTTCTTATAGAAATGAAAGATAAAAAAAATGTTGGAAGAATAAAATCACTGAGAAGGGGGGTGAATCAATGATTTATAAAAGCCACAATATTTTTTGAGTTGAGTGTTCATTTTTAAACCAAGAAAACAAATGACAATTTGAAAACCAGATTTGAATTGTATATCAATTAAGCATATGAATAAGACATTGATATGGATAGACTTAATTAAACTATTTGTGCTTTCACTTGAATGAAAGTTCATAACATTAACAGGACAACTTCAATGTAAACATTTGTAGAAATGAAAAAGAATAATTCAACTATGAACTGATAAGGACAAACATCACAATCTAGCAATATTATCATAACACAGAAATGACACTATAAGCCCATGAATTTGATGAGTGGAAAACCCTCTTGGGGTGGAAAACCACTCCAAAATGATGCCTTACTGGCTTAAATAAAACCAATGTTTACAATACCTTACAAGTAGAATTTAGAGCACCAACTCTAGGAGCACCAACCCCTTACAGATTTAGGAACATGCATTCCAAGGATCTCCAATCCCTTTTAAGACATAACAATTATAGCATCCTATCAAAACCCTAGAAGTGTAGATTTTGCAACTCTAGAATTTCAATAGAAGACTATGTATATCCTCATTAAGCAAATTGAAGAATTTTGTGCATCAACATCTTCATTTAATACAATAATATGAGAATCATAATAAAATATTTTCAATGCAATACTATTTTTGCACCATGTGACTAAAGCTTCATATTCCTCTCTTAGATTACTAGAAAAATGCCTGAAAACCATCTTTTAAAGATATTGTGAATGATAACTTCTATATGCAGTTTGAGTAACTAAAAATCAACGCGGGTTAGGATTACAAGAAAAACCCTAAATATTTTTTCAACTAACTCTTTCAAGAATCATAACTTTATCAAAATTTCAAGATTGGAATAACTGAATGCATTAACCCTATATTTGTTTGCTAAGAAATAATCAAGGGTTTCGAATAACATTAACCACTAAAGCTTTAACAAAGAAATAATGTTCCAAGCCCATAAATTGTATTTACCTTAATACTTGTTTAAGGAGGAATGAAAATAAACGAATCTAGAAGAACCATTTTAAAACTGTCCAGCTGAAGACCTCCATCTATGAGCTTTGCCTCTTCACTTTCAACTTCCACTGTCAAGCAATTTATTAGAAATATGCAACCATAGACTCTCCACAGTGGTGGCTAGGGTTTCATATGCTATACAATGAAAAAATAATAACATTTTCCTATATTTCTCCCAAGTGATTCGAAGACTTTTCAAAAGAGTATAATCATTTGAAATCTGAACATCACAAAAACATTTGAATTCACTATCAAAGACTAAATCATTAATTTATGATGGTTGTCGATACGTGTGACTTCCAAGTGACTTTAAAAAAAGTCAAAAACCTTTTAATCATAACACCTGATGTCACATGCTTAATGTGACCAAAACATAAGCATCGAACCAATATCTTACCCAAACATTAAAACCTTTAATATGATCAATTCCTCAATGTTTAGCATGCCCGATTTATTTATCAAAGGATTTATATCTCTTTAGTGCCCAACACCATTTATGGAGTAAAATATAAATATTTCAATAGCCTTAGCAAAGGCCATATCAACTAAGAGATTCTTAAGAAAACATATAAACCATTTGAATCACCTTTTGATGCCAATTATGCTCACATAATAGTGTCTATTTTTAATATCCAATGACACAAATATAGTACCGAACATATGCATAATCCACACATCACAAAAAAATGTGATAAACAAGACCAAAAATATAGAGTCCTTGTGCATCTAAAAAAATGAATGTTTTGTCACCTAAAGCACAAACTAAACCCACAAATGCTCAAACAGAATATGATCAAATAACTAGTGCCATGATCAACTTGAATACAACATCATGCATCTTTTCCTTATATATGATGTTCATGTCAGATGCACTTCTGATAAAATTTGCATAAACATGAACCTTCAAATATGTATTTAACACAATGCCAATAGAGAAAACTTTATAAAACATTATACCTTGCTAGAAGACTATATGCTCACTATCCCTAATGTCTAAGAAACCTAACTTGTAGCACCCTAAAAAATAAATACTGTCAGTACAAATATGCATCAAGATCCCATCAAAAAAATTAGACAGAGCCAAGGAAATCATGATATAAACTAAACCAAATCACATGCCACCAAGATCAGATCATCCCATATGTATAAACTATGTGCATGTATTATCCAAATATTTTTTCACAGTGTCATAGATACATATCATTCAATGAAAAACAAGCATAAGCAACCAAATACACCATATGCATATCATATGAGCATAAGCAACTGAATACACCATCTAAACATAATATGCTAATCAACTAATCAGCATCCTCGAAACCAATCTCCACATCATGTAGCTTGTCAATGTCAATAAAAGAACACCATTATAAGAACCATTTTTGTCATCAAGGAGAAACATCACACATCACAAACAACTAAGAGTCAACAAAAAAGCCTCAGGCCAAGAAGAACACATGTCAAAACCTCATTAGACCACTGTAACAAATATTCCCTTTTCAGTTATACTTGACCCTTTAGGCGGTGAAAATAAACATGAGGAAAAATTAACCCTCACTCATTATAGAGATCAGGTCCCACTTTAGAAAGGAATAATTAGATTTTTTATAACAACTTCAAAATATTCCCCATGTCCTCAAAAAGTGTCCTCCACAAGAAAACCAGTCAGCAAAACTTCAAAACATGGAAAGCAAATAAAAGACCAAATTGACTTATCCACATCAACACTTTATGCTACCCATTCTAAGTTGAGGAGAGAAAAATATCTTGCAATGTTTTAACAAAATCCTAATCTACACTATATCTAGGCTATGTATTATTTTTCTCCTATCTATTATTTATCCCCACACCGATTCATTCGGTGTACTTTTCCAACTAGGAGTTATACTCTTCTTCAGTTGGCTACCTCACATTTAATAAACTTTGCACCTTAGTACTATGTTGAGAGTATCTAGCATTAGTTAAGGCCCTGCCCTTTTTAACAAAAATTTCCATCTTTGTTTCAATCTCCACAATTGTATGAATATTTGAATTCGGTAGGATGTAGTCAATGACAATAAATACCATCATAGCTACTACAAGCATTCCTCCCAAATCCTTCTTCCAGGTGTTAAATGGCTACAACTCACCTTTAGGGCTCAATAACCGAGGCATACCACATTCCCCCTTATCTTTAAATAACTTCAGCTTACTTTGGATTTGCACACCTAGCTTTCCATAAAAGGTGGTTATCTCATTAATCAAATCAATATTTTGTAAGATTTCAGGGATGCTAGTAGGTGCCTCAAGATCCTCCTTCATTTTGGGTATCATTTCTCTTAAAGTACCCACCTTTGTACCCCAGTTACTCCATTCATTCTTGAATATTTCTTGTACCTGCAGATACTTTTTGTTTGCTTCATGAATATTCTTATAGGTAGCCCAAACATCATCATCCTTGTTGACCAACTTGGTCACCTTATGCTTTAATACATCCTCAAAGATCTCATTTTCCACCTTAACAGTTTCAAGTTTAGTCTTCTTGACATTTTGCTTTTCACTACTAAGCTGATCATTCAAATCTTTAATTCTCAAGGCCAAGGTTTCTATATCCTATGTAGACAAGTTTGAGGAAGAAGAGGATGGTAAGGATAGTTTCCTTATTACCTGACTAGCCTGAATAGTGGCCCTCATCTTGTTTATCTCATCCAAGGCCTTATTGTATTCCTTATCTAGGGAATCATATTTTTTTTGAGAAATCTATGTAGTGTCCACACTGAGCATTGTAGCATGAGCAATTAACTTAGCTACTTGGATAGGAGTTATATCTATGTCCCTTTTGACCACCAAAGATCCTATAACCTCTTCAATAGACCTAGAAAACTCATGCTTTCTAGTATTAGGTGCCATAGACCAAACTGTGAGAGTGTGAAAATTTGGATTATATCTGAATCCAAACTCCTTATCATCAAACTGCTCCTTAGATATTGAATCCCAATAGTATCTTCTTACCACATCATATGATATAGCTAAGGTGATAGTGCATCTAGGTAACAACATGATTCCACTATATGTGACAATTTTCCTAGCCTCAACGGGAGTAATAGCTGCAATTTCATCTTTGATCTTTTCTTCCTCTCCTTTTTCAACTTCCTCCTATTGAGAAGGTTCAACACTAGCCTGAGCTAGTTCAAGCCTTTCCTTTATCTCTTTACTCCTCTGTTGAACCATAAATTCTTGAAATTCATTGGATTGCACATACTTATCATCTGCAAGGAATTCATCACACTCCTTGACCCTGGGATCATCATCACTTTCCCTATCATATTGCCACTTGAGAATTCTATTAGGGGGAACTTTGAACTAAAGGTTTCTTCAATATTTGGGGGAGGAAATTTCTTCTTCACCGTATCATCTCCATGCACATGCTCTGACATTTTTTGCTTCCTAACTTCTTAAACATCTATAGGCTACTCTAGGATATCCATAGCTTGTGGTTGTTCTAGGAGAGCTTGCATTTAATCAACAACCTCCTTCACCCTCACCTTAAAATCACCATTTTGATAGTACGTTAGCTTTGTGAAAGCTCTTTCAAATGGGTCTATAATTACATCATATGGACTTACATAAAACGAATTCCTTTTCATGTTACTCTCTTTGATGTCCATTATGAGTGTCCACTCTTTCTTTCTAGATATGACAACCTCATCACTTTCAAATTTCTCAATACATCATCCTTGTATAAGAATTGATGATGTATCACTAATAACATTTTATCCTTTCTCTTTCCATACACAAACTTTTTTAGATCACAAATTCTAACCTCATCAATAAAAAATACAAGATTAATTACCATGATCTCAAACTTTTCATACCCCTAGGGGGCAATAATATTGAAGTAAACAAAAGTTCATTGGGGATTCACCACAGTACCCTTCTTGGGATTTGTGAACATTTCATATTCCATAACATCAATCTGCCACATCAGTTCCATTAAGGCCAATCTATCAGGGACATACAGGGGTAAACAATGTGGTGCCACCTTAGCCCTATAGGCTCTTATCAGAGTATAATTTGCATGGAGAAACCAATCTATCCAATTATGTGTTGCATTTGATCCTGGTATATATTTTGGATGCATGATACTTCTAATTGCTAGAGAAAGCCTATGAATAGGTGCTACACCCAACACTTCAAAGATACCAAACCTTATACTATTAGAAAACACAAGATAATCAAAATTGGTAAAATACTGATACCAAATGTGTTTCCACATTTGTACTAGAAAAATATTATTTTTATCATCTCTTAATCTCAATTTCAACTCACTTTTCCATCCATAATCACCCTCAAATAAGATCATATGCATTAGCAAAGAATAATGAGGGAAATACAAAGGTAGAATCTTCTTTAAATTAAGGAAATACTAATGCATTCATTCAACAACATAGTTGGCATAATCAAAACCAGTGTTCTGATTATGACTCTGTATATCCGTCACCATTACCAATAAGTTAGGACTTATCCTTACCTCAAAATTTTGTGCCAAAAGTTGATTTAGGTAGTAGTAAGTGATATTGAACTAATCCACAAACTCCTAACATTCAAAAGGCTAGAAATCTTGAGGGAGAAATCTCTCCTTGCCCTTTTCGTGTCGAACAAGCAATCTATTTCTGTATGCAAATCTTTTTTTCTCATATTCAACATATAGCTCTACACGCTTAAATTTCACAATGTAATTGGGGTTTAACCCAAATATCTCCACAATCTTGTCCTTTGTCACTTCAAGGATCACATCACTATTTTCACTCCTTTTCTTTTTTCAATGGGATGATATTGTCTGGCTAGTTCCATCATCAAGTCCACCTCTACAAACACATTCAGCATGACCATCTTTCCAAGGTTTAGCCCCCATATGTAACACACAAGCTTACTAGAATATTGCCTATTAAAAGCATATTGGAATAGTTACCACCCACTTTGAGGTTGGGCCAACTCACCAATTTCACCAGTGCCATCAATTAACCTGGTGGTCACGACAACTTGACCTGTAGGTCTCTTGCCAATTTGTGACCCTCCTTCCTTTATATCTCTCATTGCCTTCTTCATAAATCTTTCCTTTTCCTTTTTTCAACTTCTATACCTAGTACATATTACAAGAGTACTTGGTGTAGGGTTATATACTACAGGTCATTCTGGCTTACCCTCAGATGAAACATCCTGAGTTTTAAGCATTTTAACCCTTTTTTTTTGGCTTCCTCTCAGGTCTAATACTAGATTCACTGGGCTCTAGTTCACTCATGTTTGCAATGCAGGAGAACTAGGGTTTACAATTTCTCGCAATTGAAAAGACCCTTCCAAGTATAAAAACTCAAAGGACTACTTCTAGAACAAAATATTTCCCAATTTGACCCAGTATTTATCACAAAATTGAGGATATTACAAATAGACAAGAACACTATCTCGCCAATTCCCTATCACCTTTCTATAATAGTGAAATTTAGTATTTCAGCTAGGAGGAGATATACAATTTTCTTACCTAGGTGAACAATCGACAAATTTTCTACAGTAATATTTCATTGGAGCTTTCTGCATTATTTCCTCAGCTTCTAGTATTCCTCTCTACTTCCAAGAAACTCTAAATGAATGTCCAACTAGGTATATACCTTCTTTATGGCCAAGAGATATGAATGCTACCATTAATTTTTTATAGTAAGTTCGTGTGAGCGAACTAACATCTAGCCACTCGCGTTCAAACCCTAGTCGTTGATCACTCTGTTTTAAAACCATATCAATGGTTTTCAATTTTCCCTGCTACTTTCTTCTTTGCTTTATATGATGTCCTTAGGATATTGCCATGTTTCCTTGTCCTTCAATAGTTATCACTTATTTCTGATAGATTTCATCCCTTACTAGTTCTATGAGTGATGTAATCATCCAAGTGATCAAATCTTAGCCCTTAGATCTATGGCCCCTCCTTGATCATGTTCACCTTCCCATTGTGCATCATAGATTCATACTTTGAAATCTGGATCACATTAGCAACAAGAGATGAGGTGAAGAGGTGAAATTAAGACACATGCACCTACATGAGAATGAATGATACAAAAGACATCACACATGAGATATATTCAAATTATTGAAAGAAACTTGAATAGATAACCCCATCGCTCATCACTATTTTGAAACTTAAGCTTTGGAATGAATCCATGATGAGCGATAAAAGAAAAGCATCAAGTCCATCACTCATCATTAATTATCCTCATACATTTTGCAAGAAATTAGCGATGATATATCCCAGTGATTACATTGAACATTTGCATTGTGTATCACTAATATAGAACTTGACATTCAAAACTAATCCACGATGCATGAAACACATGAGACACCACATATCTCTCATCACTATTTTGAAATTTACCATTACATAATCATCCACGATGAGTGATGTAAATAAGAACAAAAGATTGGAGGCCATCGTTGATCGCTAATACAAAACTCAAGGCTCAAAAGCCATTAGCGATAGGCGAATCTTGAACAATACAAGGAGAAGCAAGAACATTGTTAGTCACTATTTCATATTAAGAGCTCTAAAATTTATCCACGTCGAGCAAATCCAAAACAATACTGCTCATCACTTATCATTGATTCAAAACATACACTAGGGTATGTGTAGGATCATGATGGGCCAAAAAGTGGCAATATGATGGGTATTTGTAGGGTATGTGGCTAATGAATTTTTACCGTCGATGAAATGAAAAAGGGTTTTAAAGGAAGTTCTCATCGCTTTCACAATATAAATTGTGCTTTATTAAATATTTATCATTCATTTTCTTTGAATTATGACTAAGTGTTTATTGATAAGTGATTAAAACATCTATAGCTTTCAAATGGTATTACATTTTTGAATCAAAACATGCATACAGTCTATGATTTACATATATAGGATTAAAAAATAAAAATTGAATTTCGTGAAGTTTTGACCAAGTTAAGGTGGTTGAACATATAGCTTTTATATTTTTTAGTTGTAATTAAGAAATTCATAATTAAACTATTTACTTGGAAAAAATTGCAAAAAATATGTCACATCTGAACACGAGTCCTTTACTTATTTTAAAATCTTGTAAAATATTATCATTTTATTGTGGTTAGGGTAGTCAAATAGACACCTACTTATTTTCATGAAATTTAAGTACTATTGCATTAATTTCAAATTTCACCAAAAAATAGATTTTTTAAATAAACCTAATAGTTGAAACCATTCAATTTTCTCTGAGATTATTCTTGCATATTTTGAAAATAATATAGATAACTTATTAAATTTTTACATCAAGTTTTCCTCACTCTAATTTTTTTTAAGACTATCACTTGAGCCTATTTTTCCATTCCTACACCTTACCCATGGAAACAATTTGCAATGAGTGATAAAGAGAGGTGGCCGATGGGACTTAATTGAAAAAATTTAAGCACATCCCCACAAGTTGTTATAATGAAGGGGACCTTCTAGGATGACATGAGAAAAGGGGCTCAAAAGTTCCTAAGTCATAAAATGCAAAGGATATAAAGGCCAAAATGGCCCTTCATTCAACCTTATATATAAATGGCTGAGCCTGGGCATGAGGGGCTAGTTTGCAAGATTTTAATGACGAGAGATTTTTTAATGCTTTTAATGACTGAAACAAGAGGTCAGCAGTTAGAACCTTACTGGCGTTTTGGGCTAAGGTTTTTCTTAGCAGAAATTCCAGCTTCTTTAAAACCCTTCAATAATTGACCTAGAAAAACCTAATCCTTGTTTACCGGCTTAATAGTCAAAAGTAAAGCAATATTTTGCAAGATGAAATAAAAATTAGGTTTCCATCGGTGGATGCATTGAGGATGCATGCCTCTACTTAAGCATTGTGAGATCTAGAATCTCAGGTTGAAGCAGATAACAAAGACCACGAAGCCAAAACAAAAGGGCTGCAAACTCGGTAGGAGGAGGACCGACAAACACAACCAGGAAAACACCTATATACAATTTACAAAACCTGTATACACCGTCGACACTTACTTAGGAGAAATGTGGCTTTAGGAAACTATCATGTATTCATAATTCACAAATTCCTTCATCAAGATTTGGAGAAATAAAATCCATCCCATGTGTTGGCTATGGATAAGGGCCACCATAATTAACTGAAACTTCCCATGTTTACCCTTGTCTTGGGACCTTGCATTCCAGGCTAATACCATACTATTTACCTCAAACTTTCTGGGAGAACCTCTCTTATCATGTAGATGCTTATTGCAACTGCATCTTCATACTCTTAGCATAAGCTTCTCTTCTAGTCTCATCCAATTGCACCAGATTATTAATTTTTTGCTACATATCATCGCATATCTCCTCATCATACTATTGCCTGAACTTAGACATCTTCAATAGGTTATTCTATGGAAATATAGCATCTATATTGTATACCATGCCAAAGAGTGAATAACTAGTATCCTTTTTCATAGTCACTCTATCTTCCTAGAGTGCCAACTTCAGCTTTGAGTCCTAAGCCTTCCTATTCTTCTCCATCACCTTTTTGATGATTTTCATTAAGCTCTTATTTCTAGATTTAACCTAACCATTTCCTTGATGATGGTAAGGTGAAGAGTAAGAAACTTGTATACCATGTTTATCACAAAATTCTTTAAATTCCTCAAATCTAAAACACATAGCATTATCTGAGATGATCTTCTCCAGGAATCCAAACCTAATGAGGATATTATTCAATAATAAGTCCACCACCACTTTTCGTGTTTCCTTTCATGTGCGTATTTCCTCTACACATTTTGTGAAATAATCAGTAGCAACAAGAATCCATGAGTGTCCTCCACTAGAATTTTTTGGTATCTCTCCAATGAAATCAATTCCCCATTGTTGGAAAGGGGCTTGAACAATTATAGGCCTAAGTGATAGACTTCCTGAGAAATTCATTTTTATTGAAAACCTTTGGCAAGCATCACAATTCTTGAAAAACTTGTGAGCATCCTTAAAAATAGTAGGCCACTAGAATCATTCTCTTAAAATCTTGTGTGTAGTGGTCTTTGCCATGTAATGACCACCACATAATCCATTATGCATCTCCTACAAAATTTCTAGTGCCTACTTTCCATCTACACATTTAAGTAGTATACCATCCAAGTTTCTCCATGATAGCTCATTGTAAATAGTCACATACTTGATGGCATGCAATTTCAATGTCCTCCTATCATTATCAACCATGTTTGTAGGACACTGCAAAGTCTGCAAATACTAAACAATTCTCTGATACCCTCCACATGTTTGCATATAACAGATAGGTGTGATATCAATCACTTCTATCTGATTAATTGGGTAAGCCTCTAAATTAGCTTATCCCATCAATTTATCTAAGCCCTACCCCCTTACTAATTTAGTGATACTCCATTATACGCCATTATGCATCTCCTGCAAAAGTTCTAGTGCCTAATTTCCATCTACACATTTAAGTAGTATACCATCCAAGTTTCTCCATGATAGCTCATTGTCAATAATCACATACTTGATGGCATGCAATTTCAATATCCTATCATTATCAACCATGTTTGTAGGACACTGCAAAGTTTGCAAATACTAAACAATTCTTTGATACCATCCACATGTTTCCATATCACATGTAGGTGCGATATCAATCACTTCTACCTGATTAATATAGTTAGCCTCTAAATTAGCTTATCCCATCAATTTAGCTAAGCCCTACCCCCTTACTAATTTAGTGATTTGAACATCAATGTTAAATTATTGGATCATGTTGATCCATCTACACCTTCTACCTATAGTCTCCTACTGAGTAAAAATATTTTTCACAGTAGCACTTGGTACAAAAGCTATGACAGTAGCTCCCTATAAGTAAGTCCTGAAATTCTTCATAGCCTTAACCAGAGCATACACTTGCTTCTTAATCATGTCATATTTCAGCCCTGCAACTTGTAAAAATTTTCTAAAGAATGCAATTGATTGTTAAAATCCCTCCTCATTTTTTTGTAATAGAACAGTAGCAATGGTATGAAAAGAAGCAAAAGAAAAAATGTGTATTGGCTTAAAAAAGCAGGAGACTTCAAAACTGGAGGTTCCTTAATAGTTTGTTTGATTTTCTTAAAATCCTAACTTGGCTCTTCACTCCAAATCACCTTCTCTCCCTTCTTCAATATCTTGGAGATAGGTCTTGTGATTTCTACAAAGTTGGTCACAAACCTCCTCAACAAATTTATTTGTCTAAAAGATGAATGAATTCCCTTGACAATTTTTTGCTGAGGGATTTTATCAATGGATGCTACCCTTTTAGGGTCTATCCATATTCCTTCTTTAGAAATAATGTGCCTTAGTAGTTTACCTTTAGTGATCCCAAAAGCACATTTCTTTGCATTCAGAGATATCCCATACTCTAGAGGCCTAACAAATACCATTTTCTAAGTGCATACAATGATCTTCCTCCTTCTTGGAATAGGTTGTTAGATCATCTTGATATACAACCATAAATAAATCAATAAAATCAGAAAAATCTACATCCATATCCCTTTGAAAAGTGTCACCCACATTTGTTAAACCAAATGGCATCATTACATATACATAGGTGCCCCATTGAGTAGTGAATGCAATCTTATACTGCTCAGACACCTTCACCTTTACTTAGTTATAACCTGAAAAGCCATCCATCATTGGTAGTAACTCACAACCAATCACCTTCTATAACATTGCTTCCATATTTGGCAATGGGTAATTATCCTTTAATGAGAATATATTTAGGTTTCTAAAATCAACGCACAACCTTATATCACCATTAATGTCTAATGGGTTTTATAATTCCAACATCTCTTAACTTTACCAACTCCTATTGCATCTCGGGATCTATAGTAGGATTGATGGGTCT
>VDFB02000009.1:12166611-12210997 GCA_007258455.2 Sequoia sempervirens
TTTTACAAATCAGATATCCAATTTGTAAAAAGCATATATATACAAAATTTGTTGTTGTTTTAAAGTAACGGTCTACAAATTGGATATCCGTTCAAATCAGATATCCGTTTCAAATCGGATATCCGATTTGTAAAAAGCATATATATACAAAATTTGTCATTGTTTTAAAGTAACGGTATACAAATCAGATATCTGTTTCAAATCAGATATATCCAATTTGAAACAGATATCCGATTTGTAGACCGTTACTTTAAAACAACAACAAATTTTGTATATATATGCTTTTTACAAATTGAATATCCAATTTGAAACGGATATCCAATTTGAAACGAATATCCGATTTGAAATAGATATCCGATATGGGATTGGTGTTTGCTTTGGTGGTGTGTATTGACACCCGAGCGTAAAAAAAGTCAACACGGTATTTTCGCATTTTTGGGTCGATGAAAGATGTGTTTTTTTCCTCATTGCTAGTTTTTGGCCCACCATTATCCTGCACATACCCAGTAGCAATAATCTATGTCAAAAGTGACTAGATTTTGGTCGACTATGGAAAAATTTGAATGAAAACTGTGGTAGAATTTCTCAAAAGCAGCCTCTACTTCAAGTTTTCTACCTAGCAAACAATGCACAAAAAAGCTGTAATTTTGAGCAAAAGCGGCTAGTTTTGAGTCAACTATGACTAATAAAATATGTCAAGTGTGGTATGATTAAGATCAACTGTAGTAATTTTTGCAAGAATGGAAAAATGAATGAGAGTGTTGTCATTGATGTCAATTGGTCAAATGGTTATCTACTAGTTGTTGTTGACTGGGTATGTGTAGGATCATGATGGGCCAAAAAGTGGTGATATGATGGGTATGTGTAGGGTATGTGGCTACAATGACTTTTTTTCACCCAAAATTGATGAAACGAAAAGGGTTTTTAAAAGAGATTCTTAGCTTTCCACCAATATAAATTATTATTATTCATTTTCCATTTGAATTATGACTAAAGTCCTAATTGATAGGTCTGATTGAAAACATCTATAGCTTTCTAGTTGTATCATATTTTTGAACCAAAACATGCATCATATTCTATGCTTCACATACTATAGATTAAAAAAAAATTTCATGAAGTTTCGACCAAGTTAAGTGGTCGACATACAATTTTTTATATTTTTAAAAAAGTTGTAATAAAAATTCAATTTAAATTATTTACTTGGAAAAAAAATTACAAAAAAGATATGCATCACATCGTGACATGAGTCCCTCTACTTATATCTAAAAATATATAATTTTTTTACCATTTTATTGTGGTTAGGGTAGTCGATAGACACCTACTTCTTATTTTTTCCCTAAAATTTAAGTACTATTGCATTGAAATTTCAAATTTTCACCAAAAAGGATTTTTTTTTAAAATAAACCTAGTATTTTAGAAACTACATTTAATTTTCTACAGATTCTATTCTTATATATATTTTTGAAATAATATAGATACATTATTCAATTTTAGATCATGTCTTGTTGCCTAACTCTAATTTTTCTAAATTTTTTGCCACTTAAGGGCCTTTTTTTCCATGATGATCCTGCACATACCCTACTGTATATGTTGAGGATGCCAAAAAAATTATATTTAAAGGAAGATTATAGGTATTTAGTTGTTGAGAATGATGATTTGGTACTTTTCCCTATTTTTTTGTGTTTGGGCTGAGGTTCGGGAGAATTGTTGCTAGTCGGTATTTCTCTTTGTTGAAGTCTTTTATCTTGTGGGTTTAGAAAAAAGATGTTCTGATTGCATTGAAGATATTTTTGGTTTCTATAAGTATCAAGCTTAACTGATCTGTGCGATTTACAATAGTTTGGTCGATAGTGTGTTAATCACTATCTTTGGAGTTGATGAAGTGTGTTGGATCTATTCTAGGTCCTGGTGAAGCGTGTGTTTAGGTTTCTCTCATTCTAATTACACCTTAGGATGTTTGGCACCGACCTAATTTAAATTTGAAGTTGAACAACCGTCTTTGTATCTTTTCAAAGTTGGAGATAGTATAAATATAGAATGATCTAACAATGAAAATTATACATAAGAAAATAAGGAAGATAAGTGAAAGAGAAGATGTGACTTTGATGCTATTTTGAAAGTGTGTGAGAAATGTGTGTGGTTGATCAGTGCAAAGCTTAACACTGAGTTTTTGGATGTAGTGAGCAGAAGGAAAACTCTATCATTCATGCAAGTTGATCAGTGATTGTGGTGGAGTCCTCTGTTGCATTGGGATTGTTATCTCTCTGTAACAAATATTCTTTTTCTTCTTTGTATCTTTGTGGAAGTGAGCCCTTCGAGTTGTAGCCCTATGGATAGTGAGTCCTTATTGTAGGCAGTGAGCCTTATCTCATGGAGTGAGCCTTATCTCAGGTAGTGAGCCTTTTTGTAATCAGTTTTGATATTCTCTATAGTGTGAGTTAATCCTCACCATGGTTTTTCCTCATTGGGTTTTCCATGTAAATCTAGTGTTATTGTGTTTGTGCATTGGCATTTGATGGTTAATGATTTAATGAGTTTATGTGTTAGTTCTGGTAATTGAATTGAAGGTTATAATATGTGACAATTGATTCACCATCCCCCCTCTCAATTGTACCATCCAAAAATTGGTATTAGAGCTTGGTTCCTTGGTAAAGAGCTTAACCACTTGAGGAAGGTTTGGGATGACTAGAAAAATGGTCTTTGATTATTCGAGGTTTGATGGAAATAATTATGGTGTTTGAAAAGTATTGATGGAAGAATATCTAGAGTATTGTGGATATGTTGTAGAGAAAGCTTATAAGAATCTCTACACACCTCCTGCTAATGGTTTGAGTACACTTGAAGAAATTAGAGCACATGAAGTGAATAATAAGGAAAAGTTCATCTTGAAGAATAGTTGGGTACATTTTGAGCTGATTAAGGTTCAAAACTTGAATACAACTAAGGAAGTATGGGATGCTTCAAAAAGAGAACATGATGGTGATGAAAAGGTAAAAGAGGAAAAATTATAGAATTTGGAAACACAGTTTGATCTTATACATATGTCTAAAGATGAAAATGTTAAAGCTTATGTATAGAGATTGGATGAGGTAGTGGATGGAATGTGATCTCTTGGTGTTGTACTATAGATTAAACTAGGATTGTAAAGAAGATTCTTAGAACTCTTCTTGATGCTTATAGTGAAAAGGTGAGTGCTATTGAGTAGACTATAGATTATAAAACTTGCACTAAGGGTTTGCTGCTAGGATTTTTGGCATCTTATGAGATGAGGAAGCCAAATCTAAGAAGTGGAGGCAAAACAAAGACTACTTTTAAAACTAAAAAAAACTGAAGATCTGGATGAAGAAAACTTTGATGAAATGGAAGCCAACTTTGTAAGTAGAATGAGAAAAGGCTCTAGTAAGTATGAAGGAAAATTCCCCTTTAAGTGCTTTATTTGTGGAGAAATTGATCACTATACTGCAAAGTGTCTAGAAAAAGCTAAAAAAAATAAACAAAGATATGAGAAAGAAAAGAAAGGAAAGAAGATTAATAGAACTTACTATGTTAATGAGAATGCTAGTATTTTAGATGAAGATTCAGAATATGAAGATCTAGATGAAAACGAATGCTTGTTCTTGGTGATTAAGGATGAACCTACTTCTAATAATGCAAAAAGACAGATAAAGGAAAGTCCTTTAGAGAAGGAGAAGAAGAAAAATGAAGGTACGATTATCTCTGCTCTACATGCTAAATAGGATAAAGATGAGTAGAAAAAGTAGAATGAACAAAATGAAAGAGAAGAAGATGCTCTAGTGATGTCCCCTAGGACACCAAAATATGTATAGAGGAATCATTCAGAAAGTCAAATTATTGGAGAAAAGACAAAAGGTGTGTTAACAAAGAAGCAAAGTTGTTGCTGAAGTAAATTTGTACTTATTTTATGAGATTGAGTTGAAGTCAATAAGTGAAGCCTATAAGGATGAACATTGGAAGGAAGTAATGAAAGAAGAAATTTTTGCAGATTGAGAAGAATCAAACATGGGAATTGGTCCTAAGACTGATAGAAAAAAATATCATTGGATCAAAGTGGGTATTCAAAAATAAGTTGAATGAGAATGGGAAAGTTGTTAGAAACAAAGCAAGGCTTGTGTGTAAAGGCTATTCACAAGTGGAAGGAATAGATTTTTAGGAGAAATTTTCCCCAGTAGCAAGAATGGAAGCTATAAGGATGTTCTTGGCATTAGTTTCTTATAAAGATTTCAAAGTCTATTAGATGGATTTCAAGTCAACATTTTTGAATGGTGAGCTAGAAGAAGAGGTCTACATGGAACAATCAAAAGGATTTTAGTTAACAGATCAACCGTATATGGTGTGCAGATTAAAGAAAGCTTTATATGGATTGAAGCAAGCTCCTATATCCTAGTATGTAAGGTTAGATAAGTATTTGAGTCAACAAGGATTTAACAAAGATACAATAGACAGTAATTTGTACTTCAAAACTGAAAATGACAAAATCTTGATTGTAGTTGTATCTTTCAATGAACATATCTTGTTCCTTTTCCATTGATGTCAAAGGGGGAGAGAAAGCATGTGAAAATGAGAGAGATCATGTGAAAAGGAGTGAAATCTAATAAGGGAAAGTAGGTAATATAAGAAAGATGATATTCTAAGGGGGAGAAGCAAAAAGAAAAATCTTGAGAAGTATTTCCAAAATTGGTATGGTGTCTTTGATGGTTTTTCACATCATGTGTTACCATCAATGACAAAGGGGGAGATTATTACAAGAATGGAAAGAGAAATGAAAGAGTTTTCATTGATGTAAACTAGTCAACTGGTTATCTACTAGTTGTTGTTGACTATATATGTTGAGGATATTGAGAAAATTGTATTAAAGGAAGATTATGTATTCAGTTGTTGAGGATGATGATCTTGTACTTGTCCCTATGTTTTTCTATGTTTTGGATGAGGTCTGTGAGAATTGTTGTTGGTTTGGATTTTTCTTTGTTGAAGTCTTTTTTCTTGCGGGTTTAGAAGATGTTCTAGTTGCATTGAAGATATTTTTGGTTTCTGGAAGTATCAAGCTTAATTGATCTATGCGTTTTACACTAGTTTGGCCGACCGTGTGTTAAGCACTATCTTCAAAGTTGATGAAGCATGTTGGATCTATTATGGGTCTCAATGAAGCATGTGTTTAGGTTTCCCTCATTCTAATTCCACCCTCAGATGTTTGGCACTAACCTAATTTGAATTTAAAGTTGGATGGCAGACTTTGTATCGTTTCAAGTTTGGAGATAGTATAAATACATAATGAGCTAGTGATGAAAATTGTACATAAGAAAAGAAGGAAGATAAGTGAAAGAGAAGATGCAAATTTGATGCTATTCTAAAAGTGTGTGAGTAATGTGTGTGGTTGATCAGTGTGAAGCTTAACAATGAGTTTCCGGATATAGTGAGCAGAAGGAAAACTTTATCATTCATGCAAGTTGATTAGTGATTGTGGTGGAATAATTTGTTGCATTGGGATTGTTGTCTCTATGTAACAAGTATTCTTTGTCTTCTTTGTATCTCTATAGCAGTGAGCCCTCTGGGTTGTAGCCTTGTGGATAGTGAGTCCTAGTTGTAGGCAATGAGCTTTATCTCGTGAAGTGAGCCTTATTTTAGGTAGTGAGCCTTTTTGTAATTGGATTTGATATTCTCTATAATGTGAGTTAATCCTCATGGTTTTTTACTCATTGGGTTTTCCATGTAAATCTGGTGTCATTTTGTTTGTGCATTGACATTTTATGGTTAATCATTTAATTAGTTTATGTGTTAGTTTTGGTAATTGAATTGAAGGTTATAATCTATGACAACTGATTCACTCCCCCTCTTAGTTTTCCTATCCAATAGTAATTTTGAGGTTGACTATGTTCTAACCTTTAAAAAAGGTAAGTTTTTATAGTCACTATTAAAAACCAGAGAGAAATAGTGACTTGTTTTAGGTTGACTGTGGCTAGTTTTAGGTCAAGTGCGGTAGAAACAACAACAATAGTGATTTTATATGTAGATTTGTTTTCCAGTTTCTATGTTGGTAGCAGTTTGGATAAATTTGCATATTTTGATGTCTTGTTTAGATCTAATTTATCTTTTGATAATTTTGGCAAGTGATATCACGCAACACAAAAATAAAAAACTATTTGACCCTAAATGTCTATAACTTTAAGCACATTTCTTTCCCAAAAAGATCAAATTTTTTGGAAGCCAAAATGCTAAAGCCATAGTTCCCAATGTTGAATTTGTTCTTAGCGTGACTTGAAATGTAAGCCTAAATGTTTGGAAACCTTAAAGATGTTTTTTAAGATATATTTTAAAGAGTGCAAATATAGGGCTCTTTTCAAATGGTATTAACACTAAGTGTAAAGGGTTTGAGTTTTGATAACCACGTTTAATGCTTGTTTTAATGTTTTCATTTTAATTCAAGCAAAGTGTATGATGTCAGTAAAGTAACCTTGACATGCATTAGTCAAGTCACCCTAGGTAGGTACACTCTTTTAGGTAGGCTCACCTCATGCCTTGAAGGGATGATTTTACATACAATTTATGGAGGAGTGTAGATGTATGTTAAGAATGAACTCTTAAGATCTACACCTCAACCAAAAAAATGGACATGGTAAGTAACTTCTTGGAAGAAAAGTTCTAATGCGCCACTTTCAAAGAATGTTTCAAAAAACATGGACGAATTCCAAAACAAGGTTTTAAATGAAAAACTATTGACACCATTACATATATTAATTTTCATCCCGCTCAGCCACTTAAGGATCAAGTTAACTGTTCCCTTCCACTTAAGGGGTAGGATTAGGTGTAGTATGTTATACGTCCCAGATTAAAGTTGCTTTCTTATGGTTTTTCAACCTTTAATATAGCCTGCTAGTAAATGTACTTTGAGACCTTGCTTATGAGTTCTCCATTGTAGGATGTATCTCATAACAAGTCCCCTGTTTAAGGTAATTTTGAAATGAAAAGAGTGAAAAACTCTAAAATGCTTTTTGTCACCTAAGATTACCAAAAGATGTGAGGGGAGAGGATAAATACTTTAGTTTTCCAAACACGAAAGACACAACATACAATTCATTACAAAAAAAATTTAAGCCCCTTGAACAACACTAGCCAAAAAAATAAATGAAGTGTAAACAAGATAGATTTTTTTTTTATGTGCACCAAATGAAGTATTTTGGATTTCAAGCAATTAGATAGTAGTCTGCAAATCATAATGTATTTGTCTAGTTTTAAACACCAAAAACTAGTGTTTCTAATAATCCTTTGCTTAAACTAGTCAACAAAAACAAATCGTTCGTTTCATCAACATATTGAAAGTGTTGGTCAAAAGACAACATTCCATTTTATGAGCACCAAAAAAATTGAAGTGTTTGTTCTAATATATGAAAGCTTTTGAAAATTATTTTTAGAACACCAAACCAAAAGCCTGTAAGTTTGTGGCATTCATTTTTTATAGCACCAAACCAAAAGATGTTCTAAACTAGAAATACTTTTTGAACATTCCTTTTAAAGCACTAGATCAAAAGATGTTTCTAAACTAGAAAGCTTCTTGAACATTCTTTTTGAAGCACCAAATCTAAAGTTTCTCTAAACTAGAAAGCTTTTTGAAAAGTCCCTTTTAAGCACCAAATCAAAAAAATTATAAAATAGAAAGCTTTT
This sequence comes from Sequoia sempervirens, assembly GCA_007258455.2. Taxonomy (NCBI): domain Eukaryota; kingdom Viridiplantae; phylum Streptophyta; class Pinopsida; order Cupressales; family Cupressaceae; genus Sequoia; species Sequoia sempervirens. The sequence goes on from VDFB02000009.1 coordinate 12,174,289, forward strand.
TGAAATATTCCTTTTAAAGAACCAAATCAAAAGCATGTAGTTTGTGGGGTTCATTTTTATAGCACCAATTTCAAAGTGTTTTTCTAAAATAGAAAGCTTTTGAGAATTTGGGGCTTGGAACATTCACCTTCTCTGTAATGAAAGTGTTAGTTGTTCTTGGATAAACACATGCCATGCACTTGCAAATCCTACAATAAACAAACCAAACAACTGTTAGCATTAGAAATTGAAAAATTACTTGCAAATTTCAGATCAAAAAATAATAAAACAAAAGCGAATTTTTTAATCAAAGGAAGCCTTGTTATGTTTAGCAAATGTGGTTAGAAAATTTAGAGGCAGATCTATTATGTGTGACTACATTCATGTTTTTCAAAAGAAACCTTGATTTTGAAGAAAAGTGGCCAAAAAAGTAAAAAATATTTAGAAAAAGGGTGACTACGACAAGAATGAAAGAGAAATTGCATGAGTTTCTTGTAGCTACTCATTGTGAAAATTTTCAAGTGTGTTTCTAGAAAGTGTATTTGCATTATGGAACCTACAAATACTCAATTAAAACTCATAGCAATGTTAGTGTTAAGGACCATGGTCCCATTGGGCATGCTAGAATGTGTAAGGGGGAAATTGGGAAGTGTAAGATAATCAATGTTAAATGAATTAAAAAAAATATAATTTAAACAGAGAATAAGATTCATACTGATTACTTAGGAAATGAGGTTTCTAAGCTATTGAAATCAACTAACAAAATCCTAAGATAACATAATGAATTTAAAAAAACACAGAAAAATTTACCATCCCATGTCATAGTGTATTCACAATGATGTTGGATCATTGTTGTATCAATGTGAAGCCTCCATTTGTCCATAGAAAAATATTCAAATTTGTGCAATGTTGATCAAAGATGTATGTAAAAGCTTCCAAGAAGTCGATGATTAATTTGGCATTACTTCATTATGCAAAAGATGTCAATTCTCTAATCCTTTTTTAGAAGAAATGAGGTTGTTATAAGATTTTGTATTTTAAAATGAATGATCAAGACCACATAGTAGAATATCTTCACCAATGGTTCTAAACTATTGAGAGGAATTAGATGGGAAGAATCAGTGGATTTTGATTATGTAATTGATGAAATCAATTTGAGTGTTTAGTGGAATTGAGGAAATAGATTGAGCTTTCAGCAGGATTGAATAAATCAAGTTGATCCTTTAGTGGGATTGAAGAATAGATGAATTAGTTAGAAAATAGATGAATCAGTCAGTGAATCAGAGTCAACAATCGGTGAATTGTAATTTTCTCAATCATAAAAGTGGGTGAAGGTGATTAATTAATTTGAATTAATTAAATAAGCCTTTTGAGTTGAACGTGTAAATCACATTTGACTTTTGCAAAAAAAGTTGTATTTGTTTGTTTTGACCTTTTGAATAATTTATTTAATTATTCAAGTTTTACAGAAAAGTGATTTAATTACACTCCTAATACTATTAATAATTTAATTGATTTGGGGGAATAGGGTAAATTAGCAACATAATTGAATAATTGATGTTATTTAATTAATCAAGAGGAATAAAGTTAGATTAGGACTTTATTAAATAAATAAAGTTTATTTAATTAGTGACAAATGATGAAAAAGTGAATTAATTAAATAATGTAATATTATTCAATTAATAGAGGAAATTATATTTTTTGATGTAACTAATGCAAAATACAATGATATTAGATGGTAATGATGTCGATGATGAGAAAATGTCATTTAGGATGTATGATAAGTGTTAAGTCATTTTTACATATCTACAATTACTTTCTTCATCCTCACTCTTACTAGATTCTACAATAATATTTTTTTCTTTCCTCTTCCTCTTTGCAACTACAACCCATGTTTCTCTTTTTTTTTTATGTCTCCCATTGCAACATTTGATGATTCTCTAGCTTATCTTTTCTTTTCCTTAGCCTCAAGATATAATTATAGCATAGGATGATGTGCTTCTAGCCATTGGACTAACCCATCTATTACATTTATGACTCTATTTTCAATTAAGGAGTCCTCCAAGACTAACCAATCCACTACATCTGTAGGTTGGTCAAATATCCCATCTACATTATATAAGGGATGTAGAAATTTCCCATCATCTTCCAAGTAGTTGGATTATTTTCCCAAATTATAGGCTCTAATATAATATCCAATGGTAGAATCTAGTAGTCATTGATCCTTAATGCTCATCTAAGAGGATGTAGAATGGACCCCTAATCATTCCCTACAATACCATCTAAATATGGTCAATCATCCATTGTTCGCACTAGATTTATGGTGCAGGTCTCTAAATGAGCTAATAGTTGCGGAAGATGAGATCTCCTCTTAAGAAACATGGGAGCGACCTCTTACACATCCTTTATGTTATTGATTGTGGCATAATTCCTATTTTATTTCCATGACTTAGATTTTGGTTAGGTAATTGACTGTCTTGTTATTTTTACAAGTGTTCTGACAAAATAACCACTAGTTCTAATGGCATAGGGCAATTTCCTAGGTGTCCTATGACTTAGATCAACACCTAGTTTAAATGTTATTTAACTTGATTTTGAAATTGGCTAGTGGTGTGTAACGCCGCATAACCCCAAAGGACAACACACATAATTACGCACAATTTTTTTTTATAAAGTAAACATAACATACATGTAATACATATTAAGTCATAACATGAATTTCATTTAAATAGATTCATTAACACATACATCCCTTGGGGTACACGAGGAGTCATTACATGACTTAGATCCATACAACAACCATAAAGAATAAAATCTAAAGATATAAAGTAAGCATTAACAAATATAACACATACATGATGATCAATGATAAGAAACCATCTGAATACACAAATACATCATAAGCATGATCATCCAAACACATTGAATAACAACTGTCATAGCCAATATCCACACCAAGTTTAACATTTCATTACAGTACAATGTTTAAGAAGTACAATGATACAAAAGTGTTTCCAATCATGAACGGAAACCATACAACAAGATAACATGATGCACAATATCATAACTGGTTCCAAGATAAATACAATTCTGGAGTTGCCGCAACAGCACCAATCCACACCTCTCGATCCTCGACTGGGGACCCAATGGGGTGCTTGGCACGTTCCACCCGACCATGTGAGTCCGAAGACCCACCCCCCGTGCTAGGAGCTAACAGGAAAGAGACCTCAACCAAGAACATCCAAACAGGGCACCACAAAACTCAACATCACACAATGGTATCGTAACACTCAGGAATTACAATGACATAATCAACCACATCTAAGAGTCATAAATCTCATCACATAATTCAAAGCAATAACCAGTAAACAAATAACCAAAGGATGATCATGAAACACTTCCAAAAACATAATACAATTCCAATAACATCATATAACAGTACCATAAGAGTACAAGGTCAAAACCCAAACATCAACAAGATTTATACAAGACCAAAGAATACACTAAAGATCAAATAGGGTAAAACCATAAATCAATTCAAAACAACTATGTTTCATCAGTTCAAGACAAAGAACCACTTCCAGAGGATTTCCAAAGAAGCAATCATAATAAGGAGTGTTAGAGGAGAGTGTCATCGCATGGCTTAACATGGATTCTCCAGACTACCATTGCAAGGTACCTTCCATCTACTGATGGATTATCCAGAAACCGAGCACTAGGAACCTCCATCTATGGTTATCCAGCACTATTCAAGGAACCGCCTCCATAGGGTTGCTCATGGAATCGTAACCTTTCATGAAGACAAGGTAATGATCTTGCCAACCACGGCCTTCTCAATCCCTTTAGCCTGTGGATAGCACTAAATGGCTGACGAGGCATCAATTATCTTTTTAATGTGATTCTACCCACTCCCTAGTTAATTATTTAAATTATCACTTATTAAATTCACTCTAACGAGGGCTATCCTGGCGCCCCTTTGTGCCGACCACCCACTTAGAGCCACTCTCACTCTAGACACTCGAAACATAAAAACCAAATCCAAGGGTTGTACAACATAACAAGTACATTAGATCACAACAGAGAAGCATGCAAGGCATTACCCATCTTGCCATAAATACATATGTACAACCCTTTTAAATTCCAAAAATCAAGGCACTTGCCACATCAAGGCACATAGAGAGAGAACATTGATCAACCATAAAAACAAGCCTCTAGAAGATTCTCAAAAAGTTACACTAGGGTTTCCCCATCAAGGAACTGACAGCAATAATTGCAAGACCTCAAAGAACTATTTCCAATATAAATATAATGAGCAAATACACCAAAATAAGATCAACAACTCCACTCAACAACACCAACAACTTCGATACGAACTAAATCGAGAATCCAAGGGAAACCTCTATTTTCTCCTCTCGGAATACCCATAATTCAAAGAACTTTTCAATTTGACTCATCAAGTAGAACCATCAATCATGACAAAGTTAACATTAACCAATTTACCACTTAGGTAAAGAACAAAAGAACACATACTGGTTCCCAACGAATAGCAACATAAATAAAATGAGAGAAAAACTCCAACTCAAAAATCAACTCAAGAAAAGTCACATTGAAAGAATCCATAAAACCACACATTCTAATAATATACCCATTCATTCAATAAGAAGTAACTTGAAACATTTTAAAAAGAACATTAGTTTAAAGATCAATCATTTCCAACATTTAAGGATAGCACAATATTACGAAGTGAAAATAAAATCTAATGGTTTAAGCCATAAGACACTATTCACAAGTATACTCTTTCAAACACAAATATATTCCAATTTACACATTATAACAACAATCTCCCTTCGAAGATCAACCCACTCAAACCAACAATTTGATCCTGATATCAATCACAAGTATTTTCTAGAACTGTTCTTATAGAAATCCCACAAATCAACTATTAAAAGAATATGAGGGAAATTGACTTAGAAAAGATCATCTAATTTTATTCATTTACATAAACCCTTTGTTTAACTAAATATAATTAATCAAAACATTTATCGAATCAACAATCATTCACTAGCTTTATCGTAATACCCAACTATTTAAAGTTTTCAAATTTATTTACTTCCATTTATCTTATAAATCAATTCTCCCACCTAAACAGAAATAATCCTTATCGCCAATATTATCTACATACAAAAATCTACTTTTCATTATTTCTAAGTTAACTATCCCACTTGAAACTAATCAAATTGAGAATAAACTAATCTATCAATGTTACCCAAATTATTAACATAAGGAAACTCTCTCTCTAATCACTTTACTAACCTACTCAATAACATAATACCTAACTTAACTACCTAATAATTCTAATTTTCTAACTCCTATAAATAAATCATTTTTTGAATATAAACACATTAATTACAAAGTCTTAAGGAATAATTCCATACAAGGAAACCATCAAACACATCAACCTTGAAGAACACTATCTTAAAACACTTACAATGAACAAGCCATTGAGACATCTCCATAAATATCCCACAAATAACACCCATCTTAAAACACTTAAACCAATAATCAAAACACTTTGTTTAAAACACATTTACTCACACATTATAACCATAAAGACCTTCCTTTAATTAAAGCATTATTTCAACGTTTTTACCACTTATTTTAATATATCCACTTAATTTAATTAAGAGAGTATTTACTACAAATAATTATATTTAAATTAACTATATCATTTATAAGATAACCACCTCCATCAACTGTTTAATACGAATCCTAATTATAACTTTAAAATGTAATACTAAGATGACAATTCTATAATTTACAACTTTATTATAATACTAAGGTGACGACACTAATGGATTATTTCACACAGTAGTTTGATAAATAATTATCATTCACAGACTCATTAGATAACAAAAAGGTAATTAAAACCATTTAACATTTAATCAGTATCATTTAAATTAATTAACCTATGAACCTGGGATTTATCCTCACTTAAAAATAACTTTATCATTAACCTTCAAGTAAAAGAAACTATGTAAATGTAGAATCACTTATCTCCTTTAGTGAACCCTAAAACTTAATTAACCATATAAATCAATTTACTTTAACTAAATACACAGTTCATTTATCTACAACAAAATTAAATACCTAATTCAATAATGTTTATTCCGTTAAAATCTTTTGTTAAATAATATTTTACTAAGCAACCTATCGAAATAACCATTGTCTCTTTAATTATTTACCTAATTCATTCCCTGGCACAATAATTCACAAGTAATTGTAGCAATATTTTATTCTAAGTAACCAACTACCTATTTTCCAAGAGTATCCATTAGCCAATCCTAAAAGCATGCGAGGAGTTTAGATATTAAGATAACATTTATTTCATTCTAAAAGAATATAAAACAATTAAAAGATATCATGAAATTAATACTATAAAATTAAATTACCAATTAAGAGAACATGTAAGAACATTCAAGATATATTTTATATTATAATTTTCCTTAATTTAAATCTCACGTTAAAAACTTTTAACCTATCTTTCCATCCTAATTTAGATACAATGATTAATAATATTCAAAAAGGACATATGTTTCTTCCTAAGGTAACAAATGTGAGAATTCTAACTGCACCATCCTTAACACCTAATGACTAACTACCTGGCAAGATTTCATGCCAACAATTAATAACTTTATTTATTCAGAACAAGATCCTCTAATTATATCTCACCTCAAACAATATCCAACCTAATTATTATAAACAAATATATATATATATATATATATATATATAATCTTCACTTTCTGATTAAAAATAAGAGATCATTTATCTAGCTGGGATAAAATCTAATTCTTCACAGCACAACCTTAACCTAAATAAAATTAATATTTTACTTATGATTGATTTTATATTTTATTTATTCAATTCTTTTAATATAAATAAATCATTTCCCTCCAAGTATTACTTCCCTAATAATCAATTTATTTTAACCACTAAGTTTAATAATTAACAAAATGCAGCTTATTTTATAATAAACCCTTAACATCTTTATTATTTCTCTATTTATCTCAAAACCTATCATACTAGCAGACCAAAATTTAATTTAACTCTTTATAAATTATATTTATTAATAGCAAAACGCAACCATAAGGGAGCAGCTTGACAGCAGCCTCGTATTTTAAGCATAACGCCAAAACTATAATCTGGGTATTTGAGATTTTTGGACAGCAAATAGAAAACTGGAATTTGGAGAAACCCTTTAAATTTACCAGCAAACTAGTTTGTATAAAAAAAGTTATGGATGACACAAAAGATTTAAAATAAGACATTTAAAATACTCAGCTAAATTTTGAAGTTGGCATACAAAAGATTTCAAGGAAGAAGGAAATCTTTCACAGGAAAACATCTATTCACTATTTGTAAGGAAAATATTTAAAAGAAAACCTGGAAGTCGCTTTCCCTTTTGAATTCCTCTTCTTTCTTTCTTTTCAAAAAAAAAATCTCTTTTCTTGCTCCTTCCTTCGTGGAAATTGCTTTCAGTAAAATTCCTCCCTCTCTTCACAGGTTGCCAATTATCTTCCCAAAGTCCCCCTTGGCATTCGGAAAAATCACCCTCTTATTTTCTTTCTTGGTCAGTTACCAACCAAGAACGAATTCCCAACCACCAAATGACTTTTCACCTTCCCCAAACCGAAACTTGAATTTCAAATAATATTTATTTGCATGTTTATTGTTTATTTAATTATAATATTCAAGTTTGATTTATTTAATTCATTTAAACCATTAATAATATTTTATTAGAATTTATTTCATCACATTACTTACCATAATAACATTATTAACTTATCAATTATAATTAGGTACCAACTTTTACTGGCTTTTCTCGTTTTTACCTTCATTCAAACTTAAGTAAAATTTTAATATTTAATCCTTTCTAATATTTTCTCACTTTAATTAATCATTACTTTATGTATTTATTTTATTTAATTTCAACCAATAACTTCTTTTATTTTAAATTACTTCCACTTAACTCTAAATTTTAACTAAAACAAATTTTCATAAATAATTAACTTTTAATTAAAATATAATTGGATAAATATTTTTACCGTAATTTATTTAAACTTAAGTACAATTTTAATATTTAATCCTCTTTAATATTTTATCACTTTTAAATTTATTAATTGAATTTAATCATTAAATGATAATTACCTTTCCTCATTTAATCTGATTATTTTAAATAACTAACTCCCAACGATAATTAAATTGACGTTTATCATTGAATCTAATTCTTTATTTAATTCCAAATGAAACAGGTAACCTTATAATTAAATTAATTTTATTAATCAAATCCAAACATATTATTAGTGTTACCTCATAACCTTAAAATTAAATTAAATAATAAAATCACCACATCATCATGACATTACCAACAACAACTTACTTAACATCAATCCATCTACCGAAACAGAGGGCACTACATGGTGCATGTTATTTATTAATTTACTATTGATGTCAAGCATTAATAATTTTGAAAATACACTTTCAATAATAGTAGAAAAACAATAGGAGTGATATCATGACAAGTTCTACTATCTCTTGCATCAATATTAGATATTAAAGTACATCAAATAGATGTGAAAATAATTCTTTTCAATTGAGTTGTTAAAATAGGGGATTCACATGCAACAACAAAAAATATATATACAACAAGGGAAAAAACAAGTAGTATGCAAGTTAAAAAGAACTTTGTACAAGTTAAAACAATCTCCAAGGGCATGTTACAAGATAGGTTTGATGGTCTCTTATAGAATGAAATATATCTTCACTGCTATGTTGATTTCAATTCCCACATTAAGCAATACCAATAGTGACATAGTGTGATGGTTAAGTTGTGGTGTTGTTGTTCTTGTCATCATGGTTCAAACACCACTATGGTGTTATTGTTTAATTTTTATATTGTGGATGAGGTCTCCCATTTGTAAACTCATCGATTCATAACTCTAGATCAAAAGTGTTTACCCCTTAATTTTTTTTTTTTAAAAATCCCACATTAAGCATATTAGTGAGTTGGTTATAGATCTAGAATTATATGTTGATGGTGTTATTTCTACAAGTAGGGATTTAAAATTGTTAGATTTGTTTAAATCTAAATTAGTTTTTGAGTTTGAGATGACTAGCTATGGTGAGATTCATTATTGCTTAGGAATTATATTTGTAAGAGAATAGAAGAAGAAACAATGTCATCTTTGATATGAGGGGTAAATTGAGAATATCTTCAAGAAGTTTAAAGTATGGTTGACTACAAGATGGTAGCCACTTTTATAAAAATTGGTGAGATGTTATCTCTTGAAATGTTTCTAAATATACATGGAGAAGAAGATTAAATAGACTCATTTCCTTATTAGAGTTTTGTAGGGAGCCTTAAGTATGCAATGGCTTGTAGAAAACCCGATATAGTACACATAGTAAGGCTTGTAAGTTAGTTTTCAAGAAACTTTGCACCGCAACATTGAGAAAATAGAGAAGAGAAATTTTCAGATATCTATTAGGAACAATTAAACTTCATATCATATTCAATGGGATTTTCAAAAAAGAACTCATTGGAGCTTTTGGAATATTGTGACATAGACTAGTCATAGATTTTGATGATTATAATTCAGCATTTGCTACTATTTCATTTTGAATAGTGATGTGGTTTAATGGACAAGTAAGAAACGGCCAACAATTTCAACTTCTAGTGCTAAAATATAGTGCATATTAGCTTGTCAAATTGTAGGAAAATTATTTTAATTAAACAAGATATGAATACATGAAAAGTATGATTGGATTGATATAATTAATTAAGTGCATATAAATAAGCAAGATATAGATGCATAAAAAATATGCTTAAATTGATATAAGTAATTAAGTGTGTGCATATAAATAAGCAAGATATAAGTACATAAAAAAATACTTAAATTGATAAATATTTAATTTTATGATATATCTTAAATCAAATAAGAAAGGATATAATGCAAGCATGAAAGAACACAAACAAATTTGAAAAGGAACACCTGAAAGCCCCCAATTATTATTAGAGCATAGTAGGATTGTAAATACTCCAACAACTAGCATACTGTATTCACTTTAGAGCAGGGTGGTGTGGTTAGTTATTGTGTAGATGAGGGAAGTGACAAATAACCCTTCCACTAGAAAATAAAGTGTTTGTATGTAAGTGACCATTTAAGAGAAAGTATAAAATACATAGATCAATCAAATGGGACAAAGATCAATTAGTTGTGAAGGGATAATACCCAAATTGTAGGATTGGATTATAACGACACTTCCTCACTTGCAGTGAAAACAGCTTATATAAGAGTTCTATTAGCTATTGCATCAATATTAGATATTCATGTACCTCAACCAGATGTCAAAATAATACTTTTCAATTGAGTTGTTGAAAGGGGGATCGTCACTAGCATTAATATTATCTAAATTCTCACGATAACAAACAAAGGTGATTGAGACACATCTGAAAAGCCAAAGGGTACAGAAAGGTAAAATAGGATTGTAAATACTCCATCAGCTACCATGCTTCAATTTTTAGCACATGTATCTAGTAAGAAAAATATGAAGCAGAAGATCATGGCTGCACAGAAGTATATGCCCCCTCCTTGTGTGGGCAGCATCTTGGGTCTGGAAGGTCGCCGCCGCAGCTCGGTTTTGATGAACATGATGGCTGTATCTTCTCCGCGCCTGGGATGAGCTTAACACGGTAATTCTGGAGAGGTGTGGTGCGGTTAGCTATTGTGAGGAGAGATGGTGTGTAGATAAGGGAAGTGACACCAGGCCAGCACTGAGCAATGCAGTTGTTCTTTGCACAGTAGTCTGCAGTGCTCCCACACCAGTTGTACCTACTGCAGCACCTCCCTGAGTTGCAAAAGAATCTTCCAGCTGGGCTGCATGTTGGATCTCCCTCTACATCACTCATCATCATCACTGCAACCATCACCATGGCCACCCATCCTTTCTTCATCTCCATCTTTGCTCACTTGCAACCAAAGACTATCACCACCTACAACCAAATGGTTTATATAAAAACTGTTTCTATCAATATGAGAAGAATATATGTAAACTGAATAAACCATTAGACTGAGAAACTTAACCAGTATCTTATCTGCACCACCAAAAAAATCACCACCCACAGACAAATGGTTTATATAAGAACTGTTTCTAAGCAATATGAGAAGAATATATGTAAATAGAACTAAGCATTAGATTTATACCTTTAAGAAACTTAACTAGACTATTTCCTTGCTTGTGTTGGGATGCTTTGAAGCGTAGTAGAGGACTCTATTTTTATAGTTCAAGTATGGTGATTATAATAGAGTTGGATGGATGCAGCACCTGCATTGCTTTGAATTAACTATCAAATTATTTAATAGAGTTGGATTCATTGGGTATCCAGGGTCCACGCAAAGCGTTGAGCTGGGAAAGGGGCACCACCAATTCAGGGGTGGGTAGGAGGAGATAGGGCCGGCAACGGAGAGAATAGCAGGGTGCCCACTCCCTCCTACGGCCTGCCTGGTGTATTGAAAAGGTCCCAGGTGAGGAGCAGGAGATCCGCACTACTGGACCTCCAAATGTCAATAGGGTGTTCTATTGTAGAGCCCAGTGAGAACTACTGGTATCCCATTCTTTGGAGGGTGCTCCACTGTCCATAATAACTTTATGTTTGGAAATGCTTAGTAATTTTTAGTTTCCATCCTCGTGCATGTTGTACGGTTGAAAATGTGTACACTGTCAACAACTTTATGTTTGGAAATGCCTAGTAATCTTAATGTTCCATCCTCGTGCAAGTTGTGCGGTTGAAAGTGCAGTTGAAAATGCTTAGTAACTATTTGATTTGATGTCATTTAGAATTTACTGTATCTTTATTATGATTTTATTACAGGTTTTTGGAAAGAAAATCTAAGAGCAGCTCTTCTGAATGGCTAAACAAGTGATTTTATTACAGGTTTTATAGTTCAAGTAATTTCGTTTGCCAATTGCCAACTGAGTGGGTGGTGATGAATGCAAGGTGATGTTTGAGATGTCTGCCACCAACCAAAACAGAGTGAAAATGGATGCAGCCATTGCTGTGATTGGGCAGGCATCTTCAGTGCGCACCTACATTGCTTTGAATTATCTATCATTGTCTTTATAGATGAAAATTCTGAATCATCTATTCCACTTTATTTATGTTTAAGATCACTGCGAGCCACTTTTATTAACATTTTATTACAGGTTTTTGGAAATAAAATGTAAGGGCGTCTTTTCTGAATTGCTAAACAAGGGATTTTCGTATTAAGATTTGTGAGAATACCTATTGAAACATATTATTTATGAAAAAGTGAAGCTCCACTTACGAATGTGACGATTTTGACGTATATAATTATATATCATAGATGATGTAATCATATAGATAGAATTTTTTATTTGTTATGTATTGGATTACTTGTCAATAAAAGAATTAATGAAATGATAGAATTAAAATAGTTTGACCAAAATTTCTAATGTATATTTTTTTCAAATTTTTTATTAAATACCAAAATTAATTTATCTATATTAGTGATATTAGTGTGATGTAAGCAATGGAATCTTTTAACTTTTTCATTTTGACAATAAAAAAACTAATAATGTAAATGTATTTTCGTGTCACTTTTTAATTCTATTTATTGAACAATTTGAAAATGATTTTGTTTTTTATTTAAAAGATTGTGGACCAATAAATATAATATTTTTAATTATATTTGAGATAATTTTAATTTATTGAAAAGCTAAAATAAAGAAAATATGAGAGATCGTGATTAAAATAATTAATAATAAGATAAATTTAAAATTTATATCTATTAATTGAAAATATTTAGAAAACAAACAATAAAAAATATTTAATAAAAGATAATGAATAATTACATTTTTTTTAATCTATTTTATATTTATTTTCTTCACAGTTTACTTAAGAGACACTATATATGTAAATTATAACATCTTTTATTAGTTTATATTTAAATGAATTCATGTTCAAATGTAATTATTAAATTACATTATATTTAGAGATTTAATTTTCATTTGGCATTGCCTCTCTTTGATTAATATTTGCAACATAGTTTTAAGTTTGTTCAATTAGGTTCTTCTATTTTAATTTTTAAACATCATTTATAACTTTTTTTTTTAAATTAGTTCAACAAATATCATTTCTAATATGTCAAATGATTTAATAAAATTTAATTTTATTAGTAGTATTAGAAAATTAATTATTCTACTAATAATACATTTTTTTTAAAACATGGTGCATTGGGGCCACACCCATATGTTGATTTTGTAATTAAAATATAGTATTTGACCTCTTATTAGGTTAGAATTTGCAAAACAAGCCTACCAATACCAAAAAAACCCATTAGACAGGTACCAGAATCCACCAAAGCCAGGGAACAAAAAGGCTCAAACCACTACCATGCTACTTGTTAATCCCACCAAAAAGTAGCAACCATAACATATTAACACTAATATTTACAATATCATATTAGATCCACAACATACCAAATAGGCTCAATATTTCATTGGGAACTACATAACCACTAAGCACCACAATCCACCTCCTTCGACACATCTTACTGGTAGGAATCACATGAAATGTGTTACTTGTTATTATTAGTACTTGCAATAGGCATAGTACTATTTTAATGAGTTTCAAATTTTTTAGTTAACTAATTGTTAATAATTTAGTTTTCAACCAATCAAAAAAAATATTTAAAAAAAATTAAAATAAAGTTCAATTTTGTAAAGTCAACAACTTTACAAATTATGAAACTTGCAAAAAGAAACATGAAGATTCTGAATAATTCTAATTAAGATTTAATTTGTGAATATCTTGAGACCCATTTTTGAATTTTCACTTGATGAAGTGTCAAACAACAAGTGTTGCAGAAAAAAAAAGATAAAACTATTAAAGCATAGTACAAAAATAAATAAAAAAATATATTTTTGGAATGATTACCTGCTTCAGTCAAAATGCAGCAAAACACAAGATAAAGATGTTAGAGGGAGAAACCTAAAATAGATTTTAGAGCTCTGCATTACATCACATGGCTAAGAAAAATTACCATAAACTAAAAGATGGAGCATTCAACAACTAAAACAAAGGATCAAATACAAAGCCCTCTAGAACACAAGAGAAACGAAAGAATTAAAACAAGTAGAAGAGTAAAAGACATCCCAAGGAAATCAAGAGTGATAGAAGCAAAAAGCCAGAGTAAAGGAAAATTAGGAAAGCCCAGTCCCCCAAATAGGCTGTTTGGAAAAGGAAAGAGAAGGAACTCAGAGCAGAAGATAGAACCGAAAGGAAGAAAAAACCCTGATCAAATGGAAAATAATAGAGAATATGTGAATGCTCCAATTACCATTGATGTTCAAAATGAAATAGAGGAAGAGATAGGCATCTTACAAGATGTGGCAATAATATGCAAAATAGTAGGCCCGAAAAGAAGCAGGAAAGAAATTGAGGACTTGGCTCACAAAAACATAAATCTAAACCATGCAATCAAATTCTTACAAAAATTTTCTTCATAATTATCTTCCTCTCTAAAGAAGATTAGAACTTGATGTTAGAAATATATGGTTGGGAATATGAAGGGAGCCCAATTTACATGTAGATCTAGGAACCAAATTTTAACCATAAAAATCAAGCAGATTACATTGATACAAAATGGATAAGACTATACAACTTGCCACTGGAGTATTGGTCAGAGGAATTTCTTGAGAAAATTGGTAGAACCATGGGAAAATTGATAGAAATAGACATAACGCTGCTAAAAAAAAAACTCCTATCTATATGCTAGACTCCACATTGTAGCAATAAGAAAAATCCCCAAGGAAATGATTTTAAAAACAAAAATAGGATTCTAGAAATAAGAAGTAGAAATTGAGATCCCAAAACTCTATTGTTCAAGATGTAATAGAAGGAGCCATATGATATAGGATTGCAAGGTAAAACCTATGAGAGAAGCACACCCAGGACAACCAACTACAGAAATAAACTTCACAAACACGAGAGAAAATAATTCATGAAAGAGAAAATGCATTGAGAATGAGATGATTTTACACAATGTACATTTACAAAGTGCCTTAAAAAGGAAATAAAAATAGGTAACAAATGTAAAATTTAGCACACAGGAAAAAACAACCCAATTAATTAAATACACTATTAAACTATAATGCAAACCTAAGTAAACTTAAGCATAAATATGCTATTTACTCTAACACCCCCCTTAAGTGCAACTTAGGGAGAATGAAGATGCAAAATGTAGTATGGGTCCCGGATACACAACCATTTCAAGTACTCATTTACAATGCATAAAAATCTCTCACAAGAGGAGAAAAGGAGAAAAACCTTATGGGGAAAAACCCCTCTCCAAATGAGAGAAAAAAAAAGAGATGCATGGATGGAGGAATCAATCACAGCCCCCAAGTACTACATACATAATATTTATACAATCAATGACCCCCCGATAGGAGGGAAAGTAGGAGATATCATATCCCCCCCCATAATGAAGAAGCTCCAATGCCAATAAAGTATGCCTGAAAAAGAAGGATGATCCAATGCCTACAAGTAAATCCTCTTCCTTTAGGAATACAAAACTCCACTAGGTGATGAAGAAGCCACTCCATATCCAACTAAAAAAGGGAAGGAAATCTCCACAAAAAATAATCTATCACATAATCAGGATCAAAATCAACCGAGAAATGTTATGAATCAAATGAAGGTGAAGGCTCAACAATGTCAACCTCCAAAAAAAATCTAAGTGAATCAACTGGCATGTTGCAACTGTCATCAAAGAGGAGAGAAATACCCTCAAATGAATCTCCCAAATCTGCAAGGTGAGTCTCTACAAACAATTCAGAGATTCTTGCTAAGTACTCATCCAACAAAACAAGATTTGAGGGATCAAAGATAGCCTACTATGCTAGAAACCCAACCTCTGAAGCAACAGGAACAATATCAACATGAGTCTGAAGTACCCCAAAATGTAGATGACCAATATTACTATCAACACTGGCCAAGGGTGTGCGAGGTACGTAGTCATCCTCCTTAACAAAGTGAGAGAAGCTATAAAATCGAGACTCATGATCAACACTACCAACATTAATGCATTTTCTAGAATTAGCTTCTCTGTTAAACACAAAATCAGCTGTAAACTCCATAGTCTTGGGGACTTCACCATGTGTTATCAAGTATATAGACAAAATAGTTGTGTGAAACTCTAGAATGTACAATACATCTCTGAAGTAGCCATCACCTACGTCAACAGTGCCTATCCCCCGAACATTCAACAAATTATTGTTCCCCAACAAAATCTTGGAAGTGTCAGAGGGGTGAAAACCCATAAAAGGATAGGTTGAATAACTCATGTGGTGAGATGCACCAGAATCTAGGAACCATCTATCACACCAAGAATCAACTATAGAAGGGACCAGTGCATGTCCCTTACCCATGTAGTACTTATCTTCTTTACTGTTTGTAATTCCTACACTACCAGACTGTGTGGGATTTGTATATGGAGTAGATGAGGATACAGAGGTTGTAGAAGGAGTCACAAAAGATGGTAGTGGGATATTTTTTTTTTGGAGAAGGTGGGAGAGCTCATCTATCCTCTTTGTGTAACAATGATCCTTATCGTGCGCCTTCTTTTTATAGTATACACAACTAAGTTTCTCCTTCATATTTTCTTCTTTTGTAGTGGTGGGGGTCTCATTTGACTCTATTTTAGGTTTAGGCTTCTTCTTCTCCTTACTTTGTGAGCCATGTGCAACCAATGCATGATTTGTAGGGGCCCCCTCCAATTGGAAAAGTTTGGCTTGCTCCCTTATTAACCAGTCATAGAAGGTCTCAAAAGAGGGCATTTGGAATGCACTACCTAAGGAATCCATTGTGGAGTAAAAGGTAGAGGAAAACACAACAAAAGGGCCTCTTAACTTAGATAGAATCAAGAAAATAGACTCCTTATCGGTTTTGGTCTTTCCACATCTTGCTAGTTGTGACCTTAATGATCTGAATTTCACAAGGAATTCATCAATAGTAGGAAATGCTTCAGGGATAAGAGAGTTTAACTCAACCTCCAATTACAATGCATGAATCTTGCTAGCCTGACCAAATAGGTTTTCTAACTTATCCTAGATTTCTTTGGGTGTACCCAACTCATCAACATGGAAAAGGAGACTATTTGAAACATTTAAATTCATCAACCCCATAGCTTGGTCACATTTATCTTGATGGGAAAATATTTCATATTCCTTGGTGAGAGATGGTTGGGTAGCATTTAGAGTGTACCACAGACCTTGGGACTGAAACAATATACAAATTTTCATTTTCTAGGTGTCGTAATTGTGGGAAGTAGATAATTCAATAGATGCAAGGGGATCCATGATAAAAATTGCACTAAAAGGAAAAGTTAACCCAAACTAATAAAAACACCCAATAAAGCAACCTCTAGAAATTATTTTACCACTTTTCCAAAATTACTCCAAGCAAAAAACTAATTATTTGAAACTGGAAAAAATTTGAGAAAAAATAAAAGCACCTTCATCAACTGGCAAGCCTCCACACAAATCACAATCATGAGCCTCTCCAAAACCTATGAGTCTTGCTCACACCAATCTTGCACACTGTAGTGCTATTCGAATAGCATAACTATTTTCCATTCATCCAATGTGGGATTAAAGATCCCAAGAGCACTTCAAATGAACTTCAAAATGAGGCCCACTCCAAATGATGTTGCACGGGCAAGATTGAAACCCTAAACAAATATTTCAATCAAAACTTTAGAATACTAAAGTTTGTGCTACTAGTAAAAACAAAAACCTTCACAAAATTAACAACCAACAATAGAAAAATGCCTACAAAGACACCAAAATAACAAAGAAACTTAGCCACCTAGTAATATGAAGAAATTGGGCCCTCACACTGGATAATATGCATATTCTCCAAAATTTCTAGATGGAAATAGAGATGTAGATGTTCAAATGCGCCTTCTAATCATGGAAAATTTGGATCTACACCTTTCGATTTGGAGTAACGCGATGGGATAAATAAATGCACAACAAGCAAGATGTGCCTCCCACACGGGTGACTGGTGCCTCCAAAATGCAGATTGCGCCAACAATATGCAAATAAAAATGATGACTATTGTGGAAATCATGTCATCAAATGAGATTTAAATGTTTTGGAAGTCTTGAAATGAAGTCACATGCAGCCCCTATAGATATTTCGAGCCTCCTCTCTCCAAATGTGCTCCAATAGAAAAAAGATGCATTACAAAAAACTTCTAGGTGTGGCCTTCAATGGGAATTTGTTACCTCTCTTCAATTGGTTGTGACACCTTTGCCCACAGGCTTCTCCATCAAATTGTGCCACCTTTAGAGAAATAATTCCTCGCAACTCCAATTACAACCAAAGAGCCAAACACATTCGATAACCCTAGGAAAGAATATGGGGAATGAGGCAATTTTAAAAATTTTAAAAACATTTCAAGTGCCAAATGATCTCCAATCAATCTCAAAATCTTTGATGAAATCTCTCAAGGAGGAGTTGCAGTGGGGTTTCTCTAATACCATATGAGAGAAGCATAGCTAGGATGGCCAACTATAGAAATAACCTTCACAAGCACAAGCGAAAATAATTCACCAAAAAGAAAATGAATTGAGAATGAGATGATTTTACACAATGTACAAAGTTCCTTAAAAAGGAAATAAAAATAGGTAACAGGTGTAAAAACTATCACACAGGAAAAAATCACTTGATTAATTAAATGCACTATTAAACTATAATGCAAACCTAACTAAACTTATGCGTAAATACACTATTTACTCTAACAAAACAAATAACTGTCAAAGTCTTGAGGAAGAAAGAAGCCAAAGAAAAGGTAAGTGAAGGAAGAATCACAAAAATAGAAAACTCAAAGATGCCAAACCAAACCAAAGGCCCACATGTAACTGATAAGAAAACCAACACAATAATAGAAAAATTTAGTGAGGAATATGGAAAAGGGAAAGAACAGGTTGTTATATTATCTGAGAAAACCCTTAAAAAAAGCCTCAAGAATATGAAACAAAGGAAAAATATATCTTTGAAAGTGATAATGAGGAGGAAGATATTGTTGAACTTGACATCATCGAAAATAGATGCATATCTCAATCCACTATCCAGTTGTTAGGCCCCACCAAGAGGATAAAGAAAAGAAAAGGGAGGAAAACTAATAAACAAAGAAGAGAGGAATTAGCACATGATTTAAGGGACTAAAGAGCATAATCAATTTTCTAAAGGAAACTAAGGGAGAGGAGCACTCCCAACAAGAAGAACCGTGAAAATAATTACTTGGAATTTAGGGGGCTAAGTACACCTAACAAAAGGTGCCTAATCAAGCACCAAATCAAAAACGTAGATGCAAATATAGTCATTATGCAAGAGATTGAATTGGAAACTAAAGATGAAAGGATCCTTAAACTAATAGGATGGGAGGAAGCACACTGTAAGTACTTTGGCATAGCTGGTGGCTTGTGAATCATATGGCGCTCAAGAAAATATATCTAAGAGTTGTAGAGAAGGACACAAAGAGGAGCATGTGTGAAATATCCAACCTAACACAAAGTTTGCAATTCACACTTTTCAACATATACAGACCCACAAAGAATCAAGAAAAGGAAAAGCTCTGGGCCGCATTAACCTCTAAACTAGAAACACAAAGAAAAAACAAAATAATAATAGGAGATTTCAATGTGATACTCAGAGCCAAAGAGAAGCACGAGGGTCAAAACAAGACAACCAATGCAATGAAAGATTTTGAAAATTTCCTAAAATTCAATGATCTAATTGACCTCCTAACTAAAAATGGAACATTTACTTGGGGTATGTGCAGGATCATAATGGCAAAAACAAGCCCTTAAGTGGCAAAAAATTTAGAAAAATCAGAGTTAGGAAACTTGACTTAAAATTTTGAATAAGTTATCTATATTATTTCAAAAATATGTTAGAATAGAATCTGTAGAAAATTGAATGTAGTTTCTAAACTACTAGGTTTATTTAAAAAAAATCTATTTGGTAAAAATTTGAAATTTCATAAGTAGTATGTATATTTGTGGAAAAATAAGAAGTAGGTGTCCTGCCTAACCACCCTAACCACAATAAATATAATATTTTTATAATATTTTAGATATAAGTAGAGGACTCATGTCCCAATGTGATGATTTTTTTGTATTTTTTTCCAAGTAAATAATTAATTATGATTTTTTATTACAAGTTTTAAAATATAAAAAACTCATATGTCTGACTACCTTAACTTGGTCAAAACTTCATGAAATTCATTTTTTTTAATCTTTTAGTATGCAAATCATAGAATGAGACATATGTTTTGGATTCAAAAAATGTGATACCATTTGAAAGCTATAGATTTTTTTCAATCAACCTATCAATCAAGACTTTAGTCATAATTCAAATAGAAAATGAATAATAATTATTTATTAAATTCAAAGTAAAGCATAACTTATATTGGTGGAAAGGTGCGAATCTCCTTTAAAAACCCTTTTCATTTCATCAATTTTGAGTAAAAAAGAGGTCGTCAGCCACATACCGTAAACATACCCATCATATCGCCACTTTTTGGCCCATCATGATCTCGCACATACCCCTTGGTCAAATAGAAGAGAAGGGGTGTGCTGCATAAAATAGAAGCTAGATAGATTTATATATTTCCAAGAATGGCTAGAATCCACCTTCAACTTGGAAGCCAATATACTTTCAGTGATTGGTTGAGACCATTTTTCCATTTCACTATCAATCATGCTTGAAATGAAACAAAAAAAAAAACCTATTTTAAAGTCCAAAGAAAATGTTGTTCGGGAGAGAAGAATTTGTACCCCTAATAGGAAAATGGTGGCAGGAGGCCCCAAAATGCAAGGGTACAAAAAGCTTCATTTTTGTAAATAAACTGAGATTCATTAAAGGAAAACTCCAAGACTGGAACAAAAAAGAATTTAAAAATATCTTCTTAGAAAAAGAAAAACTGGAAGATGAACTAACCAAACTGAATGAGAAAGTGATGAAGGATGGAATGGGACAGGAAGAATTTTGCAAAGAAAAATATCTACTGGAAGAATATGGGGAGATACTAGCAAGAGAAGAAAGATATTGGAAAACTAAATCAAGAGAAGTCTGGTTGGTAGAGGGGGATTCTAACACAATTTTTTTTCACAGTACCTCCAAAATTTAGAAAAAAGCACATAAAAGCATCACATCTATCCAAAACTCTAATGGAAGGACCATAGAAGAGGCTGCATAAATTCAAGAAGAAGCAGTCAATTACTTTAGAGAATTACTAGCCCCAAAGGGAGAAGAAGACACCCATAGTTATGGTCATATCATGGCTAACATCCCCAAACTAATCACACAAGAAGATAATATAATGTTAACAACCCCATTTTCAATAGAAGTAAAGGGGGTAGTATTCCAAGTGCATCTAAAAAATGTGCTAGGACCAGATGGTTTCCCTACTTTATTCTATTAGAAGTATTGGCATTTCTTAGAAAAGGAGGTGTGGGGAATTGTTGAGGATTTCAGATAGAACAATCAATTTATCAAGGATTTCAATAACATTGTCTTGGTGCTAATTCCAAACAAAGAGGTATGTTCCACCTTCGATGACTATTGGCCAATATCACTATGTAATACTATCTACAAAATAATCTCCAAAGCATTAGCTAACTGACTTAAAAAATATACTAGGAAAAATAATATCAGCCAACCAAAGTGGCTTTACACTTGGTAGTGATATCATAGATAGTATTATCATAGAAAATGAAGATTTGTATATGATTAAACAAGAAAAAGTGTAAGGCATGATGGTGAAACTAGATATAAGCAAAGCATATGATAAGGTGAGATCTGGAGGTTTATTTTGAAAGTCATGGAGCAGTTGGTTTCAACAAAGAGTGGATACAAGTGATATACTACTACATCTTGTTAGCAAGATACTCAGTCCTAGTAAATAGTCTTCCATGCGGCTTCTTTGAGAGCACTAATGGGCTGAGGCAAGGGAACCCAATATCCAATTCCCTATTTGTAATTATGACGAAGGCCCTTAGTAGAAACATTGACAAATATCGTAGTCAAGGGAAGCGGAAAGGAATCCAGATTGCACCAAATACAAAAGCTTGTACACATCAAAAATTCGTCGATGATATAGTATTAGATGGTGAAGCCTTAATAAAGGAAGTAGAGATTATCAAATTTTGTCTGGAAGAATACACACAGGCATCAAGGTAGCAAATAAACAAGGACAAATCAAAAATTTATTTCATCAACACAAAGAAATCTATCAAGAAGAGAGTAGGAAACATATTTGGTTACACTATTGACACAACACCATGCAAGTATTTAGGGGTACCAATCTTCAATGGAGCCATAAGAACCAAATTATGGGAGTAGAAAGGTCTTAGTGACTTTGGCTCCTGCTCCACAATTGGTGGGGGAACGTAGTCAGGATCTATCTCCTCCTCGTTGATGGATGCAGACACTATCTCCATGGTAGCCTGACGATAGAACTCTCACTAGTCTCTTGTCACTCCTGCAAGATAGAGAAGGTACACAATTAGTGAACATCATCATGAGATATATATATAAAGCATAAAATATTAAAGTACATGCATAAAATCAAATATCATCACCTCTGTCTCCAGTCGAATGAAGAATATCAGTCTCATCCTCTCTGGGGGGGCATGGAGGATGTGCTAGGCTCTCTCTAGCTATGGTCGCTAATTTCTATTGTAGCTACTACACGTGATTTGGTCCTATGAGTGTGAGAAGCCTCTCCATGCTTGTGTTGATCCTTGGTCGCTACCTCATCACCCTCACTCAGGGGTGGCTCCTCCTCGTAATAATCATCCTCAGCATAATCCTCCTCATCCTCATCCTCCTCTCCTCCATCTTGGTCCTCATAATTGAGATCGGCCTATGAATCATACTCATCATCGATAACATCAGTAAATATATCTATTGGCCTGTATTGTACATCCTCGGCCTTGTCCTCTGGATCATCTCCCTCATCTGGTGTTGGCCCTGCATCACCTATAGGGACATCCATGTGAAATATAGAAGTCATTGATCACCACTCCTCATGCTCATTCATGCTACCAACATCATCAGTGTCGGCGACTGGTGGCTAGTCGTGATCTGAATCATAAGAATCACTCTCATGAACATGATCTATAATTAGTAGAACAATATCACCCATCCTCTGAGCACTCCACACTGATTTCCTAATGATGGGGCACACCCTCGGTGGTGTTTGCACCTGCCAAAACTATCACATGACTAGCCCATAATAGAAAGGTCGTACAACATAGTCATGTCATCTAGCTAAAAACCTATCCTTCTACATCCTCCTCAGCTATCCTATGGGGTCTGGCCACTATAGAGTGAGCAGATAAGGTCTCCATAGGATCTTGTGCTCCTCCATCCAATCAAATTTTACCCTCCAAAATTGTAAATCTTCGTACTACCACAAGCATCATAGGGGATAGCCAAAGACTCATGGATATCCTACAGCTATAGCACATGGGAAATTGACAAGCCTAGTGCATGTAATATGCTCAAGGCACCACACTTGTAGAAGCATTCAAAGCACCATACTATCGATCTCTCAAAACACAAATTGGCCAAGATCATAATAAAGGTGTGCTAGGATGCAGCATCCCCAAGCATAGACTGTCCTGTGCTCATGCATCCCTCGAATCAAGTGTACCAATCCTCCATCCAAGTGTGTCGCTCATCCATCAGGATTGAGAACAAGAGCCACTGTACGCATCATAATCCATCGCACAATGGGGGCTTGGGAATATAGAATCATGGAAATCTCGATTCCCGCTCTCACACGCTCATCATGAAAAAGTCCATCCAGGTAGTATTGCATGTCCACCTTCTTCTCGTGGAATGATCAATCCCCCTAGAAATATACCTGATCTCCCCAAATAGGAACTCAAAGGATATTGTGTACAACCTCGAGAGTGATGGTCATCTCCTCAGTTGGAAGATGAAATGTACAAGTATCGGCTTCCCAACGCTCACATAGGGCCATAACCATGGTGTCATGGTATCTCATAGGTGGCATCAAGTATGCCCAATAGATACCTACTACCTATAAATGCTTTGTATTTGTTGTTGATAGTGCTAGGGATAAATCTCTAAGAAAGCTAATATGTCTCCCTCCTAGCCGCTGTCGCGACCGAGCTGGAACCTATCAAAATCATAACAATATCGCATAAAAAATCATCCAATTTCTTCAATTTTAACCTTATTCATCATGCAAGTGTGCTAAAGTTTATCTAGTGTGCTTTCGTAAAGGCCCTAGACACTTTAGAACCCTTTTGGGACACTTCACAAATAAATGGGACACTTTGCAAACAAAAGGGACACTTTGTAAACAAATGGGACACTTTAGGAAAAAAGGGGACACTTTGTGAATTTTTTTCCCAAGATCCTAAATTAACTTACAAATGCATTAAAAATCATTAAATCATTACAAAATCACTCAAAGAAAGTTGCATAATTGACTCACCTAATAGTACAGCTCGTCATGCACAACCTGCTCTCGAAGCTCATCCAGTTATGAAGGCATATAATCCCGTCTACTCGCATCTTCTCATCTCACTCGTAACTCTCAAGTTAGACGAAGGTAAAACACAATAGTAAGTGACAAATTACTTTCCTTTACCTCTTTTCACCTATTTTCATTACCTTTACTCTTATGCATTAAATTAGGGTTATTTTATCTTAAGAGTTAATAAAGCATCTTTTCTTCAAAACAACATAACAAGAGCTAGAGAACTCCATTTTTGACACTGTTTGATTTTTTGGAATCGTGATTCCACACCCGACATCATCAATCATCTATAATTATGTGGTATGGTACTTGGAAATTACCTATGATATGATGTTCCTTAATCGATGTGGCTAGATTGCTACCTTGATTCCACCTCCGTAAAGCAAGGGGAATCAAGGGGGCATACATCTACCCTCGAATTGTATTCTTATGAGTTAGATAAAATGATTTTTGGACAACTCATGAATTTTTGTTGTAGGATGCAGTTCCTAATGATGTGGTTTTGCATATAACTGCACTAGGGGCTTCGTTTGAGCCCATCTTTTGAATCAGTATCCTTTTATGTAATAAAGTGCACTATTTAGAGTCCTTTACCTTACATATGCACATAGATTCATATGGGTGTTAAAGTGGAGGATAAATGTGGCTTAGAAAATTGGACAATATTGAGAAAAGAGACAATTTCACGCCTGATTGCACCTACTTTTGAGCACCCCTGCATTATTCATCTTTCAAAACAAAATTTATAGGCCCTTAAGACCCATTATTTTTTATCTAGAGGCCTGTTTCACTTGAGAAATCACTTAAATCCTAACAAACAACACTTAATTCATGCATATCCTGAAAACCCACATTCAAAAATCACTAGTGGGACCCATTTGCCACCTTGGGTGAATGAGCCCCCTCTGGTGGGACCCATTCACCAAGGGTGGCGAATAAGTCCCTTTTGAGGGAAATTTCAATTTTGAGTGGGAATTCAATTAATTCAACTTAATTTTTTAGTGGATGTCATCCTCTTAGGTCTAAATAGCAGGAAAATTAGGTGTTGATGCTTATAAATACTCATTTTAAGTCATTTTTCACATCTCTAAGTCATTTTTACAAAGAAAATTCTAAATTCAAGTCTCCCACAACAAGTTTCATTAGCAAAGTTGAAGTTTTAGGGCAACAAAATAGGGTTTTTGTAGGTCTTAAAGCTCACTCTTCATTCAAGGTTCAACATTGCAAAGAGTTGATGATGGATGCCTATCGTGAATCATGGAGAAATCTAGGTCAAGGAGATGCAACTAGCCATCAAATCACAACTAAAGACGTGTTTTAAAAGTGATTCCATCTTCCATTCTCTCTCTATCTTCATATTAAGGTTTGTATTTCATTTACATTCCATTTACATGTCTTTTGTCTCTATTTTTAATGTGTTGTAGGATTTCTAGGGTTGAAGTCTTGCATCATTCAAATCACATTTGCATATCTTGTTCTAGCACAATAGAATAAGGTTTTATCATATTTTAGACTTTCCTAATCTTTAACACACTTAAGGATAGGGTTTTATTCATATTTTTGTCCATTTAAGGTTTGATTACCCAACTAGGGGTTTGACCAAGGAAAACCCCCCATTAGACAACCAATTTTAAATTGTTTTGCAGGAATTTTCTGAGATCCCGACTCAAGCTTTTGTCAAAAAGTATTGTACATGTGTCAAGGTGCAGAACAAAGATATGAATTTACATAAATTTGAAAGTGGATTGATTCACCATGTATGACGAATGATTCCCTCTTGAGGTGACTTTTTGAGTTAGATGCAGATCCTGATACCCAATTTGTAGAAATTAGTTTCTGGGAAGAGAACCATGTCTTGGGACTAATTTTCCCAAGGTGGCGAATGAGTCCCAATCAACATAAAAATTAGATTTTCTAGAATTCTAGATTTTTTTCCAGTCATCTTCAACTTTACAGGTGCACACGTTTTGAAAAATAGCTTTCTATTTAGTTTTATTCGCATTTGTGTTCATCTTTTTAAGCTTTTTGCAAACCTCACTGTGTTTTCAAACATTACATATTTCATAGGTTTTGCATCAATATTCAATCAGTTTCATCAGTTAGTTGCATTTAAAACATTGAATTTAGTCATATTCACATCATACAATTCTCTATTTCAGTGAACCACTTCAATTTTGGGGTTCTATATCTCTCCTTTTAGGTGAAAGATCCTAAGAGTGCAAGAGAAGTCAATAGTCAACCAAAAAATTGTTAATTTAGCACTAAAAGATAAGGGTAAAACAATGTTGAGTACTACATCTGTAAGCTCTTGAGGGTGACAAAGAATGCACAAAAATTAAATAAAAAGGTGAGAAAATTGTAGAGTGTGTGCATGGATTCTTGAGGCGAACGAGGAATGAACTAAAAGGTAAGGGTGCAATAGTGTTGAGTACTATATCTATAAGCTCTTGAGGAAAATAGAGAATGCAATAAAAAGAAAAGGGGAGTGCATGAGTGTTACAAATGATAGAACCCAAACAAAAGATAGAATATCTTAATCAAGGTTTATATCTAGGTGTAAAATAGAGTAGGTGTATGGTAGAGAACTGAGTTGTAGAGGTTGCAATAGTAAATTGAACACTTGCATAGTGTGTTACAACATTGAACTAAGTTCATTTGAACAAATTGTAATAAATTGCATTATAAATCTAATTGGTGGGTACCATCTGTTAACTAGGTAGGTGCTGAAAGTAGGGATTTGGTGCTTCCTTGGAGTAGGTGCTCCTAAAACTAGGGGATTGGTGTCTCCATAGGGTTGGTTCCCTTAAACTTTGTAATTACAAGATATTCATTATGAGGTTGTATTAAGACAATATATCCTAACAACTATTCTCACTATGGTTTTTCCCATCTTGGGTTTTCCATTTATATCTTGTGTTATGAGTTTTGTGTATGTAGTTTACTTTTTTGCATGTCATGAATTATTCTACACATAAAAGAGTAAAAGCTCTAAGAGGAAAATTTTAAGTAATCTACTAATACAACCCCCTCTCAAAAGATTATTGTGTTTTAACAATTGGTATATCAGAGACTAGGTTCCCTAGGAGAAGCGTAATCAACTCAAGTAGATCTTGGATAAGTTTTGAAACACAATGGCCAGTCAAGGAGGTTCTTCTACAAACAAGGAACCTTGGTTTGATGGATCAGATTATGCCTTCTAGAGTATTATGGTGGAGACATATTTGGGATATTTAGGGTTTGAGGTATGGATTTCTATTAAGAATGGATATACACCATCGATTACAGCCCCTACTAACATTGTAGGTAAGAAGGATTATGAGAACAATGTAAAGGAAAAACATGATATTCTATGTGGTTTGTCTAGTTTAGTGTTTGTCAAAGTTATGTATTGTTAAACTATACATGATTTATGGGAGAAGCCGAGAAGCTTTTATGAGGGATATGACAAGGAAAAATTGTCAAAGCTACAAATCTTTAGAGCGAAGTTTGAAGGTTTAAAGATGAGTGAAGAAGAAAATATTGTAGATTATCTTCTCAAAGTTGATGAAATAATAAACTTAATCAGAGGGTTCAGTGAAGAAGTAAAATACACAGTCATTGTGCAAAATTTTTTAAGGCCCATGCCTACTAAGTATGATTCCAATATCTCTATAATAGAGGAAGGAAGAGAAATAGAAAAACTGGCTCTTGATGAGTTGCATGGATGTTTACTGCATATGAAATGAGAATTGAAAATGCAGAGCCATCTAACAGAGAATTTTCATTCAATATTGCAAACAAGGAGAAGGAAGAAGCCTCCAAGAAAGATAAGGTAGAATAAACGACATTTGGGCATGAAGAGACTAATGAGGAAGAAGAAAATTTCATCAGAAGACTTAGAAGAGGCTCCAACAAGTATATAAGTAAGTTACCCTTCAAAATTTTTGACTATGGTAAAGCAGGCCATTTTTCTACTAAATTCCCATACAATAAAAAGGATAACTCTGAACAAGAAATAGATGGGAAAATGAAGAAACCCTACTTTCCAAAGAGAAGTTTTCTTAAAAAGAAGAAAATTTTGTATATTCAAGAGGATAGTGGCATCTCTAATGTCAATGATGGTTCAAAAGATGAACTAGATTATGCTTTTGTGATAAAGAAAATGAATTTCTTAAATCATGGAAAAACAATCTAAAGAGAAGAACAATGACAAAGTAGAGAGCCTTGGTGAAGAATATGAAGAGGATGGGGAAGTTGGCCTAGAAGGAGAACTCATATGTGCCCTTTATGAGATTGATGACCTAAGAGAGGAGATTGAAGAGATGAAAAAGGAGAATAAATAATAGACTTGAAACTTTAACAAAAAGAGTCAAACAATCTAATAGAAAATATTGAAGAATCTAACCAAAATGTGGTGAGCTTGAAGCTTCAAGTAGAATAATCCAAGAGAATTGAAGAAGTGGTCAAATCCAAGCTACAATCCAAAGTTGACAGATGTATGAAGTTAGAAGAAAAAATAGTTTCCTTGAGAAAGGATTTGAAGAAGGCTAGAGAAAAAATAGAAAAAGGTCTGAAAATAAAGGGAGGCTCAGAGATCCTTGATGAATTGTTAAGTACACAAAAGCCATCCATCACAGAAAAATATGGTTTAGGTCTTGACAAAGGATAGAGTACTTTTACAAGTGCCTTTGCAAAATTATATGAGAGATTTAGAGCAAGAGAAAAATCAAGTTTAGATGGTGATGAAATTTGAAAGGAGGACACCTCTAAAAAGGGGCAGAAGAACACTGAGAAAAATAAAGTTGAAAAGGAAAAGAAGACTTTTGTAGATAAGAAGAATAACCAATTAGTTCCCATTTGTCAGAAGAATAAGAAGAACACCAGAAGAATTGATGTGGATGGTTTGACAAGGGTAAGATACTTGAGGATTCCAAAGCAAAGGATACCCCCTCATCTTACACAAGGAACAACTATGACAAGGTACTATTCACATTTTCATGGGTACTATTATACATGTAATAAATTTGGTTATAGGGAAAGAAATGTAGAGTAGTTCCTAGAAAGAGTACAATTTTTTAAAGAAATAATTCATTTTCTCCTTTAGTAGATATGAAT
Organism: Sequoia sempervirens; assembly: GCA_007258455.2. Classification (NCBI taxonomy): domain Eukaryota; kingdom Viridiplantae; phylum Streptophyta; class Pinopsida; order Cupressales; family Cupressaceae; genus Sequoia; species Sequoia sempervirens. The sequence continues at coordinate 12,204,030 of VDFB02000009.1, forward strand.
GTAATTTGTTACAATTGTAACAACTTTGGTAATATAGAAATAAATTGTAGAATAAAATTCATAAGACCAAATGTAGAGAATGAGGAGAAGAAAAACATGCCACCTAGAGAAAATAAAGAATCTAAAACTTCTAAGGAAAAGGAAGAGAAAGTGGAAAATAAACCTATGAAAGTGTGGAAAGAGAAAGATAGATCCCCACACAATCCATGATTGCACAAATTACACTTCATGCCAAAAAGAAAAACTTGTGGGTAATAGATAGTGGCTACTCTAAACATATGACTGGTGACAAGAGAAAATTTATCCAACTCAAGAAATGCAAAGGAGGCTTAACTAGTTTGTGTGGTAACACTACAATTAAGATATGTCAAAAAATAATTTTGAGCTTAGATTGTAAAAATCCTAATAAAGATTTCTTGTACATGTTGAAGGATAGAATCACAACTTGGGTATGTGTAGGATCATGATGGGATAAAAAGTGGTGATATGATGGGTATGTGTATGGTATGTGGCTGACGACATTTTTTTTACCCAAAATTGATGAAACAAAAAGGGTTTTTAAAGGAGATTCTCAACTTTCCACCAATATAAATTAGGCTTTACTTTGAATTTAATAAATAATTATTATTCATTTTCTATTTGAATTATGACTAAAATCTTGATTGATAGGCTGATTGAAAAACATCTATAGCTTTCAAATGGTATCACATTTTTTGAATCCAAAATATGCATCACATTCTATGCTTCGCATACTATAGGATTAAAAAAAAATGAATTTCATGAAGTTTGACCAAGTTAAGGTGGTTAGACATATGAGTTTTTATATTTTTTAAATGTTGTAATAAAAAAAACATAATTAATTATTTACTTGGAAAAAAATACAAAAAAATATGCATCACATTGAGACATCAGTCTTCTACTTATATCTAAAATCTTATAAAAAAATATTATCATTTTATTGTGGTTAGGGTGGTCAGACAGACACCTACGTAGTTTTTCCCTAAAATTTAAGTACTACTACATTGAAATTTCAAATTCTCATCAAATATATTTAAAAAAAAATAAATTTAGTAGTTTAGAAACTACATTCAATTTTCTACAGATTCTATTCTTACATATTTTTGAAATAATATAGAGAACTTATTCAAATTTTTACGTCAAGTTGCCTAACTCTAGTTTTTCTAAATTTTTTGCCACTTAAGGGCTTGTTTTTTCCATGATGATCCTCCACATACCCACCTACTAAGTGTAATTTTTATGTGTGACAATGGTTATAAGGAAGAATGGTAAGACAATTGTACAAGAAGTTAGAACAAATAGCAATCTTTATAATCTTTATGAAGTGAAAGGTCAGAGTTGTCTAATAAGTCAAGCTAATGAGAGTTGGTTGTGGCACCAGAGATTGGGGCATGTAAAATTTGATCATCTAATGAAGGTAATCTCAAAGGGCATGGTAAGGAACATGCCTAAGATCACTAAACTTTCAAATATTATTTGCAAAGAATATTAGCAGGGAAAGCAAAAAAGGGTCGAATTTCAAACAAAAGAATATTCAACCAAAAAATACCTACAATTGGTTCACACTGATTTGTGTGGTCCTACAAGGACAAGATAACTAAAAGGTGAAAGATACTTCATGTTTCTAATTGATGACTACTCTACAATTACATGGGTAACCTTTCTAAAAGATAAGTCTGAAGTGTTTGAAAGATTCAAGATATTTAGGAAGATGGTTGAGAAGGAAATTGGGAGAATAATCAAGTGCTTAAGATTATATAGAGGAGGAGAATTCACATTAGGTTAATTCATTGAGTATTGTGAGAACCATGGAATTAAGAAACAATACTCTGCACCAAGAAATCCACAGAAAAATGGAGTAGTTGAGAGAAAGAACATAGTAGTTAAATAAATGGCCAGAACAATGTTGAATGAGGCCAAGCTAGTAGATATTTTTTGGAGAGATAGTGTTCACACAACTCATTCCATATTTTAAATAAAGTTCAAATAATAGAAAATAGTGATAGGAAACCATATGAACTATGGAACGACACACCAACATCTGTCAAGTATTTCAAGGTATTTGGTAGAAAATGCTACAACAAAAGATAAGATGAAAACCTGAGGAGATTTGATTCTAGATGTGATGAAGAAATATTTCTAGGATATTCCACTCAAAGAAAAGCTTACAAGTGCTACAACAAAAGCCTCCAAAAGACTGTAGATTCATGGAAAGCATCAATTTCAAGGTTTATGTGAATATTCTACATGTCAAATTTGATAAGAATAACTTTGAAAGGAATTCGAAATCGCGTCGCGCGGGTCGCGCGCTCAACCGGTCGATGTAAATAAAATGTCGTCCGGGTCAAATTTCATCGTCCAGTGTTTTCAAGATGCAAGGATCGTAGATCAAAATCGGCAACTAGGTAGAGAAGTGCAAAATGGGAGATTAGCGAAAATGCAATAGGTGCTAGAATTCATGTTTGGGAAGCAAGGGTTGGTGCTGGTGAGGGGTTGCAGGGTGTGTGGGGTTGGTGGTGGTTTTGGTGCGGGTGGGGCTGGGGTGTTTTGGAATATTTAGTCTATAAAGGATTTAAAGTCTATCCAATGGATGTTAAATCTGCATTTTTGAATAGAAAACTTGAAGAAGAAGTCTACATAGAACAACTAAAGTGGTTTTAGCTTTCAAAAGAAGAATATTATGTTTGCAGATTGAGAAAAGCATTGGATGGTTTGAAGCAAGCACCTAGAGCATGGTATTGAAGATTAGATCAGTATGTACATCAAGGATTCAAGAAAGGATGCACATACAACAATTTTTATTTCAAATATGATGGTAAGAACATGATTATTATTTTCATTTATGTGGATGACATCATTTTTTGTGGCAACCATGATAAAATGTGTAATGTATTTGATGCACTAATGCAAGATGCATTTGATATGTCAATGTTAGGAGAGTTGTAATTTTTACTTGGTTTAGAAATTGTACAAAATGGTGATGGGATATTTATATGTCAAACTAAGTATGCTAAGGAAATTTTTAAGAAATTTGGAATGGGAGATAAGAGACTAGTTAGTACCCCCGTGGTAACTGGTTGTAAATTGAGTAAGTCAGATGATTCCTCGGATGCAAATTAGATAATGTATAGGTCAATGATTGGAAGCTTGTTGTACTTGATTTAATAAAGAATAGATATTATGCAAGTAGTATGTGTGGTGGAAAGATTTCACACTACTCCAAAAGATTCTCATCTCAATGCATTAAAGCGAATCTTTAGATACATTAAAAGAACTATTGACTATGGACTATGGTATCCCAAGAGAAAATATTTCATTCTAACAGTATATACAGATGCTAATTGGGTTGGAAGTTTAGATGATAGGAAAAGTACAAGTGGTGGTGCATTATTCCTGGGAAACAAACTTGGTTCTTGGATGAGAAAAAAGAAAGAATCAGTAACTCTTTCTACAATAGAAGAAAAATATGTAGCAATAGAAGCATGTTGTACCTAGGTCCTATAGATGAACTAGACACTTAAGGATATTAAGTGAGCCACAATTGGGAAAAATTATTTGGAGGAGAAGAGACTCACAATACAAGAAAGGAACCCCTAATCCTTAATTTTTCCTCTATATGTGAAAGGTTCATTCAAGGAATAATAGGACCCCAAATTGGATTGACTACCAACACAAAGGTGAGTCAATTCTCAACAAGGGAGACCTAGGAAGATTCATTAGGCTTTGAAGGGCTCACCACCAAGAAAAATATTGGAAAAGACAACTTGATATTCAACTCACAAAACCTAGTAATGCAAGCCAAATAATGAGTGTAAATGACAAATTAAGTAACAAGTTATGGTGTGTGTACTTGGGAAGTCTAGAAATGTGATGAGGATTCTAGAAATGTAATTTTTTTGTCAAAATATGTTAGGGAGGACTAAGATTCCATTACTAATGTCTTAGTCTTGATGCTATTTTTTGAGGTAGATGTAGAATCTTCAAATGTCAGAACAAAATCTCAAAGAATCTCTGCAAAATACCACTTGGAGGCCTAAGATACCCTTACTATTGACTTAGTCTAGATCTAAATTTATGTAACTTTGAAAGATGACCCTGAGGTTCAATGTCTACACTCCCTTCTTCTCATATCCCAGATCCTGAAACTTCTAGATCTGGTATGTAAGTCACTTTCTGTGAAGATGACAACTTTGTAATGCAACTTTGCAACTTTACAACTTTTCATTCAAATGATATTCAACCTAAATCTGGAAACAAAAACACACAAGAGAGGAAAAACTTGTTGATTGTTAGTAAATGGGGGTTTTCCTTGGTTAAACCCCTTGTTGGTAATTAAACCTTAGAATGAAATGAAATAACAGAGGTAAATAATGAATGGACAAAGTGCTATGTTGCAACTCACCAAACCCTTGTTATGAAATCTACAAACTTGTGTGAAGTGGCTATCTTGAATGCATATCTTAAAATGCTTGACTGCTTGATAGATCCTAACTTGAATTGCTTGCTTGAATCAAAATCCTACATCATAAATGTTAGCTCAAAAACACACATGATGCAAGAATATCTTTGACATGATTCTTGAATCTTGATGATGGCTCCAAATGCTTGATGAATTGCTACTGAATTCTCTTGTGAACTCTAATTACATGCTATAAGGATGAATACTTGAATGCTTGGGATTAAAATGAGAGAAAGAAACTTGTATTTATAATTATCTATGCTTAATATCATGAAATTACACCACAACAAGTCGACATATGAAATCATTAATTAAAGGAGGCTAAATCATAAGATTTGAAATTAAATCTCAAAAATAGCTTGAGGGGGACTAAGATTCCCTAGGTGGCTTCTTAGTCACGAGGCTTAAAACTTGGGGCACATACTCCGAAAAGGGGCCTCTCTAAGGTACATTTGAAAATAGGGTCCCAATACCTTTGGAGGAAAAAGATGCCCTAGGTGGTGTCTTAGTCCTAGTCCAAAAATCAAGGACGCATAGCCAAAATCATTAAATTACCATTTACACCTTGATCTTTGTCAAGATCAACCATAAAAAGATATTATTTATTAGGCCTGTGGATGCAAAATAGGACTAATTAAGACATAAATAAGGATAAATAAAGCAAGGCAGGCCCATAAAAGTGTGAAAATTCAAATGTATGCATTTTCCTACACTACATCAAGATTGAGTACAAAGAACATATCTCTATTCTTTGTGATAATTCAAGTACAATAAACATCTCAAACAATCTAGTGATGCACTCTAAGACAAAGCACATATCAATAAAGTGTCGCTTTATTAAAGAGAGAAAGTTGTAGACAAGGAGGTCAACATGGAATATGTTCCCACAAAAGAACAAATAGCTTACATTTTTATAAAGCCTCTCCCCAAGGAATAATGCTTCATTGTTATTCCACTCATCCTTGGATATGTACAAGATCAAGTCAGGTAAACATGGTTTTACAAATTTTGAATGACATGATGGTTGCAGGTTGAAGAATCCACTCTTTCTTGTTGAATTGACTATATGTAATTGGGGAATATTCATAGTGGGAGTAAGTGTGTATGAGGGTTTCAAATGTAAATAATCTTTGTGGATGAATTCAATTGTTCCAACTTCTCTAGCTGGTGATGGGATGATTAAATCAGTGACATGGATATGCAGGTAGTTGAAAATTACATTTTGATCTAATACAAAGAATATGTATTAAATGAATCTGAAACCCTAGTGTTTTAGTATTCTAAAAATAGAAATAGATTTGAATATGGATAAGTCTATGTGTGGCTTGATAGATAGGTGGATTTTGAAAGAAGATAAGTACAAAACCCTAGTAGAAGATCTATGTGATGTGCAAATATTGAGGTAGTTGTTGTAGGTCTTGATGATGGTACTCAAAAGTGGAAATCAAAATTTGGCTAAGTTGTTGCAGTAACAAAGTGACTCAGTGTATGTAACTATAGAAGAGTATTCCATGTCTCTTAGGGAAAACAAAGAACATGCACCAAAAGAAAAAGGTAAGAAAACTGCAGAGTGTGTGCATGGATTCTTGAGGTGGATATAGAATGCACTAAAAGATAAGAGTGCAACAATGTTACGTACTATATATATAATCTCTTGAGGTGGATAGAGAATGCACCAAAAGAAAAAGGTGAGAAAACTATAAAGTGTGTTCATGGCTTCTTGAGGCAGACAAAGAATGCACTAAAATAAAAGGGTGCAATAGTGTTGAGTATTGTATCTATAAGCTCTTGAGGTGGATAAAGAATGTAGCAAGAAGAAAGGGGGAGTACATGATTTTGACAGATGAGTAGAACCCAAACAAAAGATATAAGGTCTTAATTAGGGTTTATATCCAGGTATAGAATAAAGTAAGTGCAGGGTAGAGAACAGAGTTGTAGAGGCTCTAACAGTAAATTGAATAATTGCAAATTATGTTGCAACATTGAACTAAGTTCATTTGAACAAATTGTAATAGCTTACATTATAATTTTGATTGGTGGGTTCCAGCAATTGATATAACTGGGTAGGTACTTAGAGTAGAGAGTTGGCGCTTCATTGGAGTAGGTGCTCCTAAATCTAGGGGATTGGTGTCTCCTTAGGGTTTCTGCCCTTAAGCTTTGTAATTAGAAGATATTCATTATGAGGTTGGATTAGGACAATAGATCCTAAGAATTATTCTCACCGTGGTTTCTCCCATCAAGTGGGTTTTTCACGTATATCCTATGTTATGAGTTGTGTGTATGTGGTTAACTTTTTTGCATGGACATCATGAATTAATCTACACATAAAAGAGTAGAATATTTAAGAGAATTTTTTTAATAAATCTATTGATTCAACCCCCTATCAGTTGATTTTTTTGTTCTAACACCACTTTCACTAGCATGTCTTGAACAACACTTGTTACTTCCATGGTTGGTTATTTCACATTCTTAAAGGATCTTGTGCCTAGTT
>VDFB02000009.1:12211097-12293824 GCA_007258455.2 Sequoia sempervirens
ATTCCATTAACGACGCCAACCCTCCTTCAACATAGATATGCCAAACCAAAGGATCCTTTTGGAATTCCTCACAATTATTCGGCTTCGACCTCACCCTGTCACCACCCATTTTTTCGCACTTCACTCTAAGAACCCAGGAATCCTATGAGAGAAAGAAGTTAAAATGTCTGTCAATGTGAGAAGTCACCCAAAAAATACTTCTTTTAAGCCAGCCAGGATGAAACTAGGTAATCAAGACAATCTGCAGATTACACACTTCAGGAGTTATTTCCAAAAAGGAAATCTTCGCGGGCCCATTATTGAAAATATTTAAACACCAGCGGCAAGGTTTGCAAAAAATGATGACATTGATAGGTTTTCCTTCCAAGTTGCAATTGCACAAGTACCGATGAGAAATGGTCGCAGGGCCAAATTTAGACTTCCCTAAGTATCTACCTTTTATCTTAATAAAAAATTTAGCGGAATAGATGGGACTTAGCATGAGCTCCACACGATAAGAATTAATCATATCAAATTTGAAATTGGGAGTTTGTAAAGATATGTAGGGGATATGACAAGACCACAAATTAAATTTGTGTATGGCCCAACCAAACTTAGTCGTTAACATGTTGTACTTCCCATCACTCCTCATTATTAGCTCCATAATCACAAATTTTGCCTCATTATTCAAATGTTGCCACGTATTTAACACCTCATCATCCATCTTTGCCCACATCACCCAAAGAACAAATATGTGGACCATCCATAAAGCCCTGACAATCAAAATTTTAGATAACATCATGGGTAACTAAGGTGCCATGTTCCTTAAGGATAATACCTTATAATTTTGGCGGTAAGTTCCCAATACTCCTCCAACACTTGGAAACGCTCCAATAGGAGCCAAGATTAGCCAAGGCATCAACAACTTCATTTCCCTCCCAAAAGATGTGAGTAAAGATCTTCATATCTAGCTTCGACACCATGTGATTTATGTCTAACAGGATATATCTGGTGTTCCATCCTAATAATTTGCCACATTTGATAGAATTAATCACCTACTTGGAATCCCCTTCTATGTGCAGTTTCTTTATCCCCATAGTAAAAACTAATTGGAAGGCCATTAGCAACGCCCTGGCTTCTGCAGTCATGGAGGTCTAAATCCCTATGCCACCCAAGTAAACAACCACAAAGTTACCCTGCTATCCCTGATAATTCCCTTGATGGTATCCCTTCCCAGGTTCCCCTTGGACACACCATCAAAATTGAGTTTGTGCCACCCATGATCTGGGGGTTTCCAAACCATGTCTCATCTAGCTTAGGCCTTAGAGTTGTCAAAGGAGTTGATCTCTACATTATTTTTCCAACCTTTATCCATTTTGGTCTCCCACTTAGTAGGAGCTTTGTTAGGGGTTTTCCTAATGTAAATAAAAAAATTCAGAAATAAGTCTTAGCCCTATTCCAAAAACCTCATTAGGACTCATCTCAATACTCTTGAATATTTGATTGTTTCTCTCTTTCCACAAGCACCAATAGATGATGGGGGGGACCTGGTTCCAAATCTCTCTAGAGATAGGATTTTGAAAGGGACCTGACCAATCCAAAATTAAGGATTTGATGTCCCTACACGTAGTCCAGTGGGTGCTTAGCTTCTCAAAAGCCAAGTCCTAGACACTAACATCAAATGAATAGTGTAGTAATAAATGATCAACAAGCTCTTCATTTCTTTTACACAAAAAAACACATATTTGGGATATGAAATCCCATTTTCCTTAGGTTATCCCAAGCTAGGATCCTATTATGACAATTTTTTCACTAGAAGAAATTGATTTTTGAAATCATGTTCCTATTCCAAACCTATCTCTAGGGTCTATTATCATCAACCTGAAACAACAATAGATTGTAAGTTGTTCTAACTGAAAGATTGCCCTGCCTATTTTTGATCTAGTAGAATTCTTCCTCAATGTTTGATAGAGTTAATCTAGTGATGGAGAGAAAGTATTGCAGATACTTGGCTAGATTTAACAACTCAGGAACAAAGGGTAGCAAAGAATAAAATATTTCCACCGCTTAGCACCCAGTTGACCAAGAGGGTAGTCACTTATATACTTACCAAAGAAGAGTTGTGCATGCCTCATAAGGTTTCTGAAATTAGAGTGTGAAAGGGGGGAGTAAAGCAACCTAGGGTCCTCCCAAAATTTGATGTTATTACCTCTCGCAAGCTTCCATTCATCCCATACATGAGCAACCCCTACATTCTATAAATGTTCTTCCATGCCAGAGATCCAGAAGGGTGATCATTAGATAACATTTAATCATGGGTCTATTGCAAGGATACTTAGCATTCATGATGTTGCACCAGTCCTTTTTTATTTCTTAATTGGTCCCAACCAAACTTAGCAAGTAGGGATTTGTTGGTACATTGGACATTCCTAATTCCGATCCCACCACATGATTTAGGCATAAAACTTTGTCCCAACTAACTAGAGCAAACTTCTTCTTTTCTTCTATCCCAAACCATAAGAAGTTCCTTTGAATTTTTTCAAACTTAGATCAAAAATATATTTGGGGATATTAATGATAGAAAGGAAGTAGTAAGGGATCCCTTGAAGAGAAGTAGGAAGAAGTTGCAGCTTACCAACATGGCTGAGAATGGAGCCTTTCCACCCCACCAATTTCCTTTGGATCCTTTCTAAAACTGTGTTCCATAAGGTAGGAGTGACTTCCTTGTTAGTAAGGGGTAGCCCTAGATACACCAAAGGGAGAGATCCACTCACACAACCTAGGACAACAATCACCTAAGCTTGGAGAGAAAAAGTGTTGTTGAAGAAGTAAATCATACTTTTATTATAATTTATTCACTGGCCAAAGCAAGCAGCATAATTACTAAGGAAAATTTTCCATTTCTTGGCTTCAATCATAGAAGCCTTCCGAAAGAATATTGTATCATCAACAAATTGCTAGATAAAAATAGGTTCCAGTGAAGTGGTAGGTTTAGCCCCCTTTATGGAGCCCTCCAACAATAGTTTGGATATGTTCCTACTCAATACATTGGAAACCATGATAAAAAAATAGGGCGAGAGAGGATCACCATGTTTGATACCTCTCCCAGCCTTGATGAAGCCAAAGGGGGCCCCATTAACCAATATAGAGAATCTCATTGTGTTAATGTATTCCATGAAGAGATTAATCACCATCTGGTCAAAACCAAACTTAGATAGGACTTTGGGAATAAAGTCCCATAACACCTTATCAAACACATTTGAAATATTCAGTTTGAAGGCCATACTGGCATTGTTGCATCTATCCATGAAGTGTAAAATTTCATGGGTGGTTATGGAAGAATATTAGATATGATGACCCAAAAAAAAAACTTTTTTGGGTAGGGCTTATCATTTTTTCAAGAAAGGGTTTCAGGTAGTTCACCAAGATTTTAGAGAAGATATTGTAAATGGTATTGCAAAGACTTATGGGCCTAAAGTCAGTCATAGATTGAGGTTCAACAACCTTGGGAACCATGGAAATAAAGGTGTGGTTCAACTATTTGAGGATCTTAATAGATTTGAAGAAATCCCTGGCTGCCAGGACAAGGTCCCCTCAACAATATCCCAAGATATCTAGAAGAAAGCTGGGGGGAACCCATCTGGGCCATATGCCTTATAGGCACCCATACTGAAAAAAAGCATTCATACTTCCTTAGGAGTGATATCACAAAGGATGTTGTTATTATCATCCTATGTTAGGGTGTAAGGGAGAGGGTCCAACAACAGGTTGTCCATAGCTAAATTGAGGGCCAAGTTAGGAGTCAAATAAGCCCTTTGAAAGTATCCAAATACCAAAAACCCAATCTAAGTGGGCATGTCATCGAAAACCGCTTGCTCATTTTAAAGCTTAGTTATATGGTTCCTTTTCTTGTGTTTAAGGGAAAAAAACATGAAAAAAAGAGGTATTTATATCACCCTCCTCCAGCCATTGGACTCTAGATTTCTATTTCTAGAATATCTCCTTTAAAATTTGTTCCCATTCCAATTGACTCTCTTTCTTGGTCACAGGTCAACAGACTAACATTCCCCTCTTCCATTCTCTTTTATATGATCTTCAACTTATCCCCTAAGGCTCTTTTTTTTGGAAGACATCCCAAAAAACTCTCTTATCCCAACCCTTCACCATATTTTTGACATGCTTAAGTTTGTTAAAAATCCTGAACATGGGGGAGCCATGTATAGGGATATTCCACCATTCAACAACTGTAATCCTAAAATCTGGATGGGAATGCCACATATTCTCAAACCAAAAAGGAAAGGGTCCCATAGTATATAGTTCATTAATGACTAACAATAGAGGGTTATGATCAGAGATAGTATGAGGCAGGGCAAGTAGATTAGTACTGCGCAGAGCCATCCAATTGTGAGAACAAAGAAATCTATCAAGTTTGACCTAGATCAAACCATCCCTAAGGTGACTATTGGTCCATGTGAATGATTGACCCTGCAGGTCAATGTCAACCAAGATGGTGCTATATTCCCTTCAAATTTCGTTGAAGGATACAAAGGAGAGTTGAAGTCTCTAGCCACTAGCCAACATGACCACCTATTATTGTTTATCCAATCAGTAAGATCCTGCCAAAGGGAATTCCTAGCATTCCTTTGGTTAGGGGCATACAAATTGATGAGCGACCAAGAGCCTCCTAAGTTAGAAAACTTGACCCCGACACTACTCCGACATTGAAAAATTTTAGAACTGGTGATCTTGTTAGGATTCCACATCACAATGAATCGTATATTTTTGGCACCAAGAGACTCGTTAACTCTTCTAGGGTTTTTCTCCTAAAAGCAGAGAGGTAGGCAAAAAATGCTAAAGGGTTCATTCAAATAATGTTATGTATGATGTAATTTCGCCTAGATGGGATGATCTAAATGCAACTAAGCTATGAAATTGATTGAATATGAATGTAAAACCTAAAAAACAAGTGATGTTTGAAAACACATTATGTAATGCAACAATGAACTAGGAATGAATGCTAAACTTAACATAAATGAACCAAACTAGAAGTGTGCCCCTGAGATGTTGAAGGAGGAAAGAAATGACATTTGAAATGTTGCTAATGTTGAAATTTAGGCATGGTGGGACTCATTCGCCATTCTGGGTGAATTAGTCCTAGTTTTGGAAAACTATACCATGGCTCGTTTTAGCCAAATGGGTGTCTGAATCTCAAAAAAAATTAGGAAATAGGTATCTAGTGGGACTCATTCACCAGTCTATGCAAATTATTCCATTCTAGATTTTTTGAAAACTCAAAAATGGAATCTATAGCTTTCAGTCTGCTCAATTTGCACCTTAAGGTGTCGTGGACTGAAACCTTGATTTCTGAAGCTATAAATGACTTTTTGTGTAAGTTTTAGCCTTGCAAAAGTTGAGATGACTTCAACAAGTTTTTAAACTAATCTTAAATAACTTCCAAGCCATCCAAGCACCTAAATCTGAAAACACACAATGAAAGAGAAAGAAATGGTGAATGTTAGGGCATAGGGGTTTGCCTTGGTCAAACCCCTTTTTGGGTAATTAAACAAAAATGATGAAAATATGTAATGAAGCATGAAACAATGGATTTTTTACCTTGCCATGATAATTGAACTTGAATTTCTTTAATAAAAAATGAAGATTCTACCATTGAATGTTTGAAAAGTGCTACCTTGGTGACTTAGAATGACAAAACCCTAGCTTGCTTGACTTGAGACGAAAGACAAATGATGAATGAAGTTAAGTTATGATGAATTAGGGTTTATAAGGTTGTATTTATAGGAAATTAACCTTATTTTCCCATAAATTGGACCCTCAAGGCCAACATGAATTTTTTTTGAATAAAAACCCTAATTTTTCCTACTCATACCCCAAAAATGGTTCAAATGGGACTCATTCACCACTAATGGTGAATGGGTCCCACCTAGGTGGGACTAATTTTCCACTAAAGGTGAATGGGTCCCAAAGGGTCCATTTTTTCTAGTTGGAATGCCAAGAAGTAAGAAAATTAGGTTTATATGATGACTATGTTGGTTATTTGATCAAATTATGCATTGGGATGCACAATATGGGTTAATAGGGGCTATTAGTGATGATGTAAATGTCATTTAGGGCTTGGGATACAAAATTCAATGTGAAAGTATGATTAAGTACACTTTACAACACTAAAATGAGGTCCACATTGCCTAGGAAAGCACAAGAACCAATGTGATGTGTGAGACACATTACAAAACTAGTTTATCATTAAGTTTATTTTAGGAACCTTCTAGATTGATGTAATAATATTATTAAACACATTTTATAATGTTGAATTAGAGAGAAATGGGTTCATTAAGTATAGAAAAGTGTGAAAGTCCATTAAAAGACTTTACAACACCTTTACAAGACATTGTTAAATGCATTTAAAAGGGTCCAAGACCTAGTGTGGATGTATAAAATGCCTCACAACACTAGATTAAGGCCTCATTAAGTCAAATTTATCATGAATTAATCTCATGTCAAGCAAACGGTCCTTTTTTCTATGACACACACAACAAATCCACCAAATGCCCTATCAACATCACTGCAAGAGAAGAGGGAACCCAAAAAAATATACTTAGCTATATTATCAAATTTTATTTTCTTCATTTTGATTTCCTATAAAAGAAAAACATTGATCTTATATTCCATCACATAGTTTTTTAACACTAGTTTTTTGCAAGAGCTATTTAACCCTCTCACATTCTAGGACAATACCTTCATTTTTAACCCTTCTTTGAGGACACTTCCAATGTCCCTTTTTTACCTATGGATATCTCTTTTGTTGTCTCCCTATTCTTGGTCTATCACTGGTTGGGCCTACTAGGTTTAGAGTCACCACCCACATCTACTTTCCTATGTTTCCCCTTTTTCTTTGGGGTTGACCATAACTCCTCCTCTATTGTTTTTTCTTGCATCAAACCCAAAGAATCCATCTTAATTGACATAAATTTTACTTTTAAATCATCTTCTTCCAATATTTCACCTTTTTCACCACTAGTCATTACTAATCCAGTTGTTATTTTAAACCCTTCTTCCTTTAGGATGTCACCTTCTTCACCAACATCCCCTTGCACCTGGTTGGGGGAAGGAGAACCATGTAAAAGGGGGACCCCAAGAACCCCAACACAAGGAAGATCCAAGCCTCTGACTAGAGAAGGAGTAGTAGGAACCAAAACTAAGTCCAAAAAGGATAGATCCTCCTTAGATTTGAGGGCATCAAAACTAATTGGGGATTCAACCAACTTAGGTGAGCTAGAATTGACTAAGGAGTCGACAATCTTTAGAATTTCATCTTCGAAAGGGTACTGGTCATTGGCAGCAAAATCATTAGGGCTAGGAACATGTTTTAACGATAATTTACAATCCAAGATTAGGTGACCAAGGTTAGCACATTTCTGGAAGTAGACTACGAAATTCTAATAAAAAACCTGTTGGGTCCAAGACACAAACTTAGAACAGAGCTTCACATAAGTAGGCAAAGACTTATGCACTTCAATATTGACACAAAAATAGGAAAATACTAACCTAGATTTGGAATTGGTAATGGATTCCAAAGTGATGAATTGGCTCAAGGAGTCCCCAATACATTTGAATATGGATTCATCCCAATATTCTAGGGGTAGACCTAGAAAATGGACCCACACTAGTGTTGACTTGTTGAGATCAACTGCGGGATCAAAACCCAACTTCCAACGACACAAAGCCAGACTGTGCTTTACATAAACCCAAGGACCATAGGAGAGGACCAAGATTAAGTCTTCAAAGGTTGTGAACTTTAAGAGAAAAATCCCACCCGCCATACCACAAAACATCCACACTTCCTTTGAGGTTCCATTTAGTAGAAGCCCATCTTTTGACCATATCCATCGTGGGGAGAAAGGAAAGGAAACAACCCACCACAACATTCTCCATTGAGCAGACAATCCTGTCACTAAAAACTTTATGGATAGCAAAGTCAGTACTTGAAGTAGTGATCTCTTCTTCAGGGTGAGGAAAGGGATTATTAGTATTCTAACTAGAGTAACTAGTTAGCACATTCTTCCATCCTTTAACTTCTAGGGAGAAAGAGACCACCGACATAGTCCCACTAGAAAAACTCAGATTCATGGGTGTCCCGGGCAAACTCGGAATCACGAAAGCACTAAGAATGGACAAGCCAAGAGTGGCCCTCAAGGGACACAAGACCACATGTTTCTGGGCAAGAATCAGGTCAAAGAAGGACAAGGAGGGACCATGGCTAGTACCTCCAACACTGAGTCTATCATTGTTTCCAAATATGAAATTAGAACATAATTTCATTTTTGAAGTTCACTTGGTATAATTTTTGGTTTTAAGTCTTATAAAATTTATTTCATATGATCCAAGTGCTCTTTCCATGTATCACTAATACATGTACCTCATTTCTATACATTATAAAAAGATTATTTGATGAATGAACCTAGGAGGTCATTAATCTATTGCATGAATCTCCTCATCTCTTTGAAAAAAATCAATTAGTTGTAAAGAACCTTTTTACTAATATTTGATAAATTTTGTATCAATATGAGCTTGATGTATCCTCTAAAAATTTATTAGGCATAATTCACCTTCTTATTATGGGTGGCTATCTGTTGTAATTATGAGTAGTTGGTTTTGTCATTGATGTCAAAAAGCTTGGGGGAGATTATTTCAGGCTTATGTTTGTGTTGTCATTGATGACTAGTTGTGTTGATGCTTTGATTAGTTTCATTATGTTATCATTAGTAAATACTATTTGTTTCAACCTCTAGTGTTTCCTTGATAAACTTCTTTGGTGGATGTGATTGGTTTAGTAATGATAAACAATACTAAAGATGATGAGTATGTGTCTCTAGTGCTTGGTTTCCAAGTTAGTTTTAGAAAATTTGAATAAAAGAGGAAAATAGTGTGTTGCAAAGGTGTTCTAGTGTACAGTATGGTGTTCTATTTTTGGTCCACATTGCTTCTATCTTGAATATCTACTTTCATAGTTTATATATGGCTGCTGCCACAATAGTGGTTTACACTTTCTGGGAGATCCTGATTTTTGTTGAAATCGCATATTTTTAGAAAATATAATGATTTAAGCCTTGAAAAGTTCCACTTCAAGGATTCCAATTGAAGAGGGTTTGATCAAACTACCTTAGACCAATCCCCCTTGGATAGAACCCCGCTAATTTTAAGCCAAACCTATAATGGAGTCTCCTTTACACCTATCAAAATGCTGATAAAAAACCACTTTTGATTTACCTTTTGGGGGATCAAATGAATTTATTTAATTTTTTTTTTGTAAGTATGTAGTCTTTATTATAAGCTTCCAAAAAAGTATAATTTTAATTAAATTTAATTTGATTATTATATTTATTTTTATTTCTTGTGAGTGTAGTTTTCACCAAAATCAAGCTCTTTGTTCTGCACATGTGGAAAAATAGAAGATTATCAATTTTTTTTTTAAAAATATGAGTGCACCAGATATTGAAGTCCTTGTTCCAACAAAAAAAATAAATTGAATTTTGATACACACAAAAAAATTTACGTGTTATATGAGTGCATGTTTGAATTGTAATTTGTTTTGACTTCAAAACTTGATTAAGGAAAAATATTCAATAAAACACTATCTAACCAAGTGGAAGAACTAGATATAGGAGTTAGAAATTTAAATTCTAAAGAATTAAATTTTATCCTTCATGGAAAAAAAGTTATGTGTTATATGGTGAGTGTCACTTTTTAAAAATGTTGTTTTTTGAAAAAAAACTAGTTTTCGAGGGAGATGGAAAAAGAAGTGCAATCTAATTCCAAAAATTTTGAAAAACATATATTTAGAATTTACAAACAAAATTTCACGAAACTCTAGTTTTCATCATCTTCAAATTCCTCACAGTTTAGCTGCTATAGGTGCCTAAAAGTGAAGATTTAGTTAGAAAAAAATATTTCAGTGTCCAGTTTGGCCAAAAAATATAAACCACTATTGTGGGATCACCCATATGTTGGTCTAAGGTGTTCAAAGGTTTTGTATCTAGGATTTCTTGGTTTGGATTGTTCTACAAAAGAAGTTATATTTACCAGTGTGTGAACTATGTTTCAGTGGTGTCTGGAAGAAATGATTTTTCTCTACATTTCTCTATAGTTTAACTTCTAGTATTATGGTTCTAGAAGTGTTCTGATGAGGTTGATATCCACATTTGATTGAAATTATTCATG
This sequence comes from Sequoia sempervirens, assembly GCA_007258455.2. NCBI lineage: Eukaryota > Viridiplantae > Streptophyta > Pinopsida > Cupressales > Cupressaceae > Sequoia > Sequoia sempervirens. Next base: position 12,221,313 of record VDFB02000009.1, read on the forward strand.
GGTTGGTGCTCCATATGGTTATTTCTTGAGTGACAGTGTATGTAAGGTTTTATGAGTGTATTGAGTGTGTACATTCTTTAGATGAAATTTGTTGCAATGAAATTTCATGGATTTCAATGTGTTTGTAGAATATTCCAAATTGTATTCATTTGTGGTGTGTGGTCAATGAGCCATTTTTTGGTTTTAGGAAGTGTGTACTTAAATTTTAATGGTGTTTACATTGGCTTGGTTGACCTTGGGTGTTTACACTTGTAAGGGGGAAAATAAGCATAGGAAAACAGATCAATGAATTAAAAAAATTAATTCAAAACAAGATTAAATTCCACCCATACTCATGAAATGAACAGTAAATCAATGAATTCGATCAATAAAGGTAAGCACAAGCAAGAAATCATAAATGAATTCACAAAACACAACTATACCATTCCATGTCAAAGTGTAATTCATATTGATGTTGGATTGTGTTTTAATCAATACAAAACCTCCATTTTTGTTTGAAAAAGCTTCAAATCACGTGTTAATGGTGATCAAATATGTGTGGGTAAGTGCAAAAAGGAGGGGGGGCAAAAAGGGGTCTTAAGTGGCCACTTTATTTTATTTTTTGAAATCAGGAAATAGTGACCTTGGATGTGAAATTGAGGATAGTTGCACTAAAAATTTTTAGATGCAACAAAAACAAGGATCGTAGTGCTCTAGTCTACTTTCTAAACTACTATTTTTATTGAAAATGGTAGAGATTAAGGGATTCAAAAGAGGGAGCCACAAAAATTGGTGTTGGTTTTGTAAAAAAAACATAACATAGCAAATTTTGTGGCTCCCTCAAAAGGTTAACTTTTTTTTCGTATTTTAAAAATTGCTTCGTTGAGAAATTAGCTAGCAACATGTAGTTTATGCTTGATTTTTCTAATAATTTTGTAATGAATATTATATTTTTCACTAATTTTCAAAATGGAGACTTCCTAAAAATAGAATTTTGGTCGTGCTACCCCTATAAGTTTTGAAAACTAATTGAAAATCATTTTTTTAATCTATGTAGAATGGATTCTAGTTTCCAAAAATGTAATTTATTTGAAATTTTGATGAATGGTTAATTTAAAAAGACACAAATAAAAAAATTAAAGATGAAAGGCTTAAAATTGTCAAAATGTAAAAAAAATTACATCATTAGATAGGTAAGAGAGACCCTAACATTACCCAGGTGTTTGATTTGTTCGACCTTGAAACATGTGCAAATTTAATGCTTAACACGAACCCGATTATGTGAAATATCACAAAATTTGCAAAAACGCATCTTTGGATGTTGGGAAGGCACTCCAATCCTTTGGGTTGGTATTCCAAAACAAATACCAAGCCTAAGGCTTGGGGATTCCCAAAGCAAGAAATAATGTGAGCATATTATAATGCGCTTGTGTTATTTCATAGTTTTGAAATATTTTTTTGCAATTGTGATTGAGTTGTCTAAGTAAGACATAATGTGAGTGTGTTATAATATACTCACATTATGTCTTCCTTTGTGTTAAATGCTAGTCTACTAAATATATGTATATATATTTATATGTATGTATGCATGTATGCTTGTATGAAATGTATGTATGTGTGTACGCTTGTATGTATATATGCCTATATGTATGTATTTATGTATGTAATATTGTATGTGTATGTATGTATGTATGCTTGTATGTATGTAAGTATGTATGTACATGCATGTATTTATGTATATCTACTTATATGTATGTATGTATTTAGAGGGAGGGAGAATCGTAAGCAAAAGAGAGAGGGATGGAGAGACATGAGAGAGAGAGAGACTTGAGAGAGGGAGTGGGGGTGGAGGGGGGATACCCAAGAGAGAGGGAGAGAGAGAGAGGGAGTGGGAGAGAAGGGCTTGGAGTGAGAGGGACTTGTCTAGGTAGGGTAGGAGGGATAGAGGGAGAGAGACCCGAGAGAGAACGAGAGAGAGAGATAGTTATCTAGGTAGGGTGTCAGAGGGAGAGAATTGAGAGAGAGGGAGAGAGAGGGAGAGAGAGAGAGGGAGTGGAAGAGATAGGGAGTGAGAGAGAGGGAGTGGGAGAGAGATAGAGGGAGTGAGAGAGAGAGTTATCTAAGTGCGGTGCCAGAGGGAGAGACCTGAGAGACAGGGAGAGAGAGCGAGTGTGATAGAGAGGGAGTGGGAGAGAGAGGGAGTCAGAGAGAGGGAGTGGGAGAAAGATAGAGGGAGTGAGAGAGAGAGAGACCTAAGAGAAGGAGAGGGTGTAGTATGGAGAGACCTAAGAGAGAGGGAGAGAGAGAGAGGTAGTGGGAGAGAGAGGGTTGGAGTGAGAGTGGCTGTATCTAAGGTATGATGGGAGGGGATAGAGGGAGAGAGCTATCTAGGTAGGGTTCAAAGGAGGGAGAGACTTAGCAAAGAGGAGAGAGAGAGAGAGAGAGGGTTAGAGGGAGGAGACTTAGAGATAGGGAGAGGAGTCACAAGAGAGAATTAAGAGAGGAGTGTGCAGGAGAGAGAGAGAGAGAGAGAGAGAGAGAGAGAGAGAGAGAGAGAGAGAGAGGGGGGTTGGAGTAAGAGGGACTTATCTAAGTAGAGTGGGAGGGATAGTTGAGAAAGGGAGGGGGTTGGAATGAGAGGGACTTATCTCAGTAGGGTGGGAGTGGTCAAGGGAGGGAGGTAGAGAGAGAGAGATAAAGAGAGATAGAGAGTTATCTAATTATGTATGTAGGGTGCTTGAGGGAGAGATGTGAGAGATAGAGAGGGGGATGGGAGGGAGATAATTAAGAGAGAGGGAGTGGGAGATAGAGGGATGGGAGAGAGATAGAGGGAGTGAGAGAGAGAGACCTGATAGAGGGATAGGGGGTGGGAGGGAGAGACTTCAGAGAGAGAGAGCATTGAGAGAGGGAGAGGGGGTGGAAGGGAGAGACCTGAGAGAGAGAGGGAGTGGGAGATATGGGTTGGAGTGAGAGGGACTTATCAAGGTATGGTGGGAGGGATATAGGGAGAGAGAAAAATGATAGAGAGAGAGCAAGAGTTATCTAGGCAGGGTGCCAGTGGGAGACAACAAAGAGATAGGGAGAGAGAGCGAGTGCAAGAGAGAGGAAGTGGGATAGATAGGGAGTGAGAGAGAGGGAGTGGGAGAGAGATAGAGGGAGTGAGAGAGAGATTTATCTTGGTAGGGTGCCAGAGGGATAGACCTAAGAGATAAGGAGAGAGAGGGAGTGTGATAGAGAGGGAGTGGGAGAGAAAGGGAGTGAGAAAGAGGGAGTGAGAGAGAGGGAATGTGAGAGAGATAGAGGTAGTGAGAGAGAGATGGTATGGGAGGGAGAGACCTGAGAGAGAGGGAGTGGGAGAGAGGGGGTTGGAGTGAGTGGGACTTATCTAGGTAGGGTGGGAGGGATAGAGGGAGAGAGAGAGTTATCTAGGTAGAGTTATAGAGAGAGATACATGAGTGAGAGAGGGGGTGGGAGGGAGAGACTTGAGAGATAGGGAGAGAGAGGGAGTGCGAGAGATAGGGAGTGAGAGAGATGGAGTGAGAAAGAGGGAGTTAGTGGGAGAGAGATAGAGGGAGTGAGAGAGAGATGGAGTGGGAGAGAGATAGAGGGAGTGAGAGAGAGAGAGACCTGAGAGAGGGAAAGGGGGTGGGAGGAAGATACCTAGGAGAGAGGGAGAGAGAGAGGGAGTGGGATAGAGCAGGTTGGAGTGAGACAGACTTATCTAGGTAGGGTGGATGGGATAGTTGAGAGAGAGGGATAGAGAGGGAGTGGCAGATAAAGGGAGTGGAAGATAGGGGGATGGGAGAGAGATAGAGGGAGTGAGAGAGAGAGACTTGATAGAGGGAGAGGGGGTTGGAGGGAGAGACTTGAGAGTGAGAGATATTTGTTGCCAACACATGGTCAATGTGGGATTTGGATATCATGGATGGTCAAATGTGTTGAGGGATATGAGATTTAGATGGATTGGTTGATAGTTTGGAACATTTTATTTTCCAAAGTTGTGATGATGAGCAATGATAGGTGGATATGGAGATTCTATTTGGACCAACATCTTGATATACCTTGTAGGTCTCTCTTGACACTTTCTTTTGCATTGTTGGACATTTTTGATGGATGAACTTCCCTTTTTGATTTTTCCCCGTATTTTCTTTGACTAATGGAGTTTGATAGGGATGATTTTCTTTCTTTTTCTTTTTTATCCATTTGAATTTTCCTTGTCCATTTTATTTTTCTGATTCTTTTGCTTCAATGAATTATTTCATTCTTGGATATAGCTTTTCCTCTTGTTTTTGGTCCCAATGAGGGGGTTGAAATATGTGTGGATGGTGATTCATGATATGGCTAGTTGTAGCATTGGTAGAAGTTTCATCATAAGTACTCTTCATGCTCTCTATGCTGATTTTTGCATTAGATAAAGTTTCCCCTAATATTATAGAGGCATCATTGATATGTTTAGATTCCTTAATTGTTGAATAACTAAGACCTTGGCATTTAGGATTTTCAATAATCTGCACTAGTTCTAGGATACCTTGCTCATGTTTTCCTAATCCCCTGTCTTGATAATGCATCCATTGAGAAATTTTATTTGCAATAGGACATGATTTACCTTGGAAAGGTGCTAATCCTTTTGTACTTTGTTGTGGATCTTCAAAGGTGATAACTTCTTCACTAGTAGGATCCTTCATATGCTGGAAAACTTCTTGATTGATATCTTTGGCTTGATTTTTTGGAATATAATATTTTGATGGCCCTTCAAAATATATCAGTTCTTCTTTGGTTGTTGTATACCCAATGCTTTATTGCTCAGGATTGTTAAATATCTTTGTGGATTTTAAGATATTGTTCTCAATATTGTCATACTTGATGTCTTCAATTTTCTTGTAGGATGTTTATGATTTTAATTCTTCTTCTTGATCAATTGATGACATGTCTATAGATTTTGCTATGCTTTGATCATGTGTAAAGATGTAAAGAGTAGATGACTCTTGTTCCTTGGTAATGACATCGAGAGTATGAGACTCTTGTCTTGGATGAAGATCATCTACATATCCATTAGGAGTAGGCATCTAATGGGTAGATGTATGTGCACTTGGTATATGGATTTGTTCTTCTTTTGGAAAATATTGGGTGTCTTGGAAGATGTCTACCAAGTCATTATAATATTTCGATGGTAGCATTTCTTGATCTTGAATTTGTGTGGTATTATCTTCATATTGCTTTGGTTCACATTCTTGACATGGATCAATTTCAAAGAAGGGATTTCTTGTAAAGGATCCTTGGATTTCCTCAAAATGTGGACATATGGGTGATAGATCTTGGCTTAGATTTTTTGCATCGGGTATAAGTGTTGGATTAAGAGTCTCTTGATCATCAAAATGTATTGTCATGAGGTTGGATGATGTCAATATATCTTGGAATGGATCATTGCTAGACTTTAGTGATTGATTTTGATCATGCTTGGGATTAGATCCTTGATTTATGTCCTCTTGCTCATTGGATGATGTAGATACATTATCAAGGTGATCAATTGTAGATAGGTCTCAATCATTGTTTTCAATAGCTATTTATCCTTGATCAATAAGGTCTTGGATGAGTTTTTTGAGTGTAACAAATCTTGATGCATCATTACCTTTTACTCCATGGTATTTACAATAGGCCTTTTCATCATACCATGGGAATTTGATAGTAGGTTCACTACTTCATGGTGGTTTTGGAAGTGTGATAAGCCTAGCCTTGACTAATTTTTTTAATATACCCTCAATCAACACCCCTAAAGGAATGTATTTACATTTAGTAGTGCAGTTGGGTTGTGAGGCTTGTTGTGGTGGAGGTGATTGTTGTATTTGAGATGGAATTTCTTGTTGGTCTTAAGACTGATTATTTTGTAGTTGATGATTTTGTTGTGGATATTTCTAATTTTGATTTTGTGACCATTGATGTTTTTGATTCACCTGATGTTATGGAAATAGACTTTTTGTTGATATGAATCAATGTTTTGATGTGTGTCATGATGTTGATATTGTGACTATTTTTTGATGGTGTCCAAAGAATTGTTTTTGATTAATGATAAACAGGTTTTGAAGGGTTCCTAAAACCCTATACAAAAAAGAACAAAGGTAGCGAAGATAAAGCAATGGGCTGCCCACCCAAAAAACCAAAAAATAAGATGATTACATAGACATCAACATACCATCAGCACGAACCAACAACAAAAAACAAAAAGAAAAAGAGAAGAACAAACAACCATTAGATAAGTTCCTTGATCATCCTAGCCACTTCCAGGTCCTTGGATGCCAACCTATCATGCATCTCCATGATTTCTTCCACATCTTTCCGAAGGACCATTTTGCATTTCTTAGTTTTACTCCAAGTGCTCACACTCGGCCTAGCACCCATGTCTGTGGTCTTCAACTCCTTGTCAGTGCTCTTCCCCATCTCCTTACTTGTTCGCCAAAAAGAGATCTACCCATCCATTATTTTACCTTCTCATTGAGGAAAACCAGACCTTCCGCCGAGGCCTCCAACTTCTCCCTACTAAGATTAATGATTGTGTCCATGGATGTCCTTACATAGTTTCATGTAATTCTTTTCCAACAATTTTATCCTTAGACCATAGTCTTTCTTCAAGTTAGCCAACTTTTCCACCACAAAGCTGACACTAGAGTTCATTGACTTGGCCAAACTGAAAATGGAGTCCTCCTTGAGACTGTGAAGCATGGAGATATTGCACCAGGTGATAGTGTCATGCTTATTGTGGAGGTCCTACACCTCTTGAAAAAGCCACATCAATAAATTAAAAAAAATTTCCTCCCCTTCTTTAACCATACCCGAGGCTTGAAAAAATTCCATGGCCCCGCAAAACAAACCTCTGCCCTAATGTGAACCAATGGGAGGATCCTCATCCTAAGAAACATTGAGATTAATCTTGGACTTGCCCTTATCCTTGGAAGCAAACTCATGAGCAAGCTCGTCCATATCAAAAACACTATTTACCTTACCAACAAGAGGGGTCCCACCCTCACCATCATAAACTGGGTTCAAATTTCCCAAATTTTCCATCTCACCACCCTGAATATACTTAGAGGCCTCTAGAAGCTTATCCACCAGGTCCTTAGAGCACAAACCCTAACTCTTAGCCTTCTTTCGACTACAAATCCCCTCATCTACAACATCCTCACAAACCTCTTTAAGCTTTACTCACGGTAGGGAGGATTTAGCCTTAGAAGTAGAAGGTTTCTTCCCAGTAGTCGAGGGTGTATAGTGTAGGTCAATATTATACCCATCAGACCATGCCTTTGAATCCACCTCAATTTTCATCCTCTCACTCTCAAAGACCTCCTCAATCTGACATTTCCCACTCCCCTTCCTCTTCTTTTTAGAAATAGGGGAATGGGGGGATTCAACAATATAGATAACTTTAATAAAATCAACTATAGGCAACTTCAAACCCTCATGTAGAAAAGGGTTTCTAGGGTTCTTGAAATTCACAATTCCCTCCTCTAGAGAAAGTAGAAAATAAAATAGGAAGGAAATGAGCTTACCATTTCGAAAATGGTTCAACATAACAAAGTGGTGACCATACAACATTGTGTATCTGCCATCTAGGGTGAAGTACCACATTAATTCCATAGACACATCTTGCCAAATAGGTTTAATCTTAGACCTATCATACCTGCCACAATCCAGTCTAACCATTTTAGCATGCTCTCTGTCCTGAATTTTTTTTTACCTCGCCAAATAGGAGAGGTTCTTATCTTTGTAGAACTTCCTTCCTTTTGTTAACATCCCATTCACTTCCATAATGAAATATTCATTAATCATGGTATCCTTACCAAATATTCTTAGAACACAACCATGCTAGGCATCAACAAAGTCTTTGTAGACACTAGACTTAAAGACATGCAACCTTTCCATAAAAGGGGTCGCCCCTCCCTTTTGTAGGATATCCCAAACATCGACATTAGCATTGAAGTCATCACATGAAAGTGATTTCATTCTGCACATATCCTCATCCATCATTGAAAACTTTGCAATTGTAGAGAGAAACCACACATAGATGCAAATAAACAATAAGGCAAGAGGGAAATGAACACCTAGAAAGTATCTATTTTTTCCAGGTGCGGTACTATGAACAATAATGGGAAGGAGGCTCATGCAACTTGGATTTGAATGTCCACAAATTCCAATAATCATCACTTGTGTAGGGTGTCTAATCAACTAGTTATATCCATGATAACCACACACACCTTCAGCTGAGGAGATGGAAAATGCCAACGTAATAAGATTTTTCATTATGGAGCAGATTAATTAACTCAAAGGGTAGGACATCATTCACCTCCCAATACCTTGCAGATTCCACTCCAAGATTTTCCACCCAATTAGCCACCTGATTCAACTCTCTAAAAGAATGAGAAATATATATCTCAACAAAATTTTGAATCAAAGCAAGGGCCTCCAAAATGAAGTTTTCAATAGCCCATGATGGGGGTGAACCCTTCCTAAGACAATTAACAATATTAAGGGAGTCCCCTTTGTTCCATAGCTTTGAGATCCCCTTGTGTCTAGCCAATTTTATGCTATGGTAGGCTGTAGAAGCAGTGTCCAAAGCATTGTTGATAAAGTGTGTAAACTATTAAATTCTCAAGTGCATTTAGGGAAATTTGATCTTGGTGTTGTGGCAACACTACTTGTAGTTGTTGTGACTCTTGATAAGTTATATTTTGATAGAAATCTTCCATGTGACAAGATGTGCTAAAACCTTGATTAGAGGAATCCATAGTTGATATATCATTTACATTCAAGTGACATATGACATCCCCACGGTTGTATAGAGTGGAACTAGATTTAGGTAATAGATTGAAACGTTTTGGGGATGTTATGGTTGCATGTTGAGGATGTTCTGATGCTCAATACCCTGTTGTAAGGTCACTTGGTTTATATCTCCATGTGTGACTTCCATCATTTGTGGTGTTTGTTGGGGGTATACTAGAGCTATTTTTGTTGGCTTCCATATTTTTTCTATGTTGTGATCACATAGTTGTCATAAACAAGCACCAAAATTTTGTGAAAGTTGGTGATTTCTAACATATGGAAATGAACTAATGCTTGTTTTTGGGATTTTCTATTTTTTGAGTGTTTTGGTATTTTTTGTTTTAAAAGGATGGTATCTATTGCCACACAAGAGTTGGTAATATAGACCTTCCGGTCATAAGATCCACTTTTAATTCCCATTTGTCTAGGATATTGGTACTATTTCTCCACTAGGTTGGTGTTTCCTTTTTCTTGAATACAAAGGTTCTCAAACTACTGATGATGTTTGTTTGTTCACCTTCAATTCATCTGAGATTTGATTGTATAATTGGCGCCATAATATATGGTTGTTGAACTAGAGAAGTTGAATGCCAAATGGTCATAAAGTGAGTGATGTGGGTGAATGATGTTAGTTTTAGGACTCAAAATGTTGAAGACTTGGATCAATATTTCACTTCATTTTTCTAGAGCATATGTTGTGAAGAATCTACTTGAACTAGCCTTTAGGTTCAAGAAAATTTTGATATCTTAGAAGTTTGAGTGAAGGAATGATCCAAGAACTACTTTGTTTTTTTTATTTTGAATCTTAAAAGTAGGTTGGAGTGTTTTTTTTTGCAAATGGATGATGGACTAATATATATTATGACATGCTTGGGGAGTAATTTTTTTTTGTTTTCACAAGATTTAACTAGTTTAAGATCAGTTTTTGATTTTTACTAGGAAGTAAGGCAAAAGCAATAGTTTTAGAATAGTAGCAATAATCTATGTCAAAAGTGACCAGATTTTGGTCGACTATGGACAAATTTGAATGACAATTGTGGTATAATTTCTCAAAAGTAGCCTCTACTTCAAGTTTTCTATCTAGAAAATAATGCACAAAAAAGTGCTAATTTTGAGCAAAAGCGGCCAGTTTTGAGTCAACTATGACTAATAAAATATGTCAAGTGTGGTATGATTAAGATCAACTACAATATTTTTTGCAAGAATGGAAAGATGAATGAGAGTGTTTTCATTGATGTCAATTGGTCAACTGGTTATCTACTAGTTGTTGTTGATTGGGTATGTGTAGGATCATGATGGGCCAAAAAGTGGTGATATGATGGGTATGTGTAGGGTATGTGGCTGATGACCTTTTTTTCACCCAATATTGATGAAACGAAAAGGATCTTTAAAGGAGATTCTTAGCTTTCCACCAATATAAATTATGCTTTACTTTGAATTTAATAAATAATTATTATTCATTTTCTATTTGAACTACGACTAAAGTCCTAATTGATAGGCTGATTGAAAAACATCTATAGCTTTCAAAGGTATCATATTTTTTGAATCCAAAACATGCATCACATTCTATGCTTCACATACTATAGGATTAAAAAAAATTAATTTCATGAAGTTTTGACCAAGTTAAGGTGGTTAGACATACAAGTTTTTATATTTTTTTAAAGTTGTAATAAAAAAATCATAATTAATTATTTACTTTGAAAAAAATTACAAAAAAAATATGCATCACACCGGGACATGAGTCCTCTACTTATATCTAAAATATTATAAAAAAACACTACCATTTTATTATGGTTAGGGTGGTCAGATAGACACCTACTTCTTATTTTTTCCCTAAAATTTAAGTACTATTGCATTGAAATTTCAAATTTTCACCAAATAGGATATTTTAAGAGAAAATAAACCTAGTAGTTTAGAAACTACATTTAATTTTCTACAAATTATATTCTTATATATTTTTGAAATAATATAGATAAATTATTCAAATTTTTATGTCTTGTTGCCTAACTCTGATTTTTCTAATTTTTTTGCCACTTAAGGCCCTGTTTTTTCCATGATGATCCTGCACATACCCGACTGTATATGTTGAGGATATTGAAAAAATTGTATTTAAAGGAAGATTATAGGTATTCAACTGTTGAGAATGATGATTTGGTACTTTTCCCTATGTTTTTCTATGTTTGGGCTGAGGTTTGGGAGAATTGTTGCTAGTTAGTATTTCTCTTTGTTGAAGTCTTTTATCTTGCGGGTTTAGGAAAAATATGTTCTGATTGAATTGAAGATATTTTTGGTTTCTATAAGTATCGAGCTTAATTGATCTGTGAAATTTACACTAGTTTGGTCGACAATGTGTTAATCACTATCTTTGAAGTTGATGAAGTGTGTTGGATCTATTATGGGTCTTGGTGAAGCGTGTGTTTAGGTTTCTCTCATTCTAATTCTACCTTAGGATGTTTGGCGCTGGCCTAATTTAAATTTTAAGTTGAATGACTGATTTTGTATCTTTGCAAAGTTGGAGATAGTATAAATACGGAATGATCTAGTGATGAAAATTGTACATAAGAAAATAAGGAAGATAAGTGAAAGAGCAGAAGTGAATTTGATGCTATTTTAAAAGTGTGTGAGTAATGTGTGTGGTTGATTAGTGCAAAGCTTAACACTGAGTTTCTGGATGCAGTGAGCAGAAGGCGAATTCTATCATTCATGCAAGTTGATCAGTGATTGTGGTGGAGTCTTCTATTGCATTGGGATTGTTGTCTCTCTGTAACAAATCTTCTTTGTCTTCTTTGTATCTTTGTGGAAGTGAGCCCTTCGAGTTGTAGCCCTATGGACAGTGAGTCCTTATTGTAGGCAGTGAGCCTTATCTCATATAGTGAGCCTTATTTTAGGTAGTGAGCCTTTTTGTAATCAGCTTTGATATTCTCTATAGTGTGAGTTAATCCTCACCATGGTTTTTCCTATTGGGTTTTCCATGTAAATATGGTGTTATTGTGTTTGTGCATTGGCATTTGATGGTTAATGATTTAATAAGTTTATGTGTTAGTTTCGGTAATTGAATTGAAGGTTATAATCTATGACAATTGATTCACCCTCCCCCCCTCTCAATTGTACCATCCAACAATTGGTATCAGAGCTTGGTTCCTTGGTAAAGAGCTTAACCACTTGAGGAAGGTTTGGGATGACTAGCAAAATGGTCTTTGATTATTTGAGGTTTGATGGAACTAATTATGGTATTTGAAAAGTATTGATGGAAGAATATCTAGAGTATTGTGGATATGATGTAGAGAAAGCTTATAAGAATCCCTACACACCTCCTGCTAATGGTCTGAGTACACCTGAAGAAATTAGAGCACATGAAGTGAATAATAAGGAAAAGTTCATCTTGAATCTGAATAGTTTGGTACATTTCGAGCTGATTAAGGTTCAAAAATTGAAGACAACTAAGGAAGTATGTGATGCTTTAGAAAGATAACACAATGGTGATGAAAAGGTAAAAGAGGAAAAATTATAGAATTTGGAAACATAGTTTGATCTTATACATATGTCTGAAGATGAAAATGTTAGAGCTTATGTACAAAGATTGGATGAGGTAGTGGCTGGAATGTGATCTTTTGGTGTTGTACTATAGATTAAACTAGGATTATAAAGAAGATTCTCAGAACTCTTCCTGATGCTTATACTGAAAAGGTGAGTGCTATTGAGTAGACTATAGATTATAAGACTTGTACTAAGGGTTTGCTGCTAGGATTTTTGGCATCTTATGATATAAGGAAGCCAAATCTAAGAAGTGGAGGAAAAACAGAGACTACTTTTAAAACTAAAAAAAATGAAGATCTGGATGAAGAAAAATTTGATGAAATGGAAGCCAACTTTGTAAGAAGAATGAGAAAAGGCTCTAGTAAGTATGAAGGAAAATTTCCCTTTAAGTGCTTTAGTTGTGGTGAAATTGATCACTATACTGCAAAGTGTCTAGAAAGAGCTAAAAAAAATAAACAAAGATATGAGAAAGAAAAGAAAGGAAAGAAGATTAATAGAACTTACTATGTTAATGAGAATGCTAGTATTTCAGATGAAGATTCAGAATATGAAGATCTAGATGAAAACGAATGCTTGTTCTTGGCGATTAAGGATGAACCTACTTCTACTAATGCAAAAAGACAGATAAAGGAAAGTCCTTCAGAGAAGGAGAAGAAGAAAAATGAAGGTATGATTATCTCTTCCCTACATGCTAAACATGATAAAGATGAGCAGATAAAGTAGAATGAAAAAAATGAAAGAGAAGAAGATGACTCAGTGATGTCCCCTAGAACATTGAAATATGCATAGAGGAATCATTCAGAAAGTCAAATTATTGGAGACAAGACAAAAGGTGTGTTAACCAGAAGTAAAGTTGTTGTTGAAGTAAATTTGTGATTATTTTATGAGATTGAGCTGAAGTCAGTAAGTGAAGCCTGTAAGGATGAACATTGGAAGGAAGTAATGAAAGAAGAAATTTTGCAGATTGAGAAGAATCAAACATGGGAATTTGTCCCAAGACCGATAGAAAAAATTATCATTGGATCGAAGTGGGTATTCAAAAATAAGTTGAATGAGAATGGGAAAGTTGTCAGAAACAAAGAAAGTCTTGTGTGTAAAGGCTACTCACAAGTGGAAGGAATATATTTTCAGGAGACTTTTTCCCCAATAGCAAGAATGGAAGCTATAAGGATGTTCTTGGCATCAGTTGCTTATAAATATTTCAAATTCTATCAGATGGATATGGTGAGCTAGAAGAAGAGGTCTACATGGAACAACTAGAATGATTTATTTAACAAATCAACCATATATGGTGTGCAGATTGAAGAAAGCTTTATATGGATTGAAGCAAGCTCCTATAGCCTAGTATGTAAGGTTAGATAAGTATTTGAGTCAACAAGTATTTAACAAAGATAAAAAAGACAATAATTTGTACTTCAAAACTGAAAATGGTAAAATATTGATTGTAGTTGTATCTTTCAATGAACATATCTTGTTCATTTTCCATTTATGTCAAAGGGGCAGAGAGAGCATGTGAAAAGGAGAGAGATCATGTGAAAAGGAGTGAAATCTAATAAGGAAAAGTAGGTAATATAAGAAAGATGATCTTCTAAGGGGGGGAAGAAAAAAGAAAAATATTGAGAAGTATTTCCAAAATTGGTATGGTGTCTTTGATGGTTTCTCACATCATGTGTTACCGTCAATGACAAAGGGGGAGATTATTACAAGAATGGAAAGAGAAATGAAAGAGTTGTCATTGATGTCAACTGTTCAACTGGTTATCTAATAGTTGTTGTTGACTGTATATGTTGAGGATATTGAGAAAATTGTATTAAAGGAAGATTGCAGGTATTCAGTTGTTGAGGATGATGATCTTGTAATTGTCCCTATGTTTTTTTGTGTTTTGGATGAGGTCCATGAGAATTGTTGCTGGTTTAGATTTTTCGTTGTTGAAGTCTTTTGTCTTGTGGGTTTACAAGATGTTCTGGTTGCATTGAAGATATTTTTGGTTTCTAGAAGTATCAAGCTTAATTGATCTATGTGTTTTATACTAGTTTGGATGACCGTGTGTTAAGCACTATCTTCAAAGTTGATGAAGCATGTTGGATCTATTATGGGTCTCGGTGAAGCATGTGTTTTGGTCGCCCTCATTCTAATTCCACCCTAAGATGTTTGGCACCAACCTAATTTGAATTTAAAGTTGGATGGTCGACTTTGTATCTTTTCAAGGTTGGAGACAGTATAAATACATAATGAGCTAGTGATGAAAATTGTACATAAGAAAAGAAGGAAGATAAGTGAAAGAGTGGATGCAAATTTGATGCTATTCTAAAAGTGTGCAAGTAATGTGTGTGGTTGATGAGTGCGAAGCTTAACACTAAGTTTCTAGATGCAGTGAGAAAAAGGCGAACTTTATCATTCATGCAAGTTGATTAGTGATTGTGGTGGAATAATTTGTTGCATTGGGATTGTTGTCTCTCTATAACAAGTCTTCTTTGTCTTCTTTGTATCTCTATAGCAGTGAGCCCTCTGGGTTGTAGCCTTGCAGACAGTGAGTCCTAGTTGTAGGCAGTGAGCTTTATCAAGTGTGAAGTGAGCCTTTTTGTAATAAGATTTGATATTCTCTATAATGTGAGTTAATCCTCATGGTTTTTTACTCATTGGGTTTTCCATGTAAATCTGGTGTCATTTTTTTTGTGCATTGACATTTTATGGTTAATCATTTAATTAGTTTTGTGTTAGTTTTGGTAATTGAATTGAAGGTTATAATCTATGACAACTGATTCACTCCCCCTCTTAGTTTTCCTATCCAACAGTAATTTTGAGGTTGACTATGTTCTAACTTTTAAAAGAGGTAAGTTTTTACAGTCATTGTTAAAAACCAGAGAGAAATAGTGACTTGTTTTAGGTTGATTGTGGCTAGTTTTAGGTCAAGTGCAGTAGAAACAACAACAATAGCGATTTTATATGTAGATTTTTTTTCCAGTTTCTATGTTGGTAGCAGTTTGGATAAATTTGCAGATTTTGATGTCTTGTTTGGATCTGATTTATCTTTTGATAATTTTGGCAAGTGATATCATGCAACACAAAAATAAAAAACTATTTGACCCTAAATTCCTATAACTTTAAGCTCATTTTTTTCCCAAAAAGATCAAATTTTGTGGAAGGCGAAATGCTAAAGCCATAGTTCCCAATGTTGACTTTGTTCTTAGTGTGACTTGAAATGTAAGCCTAATGTTTGGAAAGCTTAAAGATGTTTTTTAAGATATCTTTTAAAGAGTGCAAATATAAGGCTCTTTTCAGATGGTATTCACCCAAAGTGTAAAGGGTTTGAGTTTTGATAACCATGTTTAATGCTTGTTTTGATGTTTTCATTTTAATTCAAGCAAAGTGTTTGATGTCAGTAAAGTAACCTTGACATGCATCAATCAAGTCACCCTAGGTAGGTACACTCTTTTAGGTAGGCTTACCTCTTGCCTTGAAGGGGTGATTTTACATGCAATTTATGGAGGAGTGTAGATGTATGTTAAGAATGAACTCTTAAGCTCTACACCTCAACCAAAAAATTGGACATGATAAGTAACTTCTCATAAGAAAAGTTCTAATGCACCACTTTCAAAGAATGTTTCAAAAAACATGGACGACTTCCAAAACAAGGTTTTTAATGAAAAACTATGAACACCATTATGTATATTAATTTTCATCCTAAGGGGTAGGATTAGGTGTAGTATGTTATACGTCCCAAATTGAAGCTACTTTCTTATGATTTTGCAACCTTTAATATAGCCCACTAGTAAATATTCTTTGAGACCTTGCTTATGAGTTCTCCATCGTGGGATTTATCTCATAACAAGTCCCCTCTTTAAGGTAATTTTGAAATGAAAAGAGTAAAACATTCTAAAATGATTTTTGTCACCCAAGATTACTAAAAGATGGGAGGGGAGAGGATAAACACTTTAGTTTTCCAAACATGAAAGTCACAACATACAATTAATTACAATTTTTTTTAAGCCCGTTGAACGACAATATCCAAAAAAACCAATGAAGTGTAAACAAGATAGATTTTTTTTTATGTGCACCAAATGAAGTATTCTGGATTTCAAGCAATTAGATAGTAGTACGCAAATCATAATGTATTTGTCTAGTTTTAAACACCAAAAACTGAGTGTTTCTAATAATCCTTTCCTTAATGAGGTCAACAAAAACAAATCGTTCGTTCCATCAACATATTGAAAGCATTGGTCAAAAGACAACATTCCATTTTATGAGTACCAAAAAAATTGAAGTGTTTGTTCCAATCTATGAAAGCTTTTGAAAATTATTTTTAGAACACCAAACCAAAAGCTTGTAAGTTTGTGGCGTTCATTTTTTATGGCACCAAACCAAAAGATGTTCTAAACTATAAATAATTTTTGAATGTTCCTTTTAAAGCACCAGATCAAAAGATGTTTCTAAACTAGAAAGCTTCTTGAACATTCTTTTTAAAGCACCAAATCTAAAGTTTCTCTACACTAGAAAGCTTTTTGAAAAGTCCCTTTTAAGCATCAAATAATTTTTTTTATAAACTAGAAAGCTTTTTGAAAGATTCATTTTAAAGAACCAAATCAAAAGCATGTAGTTTGTGGGGTTCATTTTTATAGCACCAATTTCAAAGTGTTTTCTAAAATAGAAAGCTTTTAAGAATTTGGGGCTTGGATCGTTCACCTTCTCTGTAATGAAAGTGTTAGTTGTTCTTGGATAAACACATGCCATGCACTTGCAAATCCTACAATACACATTGTTAGTACCTTTCAAACATTGAAACCAAACAACTGTTAGCATTAGAAATTGAAAAATTACTTGCAGATTTCAGATCAAAAAATAATAAAACAAAAGCAAAATTTTTAATCAAAAGCAACCCTGTTATGTTTAGCAAATGTGGTTAGAAATTTCAAAGGCGGCTCTATTATGTGTGACTACATTCATGTTTTTTAAAAGCAGCCTTGTTTTTGAAGCAAAAGTGGCCAAAAAAGTAAAAAATATTTAGAAAAAGGGTGACTACGACAAGAATGAAAGAGAAATTGCATGAGTTTCTTGTAGCTGCTCATGCTCATTGTGAAAATTTTCAAGTGTGTTTCTAGAAAGTGCATTTGCATTATGGAACCTACAACTACTCAATTAAAACTCATAGAAATGTTAGTGTTAAGGACCATGGTCCCATCGAGCGTGCCAGAATGTGTAAGGGGGAAATTTGAAAGTGTAAGATAATCAATGAAAAATGAATTAATCAAAATATAATTTAAACAAAGACTAAGATTCATACCGATTACTCAGGAAATGAGGTTTCTAAGCTATTGAAATCAACTAACAAAATCCTAAGATAATATAATGAATTAAAAAAAAACAAAGAAAACTTTACCATCCCATGTCGTAGTGTATTCACAATGATGTTGGATCATTGTTGTATCAATGTGAAGCCTCCATTTTTCCATAGAAAAATCTTCAAAGTTGTGCAATGTTGATTGAAGATGTATGTAAAAGCTTCCAAGAAGTCGATGATTAATTTGGCATTACTTCATTATGCAAAAGATGTCAATTCTCTGATCCTTTTTTAGAAGAAATGAGGTTGTTATATAGATTTTGTGTTTTGAAATGAACGATTGAGACCACATAGTAGAATATCCTGACCAATGGTTCAAAACTATTGAGAGGAATTAGATGGGAAGAATCAGTGGATTTTGATTATTTAATTGATGAAATCAATTTGAGTGTTTAGTAGAATTGAGGAAATAGATTTAGCTTTCAATGGGATTGAAGAAATCAAGTTGATCCTTTAGTGGGATTAAAGAATAGATGAATCAGTTAGAAAATAGATGAATTAGTTAGTGAATCAGAGTCAACAATCAGTGAATTGTAATTTTCTCAATCACAAAAATGGGTGAAGGTAATTAATTAATTTGAATTAATTAAATAAGCCTTTTGAGTTGAATGTGTAAATCACATTTGACTTTTGTAAAAAAGTTGTATTTATTTGTTTTGACCTTATGAATGATTTTTGAATAATTTATTTAATTATTCAAGTTTTAGGGCAAAGTGATTTAATTACACTCCTAAGTATTAATAATTTAATTGATTTGGGGGAATAGGGTAAATTAGCAACATAATTGAATAATTGATGTTATTTAATTAATCAAGAGGAATAAAGTTAGATTAGGAATTTATTAAATAAATAAAGTTTATTTAATTAGTGACAAATTATGAAAAAGTGAATTAATTAAATAATGTAATATTATTCAATTAATAGAGGAAATTAGATTTTTTGATGTAACTGATGCAAAATGTAGTGATATTAGATGATAATGATGTCAATGATGAGAAAATGTCATTTAGGATGTATGATAAGTGTTAAGTCATTTTTACATGTCTACAATTACTTTCTTCATCCTCACTCTTACTAGATTCTACAATAATAGTTTTTTTCTTTCCTCTTCCTCTTTGTAGCTACAACCCTTATTTCTCTTTTTTCTGTATGTCTCCCATTGCAACATTTGATGATTCTCTAGTTTATCTTTTCTTTTCCTTAGCCTTAAGATATAATTATAGCATAGGATGATGTGCTTCTAGCCATTGCACTAACCCAACTATTATATTTATGACTCTATTTTCAATTAAGGAGTCCTCCAAGACTAACCAATCCACTACATATGTATGTTGGTCAAATATCCCCTCTACATTATATAAGGGATGTAGAAATTTCCCATCATCTTCCAAGTAGTTGGATTTTTTTCCCAAATTATAGGCTCTGATATAATATCCAATGATAGACTCTAACAGTCATTGATCCTTAATACTCATCTAAGAGGATGTAGAATGGACCCCTAATCATTCACTACAATACCATCTAAATATGGTCAATCATCCATTGTTCACACTAGATTTATGGTGCAGGTCTCTAAATGAGCTAATAGTTGCGGGAGATGAGATATCCTCTTTAAAAGAAACATGGGAGTGACCTCTTACACATCATTTATACTATTGATTGTGGCATAATTCCTATTTTATTTCCATGACTTAGATTTTGGTTAGGTAATTGACTGTCTTGTTATTTTTACAAGTGTTATGACAAAATAACCACTAGTTCTAGTGGCATAGGGTAATTTCCTAGGTGTCTTCTGACTTAGATCAACATCTAGTTTAAATGTTATTTAACTTGATTTTGAAATTGGCTAGTGGTGCATGTTATTTATTAATTTACTATTGATGCCAATCATTAATAATTTTCAAAATACACTTTCAATAATAGTAGAAAAACAATAGGAGTGATATCATGACAAGTTCTACTATCTCTTGCATCAATATTAGATATTAAAGTACATCAAATAGATGTGAAAATAATTCTTTTCAATTGAGTTGTTAAAATAGGGGATTCACATGCAACAACAATATATATATAACAAGGGAAAAAACAAGTAGTATGCAAGTTAAAGAGAACTTTGTACAAGTTAAAAAAATCTCCAAGGGCGTGTTAGAAGATAGGTTTGATGGTCTCTTATAGAATGAAATATATCTTCACTGCAATGTTGATTTAAATTCCCACATTAAGCATTACCAATAGTGACATAGTGTGATGGTTAAGTTGTGGTGTTGTTGTTCTTGTCATCAAGGTTCAAACACCATTGTTGTGTTATTGTTGAATTTTTATATTGGGGATGAGGAATCCCATTTGTAAACTCATCGATTCATAACTCTAGATCAAAAGTGTTTACCCCTTAATTTTTTTTTTATAAATCCCACATTAAGCATATTAGTGAGTTGGTTATAAATCTAGAATTATATGTTGATGGTGTTATTTCTACAAGTAGATATTTAAAATTGTTAGATGTGTTTAAATCTAAACTAGTTTTTGAGTTTGAGATGACTAGCTATGGTGAGATTCATTATTGCTTAGGAATTATATTTGTAAGAGAATAGAAAAAGAAACAATTTCATCTTTGATATGAGGGGTAAATTGAGAATATCTTCAAGAAGTTTAAAGTATGGTTGACTACAAGATGGTAGCCACTTTTATGAAAATTGGTGAGATGTTATCTCTTGAAATGTTTCTAAATATACATGGAGAAGAAGATTAAATAAACTCATTTCCTTATTAGAGTTTTGTAGGGATCCTTAAGTATGCAATGGCTTGTAGAAAACCCAATATAGTACACATAGTAAGGCTTGTAAGTTAGTTTTCAAGAAACTTTGCACCGCAACATTGAGAAAATAGAGAAGAGAATTTTCAGATATCTATGAGGAACAATTAAACTTCATATCACATTCAATGGGATTTTCAAAAAAGAACTCATTGGAGCTTTTGGAATATTGTGACATAGACTAGTCATAGATTTTGATGATTATAATTTAGCATTTGTTACTATTTCATTTTGAATAGTGATGTGCTTTCTTGAACAAGTAAGAAACAACCAACAATTTCAACTTCTAGTGTTGAAACGTAGTACATCTTAGCTTGTCAAATTGTAAGAAAATTATTTTAATTAAACAAAATATGAATACAATGAAAAGTATGGCTAGTTTGATATAATTAATTAAGTGCATATAAATAAGCAAGATATAGATGCATAAAAAATATACTTGGATTGATATAAGTAATTAAGTGTGTGCATATAAGTAAACAAGATATAAGTACATAAAAAATGCTTAAATTGATAAATATTTAGTTTTATGATATATCTTAAATCAAATAAGAAAGGATATAATGCAAGCATGAAAGAACATAAACAAATTTGAAAAGGAACACCTAAAAGCCCCCAATTATTATGCAACAGCTAGCATACTGTATTCACTTTAGATCAGGGTGGTGTGGTTAGTTATTGTGTAGATGGGGGAAGTGACAAATAACTCTTCCACTGGAAAAGAAAGGGGTTGTATGTAAGTACATGTTTAAGAGAAAGTATAAAATACATAGATCAATCAAATGGGACAAATATCAATTATTTGTGAAGGGATAATACCCAAATTGTAGGATTGGATTATAACGACAATTCCTCACTTGTAGTGAAAACAGCTTATATAAGAGTTCTACTAGCTATTGCATCAATATCAAATATTCATGTACCTCAACCATACTTTTCAATTGAGTTGTTGAAAGGGGGATCGTCACTAGCATTAATATTATCTAAATTCTCACGATAACAAACAAAGGTGATTGAGACACGTCTGAAAACCCAAAGGGTACACAAAGGTAAAACAGGATTGTAAATACTCCAGCAGCTATCATGCTTCAATTTTTAACACATGCACCTAGTAAGAAAAATATGAAGCAGAAGAAGAAGATCATGGCTGCACAGAAGTATATTCTGCCTCCTTGCGTGGGCAGCATCTTTTGTCTGGAAGGTCGCCGCCGCAGCTCAGTTTTGATGAACATGATGGCTGTATCTTCTCCGCACCTGGGATGAGCTTAGCACGGTAATTCTGGAGAGGTGTGGTGCGGTTAGCTATTGTGAGGAGAGATGGTGTGTAGATAAGGGAAGTGACACCAAGCCAGCACTGAGCAATGCAGTTGTTCTTTGCACAGTAGTCTGCAGTGCTCCCACACCAGTTGTACTTACTGCAACACCTCCCAGAGTTACAAAAGAATCTTCCAGCTAGGCTGCATGTTGGATCTCCCTCTACATCACTCATCATCACCACTATCATCATCACCATGGCCACCCATCCTTTCTTCATCTCCATCTTTGCTCACTTGCAACAAAAGACTATCAACACCTACAAACAAATGGTTTATATAAAAACTGTTTCTATCAATATGAGAAGAATATATGTAAACTGAATTAACCATTAGACTAAGAAACTTAACCAGTACCTTATCTGCACCACCAAAAAACTCACCACCCACAGACAAATGGTTTATATAAGAACTGTTTCTAAGCAATATGAGAAGAATATATGTAAACAGAACTAAGCATTAGATATATACCTTTAAGAAACTTAACTAGACTATTTCCTTGCTTGTGTTGGGATGCTTAGAAGCGTAGTAGGGGACTCTATTTTTATAGTTCAAGTATGGTGATTATAATAGAGTTGGATGGATGCAGCACCTGCATTGCTTTGAATTAACTATCAAATTATTTAATCGGTGCCGTACTATTCTTTCAATTGTCTTATTATGAAATAAGATAAAAGGCCATATCTGTTATATTGCGGAGCCCATGAGACTACTTCTGTTCCATTCTCTCACCACTAATAAGCAGTTGACCTAGCATCCCTTCATGTCCCATTCATTGGGTATCCAGGGTCCACGCAAAGCGTTGAGCTGGGAAAGGGGCACCACCAATTCAGGAGTGGGTAGGAGGAGATAGGGCCGGCAACGGAGAGAATAGCAGGGTGCCCACTCCCTCCTACGGCCTGCCTGGTGTATTGAAAAGGTCCCAGGTGAGGAGCAGGAGATCCAGACTATTGGACCTCCAAATGTCAATAGGGTGTTCTATTGTAGAGCCCAGTGAGAACCACTTGTGTCCCATTCTTTGGAGGGTGCTCCATTGTCCATAATAACTTTATGTTTGGAAATGCTTAGTAATTTCTAGTTTCCATCCTCGTGCATGTTGTACGGTTGAAAATGTGTACACTGTCAACAACTTTATGTTTGGAAATGCCTAGTAATCTTAATGTTCCATCCTCGTGCAAGTTGTGCGGTTGAAAGTGCAGTTGAAAATGCTTAGTAACTATTTGATTTGATGTCATTTAGAATCTACTGTATCTTTATTATGATTTTATTACAGGTTTTTGGAAAGAAAATCTAAGAGCAGCTCTTCTGAATGGCTAAACAAGTGATTTTATTACAGGTTTTATAGTTCAAGTAATTTCGTATGCCAATTGCCAACTGAGTGGGTGGTGATGAATGCAAGATGATGTTTGAGATGTCTTCCACTAACCAAAACAGAGTGAAAATGGATGCAGCCATTGCTGTGATTGGGCAGGCATCTTCAGTGCGCACCTGCATTGCTTTGAATTATCTATCATTGTCTTTATAGATGAAAATTCTGAATCATCTATTCCACTTTATTTATATTTGAGATCACTGCGAGCCACTTTTATTAACATTTTATTACAGGTTTTTGGAAATAAAATGTAAGGGCGTCTTTTCTGAATTGCTAAACAAGGGATTTTCGTATTAAGATTTGTAAGAATACCTATTGAAACATATTATTTATGAAAAAGTGAAGCTCCACTTATGAATGTGACGATTTTGACGTATATAATTATATATCATAAATGATGTAATCATAAAGATGAATTTTTTATTCGTTATGAAAAAGTGAAGCTCCACTTATGAATGTGACGATTTTGACGTATATAGTTATATATCATAAATGATGTAGTCATAAAGATAGAATTTTTTATTCGTTATGCATTGGATTACTTGTCAATAAAAGAATTAATGAAAATGATAGAATTAAAATAGTTTGACCAAAATCTCTAATGCATATTTTTTCCAATTTTTTTATTAGTTCCTGCTGGTAGGCAGGTATACTTATGCATTCACCCGGAATGCATTTAACCGCCAACATTGACCAATCAGATTTCACCATTTAACATATTACTTATTTTTTTGTATAGTTTGAATTTGGAGAGCTATTTTATATATTGGAAAATTAGCATTTATCTATTTTTCTATTCGTCCGAGTAGCTTTAAAAATCATTTTCATTTTAAAAAATTTGGGAAAATGCGAACGCATAAATTGATTAAATAAATTTAAGCAAAGGCATAGTTTAAAAGTTGGCGGCTAGAGGTACGTAATCCATGAATGCAGATTAAATGCATTAAAATATCAGGAAACTGGGAGCGCAAAAATTGATTAATTAAAATTAAGCAAAGGCATAGTTTATCAAGGTGGCGGGTAGCCGTACGTAATGTATGAATAAAAATTAAATGCATTGAATGGCATGTGGCTCGAGGTGAAGGCGCTGGGATGGTTTGGAGGCCACGCGTGGCCAGGGTACTTTGGTCATTTAATATAGAGTTAAGTTACTTGGTATGCATCTCTATTACTTTGCGTGCATTGTTTTTGTCTTCTATAAGCGGTGTTCTGAGGGAGAGTTCTAGCGACTGAGCAGGATATGTTATAGTTGCAGAGTCCAGACCCAGAAACAAGTTATTTGAGGTCATAATTTGGTAATTTCTAGAGTGTCGTTACAGTAAAACGCTGGACAGTGAGGTCAGAAGAGGTAACTTTTCATTTTTAAGTCTATTTCATACAAGAAATGCAAGTAGGGTTTCATGGTGCTTTGAGGCATTTGTATACTTTGATTATAAATTCGTATTTTAAACTACTTTTAGTATTGTTTATTCAAATTTCTTGTTGAAATGCGAAGGTTTCATCTGCGTTTGATAGGTATTATGTAGAAATCCTCTTGTTCATTTTACTTCATGCATGTGAGTCGACAGTGTGTTGCTTTGAGCTTTTCTGTTGTCATCAAAGCATAAAGGATAGAGGGGTTCTGTTAAAAGTTGTGGTTGTTGTCCTCGTGGGCATAAATCTGTATATTGAACTACTTTTGGTGTTATCTATTCGAGTCTCTTGTTGAAATGCGAAGGTTTCATTTGCGTTTGATAGGTATTATGTAGAAATCCTCTTGTTCATTTTACTTCATGCATGTGAGCCCTGTAGAGTTTGTATTTTTTTTATTGCTGCAAAGTGGTCCCATAGAGAGGGCTTTGGAACCAAAATTATGTCAACGTGTGCGATAATGAGAGCTTTTCAACAATGGGTCGATAGTGTGTTGCTTTGAGCTTTTTCGTCGTCATGAAAGCATAAAGGATAGAGGGATTCTGTTCAAAGTCATGGCTGTTGTCCTCGTAGGCATAAATGCAAACAATGGGAGCATAAAGAATGCAGTAGAAACCTTTTTCTTGCCGGCAAGCATAAAAATTCTGTCAGATGTCGTCGTTACTATTTTTGTATCTTTCATTTTACTTCATGCATGTGAGTCGACAGTGTCTTGTTTTGAGCTTTACCGTTGTCATCAAAACATATGCGATAAAGAGAGCTTTTTAGGAATTAGTCGACAGTGTCTTGCTTTGAGCTTTTTCGTTGTCATGAAAGCATAAAGGATAGAGGGATTCTGTTAAAAAGTCATGGTTGTTGTCCTTGTAGGCATAAATGCAAACAATGGGAGCATAGAGAATGCAGTAGATACCTTTTTCCTCCCGGCAAGCATAAAAATTCTGTCAGATGTCGTTGTTACTGTTTTTGTATCTTGGGGTTATAAAAAACTATGTCAAAAATGTTGTAGAATCCAAATTACAATGTTTCCATAGAGTAGATAAGTAATATTGCTTCATAGAACAGTTTTAGTCTTCATGCAAAAGAGCGATCAAATTCATTGCTAGAAGATTTGTGGTCCAAGAACCTTTCGTAAGTAGTTTGTGTAGTTAATCTTGTTTGCATTTATACTTGTGTCTCTTGAATCTAGAAAAATGCTTGGTAGTGTTTAAATGGTTTTTGCTATTAGTATCCATCGCAGTAAGAGTACTATATATTGTTATTCTTTTAGGAAAAAACAAAGACATGTTTTTTGTTTTCTAATGAAAGCTTTTTACATGGTGCAATGCTTTTGGTTGGAAGAAAAGAGGTCGTGTAGCGGCCCAGCTATGGAAAATTCTTGAAGCAAGTAGTAGAAGGTGAGTTTCTAGAATGAACCTTCTCCTTTGTTTACAATTGCATATAGTAGACAGAGAAAAGGGTTGATTCAAGATTCTCACTATATTGATTGTACTTGTAATCATATTGTTGCTTTTTGTTACAAGGACAATCTTTGCAAATGGGTATTGTGAGTGGCATATGCTATATGTTTCATAGAAATTAAGCAGCTGGGGTTCAAAAGTAGATCTTTGTTTCAAAAAATGAAGCTTTTAAAATTTTGAGAGTTTGATTCTGAAACCATATGCATACTTTGATTAAAACTACTGGCTAAAGGTACATAATTCATTAATGCAAATTCAATGGAATTAATGGCATCTAACTAGACGCGAGGCTATTTGGATTGCTAATTAGTCTTTGAATATATAACAATCAAAAGAGATAAATAAGTATAATTATCCTTGGCCACATTTCACATTTTGACCTTTCAATCAAAGTCAATTAACAAAGTAGCAGTTAGACCTACAAAAGGTTCAAGGACTATGCTACTAGAAAAACAAATTTTGGACAATGGCTAGACAATTTGTTGAAATTGGTTTAAAAAATTTGAAGCAAATGCATTTTCCCTTCTTTTTGCTTTCATTGTACATCTTAAATGGTAGTTGGGTTTTGCATTGTTACAATGCATTTGGATACTTTGATTGTAAAATCATAGTTTAGATCATTTTAAGTGTTATCGATTCAAACCTTCCCTTGAAATACCAAGGATTCATCTAAATTTTGGAGGCAACATACAGTTAACTATAATTATCCTTGGCCACATTTCACATGTTGACCTTTCAATCAAAGTCAATTAACAAAGTAGCAGTTAGACCTAAAGAAGGTTGAAGGAGTATGCTGATAGAAAACCATATTTTGGACAATGGCTAGACAACCTGTTGAAATTGCTGTACAAACTTTAAAGCAAATGCATTTTCCCTTCTGTTTATTCTCATTGTACATCTTAAATGGAACTTGGGTTTCGCACTCTTGCAATGCATTTGGATACTTTGATTGTAAAATCATAGTTTAGATCATTTTAAGTGTGATTGATCCAAATCTTTCCTTGAAATACAAAGGATTCATCTGAGTCTTGTAGGAAATGTATAGTTGTCCTATAAAGAGAGCTTTGGAACAAATGAACTGTCATCAAGGATAGAGGAATACTGTCAAATATTATGGTTATTGTCCTCATAGGCACATATGCAAAATATGGAAGCATACAAAAAGCAAGTTAACTCTTCAATAATCCCATGAAACATAGTCTTTGTATGCATCCATGCATACAGGTTTGCATGTATATATGTGTACATGTAATTATGTATATATGAATGCATGTATCTATGTAGCCATGTATGTATGTGTGTATATAACAGATTACTATTGCATTTGCTTTAAATGCTTTTTTGTGGATGGTGTCTGCTAGCCATCTAGTCATATTGTGGTTGTTGTGCATATTGCTTTTAAAGATATAAGAACTCAATTTCGTGAGTTATATTTCATATTGGTAAATTGGCATTTATCTGTTTTTGGAACCCATGGGAGTGGCTTTGTGAATCGTGATTGTTTTAAAGTGCTTGTGAAAATGCAAATGCATAGCTTCATTGATAGCTATGTGCTTTGATGCATATATGCAAATTTATAGGATTCATTGCTATCATGTAAAGGACACATAAACATTCATTCCCCAGGCCCATGTAGTCATTTCAATATGTGCATATATTAAGTGATCTATTGATACATGGAAATGTCCATCCATGGATACATGAACGCATATATAGTTGTAAGCGCATGATCATGTATGTATGTGTCCGTGTATATATGTATACATCCATGCATATATCGATCCATGTGTGCATTGGAGCATGTGTGTAGCTATGTGTCTATGAATACATTTTATCTAGTTATCAGTGTCAATTAATAGAGTAGCACCCGTACCTAGACAGTGTTCAAGGATTGTGCTGATAGAAAACCATATGCATATCAATATATTAGAGAGCATGTATCTATGCATGGGTGTGTGTAGATGCTAATTGTTCTGAATTTTGGTTGCATGTCATTGCATTAAACAATTAAGAATAAGTGCTAGGTAGTTGAAGTAAAATGACCTCATTCAGTTAGCAGATCATTCATCCTTGTATTGTCCCATATCTTAATAATTAGGCAATTGCTGGTTAGCCTTTAGGTACATATAAATTCAAAGGAAAAAATGATTGCAATAAGCCTTGTGTGCATTAGAACTATTAATCAAAGACAATTAACAAATTAGTCCTAGAACACCATGTTTGTGTTAATGTGTTCAATACCATGTTTTTATGCATGGGTGTATATGGATGCTATGAGTTGTGATTTCTACCATTGGGTTGCGTTTACTATTACTTGTACAACCAAGTGATATGCAAGTACAGTTCATAGTTCATAGCATGCAGATACATTCAAGGACAAATACAAAGCAAGGTTGTTAGCATCTTGATAAGAAAGATGATGGATACATCCAATTAATGTATGTCACAACATCTTATAAACAATAATTCCTATCAAACGCAGATGAAACCTTCGCATTTCAACAAAAAATTCAAATAAACAATACTAAATGTAGTTTAAAATACGAATTTATAATCAAAGTGTACAACTGCCTTAAAGCACTATGAAACCTTCCTTGCATTTCTTGTTTCAAACAGACTAAAAACTGAAAAGCAATATTACTTAGCTGCTCTATGGCAACAATGTAATTTGGATTCCACAACATTTCTTGGCATAGTTTTTTTAAGCCCCATGATACAAGAACAATAACGATGACATCTGACAGAATTTTAATGCTTGTGAGCAGGAAAGAGGTTTCTATTGTATTCTTTACGCTTCCATTGTTTGCATCTATGCCTACGAGGACAACAACGATGACTTTTAACAAAATTCCACTATCCTTTGTGCTTTCATGAGAACGGAAAAGCTCAAAGCAACACACTGTTGACTCATTGTTGGAAAGCTCTCATTACCGCACATGTTGACATAATTTTGGTTCCAAAGCCCTCTTTATGGGACCACTTTGCAGCAATTAAAAAAATACAAACTCTATAGGGCTCACATGCATGAAGTAAAATGAACAAGAGGGTTTCTACATAATACATATGAAATGCAGATGAAACCTTCGCATTTGAACAAGAAATTTGAATAGATCACACTAAAAGTAGTTTCATATATGGATTTACGCCTATGAGGACAAGAACCACGACTTTTAACAGTACCCCTCTATCCTTTATGCTTTGATGACAATGGAAAGGCTCAAAGCAACACACTATTGACTCACATGCATGAAGTAAAAAGTAGTTTAAAATATGAGTTTATGGCTATGAGGACAACAACCACAACTTTTAACAGAATCCCTCTACCCTTTATGCTTTGATGGCAACAAAAAAGCTCAAAGAAACACACTATTCACTCGTAGTTCAAAAGCTCTCATTATCACACATGTTTACATAATTTTGGTTCCAAAGCCCTCTTTATGGGACCACTTTGCAGTAGTCAATAATATACAGACTTTATAGGGCTCACCTTCATGAAGTAAAATGGACAAGAGGATTTCTACATAAAACCTATCAAATGCAGATGAAACCTTTGCATTTCAACAAG
This sequence comes from Sequoia sempervirens, assembly GCA_007258455.2. Lineage (NCBI taxonomy): Eukaryota > Viridiplantae > Streptophyta > Pinopsida > Cupressales > Cupressaceae > Sequoia > Sequoia sempervirens. The sequence continues at coordinate 12,250,907 of VDFB02000009.1, forward strand.
AAGCTCGGATAAATAATACTAAAAGTAGATTAAAAAATGAATTTATAATCAAAGTATAACAATGTCTTAAAGTACTATGAAACCCTACTTGCATTCCTGTTTGCATGTACCTGGTTTAAACATTTAATTATTGGTTCTTGATAATGGAATGAAATGAACTTGGACAGATGGAAATAGAATGATCCCATGGAATTGGAACATTAGTGTTTGCATGCCTTTAACATGGTAGCAGATTTGGGTGCATGAGACTTATTTGAATCTCAAATGTCATAGTATATTTGGCACATTAGCTAGTTGGCTTAACATGATAGCTTTCGAACAAGTTAATTCATTGATCAATCAAGCTAATTGGCTGATGAATTAATTGTGTTCCATGGTTAGTCATAGCTAATTATTGGTCATCTTTATCCTCCAAATCAGTTAAATAGATGTTGCTTATTCACATTCACAGATACACAATCTTTCTAAACTTTTTTGCGTGCTTTTAATACGAAAAAGAGCTTTAGAACAGGATATGTACATTCATCTAAGGATCATAAGGCATAGATTTTCTGACAGATATAATGGTTTGTAATGCTATCATGAATATGCATACCAAATATAGAAGCACAAGCAAAAACATTTAAACTGTTTGACAGAATTCCTCGAAGAAATGTTGGCTCTTGGTGTGTAGTGAGTGCAAATTATGCAAAGAAATATTTGTCAGATAAGGATTTTTGCAAGCATTCAAGCAAATCAGCCAAATAGTTGATCAAGCTAACTGTGAATGAAGTTACTTGACTAGTCAATGAAACTAGTTCAATGATAGATCAGTTTTCTTGAATAGTTAATTATAGTTAATTAATAAACATTTTTGTACATGAAACCAATTAAACCAATCATGGCCATTCATATGCAAAAAAAGGAATTTCTTGAAAAAGCTTTGTAGACAAGGAAGCAAATGCAATTGCTAAGTGGAAACCCAAATTACAAAATCCTTGTCAACATCTTCCTTTATGTTTCTTGTGCTACAAATATTCAATAGGCTATAGCTGTCCACATTAATATGTATCTATGCATGCAGCCACTGATATATGTATCTATGCAGCTTCTATACATGTATATTTAAGCATTCATGTATCCAGCTATGCATCTATCTATCTATCCATGTAAGTATGTTTCTATGTATTCTTCTACCTATAGATGCATCCATGCATATATGTGTCTGTGTTTCTATACACAAATGTATACAATCATCTATCCATGTATGTGCCAATGTATCTATGAATACATCTACCCATAGGTACATGTAACTATGCGTCTATGGATACCATGATAGATGTCCACATCCATGTATCTATGGATGCATGTATCAAGTACCTTGGTCCCAGGTCTTGACTCTGCAACAACATCTCTTGTGACTACACAGATGTGCAGAATAACAAAAAATGAAGCGCTCAAAGTAATTACAATTCATCTCTAGTCGCTAAAATCTATATTACGTGATAAACAAGTAAGAACTTTTGGGTACATGAAGGTCATGAACATTGAACCAATAGTAGGACAGTCACTACAACATTTAAGTTAACCTATGGTGTAGATTCTCTTTTCCATTATCAATTTTATTCCCAATTTCATCTATGGAGAACTTTGTCAACCTGTAGATCCTGCTATTAGCCATCACTTTGATCCATGATTTCCATTTCTTTTATCAATGAATTCCATATCTTTGATCCATGAAGAACTTCTTCAACCTGTGTATCCATGAATTCTATATCTTTGAGGATATTCTTCATGGATGAAATTGGGAATACAATTGATAATGCAAAAGAGAGTGTTGAGCATAGGTTTACTTAAATGTTGTGGTGACTGTCATACTGTTACTTTAACGTTCATGACCTTCATCTACTAAAAAGTTCTTGCTCATTTATACCTTGTTATTTATACCTGTGATATTGCATTGCATATGTCTCATTTTCTTCACCTTGAAATCTCGATACTGAAATACAGTAATAGAAAGTAATCAAGTAATTATAGTAACACAAAATAATTCCAATAAAAACTAATCAAGAGTAATACAAAATACTTTTAAACACCCAGTGTGTTACAACTGTCAGTGAGTTGTTGTTTTTACAACACTGTGTGTTTTACAGCCTACATAGTATATGTAGCATAGCAACTAATAAGTCCATCTCACATTTTGCTGATGACAATTTAATTTGTCTCATCTGTCTCTGAACCATTGATCAAAGTCAATTAACAAACAAGTCAATCTTGCACTTGACTCATGCAAATTAAGTCAATTCTATCATTAATCATAGTAATAGTAAACAAATGCTTATTAGATGATGTCATTGTTGAAATCCTATTTGCATTTTCTGTTTGCATGTGCCTGGTTTAAACATTTAATTATTGGCTCTTGATAATGGAATGAAATGAACTTGGAAAAATGGAAATAAAATGACCCCATGGAATTGGAACATCTATGTTTACATGGCTTTAACATGATAACAGACTTGTGTGCATGAGACTTATTTGAAACTCAAATGTCATATTGTGTGTGGCATATTAGCTAGTTGGCTTAACATGATAGCTTTCATGCAAGTTAATTCAGTGATCAATTAAGCTAATTGGCTGATGAATTAATTGTGTTCCACAGTTGGTCATAGCTAATTATTGTCAAAGCTGTAAATGCCATAGATGAAATGATATGAATAAAATTCTAGTTTCTAGTTTTCCTTGAAATGCAATAAAAAAACTGCTATAAAGGCATACGACAAGGTTGTGTAACATATTGCCATTCCTTTATCTAATTTCTTTGGACACAAATGCTTTACACATTTGATTGCAATAGTAACATGTCTACGAAAATGGGACAATAGAGATCATAGTTCAATAGTTTTTAGTGTGAGTGTATATGTATCCTGATACATATAAGCTTGATCTGGTATTTATGAATTTAACAGTTGCTATGTGCAGTGAAAGAGCTTATTAGTGTTACTATATGCGATATCCATATAAGATGGTAAATTGGTACAAGACTAGAGTGACACATCCATAAATACATGGATGCATGTATACACAGTTGCATATAGGGATACGTAGAAGCTTAGATGAATAGTTAATTATAGTTAATTAAAGAACATCTTTGTGCACCAAATCAATTAAACTAGTCATGGCCATTCATATGCAAAAAAAAAAGTAGCTTATTGAAAAGGCTTTATAGATAAGGAAGCAAACGCAATTGTAAACTGAAATTGCAAAATCTTCAGCAAGATCTTTCCTTTATGTTTCTTATGCTACAAATATTCAACAGCCTATAGCTATCCATATTAATTGTATCTCTTTGTCTATGTTGAACCTATTTGTTTATTCTATTGCTTTTGCTATTATTTCATGAAAGCTCAAATGTCATAGTATATGTCGAGTAGCAACCAATAAGTCCATCTCACATTTTTCTCTTGACGATTTAATTTGTCTTATCTGTCTCTGAACCATTAATCAAAGTCAATTAACAAACAAGACAATCTTGCACTTAGCTCGTGCAAATTAAGTCAATTCTATCTTTTACTCATTAATGAAATTAACTAATCAGTTTAACAAGATAGCTTTCAAACAAGTTAGGTAAGTGATCAATAAAGCTATTTGACTGATGAGTCAATTGAGTTCAATAGTTAGTCATAGTGATAGCAAACAAATCCTTGTTTGATGATGTCATTGTTGAATTTGCTTTTGTGTCCCTGGCTGCACTTTTGCTATAGCTTGAAGCAATGATGCTTCATGGTTTTGTTGATGTCATTGTTGAATTTTCTTTTGTGTCCCTGTCTGCACTTTGGGTATAGCTTGAAGTAGTGATGCTTCATGGTTCAAGTATTAAGTGTAATTGAAAACCTTTCTTGACTTATATTCATTGATTTAAATCTATTTGGAAACCATACTTGCAGTAGTTCTTTAGGCTCGATGCAAAACAACAATATAGTTAAAATGCATAGCAAAAGCCTATAGAGGACCATGTTTGCACTTGTGCATTTGGAATTCAAGAACCTATGATAAATAGACTACTAGGTTAATTTGTTTCCAACTGATACTTGTTTCCATTCAATCTAAAAATAAACTAGCTGGTGTATTTTGATGTTTGGACTATTAGTATCCATTACACTATCACTATCATCCATTGCAATTATAATTTTGGCAGTTGTTTGCACAAATGTGTTTTCATGCATTATGAAAGCCAACTTGTACTTCTGGGATAAAATGAAGCAAAATAGATAAAAGTAGCAATTTTTTGCCTTGAGTAACTTGTCTCTTGGTATTCATTCAACGAGCACAAGTGCTTTTGCTCTGTCACTGTAAACGTCCCCTTTCTACTGATAAAAGCTATCAGTTTTCTAGCCTATGTCTTTGCTTAAATTTATTTGTATATGTCATCTTGTTCCAGACTCTCATTAAAAAAAGGAATCTCCATATTCTACCACCAAAGAAAATGCATTAATGTCAAAGGAGTTTGAAATTCAAGATAACAAACCTAATAGCACTCACTTGGATAAACTGTTTTCTATTGTGACAATTTTATTGGCTTGCAGTGTCAAGGCAAGAATACTTATGCATTTGGTTGAAATGCTTTTATTAGTTCCTATTGGTAGGAAAAAATACTTATGCATTCGCCCGGAATGCATTTAACCGCCAGCATTGACCAATCACATTTCGCCATTTAACATGTTACTTATTTTTTTGTATAGTTTGAATTTGGAGAGCTATTTTATATACTAGAAAATTAGCATTTATCTATTTTTCTATTCATCTGAGTAGCTTTAAAAATCATCTTCGTTTTAAAATTTTTGGGAAAATGCAAACACATAAATTGATTAAATAAATTTAAGCAAAGGCATAGTTTAAAAGTTGGTGGCTAGAGGTACATTATCCATGAATGCAGATTAAATGCATTAAAATATCAGGAAGCTGCAAGCGCAAAAATTGATTGATTAAAATTAAGCAAAGGCATAGTTTATCAAGGTGGTGGGTAGACATACGAAGTACATGAATAAAAATTAAATGCATTGAATGGCATGTGGCTCAAGGTGAAGGCGTTGGGATGGCTTGGAGGCCACACGTGGCCAGGGTACTTTGGTCATTTAATATAGAGTTAAGTTACTTGGTATGCATTTCTATTACTTTGCGTGTGTTGTTTTTGTCTTCTCTAAGCTCTTTTTCTGAGGAAGAGTTTTTAGCGACTGAGCAAGAGATACTTGAGATGATAATTTGTTACTCTCCATAGTTCCTTTCCATTGAAGTGCATTGGGAGGCTCTGTTTCATAGTGCTTTAGTTCACTATCACTATCACTTTTTGCCTAATGTGTCAGTGCATGTATGTATGTATGCATGTTTCTATGCGCATAAGCATTTATCTATGTGCATATCTATGTAGAAATTTGTAGATGCATATATGCATATATGCATGTGACTCTAGATATATCTATGCATATATGTATTTATGCATATATATATATATCTGTATAGATGCATCTATGTGTATATGCATGTAAGCAAGTGGATGCATATATGTTTATGTCCATCGATGCATTAATCTGTCTTTACATGGATGTATATGTACATATATATACATATGTATAAATATATGTGTGTGTCAATATGCCTTTTCTACAAAAGAGTTTATAGTGACAGGGCAAAGGTTGTCATGGTTCCAAAAAAGGACACTTGCAGACAAGCTATTCCAGGCAATAAATAGTTTCTTTTATCAGTTTTCTTTTATTTTAATGTCCATAAGCACATTGGGTTTCACAGTGCTTAGCCTATGCTGTTCTCCAAAGACTAGTTCCTTAGACATGCAATTGTCTTTTGTCCATTGTAGAATGTGAGGGCTTAACAATAACTTGGCCCTTATATGCTCTCTAAAGATTACATATCTTCAATTACTGCAGAGCTGTTCCATAGTGCAAGCTTTTAAGCCGCTGTTCTGTTAACATGTTCCATAATAGGACCTTACAAACTATATGAGCACAATGTGTTAAGAGCACTTTACAAATTGTCAACCAAATGCAATTTCCAGATATAAGCCTAAACTCCACAATTGCTTTCATCTCTCCCATTGTCATTAAAGCATAAAGCAAAGAGGTTTTTTTCGCAACTTCTAATTTTTGTACTTTTACAGGATAATTCACTTTATTCATTAATGAATCAAATTATCTTAATTAATTGATTTTCTTTTTCCTCTTGTCATTTCATATCTAATTAATTAGAAAACTGTTGAATAGTATTTATATTCATAATAATTAAAACAAAGAAATAATTATAACTATCCTTGTGCACATTTGGCCAATCAAACAAAGTCAATTAAAAATTTTGATTCCACTTATTCATTGATAGTATTGGCATACAATTTCCTTGAAGAGTCTTGAAAAAGAGGATTACTCAAACACCAATAAGGATTCTGATTTGTAACATTCCTATCCAAATCATCTTCATTCAATAGGATTTTGTGGCATACATTAATTGGATGTATCGCATCATCTTTCTTATCAGGATGCTAACAACCTTGGTTTGTATTTCTCCTTGGGTGTATCTAAATGCCGTGAGTTATGAATTCTACTTGCATGTGGCTTCATTGCACAAGTAATAGTAAGTGCTACCTAACAGTACAAAATAAACTTATACATATGGTAATGAAATGACCCCATTTAGTTAGAAAATCAATATTTACATCGCTTTCACTGTTAAGTGATAGCTACTTTGGCATTAAACAATAGCTAGAAATTGTTTTTACTAGAACTTAACAGTCCTAGCACAAGTCTGTGTTGTTTTTTGGCTTAGTATTGATTTGTTGCCACAGCCTACTTACACTTTTTTAGGCACTTAAGCAAATATGGGATCTATTCCATTGATTGCTCTTAAAGAGCTTATACCAACATTGCAATAACATAATTACCTTGGTGCATGCATATGCAAAAAAAAGTTCTATATTATAGGGTGCACAAATAGCAATAAGTATTTAGAAATTATAAAAATGCAATTTGCATTCTAAGAAACAAAAGTTCTTACTTGGATTGTTTCTTGGTCAAATGAAATTGCATAAGAATTCTGTTTTGTTTTTATGAATAGCATAGTATATGTCACTCACTGTACTCATTTGTCTAAATTGTGCTTGTGACAGGGATTAATGCTTTCAACTATATTTAAACAATCACGCACAAACTACACTGGGAAAAATTGCTTGTCCCTATCACAATTTGGACATTTTTACAAGTATACTTGATTGTTTGATAGTAGATTACAAGGTCAGTTTTCCAAATTTTCTTTTTGCTTTTCTTGAAATGCAATTGAAATTCTTCAATATAATAACTGCATAAAGTTCTTTTCCATGTATTCGTTTTGCCATCTTGTATTCCTCATTTCTTTGAACATAAATGATTTAGAGGACTGCTTCCACATATACAAACAGGAAAATGCATTTTACACAATTGCAATAGTAATTTGTCTTCGAGCAATAGAGCAGGTTTTGCTTATGTGTTAATAAGTTATACTTCCTCTATACAATATCCATATAATAGAATGAACTGCTAGCATCCAATTTTTAAACCCTGTTTGCAGTTTTGAATAGCCTTTTGAGTCATAAGTCTTTGTTTTATGTCAACTATTTTTTGCCTATATGCATTTAAGGCAGTTTTTTTCATACGATTGCTTATATTTGTGGCAAGTTGTTGTGCAATGTGCAAGTTAACATATGTTTAATCTTCCTATTTTACAAATAAATGCCTACAAAGTTAATTTCAAAAGCTGACATGGCACGAGTACAATGAATGATGTACTACTTCACTCATAGACATGATGCAATATTTTTCCATGGTCTTGCTTACATGCAAAATGACATTAACCACAGTTTTTTTTTGCTCACATTGCCAATTACACTGCGTGCTTAAAACTTCTGAAGTAAAAGAAAACTGAGAAAAGAAACTATTTATTGCCTCAAGTAACTCGTTTCTGGTTCTGGATACTGTAATTATAACAAAGTCAGCTCAATCGCTATAAAATCTCCCAGAACAAAGACTTCTAGAATAGAAAAACAATATGCACAAAGTAATTGTCATGCTTAACAGCTGACTTAAGCCTATAAAAAATGAACAAAGCAACCTCGCTATACATGTTCACCAAGCCATTCCAGCAGTTTCTCATCCACCCACATGCTATTTAATGCATTTACTTTGCATATATGCACTGTGCGCCTGCACTTCTGAGTTTCAATCTCTTCTTTTAATTGTTTAATCAATCTATGCCTTCACTTTTTGCTTAATGGGCCTATGCCTTTGCATTTTCCTCAAATTTTTTAAACAAAAATGATTTTAAAAGCTATTCTGACAAATAGGAAAAGCCATAGATCTTCTTTGATCAAATAATGCTTTTGCATTTCCCTGATTTTCTTTAAATAGAAAAGATTTGTAAAAATATTCTCTACATGTCACTTAATTCATGTTTATCTGAATAGCTTTTAAAATCATCTGTCCTTTGAAAAAAATCAGTCGCTTACAAGTACATAGAAACAAAGGAATCCAATTACACAAAACATTTAAATACCATAGACTGAGATTGGAAATGTGAGCAAAAAGGATTCTTGTCAACCAATTGGTGCATGTAAACAAGGCTACCTGAAAATATTGTTTTGTGTTTCTGGCACTAAAAGTATACATCATGCATTGTACTCATTTATCCACTTTGGCAATGTAACAGGAATAAGTACATACAATCCTGCTGGGGGACAATGGATATCAAGGCCAGGTTGAAGAATTAATACTATTTTCCCCTTATGCTTCTATTAAATTGTTTGCTGTGTGGTATGTTACATAAGCTTCTGCTACTACTCAAGATCCATTTTCCAACATATGTAGAGATTATTAACTTCCAAGATCCTCGACAACATGATTAATGCTTTCAAATGCTATTGACTAAAAGCACATAGGCGATGATGTAAACAGTTATAGATTTTGTAATCTAGATACTAGCGTTAGATGCTATTCATACCTAGCATTTGCTATTCCCAAACACATTAGGTTACATGAGTAACAAAGAAAATGATAGACGTTGACACCTATGAATTAACAAAGCGCCCCCAAATATCAAACATTGACTACGTGCTTAAGGGCGAGGGACTTTGCAGATTGAGTGCCTTTGCATACAATGTTGGTGATTGTTTGTTTGATTCATTACAGCTATTGCTTAACAATCGTTACACATCAATTCAACTACGAAATGGAGTTATAGATTACTTCTTGAATTGCCTTCAAAACAAGGACAAAGAAGCAATAAAATCATACAACTATGAACTAGACCCTGATACTCTATATACGTTGCACAAAGTACACGATCCACAAACATATTTCCGCAGAATGCGCTTATCTGCAAAGCCACAAGCAGATTGCACAGAAAGTGGATTGTGGGGTGACCTATTTTGCATTCACTAGATATCCAAATGGTTGAATATACAAATATCCCTTTGGTCAAGAACAACAGCAAGAAGGTACTTACAGTTCAATAGTTCTGATTACACGGAATCAGTCTCTATACTATTTCATGACATGGATTCTTTAAATGGACACTTTGAACCATTGCTAGCAATTGAAACACAAAACATAACTTCAAAATAGCCCATAAGTTCACATGAAATAAAAAAACTTTGCACAAAGTGTCCTCAAATATCAAACATTGACAATGTCCTTAGAGCTGAAGGCCTTTTTAGATTAAGTACATTTGCATACAATGTTGGTGACTGTTTGTTTGATTCGCTTCACGTGCTACTTAACAACCAGTACACCTCAACTCAATTATGCAATGGAGCTATAGATTATTTTCTAGCTTGCTTTCAAAGAAAGGACAAAGAAGAAATTAAATCATATAACAATGAACTAAATCCTACTACTCTATACACATTGCACAAAGTACATGACCGAGAAACATACTTCCGCAAGATGCGATTGTCCACACGCCCGTGCATAGACCATAGCGAACGTGGATTGTGGGGTGACTTGTTTTGCATTCACTGGATATCCAAATGGTTAAAAATACAGATAAGCCTTTGGTCATTGACAACATCAAGGAAGTACTTAGATTTCAATGATTCTGGATATACAAAATTAGTCTCTATACTATTCCATGATACAAACCCTTTGGCTGGACATTTTGAGCTACTTCTAAGAATCAAAGTCCAGAATCTAACTCGCCCATGCTCTACAAGCTTACTCTGACTAAAAAAGTTGATCAGAAATTGTCCACAATACAAAAATACTTACTTGACTAAGCCGCATGCTTTGCCTAAAAACAAGGAAAATTTGATACCATTTGTCAAAGCAGACAATTTAAAACATAAATCAACAATAAGACTTAATCACTTGAAGAACTTGATTATAAAAGAAAAACAAAAAGAAAGTGTACCTAGCAGCCCAAAGAAAAAAAAAACATTGACACCAATAGAAATTTATAAAACAACAATACAAGATACGCCAAAATACCCATGTGCAATTTGCCAAGTGCTTTGTCTGTACAAGGACATTAGGATTTTCAAAGAAAAACAAAAACAGTTATACTGCAAGCTGGTACAATCAGATTCCTTACAATTCACATATTTCATATGCAATGTATGCTACTTTGCATTGAAACAGTCCACTATTCCAAAGTATGCTATGCCACAGAAAATAAGAACTAATAGACCATTGTGCTATGTACAAAATTTAACTCATCTAGAAGAACGACTTGTGTCACTTAGAATTGCATTTGCAAAAATTTGGGAACTAGGGTTCAAAAGGTCTCAAATAGGCCTAACAGGTTCTATTATAAATGTCCCTGTTGACATGAACATTGTACAAAAAGCATTACCACAATCAATTAACAACACACAAACAATTGTTGTTTCATTAAAAAGATGCTTGAAATACAAAAATGCATTTCAAAAAGGCATGGTGCGCCCAAATGTCATAATGCAAGCTTTGACTCAATTAACGAGGACACCATTATACAAAATGCACGAAGTCCGCATAAACCAAGATTGGCAAGAAGTTCTCCAATGCACTGAAGAAAACGAAGACAATAGTCCACAAAATACAAGTGAAACAGAATCAGACAGTGAAATGGAAAATGAAAACCCATCAGACACATTGATACATGGATTCACTGAGTCTAGATGTATCCATAACATGGAGGACAAGATTATTGAAATTGCACCTGCAGAGAACAAGTATCCAATTGGAATATTTAAGGACATCTATGCTGAAGAAATGAATTTCCCAACTTTATTCTTTGGCAAACCACGTGATAATGACATTGTAAAACACTTTACGTATCAGAAAATAGTACGCTGGGAGCTCTTACAGTCACAAAGACAATTTGTATATCATACAACAAACATTTTTTTCAAAGCTATAAAGGTACTAATACAACAAGTACTGTCTACAATGACAATAAGAATCCACAAGGGCCAGTTAAAAGGGTGAAAGCTATTTGCGAAAGATGTTAAACACAAACCAAACCTAGAAAAAATTCTAAAATCAGATATTGGATACGTTGATTTCAAAAGAATAAGAATCTCTCCAGACTATTCACAACAACTTAAGAAAAATGTATTTTCTATGATTCGACAACTAGGACCACCGACATTTTTCATCACTTTCTCTAGTGCTGATCAAAATTGGGATCCACTAATTCAAACATTACAAGAGCTGCACAATCTACACCAATCAGCACAAAACCATCAAGAATCTAATCACCCAACACACATTGACAAATTTGAACTAATCAAGAAAGATCCTATCACTTGTGGACGTTACTATAAACATAGAATCAATGCAATAAAAAAATTGATACTTATATATGACTCCTTCTTTGGAAATGTCATTGATTACTTCTCAGTCACTGAGTTCCAAAATCGAGGAAATGAACATGATCATTTCCTCATATGGGTTAAAAATGCACCAATCTACATAGAAAAAAACAACACGGACGTCATAGCTTTTGTTGATAAGTATATTACTTGCGACACTAAAAATTTGGAACCTCCTCTGGCAATGCTACACAAGTACCACCATACAAAGAAATGCAAAGGATCAAGAAAACAATTTTGTAGGTACAATTTTCCTTTCCCACCAATGCAAAAGTCAACTATACTTTTACCAATACTCCAAAAGACTAAAGCGATAACTGCAAATGCCACTGAAATCTTTTCAAACCTCCAAAAAGAAAACTATGACGAAACATTCACTTTTCAAATGTTCTTAAAAGAATTAAACTTAAGTGACAATGAATACATTGAAGCTTTAAGCTCAACATTAAACAGGCCTACGCTTTTCTTACAGAGAAAACCATCACAAATATGGAACAATAGTTTTTCAAGGAAAATTCCAGATCTTTGGAGGGCTAATACAGATGCACAATTTGTCCTAAATGCACATGTTGTTGCTATGTACTGTAGCTCATATATTGCAAAAGTAGACAAGTCAATGACATATGCATTCAAAAGAATACGTAGAGACCACAAGCAAGACAATATTGATGCAATCCGAATGGTGAGTAAACTTGGCAATGCCATGCTTAACTTGCAACAAATGTCATCACAACAAGCTGCACATATTGTTCTATCATTTCCATTAAATTACAGTTCAAGAAAATGTATATTCATTGATACACGATCTGACAATGATCGCACATTTATACTCAAATCTGTTAAACAATTGAGCAATGAGCCAAATGAATCAAAAAATGTTCTTGCAAAATCTATTATAGACTACTATTTAAAACGCCCTGAAACAATGATGGACATATGTCTTGCAGAATTTGTTTCAAGATACAATAAATACGGTGCTACAATTGAGCCAAAGGCCAAACCCAATGTGATACGGTTTATCAATTTCAACAAACACTTTGATTTAGAGAATCATTGTAGAGAGCAATTGGTTCTCTATGTTCCATTTATCATTAATGAGCATACACTCAAACAAAACTTTGACTCTTGGGAACATGCATGCATGTACCATGGACAAACCATTCAAACAAACAGTGCAAATTTCATCCACAACACAAACTCCGCATGGGGTGACATTGACAAAGCTATTAATGATGTTCAGTCTCTTGAAGATGAAAAGCTCATTGACCTACCAATGCAAACAAAGCTCTCCCATAAATAACTATATGACATTCAAACAGACCTTCCAAACATAGGTCATTCTAACCCAAAGACCACGTACTCCAATGGATTTGAAATTACAAAGCACCCACAGATTACAGATAACAATGAATACTACAAATTAAGACGAATGTTAAATAAAGAACAACAAGCAATTGTTAAAGATGTTCTCATAAAAAAGATGAGAAATCCACAAAAACCATTGCACTTGTTTTTGACTGGAGGAGCTGGAACAGGAAAGACTTTTACGGCAAAAGCCATCTACCAAGCTCTCATTCGCATGTATAGCAATTCTGTTGACAATAATCTAGACAAACCCAAGGGCTTATTAACTGCATATACAGGTAAAGTAGCATATAACATAGGCGGATTCACATTACATTCAACATTTCACATACCTTTTAATACATCAAAATTCCTGCCACTAAACACTGAAGTACTTGACACTATGTCAAAGCACTATGATCAATTGCGCATACTTCTTATAGACGAGATATCATTAGTTGGCTCAACATTTTTACGATATATTGATAGAAGACTATGAGACATAATGAAAATGCCTACATCATACTTTGGGAACCTTGACACCATATTTTGTGGTGACCTTTACCAGGCACAACCTGTCCTTGACTCTGTGGTTTTCGAAAATAGGCCTACTCCAATTGAATTAATGCCTTATAGTTTCTGGAAAGACCACATAAAATGCTATTCATTAGTGACTACCATGAGACAAAAAGATGAAATATTTATTTCAATCCTTAATAGACTACGAGTAGGCATTCAGACAACTCATGACATAGACTATATCAACAAAATTTGCTTTCGTCCTGTACCATTAGATCCATTGCTTCCGCACCTTTTCTATAGGAGAATAGACGTTCAAGCACATAACAACAAAATGCTATCAATCATTCCAACCCAAATGATTGTGCTGGATGCGATAGATGAAGTTAACGAGGACCTTAATGCAATACGAGTGTACAGTCACACAACAACACTCCCATCACAAATATGCTTGAAACCAAACATTCTTGTTGAGCTTTATGCAGGCAATTACAATGTTCAAGATGGCCTTGTCAACGGTTCAGATGGAATTTTTAAAGCATATACATCACAAAACAATATTGATATTGTCTAGATTAAATTTAATGACCCATCAATTGGACATCAACAGTGCACAAAACTAGCACATTGCTATTCTACTATCATTGACAAAGACTAGGTGCCTATACAATGCATTGCTAGGCCAATGCAGAAAATAACAATAAACAAGAAAATTACAACTAGAAAACAATTCCCAGTACAAGTAGCATGTGCACGAACCATACATCGATCCCAAGGATTAACAATGGAGGCCTTGGCTTTTGATCCCACAGGCATTAGACAACATGGACTAACCTATACAGCTCTATCATGAACAAAATCAGTAGAATCATTATTCTTGTTACAACCTTTAACTTCAAAAAACTTCAAAGTTAAAGACAAAATACAACTAGAAATGTCTCGTCTTCAGACATGTGCACAATGGCAACTTGATAATCTAAGCACATGTTCAAAAAGCAAATCACATATGCTCCTATGTACATTGAACACTTGTAGTTTGAAAGCACGTGCAGAAGACATTGTCAATGACTATAGCATAATGCAATCTGATATCTTGTGTCTCCAAGAAACACATATGCATCCCTTTGAGCTAAATACCTTGCTACAGAATTTTGATAGCTCCTCTGTACATAACATCCATGGCATAGCAACTTTAACCAAGAAACATTTACTCTTGTCAAAAACAACACACCATGAAACCTCAAATATTGAAGCTATCACATTAACAATAATGCTATCTAACAATGAACTCAATGTTTGTAATATTTATGCAAAACCTGCAACTGCCATAGATGAAGTAATCACAATCTTGCAAATAATTATTGGATCCACAAATTCAGAAAACATGTTGTTCATTTTAGGCGATTTTAATGTCGACATGTCTTCAGAGAATAGAAACAAAAAAATGCTTCACAGTTATATGCAACAAAACAACATACAATTTGTCTTGAACCAACAACATAGCATGGGCAACTCAGTCATTGATCACATTTGGTCCAACATGACTACAAATATATGCTCTATCTATATATCAGAAGCATACTGGACTGATCACAATCCAATTTTCCTAAAATTGCATATTGCACAATAGACAAATTCAACTCTATAGAACTTAAAGCCTTATATCAGTTTTACACATTGCAATGTCTTTTCCAATGCTATATCCATTATTTGCAGGAGATCTATGGATGAAACTAAAAGATAGTCAAAGCAAATGCAACCCACGCAAGAAGAATCAACAAAATGGTAAAGTGCTCATAGTATTATTCCTTCAAATTCATTCACCCAAATCACAAATATTCAAATAATATTGTTCCAATTCTTTGCAGGACACCAAAAGATGTATCAAAAAGACAAGCCAAACAGGTGCAAATTGCACAAGAAGAGTCAACACAATGGTAAATTACTTTGTTCTACAATGTACCTCCATTTGTCCAACCTGCTAATATAAAAGTAGCATTCAATTGACATTATCCTTGTTCCTTGTAGGACAAGAGTCAAGAAACCTAGGATTGTTTCAATCGAACAACTAAATGCAAGAAGAGTTGGAGACACCTTCCAAGGTGATGTCCTTGTTGTCTACAGAGCAACATTGGACAAGGCTAACAAAACACAGGAAATGCTACGTGCTGATCTGACAGATCACAAAGCAGAAATGACAATCACGTTAAATGTTAGTGGAAATCTTGTTTACCAACATGAGCCTAAAATAGTCCCAGGATTAGCTATTTCAATCTCATATTTCCAAGTTGCACCTAGAACAGATTATGACAGAGGTGACTGTGATTGCATTCTGATTTTAACAGACATTAGTACCACTGAAAACATCCCCTGCCTCTGTTAGGAGTACAAATTCATCCCAAGTACGACTATCAGCCAATTGCTTACAACTGTTAATGAGTACCCAGCTGGCACAATAGCTGCGCTGGTAGTTGGTGCCAGGAAAATGGGTACCCAATTTGCAATTGACATCAAAGATGGCCACACTGACATAGACAGGGCACAGGTATTTCAGGCTACAGAACTTTTACCTCTTCTTTCAGTTTCAAGCTTTTAATGTTCTATAGTGGCCTCTATAACAATTTCCATAACAAAATCTAATCCTCTCATTGAATTGTAGCTGCTATTACGATCAACATATGAGAAACAATACTTTGCACTCGAAGACCAGTTGCATACAAATAAAACACCTGCAATGCTTTTCAAGAATGTTGTGAGAAAAACAGACCAAAAGAACACATTTCATACATGTTGATCAACATTCATTTGTACCTTGAATGACAAAAGAAGCTTAGAAAAGCTCAACAACCTACTACACTCAACTTTCAAGGTAACAACATTCTTTTTAAATAAATCTAGTGCATCCAAACTTGTTTTTTTGTCTCCTCTAACAGTTTTGAACCATATTCTATAGGTTTCTGGTACTCTAAAAGCAGCAAATGCATTTTCCAATCCATTTCATGCATGTTGTCCAAAATGAAAATTCAAATTTACTGCTTATGTCACACTCCAAGAGAAAACTGCTCACTATAAACAGTGCAACCAGCAAGTCAATTATACATTTTGTTTACAACTTAAAACTACCATAACAACTTATGACAATCAAACAATTTAGTCTTCAATTGACCAGGCCACCATGCACCGTCTATTTCCCACACTGCAAAGGCTCAGCTATGAAGACTATATCAAGGACAAGTCAGCAGTGATATTCATCCTACGGGACTTCAGTGCTGAAGGACATTTTAGCCTTGACCAAAACAATGCCATTGTTGAAGCCATTTGCATTGAAAAATAGACAAGAAACATCACCAGAAGGTAATAAAGTCATTCATATGTACACTTTCTTTGTTTTGAACGAGTACCTTAAATCACTATCCATACAAACTATGTTTCTAATACATAGCATTTTGTTGCCTTTACAGGAAACTAGGAATAGAGGAGCACAGATTTACATTGTTCAGACTTTTACATTTTTGCCTTTCCACGCTCCAAGAAACTAGGAATAGAGGGGCACAGATTTATATTGTTCAGACTTTTACTTTTTTGCCTTTCCATGCTCCAAGACATTTCACCGGGTCTCACATGTTAACGACAATTTTGGTTTTAAAATACTCTATTGCTATTATACATTTAGACACTTCTATAGGTTACTATGTTAAAGTCTTTTAGAATATGGACATCTGAAACTCTAATTTTGTTTTTGCACCTACCAAGACAATGGTTCTCTATGTACATCTGACATATATGTTCAATAATTATTATCCCTCCATGCATAATGCTATTCAAACTATATAGTTTAAATGTTCCCTTTTGCATTTTGTCCTTCCTAGCTTCTCCAATATTTGCTTTGTGATTCTTACGTTTCCAAGAATTTATGGTAACCAAGTAGAAGTAGTTATGATTACACATTGTAGACCCATTAACAAGTTACTTGAGACAATAAATGGTTATTTTCGTTTAGGTTTTATCATTTTTATGCTATTACTGTAACCAAGTCTTGCGCCTGCTTTAATGCATTGCACTTTATAGTCGCTTTTCCATCATGCATTCTAATGTATGGCATACACTCCTATATACACAAATCCATATGTTGCTTACACTGCATATATGCATATTTACATGTATATATGCCTCTATGTCCATATGCACATATGCACATATTCATGCGTCCATGTATTCATCTAAGCTTCTACGTATCCCTGTATGCAACTGCGTATACATGCGTCCATTTACTTATGGATCTGCCACTCTAGCCTTGTACCAATTTATTATGTTATATGGATATTGCATATAGTAATACTAATTAGCTATTTCACTGTACATAGCAGTTGTATTCATGAATGCCAGATCAAGCTTATATGTGTCAGGATACATATATACTCACACTAAAAACTACTGAGTTATGATCTCTATTGTCCCACTTTCGTAGACACGTTACTATTGCAATCAACTGTGTTAAGCATTCGTGTCCAAAGAAATTAGATACAGGAATGGCAATATGTTACACAACCTTGTCTTGTGGCTTTATAGCAGTTTTTTCATTGCATTTCAACAAAACCAGAAACTAGAATTTTATTCATATTATTTCATCTATGGCATTTACAACTTTTCCAATAATTATTACAAGCATAGAGTTCAGTGTTGAATAGTTCTATTGTTCATGTGATTCCTCCAACATTGTTCATGCAAAATTCTATATGTTTCCATATTTTGCATATGTGCCTAGGAGGACATTAACTATAACAGGTCACAAAATTCCTTTTTCCTATATGCTTTCATCATAGCAAGAAAGCTCAAAGCAATTGCAAAATCTAGGTTTTCATAGCACAGGCTTACAGAACACAAAAACAACACACACAAAGTAATAGAAATGCATAGCAAGTAACTTAACTCTATATTAAATGACCGAAGTACCCTGTCCATGCATGTTCACCAAGCCACTCCAGCGCGCTCACCTCCAGCCAGATGTCATTTAATGCATTTAATTTGCATTCATGCATTATGCTTACATTTTCCTGATATTTTAATGCATTTAATCTGTATCCATGGATTATGTACCTCTAGCCAACAACTTTCAAACTATGCCTTTGCTTAAATTTATTTAATCAATTTATGCGTTTGCATTTTCCCAAATTTTTAAAACAAAAATGATTTATAAAGCTACTCAGTCAAATAGAAAAATAGATATATGCTATTTTTGCAATATATAAAATAGCTCTTCACATGCAAACTGTACAAAAAAATAAGCGATATGTTCAATGGAAAAATGTGATTGGCCAATGCTACTGGTTAAAAGCATTCTGGACAAATGCATAGGAAAATTAAAAATACGTTCATAGAAAAGAGCTTTTCATTCTGAATCCATTTGCATACTTTGATTCAAACTAGTGGTTGAAGGTACATAATCCACTGATGCAAGCTCAATGCATTGAATGGCATTTGACTAAAAGGAACACTGTTTGCATTGCTAGTTACTCCTTGAATATATAACAAGGTTCAAGGAAAAAACTCTCATTACCACACATGTTAACATAATTTTCATTCCAAACTTCTCTTTATGAGACCACTTTGCAGTAATCATGCATTGCGTACGTCTACCTACCACCTTGATAAACTATGCCTTTGCTTAATTTTAATTAATCAATTTTTGCACTCGCAGTTTCCTGAGATTTTAATGCATTTAATCTGCATTCATGCATTATGTACCTCTAGCCGCCAACTTTTAAACTATTCCTTTGCTTAAATTTATTTAATCAATTTATGCGTTCACATTTTCCCAAATTTTTTAAAACAAAAATGTTTTATAAAGTTACTCGGATGAATAGAAAAATAGATAAATGCTAATTTTCCAATATATAAAATAGCTCTCCAAATTCAAACTATACAAAAAAATATACATAATTACATGTACACATATATACATGTAATCTTGTATACATGGATGCATACAGAGACTATGTTTCATGGGATTATTAGAGAGTTCACTTGGTTTCAATATCGTTCCATACTTTGCATGTGTGCCTATGAGGACAATAATTACAGTATCTAGAACCAGCAACCAGTTACTTGAGGCAATAAATACTTTCCTCCCTCAGTTTTCTCTTGATTTGGAGGTTTAAAGCACACAGTGAGATTGGCAATGTGACCAAAAAAAAATTGTGCCTCACTTGCTCACTTGTTTCAAAGCTCTCTTTATAGCACAGTTGTGCATTTCCTCCAAGAGTCAGATGAATCTTTGGTATTTCAAGAAAAGATTCAATTGGATAACACTAAAAATGATCTAAACTATGATTTTATAATCAAAGTATCCAAATGCATTGCAGCAATCCGAAACCCAACTTCCATTTAACATGTACAATGAAAATAAACAGAACGAAAAATGCATTTGCTTCAAATTTTTAAAAGCTATTTCAACAGATTGTCTAGCCATTGTCCAAAATATGGTTTTCTATCAGCATAGTCCTTGAACCTTCTTTAGGTCTGACTGCTAGTTTGTTAATTCATTCTCATTGAAAAGCCAAATTGTGAAATGTTCCCAAGGATAATTATACTTATTTAGCTCTTTTAATTGTTATATATTCAAAGACTAATTAGCAATCCAAACAGCCTCTACTTTAGTCACATGCAATTCAATGCACTAATTTTGTATCAATAAATTGTGTACTTTCAGCCACTAGTTTTAATGAAAGTATGCATATGGATTCAGAATCAAACTCTCAAAATAAATGCACATATAAATGTGTCTTTTTCTTCATTTCATAATGTATCTATGTATCCATAAATGCATTCATGCATATATCGATTTGTGCATATATCTTGTCATCTCTTTATGCATCTATCTATATATGTATGACTGTATCTATGGGTACATGTATACCTCAATTTATGTATATATGCACCTATGAATTGCATAGACACATCCATGTATATATGCATCTATCAATAACTTGCATGGATACATGTATATATGCATCTATGGACTCATGCACACATGTATATATGATAGCTCATTGGTTCCAAAGCTCTCTTTATAGGACAGCTGTGCATTGCCTCCAAGACTCAGATGAATCCTTCGTATTTCAAGAAAAGATTCAAATGCATAACACTTAAAATAATCTAAACTATGATTTTATAATCAAAGTATACAAATACATTGTAACAATGCAAAACCTGACTTTCATTTAAAATGTACAGTTTCTATCCTCATAGTCCCTCAAGTTTCTTTAGGTCTGACTGCTGCTTTGTTAATTGACTTTGATTGAAAGGTCAAAATGTGGAATGTCCCCAACGATACTTATACTTATCTCTTTTAATTGTTATATATTCAAAGACTGCTTAGCAATTCAAACAGTGTCCCCTTTGGTCAGATGCCATTCAATGCATTAATTTTGTCTGAATGAACTATGTACCTTCAGCCACTAGTTTTAATCAAACTATGCATATATAAATGTGTCTTTTTCTCCATTTCATTATGTATCTATGTATCCATAGATGCAACCATGCATATATCGATTCATGCATATCTTTCCATATCTCTACATGCATCTGTCTATATATGTATGACTATATCTATGGGTGCATGTATACATTGATTTATGCATATATGAACCTATGAATCTCATACACACATACATCTATATATGTATCTATCAATATTTTGCATGGATACATGTATATATGCATGTATGGACTCATGCATCCATGTATCTGTCATTGTCTTTGGCCAAATGGCCCCTAATGGCCAAAGTATCCTAGTAACCCATGGCCATCAAGCAATTCTAGTGCCTTCCCCACCAATTACATGGCATTTAATGCATTTGCTTCAATTATTTTGACCCCTCCATGTGTTCGTATTTTCCTGATATTTCAATGCATTTAATTTGCACTCATGGATTATGTATCTCTACTCGCTAGTCTTCTAGACTTTGCCTTTGCTTAAATTTATTTAATCAAACTATGCGATCACATTTCACTGATTTTCAATAACAACAATAGTTTATAAAGCTATTATGATAAATAGAAACAACTAAATGCTAATTTCCCAATGTTGATTTATCAAAATAGTACTAGTTTTCCAATATAACAAAATTAAAAGTTATATGTTGACATACATTCATGCATATTGTCCATACGTGCATATATGCATATATGCCCTCATCCATATTTGCATATGCATATGAATACATCCTTCCATGTAAAATATGCATTTGCACCTATATCCAAATATGCATACATCCATGTATACATGTGTTCATATCTCCATCTCTCCACATAGTTCTGTTTTCTATGTATACATCTGTTTGTTGATGCATCCGTGCATATATCTATGAATTGCTCTTCATATTTCTGTGTCCATGTATTTAATGTTCTCCACTGCATCAGCATTTACATGTTCTCTTTTTTATGATCTTCCATATTTATTTTTTCCATAGTATATGCATAAGAACTTCCACTTTGTCTTCTATTGTCGCATTTCGAGGAAGCTCAAGGATCTCAGTACCTTGTTCAGTATGAGAGAGAGTGATAAATGCAACATGGGTCTTTTTTCTATGTTTATATTGATGGACTCAGCCCTATGATGATTTTTAAAAGCATAACCAATACCAAACTAGACATTCTTCCACCCCTTGTTGCAAGAAATAATCACTTCATACCCTATTGATTCCATTCATTTCCATTTCCACCCTTGCACATCCTTTTTTCTCAAATCAAATACATTTTCAAATCTAGTTTTTTGCTTGTCTTCAATCATACCAATGTGTTGCGTTCCTTTTTTCACAAAATCCAGCTCTCACATTGAAAATTTCATTTCTTGAATTTAATTGTAAGCATATAACTTGCAAACGATAAATTCATACCATTTACATTCCCATTCATTCTCATATCCACCATCCCATATCCTTGTCTCCCATCTCAAATACTTTTCATAACTTATTCATACACCCTATTTGCATCTCACCCTTCTCTCAATTCGCTCCCTTTCTTCCACTTCCATAACTCATTCTTCTTTTTTACACTCACATTTCTTTATCTATCTACACCTCAAATATACCCTCATCCATCACAACAAAATTCACACCATACCAAACAATGAAAAAGATGAAGAAAACATCAAGGTTATGCAAATAAACACTCAGGGATTTAAAAATAACACTCATAACATACAGCTGTATTCAAGAGTTATTTTCATAATGTCTTTTCTAAACCTTGTTTATTACAAATCCCTAAAAGCGCGTATAATAGTTTCTTCAAGCCTATTATGTGTAATCAGATTTAACAAATATTTACATGTTTCCATGTATTCATATGCATCATTAGGAATCCTTTATACAATTGTTCTAAAAACAATATTGTATATGTTTCAAATGCAAATTGTTCCTAAAATTTATCGCTTTATGCACACATGCATCTAAAAATTGTTCTTTGTGTACCGAATTACATGGACACAACTATACATCCATCCATGCATAAATGCTACTTGAACATCACTATGCTTTCACAAATTTGTATTTTTACTTGATTTTAGTGTTTTCCATTCAAATTTCTTGTTCACATGTCATGTATGCCTTTCACTCTTCTTTGCATTGTCTGCACATGGATACATGTATACAAAGATGCCTCAAGCATTGTAACAAATGTCTAAGATTTTTGGCATTCAATACTTCAGACAAAATAATAATACACTTTTTGCTTCTTGGATAAGATCATAAAGGAAATTTGTTACTGCAAATGTAAACATGCACCCATGTAATGTATCCTGGTAACCCATGGCCATCATATATTCATGCATATTGTCCATACATGCATATATGCATATATGCCTTCATCCATATTTGCATATGCATATGAATACATCCTTCCATGTAACATATGCATTTGCACCTATATCCAAATATGCATACATCCATGTATACATGTGTTCATATCTCCATCTCTCCATGTAATTCTGTTTTCTATGTATACATGTGTCTATTGATGCATCCATGCATATATATCTCAATAGCTCTACGTATTTTTGTCTCCATGTATTTAATGTTCTCCACTGCACCAGCATTTGCATGTTATCTTTTTTATGATCTTCCATATTTATTTTTTCCATAGTATATGCATAAGAACTTCCACTTTGTCTTCTATTGTCGCATTTCGAGGAAGCTTAAGGACCTTAGTACCTTGTTCAGTACGAGGGAGAGTCAGAAATGCAACATGGGTCTTTTTTCTGTGTTTATATTGATGGACTCAGCCCTATGATGATTTTTAAAAGCATAAACAATACCAAACTAGACATTCTTCCACCCCTTGTTGCAAGAAATAATCACTTCATACCCTATTAATTCCATTCATTTCCATTTCCACCTTTCCACGTCCTTTTCTCTCAAATCAAATACATTTCAAAATCCAATTATTTGCTTGCCTTGCATCATACCAATGTGTTGCATTCCTTTTTTCACTAAATACAGCTCTCTCATTGAAATTTTCATTTCTTGAATTTAATTGTAAGCATATAACTTGGAAACGATAAATTCATACCATCTACATTCCCATTCATTCTCATATCCACCATCCCATAACCTTGCCTCCCATGTCAAATACTTTTCATAACTTATTCATACACCCTATTTCCATGTCACCCTTCTCTCAACTCGCTCCCTTTCTTCCACTTCCATAACTCATTCTTCTTTTCAACACTCACATTTCTTTATCTGTCTACACCTCAAATATACCCTCATCCATCACAATAAAATTCACACCATACCAAACAATGAAAAAGATGAAGAAAATATCAAGATTATGCAAATAAACACTGAGGACTTTAAAAATAACACTCATAACATATAGTTGTATTCAAGAGTTATTTTCATAATTTCTTTTCCAAACCTTGTTTATTACAAATCCCTAAAAGTGCGTATAACAGTTTCTTCAAGCCTATTATGTGTAATCAGATTTAACAAATATTTACATGTTTCCATGTATTCATATTCATATACCTTACTTGCTACACATCATTCTCTCAATTCCTTCTCTTTCTTGCACTTACATCACTCATTCTTCTTTACAACCCTTACATATCTTTATCTATCTATAGCTCAAATATCCCTTCATCCATTAGAACAAAATTCACACCATACCAAAGGGAAAATTGAAAAAAATATTAAGGTTATGCAATTAAACACTGAGGGCTTTGAAAATAACTATGACAACATAGAGTTGTACTCTAGACTTCCTTTGAAAATGTTTTCTTCTATATCCTGTTTATAAATCCTTAATACACTTGGTCAAAAAACAATAATCTATTATTCTTTTTTTTCAATCATAAATGTTCTTTTTATATCTTTCAAATGCTATTTGTTTCTGACATTCTCTAGCTTTGTGCACATAGCCATATATAGATTCTTGTTTACTTACCAACTTACATGTACACATGTACACATAGATGGATGCATTCATGTTTGTCTTCATCCATACGTTTATGCATTTCTTCGATATATGCATTGCTAATAAATAGTTAATCTTCCCTGCTTTCTTTCATTTAATACTGTAAATGCAAATTGAGTCTCACTGTTAAAATACAATTGTATTCAAGAGTTATTTTCAAAATGTCTTTTCTAAATCCTATTTGTTACAAATTCCTAAAAGCACATATGACCATTCCTCCAAGGCTATAATGTATATTCAGATTTCACAAATCTTTACATGTATCCATCCAACCAAATGCATTATTAGATATACTTTATACACTTGTTCCACAAACACTAATGTATTGCTGCTTTGTTTCAGTCAATAATGTTTTTCTAGTTCTTGTTTAAACTGCAAATTGTTTCTGACATTTCTAACTTTATGGACGCAGGCATATATAGATACTTCTTAGCATACCAAGTTAAATGGACACATCTACACATCTGTGCATGCATATGTCTTTACATGGGTCCATATTTTAATGTTTTCCTTTCATATATGCATTCATACTAACTAGTTTATTTCTCTTCTTTTCTTTTATTTAATACTACATATGCAATTTCAGTCTCATCACACTTTCAGGCTTGCTCAGGTGCCAGGGATGCTTTTCACTCTTCTGTGCATTCTATGCACATTGGTAAATGTCTACATGTATCCATGTATACTTAAATGCTTCAAGCATTGTTACAAACACTGTAACATTATTTTACTGTACATTGTTATAATAATTTAATGTTTAGATGCAATGTACTACAAACATGTAGATTATTATAATAATTTACTGTACCTACATTTTATCTTACTTAATAAAATTCTTTATATCTTTTCAAATTACTTTTTGTTTAAAATATATACACAAAAATATATCTATTCATATTACATTAACAACATTCAAATCTACTTTATAATAAAATCAATACCTTTGCACAATTTCACCTAAGAATTTATCGTAATATTTTTTCCACTTATTACAATTTCATAAGTTAAACTATTACATTTTATTTTATATATACACAAATTTAATCTTAGGTAGTAAGGTTCTTTATTTTTTTTTTGCAAATTACTTATCATTTATTATATAAACACAAATTTTTATTCATACTACATAAACAATATTCAAATCCTATTTATAATAAAATCAATAGCTTTCTACTCATTCATCTAACAATTTATTGTAATATAATTACATTGTTCTATACACGAAAATATCTTATCGTATTACATAGATAGGATTTAAATCTTATTTATAATAAAATCAATAGCTTTGTATAATACTAATCTTTTTACTACATTACAAAAAACATTCATTAATCTTACAAAAAGTTTATACTCAAATGAGCTATCCCTATCAATCTTCCACCTAACACTATTGTTTCTATTAGCACCTGCATATTGTCATATGATAAACTAAAATAACTCAATTGTATTAATTAACATAGCATGTGCTCTACAACAGTTCACTAAACATAATTTTTTTTACAGATGGACATACAAGCAAAAAAAAAGAAGGAATATGGTAAACTTTGTTTCAGCATATTCCTTAGAAATATCTCTACATTAGAACTTTGTTCCATTTAAAATGACTAATGAATTTTTCAATCAAAAGGTTTTCTAAAAATAAATAAAAATATAAAACATTGACCTAGTCATAAACACTTTATTTCTCCAGTTTTCTTTCATTTAATACTGTAAATGCAAACTGAGTCTCTTGCTTTAAGGCTCGTTAACATGCCAACTATGCTTCTCACTCCTATATGCATTATGTGCACGTGGATGCATGTATGCATTAATGTCTCGTGCATTCTTACAAATCTTTCTGATTGTTTGCATTCAATAATTAATAGAAATTAATAATGCATTCTTGCTTCCTAATTAAGATCATAAAGAATCTACCTTCTCACAAATGTATACATACACACACAAAAAATCAAGATTTCATTGCTAAAAAAAACTCCATGTATACATGGTACCCATAAAAAAAAAATTCCCTTGCATCCATCCACATGTGCTCTTTGCTCACATGTCCTTATGGACCACATTTCCCATGAACCCTAAAAAATTCCATGCATTTGTGCGCTTCTAAAAATAACTTCTAACTTTTCTAGCTACTTTCAATACATTTATATTCCTATTTGCTATCTAGAAACTTTTCCTATCTCTAAGCTACATGACTTTTACCTGTCGGCAGGAACTCGATGCTTGCGTCACTTGTTAAATACAAAAAATTATTTATTTATATTTGTGATATTAGTGTGATGTAAGCAATGGAATCTTTTAACTTTTTCATTTTGACTATAAAAAAACTAATAATGTAAATGTATTTTCATGTCACTTTTTAATTCTATTTATTGAACTATTTGAAAATGACATTGTTTTTTATTTAAAAGATTGTGGGCCAATAAATATAATATTTTTAATTATATTTGAGATAATTTTAATTTATTGAAAAGTTAAAATAAAGAAAATATGAGAGATCTTGATTAAAATAATTAATAATAATATAAATTTAAAATTTATATCTATTAATTGAAAATATTTAATAAAAGATAATGAATAATTACATTTTTTTAATCTATTTTATATTTATTTTCTTCACAGTTTACTTAAGAGACACTATATATGTAAATTCTAACATCTTTTATTAATTTAAATTTAAAGGCATTCATGTTCAAATGTAATTATTAAATTAGAATATATTTAGAGCTTGAATTTTCATTTGGCATTGCCTCTCTTTGATTAATATTTTCAACATAATTTTAAGTTTGTTCAATTAGGTTCTTCTATTTTAATTTTTAAACATCATTTAGAAGAATTTTTTGAAATTAGTTCAACAAATTTCATTTCTAATATGTCAAATGATTTAATAAAATTCAATTTTATTAGTAGTATTGGAAAATTAATTATTCTACTAATAATACTTTTTTTTGTTTAAAACGTGGTGCATTGGGGCCACGCCCATATGTTGATTTTGTAAAAAAATTATAGTATTTGACCTAAAGCCTACCAATACCAAAAAACCCCTTTAAACCTACTAGAATCCACCAAATCCAAGGAACAAAAAAGCTCAAACCACTACCATACTACTTGTTAACCCCACAAAAAAGTAGCAACCATAACATATTAACACTAATATTTACAATATCATATTAGAGCCACAACATACCAAATAGGCTCAATATTTCATTGGGAACTAGGTAACCACTAAGCACCACAATCTGCCTCCTTCGACACATCCTCATCCTCTAATACAAAGGAAAAGTTCCAATTGTCATCACCCACAACAACCCCATGGATGCATCCCTTCAAAATGTTGATTCCCATTTGAACCTGATGATGTTGTACCTCCAAGTATTCCACCAATAATATTTTAAATCAACTACCATATTACACATCTTACTAGTAGGAATCAGATGAAATGTGTCACTTGTTACTATTAGTGCTTGCAGTAGGCGTAGTATTATTTTAATGATTTTGATGTTTTTAAGTTAGCTGGTTATTAATAATTTAGTTTTCAACCAATCAAAAAAAAAAAAATCAAAAAAATTAAAATAAAGTTCAATTTTGTAAAGTCAACAACTTTAGAAATTATGAAACTTGCAAAAAGAAATTCGTAGATTTTGAACAATTCCAATTAAGATTTAATTTGTGAATATCTTGAGAACCATTTTTGAATTTTCACTTAAGGAAGCGTCAAACAACAAGTGTTGTGGAAAAAAGATAAAACTATTAAAGCACAATACAAAAATAAATAAAAACAATTTTTTAATTTTTTTTTCTGAATGATTACTCGTTTCATTCAAAATGCAGCAAACACAAGACAAAGATGTCAGAGGGAGAAACCTAAAATAGATTTTAGAGATCTACATTACATCACATGGCTAAGAAAAATTACCATAAACCAAAAGACGAGGCATTCAACAACTAAAATAAAGGATCAAATACAAAGCCCTCTAGAACACAAGAGAAACGAAAGAATTAAAACAAGTAGAAGAGTAAAAGATATCCCAAGGAAATAAAGAGTGATAGAAGCAAAAAACCATAATAAAGGAAAATTAGGAAAGCCCAGTCCCCCAAATAGGCAGTTTGGAAAAGGAAAGAGAAGGAACTCAGAGTAGAAGATAGAACCAAAAGGAAGAAAAAACCATGATCAAATGGAAAATAATAGAGAATATGTGAATGCTCCAATTACCATTGATGTTCAAAATGAAACAGAGGAAGAGATAGGAATCTTGCAAGATGTGGCAATAATATGCAAAATAGTAGGCCTGAAAAGAAGTAGGAAAGAAATTGAGGACTTGGCTCACAAAAACATCAATCTGAACCACAACATCAAATTCTTACCAAAAAGTTTCTTCATAATTATCTTCTTCTCTAAAGAAAATTAGAACTTGATGTTAGAAAAATATGGCTGGGAATATGAAGGGAGCCCAATTTACATGTAGATTTGGAAACCAAATTTTAACCATAAAGCTCAAGCAGATTACATTGATACAAGACGGATAAGACTATACAACTTGCCACTGGAGTATTGGTCAGAGGAATGTCTTGAGAAAATTGGTAGAACCATTGGAAAATTGATAGAAATAGACATACCACTGCTAAAAAAAACTCTTATCTATATGCTAGACTCCACATTGTAGCAATAAGAAAAATCCCCAAGGAAATGATTTTAAAAACCAAGATAGGAGTCTAGAAACAAGAAGTAGAAATTGAGATCCCAAAACTCTATTGTTCAAGATGCAATAGAAGGAGCAATATGACATAGGATTTCAAGGTAAAACCTATGAGAGAAGCACACCCAGGACAACCAACTGCAAAAATAACCTTCACAAGCACGAGAGAAAATAATTCACTGAAGAGAAAATGCATTGAGAATGAGACGATTTTACACAATGTACATTTACAAGGTGCCTTAAAAAGGAAAGAAAAATAGGTAACAAATGTAAAAACTACCACACAAGAAAAAACCACCCAATTAATTAAATACACTATTATTCTATAATGCAAATCTATGTAAACTTAAGTGTAAATATGCTATTTACTCTAACACCCCCCTTAAGTGCAACTTAGGGAGAATGAAGATGCAAAATATAGTATGGGTCCTGGCTACACAACCATTTCAAGCACTCATTTACAATGCATAAAAATCTCTCACAAGCAGAGAAAAGGAGAAAAACCCTGTGGGAAAAAAACCCTCTCCAAATGAGAGAAAAGAAAGTAAAAGAGATTCATGGATGGAGGAATCAATCACACCCTCCAAGTACTACATACATCATATATATACAATCAATGACCCCCCCATAGGAGGGAAAGTAGGAGATATCATATCCACCCCATAATGAAGAAGCTCCAATGCCAATAAAGTATGCCTGAAAAAGAAGGATGATCCAATGCCTACAAGTAAATCCTATTCCCTTAGGAATAAACAAGTCCACCAGGTGATGAAGAAGCCACTCCATATCCAGCTAAAAAAATGAAGGAAATCTCCAAACAAAATAATCTATCACATAATCATGATCAAAATCAACCAAGAAATGTGATGAATCAAATGAAGGTGAAGGCTCAACAATGTCAACCTCCAAAAACAATCTAAGCGAATCAACTGGCATGCTGCAACTGTCATCAAAGAGGGGAGAAATACCCTCAAATTAATCTCCCAAATCTGCAAGGTGAGTCTCTACAAACAAATCAAAGATTCCTGCTAAGTACTCATCCAACAAAATAAGATATGAGGGATCAAAGATAGCCTATTGTGCTGGAAACACAACCTTTGAAGCAACATGAACAATATCAATATGAGTCTAAAGTACCCTAAAATGTAGATGACCAATATTACTAACACTGGCCAAGGGTGTGCGAGGTACGTAGTCATCCTCCTTAACAAAGTGAGAGAAGCTATACAATTGAGACTCATGATCAATACTACCAACAGTTATGCGTTTTCTAGAATTAGCTTCTCTGTTAAACACAAAATCGGCTGTAAACTCCACATGCTTGGGGACTTCACCATGTTTTATTAGGTATATAGATAAAATATTTGTGTGCAACTCTAGAATGCACAATACATCTCTGAAGTATCCATCACCTACGTCAACAGTTTCTATCCCTTGAACATCCAACAACTTATTGCTCCCCAACAAAATCTTGGAAGTCTCAAAGGGGTGAAAACCCATAAAAGGATAGGTTGAAGAACTCATGTGGTGAGATGCACCAGAATCTAGGAACCATCTATCACATAAAGAATCAACTACAGAAGGGACCATTGAATGTCCCTTACCCATGTAGTACTTATTTTCTTTACTGTTTGTAATGCATGCACTACCAGACTGTGTCGGCTTTGCATATGGAGTAGACGAGGATATAGAGGTTGTAGAAGGAGTCACAGAAGATGGTAGTGGGATATTGTTTTTCTAGAGAAGGTGGGAGAGCTCATCTATCCTCTTTGTGTAAAAATGATCCTTATCGTGTGCCTTCTCTTTATATTATACACAACTAAGTTTCTCCTTCAAATTTTCTTCTTTTGTAATGGTGGGGGTCTCATTTGACTCTATTTTAGGTTTAGGCTTCTTCTTCCCCTTACTTTGTGAGCCATGTGCAACCAATGAATGATTTGTAGCGGCCCCCTCCAACTGGAAAAGTTTGGCTTGCTCCCTTGTTAACCAGTCACATAAGGTCTCAAAAGAGGGTATCTATAATGCACTACCTAAGGCATCTATTGTGGAGTAAAAGGTAGAGGAAAACACAACAAAAGGGCCTCTTAACTTAGATAGAATCAAGAAAATAGACTCCTTATCAATTTTGGTCTTTCCACATCTTGCTAGTTGTGACCTTAATGATTTTAATTTCATGAGGAAGTCATCAATAGTAGGAAATGCTTCAGGCATAAGAGAGTTTAACTCAACCTACAATTGCAATGCATGAATCTTGCTAGCCTAACCAAATAGGTTTTCTAACTTATCCTAGATTTCTTTGGGTGTACCCAACTCATCAACATGGAAAAGGAGACTATTTGAAAAATTTAACTTCATCAACCCCATAGCTTTGTCACATTTATTTTGATGGAAAAATAGTTCATATTCCTTGGTGAGAGATGGTTGGGTAGCATTTAGAGTGGACCACAGACCCTGGGACTGAAACAATATACAAATTTTCATTTTCCAGGTGTTGTAATTGTGGGGAGTAGATAATTCAATAGATGCAAGGGGATCCATGATAAAATTGCACTAAAAGGAAAAGTTAACCCAAACTAATAAAAAAACCCAATAAAGCAGCCTCTAGAAATTATTTTACCACTTTTCCAAAATTACTCCAAGCAAAACACTAATTATTTGAAACTAGAAAAAAATTGAGGAAAAATAAAAGCACCTTGATCAACTAACTGTAAAGCCTCCATTAGATCCTGTTTGATTAATGGACCTCCTACATGGGTATGTGTAGGATAATGATGGGCCAAAAAGTGGCAATATAATGGGTATGTGGTTGATGACTTTTTCTTTACCCAAAATTGATGAAACGAAAAGGGTTTTTAAAGGAGATTCTCAGCTTTCCACCAATATAAATTATGTTTTACTTTGAATTTAATAAATAATTATCATTCATTTTCTATTTGAATTACAATTAAATTCCTCATTGATTGGCTAATTGAAAACATCTATAGCTTTCAAATAGTATCACATTTTTTTAATCCAAAACATGTGTCACATTCTATGCTTCGCATACTATAGGATTAAAAAAAGAAAAAATGATTTCATGAAGTTTTTACCAAGTTAAGGTGGTTAGACATACGAGTTTTTTATATTTTTTAAAATTTGTAATAAAAAAATCATAATTAATTAGTTACTTGGAAAAAAATTACAAAAAAATATGCATCACATCCAAACATGAGTCTTCTACTTATATTTAAAATATTATAAAAAAATATTATCATTTTATTGTGGTTAGGGTGGTCAGACAGACACCTACTTTTTTTTTCCCGAAATTTAAGTACTACTTGCATTGAAATTTCAAATTTTCGCCATATAGATTTAAAAAAAAACCTAGCAGTTTAGAAACTACATTCAATTTTCTATAGATTCTATTCTTATATATTTTTAAAATAATATAGATAACTTATTCAAATTTTTATGTCAAGTTGCCTAACTCTGAATTTTCTAAATTTTTTGCCACTTAAGGGCCTGTTTTTTCCATGATGATCCTACACATACCCTAGATTTACTTTTAGTTCTATATTGTTGTGGTACCGAACTTGCTAACTCCATTTGCAAATTGTCTTGCATATACAGGTGTTGAGTTATGGTTTTGGCTTTTAGGCGATGTCATTTATATGGTTGATCATTATATTATTTTGATGAGACATTCAGGTGATGATACTTTAGTGAAGGTATATTTTTGTTTCAGATGTCATGACTATATCTTTATGCTCAATCAGTTTATCAAACTGCATTTATATGCATTGATTCATTTCTTGGTGCTTACATGATAAGGTGAAAGTTATTGTTTCACTAGCACACATTATATTGTGCTCGAGCTTCACTTTCATACCATTTACTTTTGGTATAAAGGGCAGAATACATTCTAAGGAGAAGTGCATTATTTACTATATTCATTGGTTCACATGAGCAGTATGAATATCATCAACTGATTTTGTGGAGTTAATATGCTTATTGGCACTATGATTCATATTGGGTACATTGACTTTACATGGAAACATTTTATTGTTCTAAAAGTTCTTTTATAAAGCACTAAGGCTGACACCATATTTTTTGAGTTCATAAATGTTATACTTTAAAGTGTTTTTTTGAACACCATTAGTTAAGATCGATGATATTATTAGCAGCTTTCAAGTTCATGTCAATATTCTATTGTCGACTTATTGGCATTTGATGGTTGGTCTTTTCCATGCATGTGGTTATCAACACACTTATTACTTGGACAGTCGGCTTATATTGGGTGCTCGTTGTGTCATGTGGATTTTGATAAGGCACATCATATTGACAGATTCCTTATATCTCAAAATTATTATGTTTTGACTCATGGATTTCAAAAGTTATGTTTTATTATTTGGGGATTTGATGTAAAGAAAAGTTAGGGTAAAACAAAAGTTATTGTTATGTATTTCATTTCATATTGCAAGTCTAATCCCTAGCTACGCTGCCATGATGAATTTGTAGTCTTAGGTTGAATGTGTTCTTACTGGAATTTTGTTTTTGGTTTCAAATATGCATGACTATGATGAGTGGCGAGTTGATTGATGGACTCTCCACGAGGTGAAAATGGAGGTAAACAAGATTTCTATCAGATGTTTTTTTCAGTTTGAACCACTATGAAAGAGGTAACATCTTTACATGCTCTTGGTCGTTTTGAGGTAAAAATGGAAAATGGTTTTTCTTTTGACTGTGAATGATAGTTTGAAGTTAATGGAATATTCCTATATATGGTTGTGATTTGATTTGAGAAGAAGTTGAAATGTAGTTTTCTTCTCTAGATACAGTTATCTTTTAGTTCAATTAAACCCGAGCTTTATCTCAAGGGTTTAGAGTGGTTTCAAAAGAAGTTTTATTAACTGCAAATAGGGACTCATTTTCATCTAACTTATAAATACATTGTTCTTTGTCATTACACAGTTACAAATATTGATGTAAAAAAAATCTACAGATTTGTAAGGTTATTATTGAAATATCTTTGTATTTGAAATGGGAAAAGAGAGTTTAAAAGGTTTATATCTCTAATTTGACTATAGAGATTTTAGTGGGAATTATTGAAAATCATGTATTATCTTTTGAGACTTTGAAAAATAGAGGAGTTGGTGCTCCTATGAATTTGGTGCTTCAGAAATGTTATTGGAGGTGCTCCACATTGTACCAGAGTTGGTACTCTTTTGAATGAATTAAAGGATCAGTTTGTGAGTGGTTTTTTATACCCCAAGAAGGTTTTTCCACTTAGGAAATCTTTGTGTTATGTGATGTTGTTTTTGTCTCTCATTCTGTTTCAAATTGATGTGTTCAGTTAGTCAATGCTCTAATACTTTTAGTTTGTTTAAAAAGACAAAGTTTAGTTTTTTCAAAAATCTTCCATAAAGCAAGTTAAACTTATATTGTGTAAAGTTTAAGTCCTGTTTCAAAAAGAATAAATAAGACTATTCACAATTTGATGGAACAATGCTACATGATGCTTTTAATATAAGTTGATTTTCTTACATATCTTTCTGCAATTTTTAAGTGTTCATTTGTTTGGTTAAACTACCACATTGTTTCAAGGTCAAAACATTTAAGTTGTGCATTCAATTCAAAGAGTTCAAAAATTATATCACTCTAATTCACCCCCCCTCTCAGAGTGAATCCACTTCCAAAAATTGGTATCAGAGTGTAGGATTTTGCATTAGGTTTCATACCTAGGATTGATTCTGGTCTTGGAAGTCAATATGTCACAAGTTTGAGAAGGTATTTTTTTCTGTATAGTCTATATGTTTTGTGAAAACATATCTGATTTCGATTGATGTTGGTGTAAAGAGCTAGACTTTTACATAAGCCTAACTAGATTAAGTTCAACCAAGTTCTTGATAAGAGGACTACTATGGGTAAGTGCAAAAGAAAAAGAAGTCAGAAGAGAACCACTAGTGTCAATTCTAGTTAAGTATTGTATCAAGCAAAGTATTTTCTAGTTGACTCTATTGATGAATTTATGGTGGAAATGAATGATTCAGATATTGAAGGAGAAATTGATCTTGAGGAAGCACTTATTTATGCACTTGATGAGATTAAGAGGCTTAGAAAAATAAATCAAAAGTTAGAGAAACAACTCCAAGAAGAAAGGGAGGTTAAGGATAAAATTCTTATAGATCTTAAAAATGCAGAAAAACTAGTTATAGATTGTAAGCATCAACTTGAAGATGGAAAAAAGATGGAGGAAAATAACTTGCTAATAAAAAGACAAGAAGAACCAGATAAATTAATCAATAGTGTGAAGTTAGAAGTCCAAGAGTATAAAAGGATAGCGGAGGTAGAAAATTCATATTTGGAATTTAAAAAGATTGTGTGTCAAAAACTAGAAGGAGAGGTAATTTCTCTCAATAAAGACATTGAAAGTGTAAAGATACAATTACATAAAAATTATAATTTTGATCAAAGTGCCAACAAGCTAAATGAGATGTTGGATAAAAAAAAACATCACAAAGACATTCATGGTTTAGGGTATGAAATAGGACAAAATTCTAGAGTTCAAGATGAGTTAAAACATGTATTAGTGTTTGTAACAAAAGATGGAAAGAGTTTCAAAGGAAAACTCCAAGAAAGAAGATAGAATTGAACTATCATACTACTGCTTCTGAAATAGAAACCAATATTTCTTAGGCCTACCTTTTACAAACAAGGCATCTTGGATTTCCTCCTTAGACTTCCTCCTCATCTCCTTTGATAGGAGAGTAGGAATAATGTTGTCCATCTTTGGATCTGCACCATTTCCACTAATTGAACCAATTAGATTTTCCCAAGAATTTGGTAAAGAACAAAGCAATAAAATGCACTTATCCTCATCCTCAAGCTTTACATCTACAGATGCTAACTGACTGAGAATTAAATTGAAAGCATTTAAATGTTGTGCTACTGAATCACCATCTTTCATTTTCAATGAATATAATTTCCTTTTCAGATACAACTTATTGGTGAGACTCTTAGTTTGATAAATATCCCCTATTCTTTTCCATAATTTATATGCACTGGTTTCCATTGAAACATTCAAAAGAACAATCAACAAGACATAACCTTATTGTTCCTCTTGCCTTCTTATCTAACTTAGCCCAATCTTCATCTGAAATAGTTGTAGGTGTCTTTGTCTCATTATTAACCGCTAACCATTGATCTATTTCTTCAAGAAGATCTTCCATTTTTAATTTCCACATTTCATAGTTAGAACCATTGAACCTTTCAATATCTAACCTTGAATTCATTGTAACAAAACTTAATTCCAAAATCAGCAAATTACTAAAATAATAAGAGCTCCCACTAAGCCAATAAATCCTTCAAACTTTAAGAGAAAGGCGTCCCAATACTCTACCCAACCTCAGCTCTGATACCAAATGTTGAAAAATGAGGTGTTTTCTTAGCTTAATACTCTGTAAAACTTTAATATTGCTGATCTAAGTAAGTCTTTTCTTTGTTACATATATTCTTTTTGGGTGATTATCTTGATTAATCCATTTTACTATTGTAGAATGTAGAGAGAAGTTGATAGAAGAACTAGACATGATATTAGAAAGATTACACAAGATGTACCGTGGAGAAACCCTTTCAGAAAAAAACTCCACTAAGAATTATTCTATTATTCAATCTCTGAATTACAATAGCTCCAATTCTTTCTTGAGAATGCTTATTTTGTCTTTACCAACCTTCTTCACACCTGCAATAACAATTATAAAAACTCTATTCAACTTGAATGAGATATAGAGACAATATGCAACCTTGTAATCTCCAAATGGTGATAATTACAATGCACAAGCTCAAGCCTTTGAAAAGGTACACCATATTGCTTCAAGTTGAGTTCTACCATGAAGACCAAAGCTTAGAACATGTGCTCTACCCATTTGGGCATCCCAAACTAAAGCTACAACTCATCCTTCACTTCGGTGATAATTACAAAGGTCTTCCTCAAAGATGGCGCCCAAAAGAGGGTCCCACTTAACAAAGCCTTAAAAAATATCTTATCATGCATTGGAGTTAATTCCAAGAAAGCATCTTAGGTGCCCAAGTTGGCTCCAAGTGATTTCTAGTTAACTGAAACATTTACTCAACACCATTCCCAAAGAATGGTCATCCCTTGTTAACTGGAGGTAGTCCCTGTTATCTGTCATACAACTCAATGTTATTATCCATGCATTACAAGTTAATTGAAGCTAACTACATGCAACTCAAAATAACCAACATGCATGCAACATGCACTTGCATGCAACTGAAGATAACTGAACCGAACTGAACTGAACTGAACTGAACTGAACTGAACTGAACTAAACTGAACTAAACTAAACTAAACTGATTCTGAACTGAACTGAACTGAACTGAACTGAATTGAACTGAACAGAACTGAACTGATCTGAACTGAACTTAACTAAACTTAACTGAACTTCAAACATGTAAACTTCAAATCCTAACTCCTAGGATCTTTTCATGCATTCAAAAGTGTTAACTGTTACTCTGTATAGTTAACTGGACACAAGGTGAGTTTCACCTTACCATGTGTGCACCCACATGCTCCTATTATTTAGGAATAACTACAAATGTCAATTTCATGATTTATTTCATCCAAATAATTAATCTCATCCTAATCTTAGTGTTGTTGAACACATTCCAAGAATCTAGGAGATACATGAAATAATTAATGTTTAGGATTTGTGAGTAAATGGCATCCTATTTCCAACAGGTTGTAGTTGTTATGATTTTGATAGTTACCCTGATTATTTTGGGAAGGGTTCAATCGAAGTTGAGCCATGTCATTGGTAACTTGAGACAGTGTTTTCTTCAAGGTCTCTACCTCATTTGTAAGTTGAACTGTCTTCTCAGTTTCCACATTCTTAGTAACAGGTGGCTGACCACCATGATCTAGTGTTCCACTTTGGTTATGATGACCATGGGAACTTTGAGGGAGCTGTGATTACTGAAAGGGATCAAAAGTTCCAGTAGCAAAGAATGGGAGGGATGGTTGGGTTTGCAATTTAGAAATAGGCCCATAATGTGAAGAAGACATCCCTGGGACAGTACTGAATAGAGGAGTTGGGCTATGCATCTGGTATCCTATTGAAGGGAAACCTCCTCCCAGGCTTCCTTGTTGAGAACTGATTTGTTGTCGCAGCTTAATAGCTAGATGATAGACTTTGGATAGAGAATCAATATCAGCTGGTTGATAGGTCCTTTGCAAGAACAAGCCAAGCAAGGGATCTATGACTCTAAAGTAAGCTTGACTGGCACTGTTCTTAGTGACTAAATAGGGATCTTGCAATCTCCTATACATCCGTTGGAACCTGGTAATGAACAAGGGCAAGGATTCACCTGGTTCTTTTCTAATAGTAGCAAACTGGTGGTATAAAAGAGTTGGATCCACATAAGCCCTAAACTGGTTGATGAAAGCATTTTCCAAGTGTGTCCAGGTCAGAATAGAACCTTGAGGAAGATTAAGGTACCAATTGTATGCCATATCCCCTAAGGAGTAAGGGAACAACCTACAAACTACATCATGGTGGGCTACTTGAGCTCTGGTACAAGCACCCTTGAAAGCTTGTATGTTCTCTTCAACACTCCTTGACTCGCCATGAATATACTTGGGGCATAATTTCTCAGGGTTCTTGGGCATATCATGAAAACCTCCAGGAATAGTCCCCAATGGAGAGGGATTATTCTGAAAGAACACCATTGGTGGGGGTGGTGGTGGTTGAGCTAGCTATTGAATAGGTCGAACCAGTTGTAATGACAGTTGAGATGGATTCAATGGTGGATTGATGGGAATCCACTGGGGTATTGGTGAAAAACTTGGTGGAGTGGGTGGAGCTGATAAGGGTGGAATAATGGTTGCCCCACCCTTTTAATTCTTGTGTCTTGTTGGGGTCTTGAGTTCTATGAAAGGTGATGGATTTTTGGCTAATCGAAGAACTCTACAGGACCTTTCTGGTGAGAAAAATCTAGTGTTATCTAGCTTTCCCTTCTAGGCCTTCCTTCTAGCGCCAGTTTCTGTTGACGGTCGAAATGGCACAACAACAGTTAAACAGAATACTACTATTATGTTTCTCCTAAAAGAGAAAGATAACACATGGATATCTAAGCTCCCAAGGTCTTTGTAGTTGGTTCTCAACTGTGTTGATGTCCCTTAGTGGCCAATATAACAATAATATTCAAGGGGCCTGCTGGTGTGAGCTTCTGGATCGTTCTAAGATCAAACATGAATTTAAGCCTACTCTAACCAAGGGTTTTTAAAGAAACATAAAAAGATAGATTAGAGCTTTGGAACATAAAAGAATGATAATTCACCTACCTTAACCAGACTTGTTATTCTTCAAGGAATTGTAAACTAAAACTGTAGAACGAAATTAACTTGTGATTGACACACAGTTTCATTCATTTACAGTGTTGATTTCAATAACAGATTGCAAGTTATCATTTAAACAAATCATTCAAGTAAGACCTCAATCCTTGAAAGATTCTCAAATAAAATGATTAACTCAAGACAAACACCATTCTGAAACACAATCTGAAGTAGATTTTAATCTGGTTGCTTCTACTGTTAGTGAAACAGATAAGCAACACTTACAAAGTTGGCACAATCACTAGTGTACAGAAAATCTGACTCTGAATTGTTTCCATTTATATTGAGAAAACTGCAAAGATACATTATTGGTTCCTACTGAATCTAACTACAAACTAAGAAGACAAAAGCATCTCCTATTACAAAGAATTAGGAGGCAATTCTGTCTCCTCCTGCTTCAGAAAATTCCTACTCTATTGTTGCTCTTAACTTCTAACCCTTTTTTAGTTCTAATCCTAACTGTCTAACTGTCTTTTTTCTCTAACTTTATCTTCTAAAATCCTTCTAAACTTTTTAAAGAGGCAAGAATGCCATATATATACAGAATGTACCAAAAGAATGCTCTGTCCCCTTGCATTAGGGTTTACAAAATATTTGCTTCTAGGAGAGTTGGCTCTCAGATCCTTTTGAAGAGAGTCAAAGCTGCATTCAGTGTGAAGCCATGTTGTCCATGCTGATGAAGGATTTTTGTCCTTGGGAGAAACCTTTTAGATCTTTTGGTAGTTGCATCATTAATTCTTCTATCTCTGTGTCCATATTTGAACTCAATCAGGGCCGCCTTAAATGTTCCAGAATATCACCATTAATACTGATCTATCACTGTTAATGGTCACAATAGCTATCCTTGTGAGTCATGGTTGCTTCTTTCCTTCGGCCTCCTTCATGTCCTAGACCTTTCTATACGTTGACCACCTTCTGGAAGAATCATCGGGCTTCCCCTTCAGATTTGGATAGCATCGTTCCTGAGTTAGTCCATCAGCTCATGATCTCAGAAGGAGTCCATATTGCTTGCATTCTGCAGATTTCCTTCACAGGAACAGTCAATTAGTCAAACTGGGCCAATGAGTCAGTCTTTTAATTTCCTCTGATTGGTCGGGCATACACCACGCGAGCTTCTTAGGTGGTCAAAAGTGGTCCACCTTGAATCGCATGTCGGTGAGACACTTATCGTGTCTCCCCAATGCGATTTTATCCTTCAACAGTTATCTACATGGCATGGGTCAATCGGTGAGCTCACAAAACCCTATCGGAAAGACTACATTCTCGGAAAGATCACATGGGGAAGTCCTTCTCTCGGTGAATACAACCTGGTCAGGGAGACCTCTTCATGTTGGGGGGATATTACCCCAAGTTCATGCACTATCGCCAAGCTCCTACATTTCGCTGAGACCTTTCATTGAATCCCCCTCTATTTCGGTGAGACCATCACACTCGGGGAGACATCTCCCTGAGTGCATCCTTACTTCCCCAAGCCCGAGTTCTCCTTTTCTTTCGGCGTGACTTCCTTCTTCACCAAGACCTTATGGCAAAGGCATGATCCTTTGCTGAGCTCCATTTCTTTTTGTGGGGTTCCCTTTCTATCGGCAGGACATAACATGGTCGAGGAGACCTCTGGCCGAGAGTTAACCTTTCCTGGTGAGCTCCCCTTGATAGCATTCTCTCATCGCTGAGACACCATCGGGTCTACAAGACATCTTACTGAACCCATTCCATTCGTTTAGAGTCTCCCCGAGCTCTTTCTATTTCCCTGAGCTCAGGCCCTTTTGCTTCAGTGTGACCATTTCCCCTTCGGCGAAACCATTCGCCGAAGGCCATACCTCTTTGCGAGATCCCATTGCGCTGAACTTTCTTTCGGTAAGAGCCCACTTGATCAACGAGACATCATATCGAATTCCTTTTGCTTTTGCCGAATGCATTGATTCCCCCTGAAGGAACATCCTACCGGTGAGACATCTCCTACTCGCCGAGACCACATACTAAAGTCTCCTTGCTTTGCCGAGAGTTCATTTGAGTTTAGGGAGAGCTTGCTTGGTCGGCAAGACTTCCTGCCGACACCACACCTCTGTCCCTAGGACTTCACCCCTTTCGACAAGACGTTATGCCGAATTAAAAATCTTTTGGTGAGGGCTCCCTTGGTCAGTGAGACACATGAAGTTTGGGGGACTGATGAGCCTCTTTTGGATAGAACACACATCCAGTCAGAAAGACAACTATAGGGTCTTGTCGATTTTATCCTTAGAGGAAATTTATGATCAACTAGATTGAGGAATGCTTTCCAACTGAGTTCCCTTAGCAAATATCACCATGTGTGTGATTTAACCCTGTAAAATAGAGTCCCCATTAGACCTTAAGAGAACATAAAATATGCCATAATAGGATACAATACTACTTATGATTATTTCATTGAGTTCTTAGCAAGAAGAAAATCAACTCAAGCTGAGATAGGACTAAAATCAGATCAGACAGAATAAAAGAACAGAAGAACCCCAAACACAAAATGAATAACAGAGGCAAAGAAACCAAAAGAGAAGGGGGGGACCCATTTTTTTCCAAAATGAAATGGGGGTGGTTATGCAAGGCATAATAGAACCCATCCTCTCCCATGCTCTTCAACTCTCCCCCACCCTCTCTCCCACACTCTC
>VDFB02000009.1:12297455-12308023 GCA_007258455.2 Sequoia sempervirens
GAAATGGACTTTACTGCAGGGCCGAGATCGGCTGCGCTTGTCTCGATCATACTTTCTTCAACAACCTGTGAAACACAAGGTAACAGATGCGAAAGAAAAGGCACATAGCACATACACAATATCCATTCATTAATCACACATTTAAATCTATTTCATCATTCAAAAACTACATATGTTATACTAGTCATTTGGGAAGTCAAACAGGGTAATAAATATAGATATGTCAACATGATAGGCTACAGGAACATGAAAGTGTATTGCTACAGGATACCCCCAATAAAAGGTTTCAGAAGAATTAAACAACCATGAACAACAAAAGTAAAGGTATTAAAAATACACCATGATATCCAAACTATGAGCATATCTTGGGCTCATCATTTGCCCCCTACTTAACCCAATGCTGGTCCTCCAGCATTAAACTTTCTAGTGGTCTCTCTAAAATCGGTGGTTGAAACATAACCCTAAAATGGAGTTCCAAATGTATAATAAAAACCTCTGAAAGTCTGCCACCTTTCATACCTACGAGCTTTTGTATGTTCATTAATATTTGTAGCTTGATTGGAATACAGAGGCCACAATAGCACAAGAGGTCTAAATGTCAATGGCAGCTATAATTCAAACCTCCTTTGAAGGCCCAACTATATGTGTCTGCTTGATTGTTTAAGAGCTACCATAAAATTTAGGGGACTATGAGGCTCAGACCTTCTTAACCCAATAGTTAATCTCTCCCACTTCTTTTTAATTTTGGAGTATGACAGTCTCCAAAACGAGTATGGCTGTTCTTGGAATTCATCATATACCTGTTTCCTGAGATCAAATATTTTCATCCTGGTTGTATCATTATTAAAGCCACAAGCCACAGTAAGCCAGGTTTTCAAC
Organism: Sequoia sempervirens; assembly: GCA_007258455.2. Taxonomy (NCBI): domain Eukaryota; kingdom Viridiplantae; phylum Streptophyta; class Pinopsida; order Cupressales; family Cupressaceae; genus Sequoia; species Sequoia sempervirens. The sequence continues at coordinate 12,298,335 of VDFB02000009.1, forward strand.
ATTGTACGGGGGTCTGAACTCTCAGGGCGCAATGGAACAAGCTCATTTCTTTCGGCTTCTTCATATGCTTCCCATTGCCTGCCATAATTTGCTTTGTTTGTTGCCAAAGACATAAGTGATCTCAAATGGATATCGCCAATGTACAGAAGGGGATTCCACTCTATTTCAAATGGAATTAAAAAGCCATGTAAACAAAATTCACACAAAGAATTTCTTATCCAATTAGGGGCTTTCTGGTATGCATAGTAGAATTTTTTAGCAGTGTGAAGAATAGGATCTTGATTTCTAGATATTCTCATTAGTTGGAACCACAAGAATTGTTCCTTGAGGCACAAAGCATAAACTCTAGGTGGTGGTTTGTATTCCATAATCTGACCAGTTACCTTTAGCATTTCATCCATTTTCTCCTTTAACTCCTGAATTTCATGTTTCTGCCCTTCAATTTCCTTTTTCAGTTTCTTCTTTTCTTCCTCCCAAATACTTTGTTGAATTTCAGTCTTGGCGAGGTGGCGGAAACTCAGGGTTTGCAATGTAATCGGTCTCCATGTAGCTTTGAAATATTCCATAAATTCAATTAAAAATGTCTTTTTATAAACAAGAATGGCTTGACAAGTTGCAGGGGGAAATAAGGCTTCATTGGCTACTTCCAATTGTTCAGTCTGTTCCTCCTCTTGCTGCAGGATAAATTCCTATCGCTGCAGTGGAGAAGACTGTGCTTCCTCTGAAATCTACATAGCTGCAGTAGCCAAGTCATCAAGACTTGGTACCCCTCTTTCATTATGCTCAACTTCCCTTGTCTCAATTCGTTCTTCATTGGGAATAACAAATGAACTCTGTGTAGCACTTTCAGACACATTCTGAGAAACATCATATTCAGACTCTATAGATTCTTTTGAAATTATAATAACCTCAGGTTGAGGTGAAGCAGGGGATACTTTACATTGTTTCCTTGTGGAAACTCTTCTTGGCAAAGTTGCAGCTACCGGATGTGCTCTCGTAGCCTTCCTCTTTCAGAATTGCCTAGAAGGTTATGCCTTGTCAGAGGATGATAGTGAACTGGTGACAGCAATAGGTGTTGCTGTAGGAGACATTGCTGAAGGGGAAGATGCTGCAGGAGAAGAAAATTGCCTTTTCTAAGAATGAGGGTCAGATTCTGGGGTTTGTTCCACCCCATATGACTCTCTGGCCTTTGTTTTTCCTCTCTCTCTTCTACTGGCAGCCCTAGTTTCCACCCGGGCAGAGGACTCAAGTGGGGGAGCTGCAGGACTAGGTGCTATAGGAGCAGATGACCCTTGCCCTATTCTCCTACTTGTAAACACCATTTCCTCTTTCTTTTTCTGAGGCCATGGGGTAAGTGCCCTAGGGGTTCTAGACATTACAGGCTCTTCTAGGCAACAAATTCTTGCCAGGAAAGAGGTGATACATCTCTCAAACAACATTCAATCAATATTTTAATAAGGTCATGGTGAGAAATAGAATTATCCTTCCCCTGTTCGGTTTCATGGGTACATTGTTCCAGAAATTTTAACAAAAAGTTCAAAACATTTATAGCTAATCAATGCCTCATATGACTTAGCAATTTGAAGTGGTAAGAATGCAGGTAAGAAAAACGACCTTCACAAGTTAAATACATGATTATGAAAGTAGCGTATTCTGGATATGGAGGAGGCAATGACACTCGCTTACATCCCTACTTCGAGACTTCCAAAGGTCCATCAGTGGGTATTGAAAATTTTGCACTTGTAGAGGCAACATCCGAAGAAAAATTTTCTCCAACGGCTAGAAGCCCGGTTACCTCTGCAATTATTTCTTTAGTTACAACAACTATTAGACCCCAGATTGTAGCTTCCCCTTCAGAAAGGGTTCTCAAAAATTCAAATGCAGCCTCCTCGTTGAAAGCATCCAAACTCAAAAAGTAATTTAACCAACCACAGAGGCTGAATGCTTGGACAGTTTGAGGATTTTGCATTAATAACTCATGAGCTACAGGCTCATGTCTTACCAGCTGACCACCCATGTTCACTGTTTTTCCTTAGCTAAACTCAACTCTTTTCTGAAAATCCAAAAAATTCCCTTTCTGTTCTGGTTCTTTTCTGTCCTACCGTCACTTTTTTCTTCTTTTCCAAAAATGAACTTCTTGAACAAGCAGTTTTAATTGATTTACAATGAAAAACATGCAATGAAAAAGACATGCGATCATATTTGGAAAGTACCAAAAAAATAATAAAGAAAGATTATCTAAGCAGTTGTGACAACGGCGAAAGGATAGGTTTGAAAAGTGGATTATCCCGCCCCCTACTTAAAGTATGACATGTGTCCTCACATGTACTAAAGAATAGGCAGAGATCGGGTAATAATGACTGATACTGACATAATAGTAAATGAATAAAATGAAATAAATCAATGATGCGATAACAAAAGATATTGCGTACCTTTCATTAAATGCTTGTACTTGTTGAGAAAGATGACGGCCGCGGCATGAGATGACAGTTGGGAATGAGATCATAATTAAGGGTGGTACAGATGAATGAGGTGGATGGGTGATGTGGGCATATGAGATGAATGAATGGAATGGATGGATGGGATGGAAGATAAAGAAGTGAAATGTGACGTCAAGTGGGAATGAAGAAAAAGGGGTTTCCTTAAAAATGAAACCTTTATTATGAGCATGCATTACAAAATTATGGCGAAGCTGTAGGAGAAAGGCTAAAGCCTTCAGCTACAGGAGGATTAGTGGCAGGATCCTGAACGAACTGCTGCATGAATTCTTCTTTTGAGACTGGTTTATGCTATAACTAGAGGCGGTGTCCATTAACTAACAGTTGGAATCTAACAGGATCAATTGTAACAAGTTGAATTGAACCATTAGCAAATACATTCTCAATTTCATACGGGCCCAACCATCTGGTTTGTAATTTGCCTGCACTGTCCTTATATCGTGAGTCATAAAGCAGAGCCCAATCTCCTACTTTGAATTTCTTTTCCTTAATGTATTTATCATGCCACCTTATTCTCTGATTTTGTAATATCTCAGTGTGCTGTAGGGCATTCTTTTGGAGCTCATCTAGAGCATTGAGCTGCATGATTCTATCTTTTTGTGCATTTGTTAAATCCATGTCCATCTCTAATGTTGTTCTTAGAGTCTTATGTTCAAATTATATTAGCATCACAACTATTTTACCATACACCATTTCAAATGGTGTATATCCTGTAGCAGTCTTCCAGGTAGTACGGTAGGCCCATATAGCTTCTGGTAACCTTGTGGCCCAGTCCTTCCTATGCAAATCTACAGTTTTAGTCAAAATGGCCTCGATGTCCCTATTGGTGACCTCAACCTGGCCATTGGCTTGGGGGTGATAAGGAGTTGATTTCCTATGTTGTATATTGTATTCATTGACTAAAGCTATGATAAGTGTAGAAGTAAATTATGCTCCTTGATCTGTCACTATTTTCCTAGGGACACCAAACCTAGTAAATATTTCCTCATAGAGGAATTCAGCCACTTTATTATTTCTAGCATGTTTCATAGGCTTAGCCTCTACCCATTTTGTGACATAATCTATGCATACAAGGATGTAGGACTTACCATTGGAAGGTGGATCAATTGGTCCTACAAAATCCAGTCCCCATTTGTCGAAGGGTGTAACTACAACTTGTGGAAATAGAGGTATCTCATCAGATCAGGTTGGTCTTCCCATCCTCTGGCATCTGTCACATCTCCTAGTATATTTGGCTGCATCTCTATGCAAAGTTGGCCAATAGTAACCAGTATTTAAAATTTTCATTGCTGTCCTTTTGGCAGCAAAATGTCCACCACATGGCTCATCATGGCTTTCATGCAGTATATCATGAGTGTCCTCCTCTTGTACACATCTCCTCATAACTTGATCTGGCCTTGTATAAAACATGCAATCTGCAATCCAAGAAAATTTAAAGCTTTTCTCTACCAATAATCTCTTTTCCTTAGGGGAGAATTAAGGAGGAGTTCTTCCTGTTGCTAGATAATTTGCTATATCAGCATACCATGGGTGAATAACCTTGATTGCAAATAGGTGCTCATCAGGAAAAGAGTCTTCAATAAGTGCATAGTCATCTTGCCTTTGAATTCTAGAAAGGAAATCAGCAACCACGTTGGCTTTACCTGGCTTGTCCACAATTGTAATGTCAAATTCCTGCATTAGCAATAACCATCTTGCTAGTCTCCCGGATATTGAGGCTTTTTTCATGAGATACCAGATTGCTGCATGATCAGTATGGACAAATATTTGATAACTGGTGATATAATGCCTAAATTTATTGAGGGCGTAGATGATTGCCAACATTTCTTTTTCTGTAACAGTGTAGTTTAATTCAACCTCTTGTAGATTTTTGCTTATGTAATAGAGTGCATATTCTGTTGAACCATCCTTCTGCCCTAACACTGTTCCAATGGCATAATCCGATGCATCAGTATGAATATGAAATAGAAGTGACCAATCAGGTCCTTTCAGAATAGGTGCCTATGTAAGAGTGACTTTCAAGTCAAGAAATGCTTTTTCACATTCTTATGTCCAAGAAAAATCTGCATCTTTCTTTAGCAGACTATATAAGGGGCCTGCTGTTTGGTTGAAGTCCTTGATGAATCTTCTGTAGTATCCGGCATAGCATAGAAAACTCTATATCTCTTTCTGCTTAGTAGGAGAGGGTAGCTTAGAGATGACCTCAATCTTAGCAGGATCAACCTGAATTCCTATAGCAAAAATATAGTGACCAAGCACTATTCCCTCCTACATCATCATGAAGCACTTTTGACTATTCAGCGATAGGTTGTGATCTTCACATCTCTATAGTACTTTCTCCAAGTTGGCTTGAGCTTCCTCAAATGTCGTACCATAAACAGTAAAGTCATCCATGTATATTTTCATGCAATCATATGAGACGTCTGAGAAGATACTTATAACTGCCCTCTGGAAAGTTGCAGGAGCATTACAGAGACCAAAAGGAAAAACTGAATAGGAAAACGTTCCCCAAGGGCATGTAAAAGTAGTCTTTTCTTGATCCTTAGGAGCAATCTTGATTTGATTGTACCCACTAAAGCCATCCAAGAATGAGAAGTACTTTTTCCCAGCTAAATTATCCAGAACTTGATCAATGAATGGAAGAGGAAAGTAATCTTTCTTTGTTGCCAAGTTGAGCTCTCTGTAATCTACACATACCCTCCATTTTCCTCCTTTCTTAGGAATAATGACCAATGGGGAAACCCACTGACTATCTGAGATTGGGTAGATAAAGCAAGCTGTTAACATTTTCTATAATTCTTCTTTAACAATTTCTCTCAAGGCTAGATTAATTCTTCTTTGAGGCTGCCTAATAGGTTTGAAGTCACTATTAATATATATGCGATGTGTACAGAGTTTTGGGTCTAAACACTTCATATCCCAATAGTCTCATGCAAAATTTCTTTTGCGGGCTTGCAACATTGTGGCTAGGGCAGTTTGTTGAGATGGAGGCAACTTATTATTAATATGCAGATAGCGGCTTGGAGATACTTCTATCTATTTGGTGAGATCATTTATTGAGGTTGCTGATAAAGGTGGTGCCTGTATATCACATAATAGCAAATCATGATGGCTCTCATGATCCAGTTGCTGCAGGAAACATTGCTAAGAATGGCTATCTAAAACAGATGGGCTATTCAAACTAGAACTAAACTACAAAATGTGTAGAAGCAGGTTGTCTTCACTCTGAAGCTGGGAAAATGGATTAGTTTGTAGCATCATTAACTGAGCTAATGAATTGACTTCTTTAGTTTCCTCTCCTAGATCTGGCCAAATTGGTTGAGACAAATTTGGCAGAGGTTGTGCAGATGGGTATAAAGCCAATTTTTTTCTTGACTGAACATTAGAAATTGTCATGTCTCCTGAATGACATCCTATAAGGGCATCAACTGTAGCTAACCAGGGTCTGCCTAGGATAATAGAATATCCTCCTAAGGTTACCTTAGTGGACAATATGGTGAAATCAATAGGGTATTCCAAAGATTCAAGGGTGAAAATGACATCTTCTATCACTCCATCAGGTGTAACCGTGGAACTATCAGCAAGTTGCAGGACAGTCGGTGTAGACTGAATGTTTGGGATATTCAAACACTCCATAGTGTGTTTGTTCATCACATTAATGACTGCACCAAGGTCAACCAAAACATTTCTTACTACTTGACCATTGATATTTATTTTTACTACAGGACTTCTAGGATCAGTATATTTTGGAATGACAATCTTCCCCAACATAATATCAGCTAACTGTCCTAGAACATGGATAGTTTGGGGATCCTTTTTCTTTCTTCCTTGTTTCTTTAAACAAACCTCTTTAATGGCTTTTCCATAGACTAGAACATCTTTAATAGCTTGAAAAAGAGGAATTTGAACTTGTACATTCTTTAACTACTCCAAAATGTCAAAGGTAGGCTCTTCAATGGTCTTGGGCGTAGTAATTTGCAATCTCTGAGGAAAAGGTGGTGTAGCCTGAGGCTGCAGGATAGGTTCCTTAGAGGAAGTAGCTAGTAGAAGTATATCTTCTGCATGATCAGTAGGTTGTTTAGCAGCAGAGTCTGGAATCTCTGTAATTACAGGTGGCTATGGAGCAGGGAGAGTGGTTCCAGACCTGAGATGGATAACATTGATATTCAGGGCATAAGCTGGATACTGGTTGGCTTCTATAGAATACATAGGTTGTTGTTGTTGCTGCTGCTTATTATTAGGATTTGGCAATGGTTGAGCAGGCATAGGCGTTTGTTTTGGAGGGCCAGTATTTTCTACAAGTGCTGTAGGAGGAGGCATAAGGGTTGGAGGTTGTGGCTATTGAGACTGTAGGAATCCAGGGGGTTGTTTTTGCCATTGGTGAGAACCTCTCCATTGAGGGTTCTATTTCCAGTTACCTAGAGGTGGAGTCCATTTTCCTTCTGGCTGCTGCCAATCTCCTTGAGGAGATTTCCATTGAGGATTCTGATAGCTAGGGCAGTGCGGTTGAGCAGTGTTCCAAGGTTGTGATGGGCCATATGTAGGTTGCCATTGGTTATTATAATTAGAGTAAGGATTACCAAAAGTCAAAGGATCTTGAGGCATACCTTGTCTCGGAGCCCATGGTCTTCTTTGTGCAACAAAGAAGACTTGGTCATCATCACCTTCTATCATCTTAAAATCAGTAGGTAACTGTTTAGCCTCCATGTTGGCCACCATCTTGCATCTGTAGTCACATTTCTTCTATTTACAATGTGGACAGAACTCGGCCAGAATTGCTTCAGCCTCTGCATGTTTCTTGTGAGCTTGCATAGTATCCAACTGTGTAGCCATGTTGTTTATAATGTCTTGCTTAAAATTAGATAGCAAATTTGTGATCTCCATCTGGGAAACTCCACTGGAAGAAGACTTTCCCACTATAGCTTGATGACCTCTACCTTTCTTAACAATTGCTCGAGAGTAGTTAAGACATATTTTCTTGATATCATCCCAAGGAAGTTGGGCTATATCACCTCCTCCCATCAGGTCCAGGGCATCTATATAGGTGTCATTGATTCCCCTTAGAAAAATTAGTTTCTAAGATTCTTCATTGAGAGTATGGTTTGAATTCTTTTTCAGGGAAAACAAGAATCTTGAGATATAGTCTTCCAGGCTTTCATCCTCCTTTTGTTGAATTATGAATATATCGTCTCCCTTACTACCACTCTTACAATATTCCTTATATTTATCAAGGAATTTTGTTTGCATGGCTACCCAACTATCAACAACACCTCTTCCCAAACTCATGAACCATCTAAGGGCTCCTTCCTTCAAAGTGGAAGAAAACAACTTCAGCCTGTGAGCATCTGTAGTGTAATCATAACTGCGACAAAGGATATCAAATTCAAATAGGAAAGTTTTTGAGTCCTCCGTAACTAGGCCATAGAACTTGGGAAGTAATGAAGAAGGAATATTTTTAAGGTTATCAATATCTTGTTGGGGAACAATGGGAAACTCAAAAGCAGGAGGTGGATTAGGTGGATTATGTGCCATATTTACTTGCTGTAGTATTAGAGAAAATGGATTTTCCTCAGGTTCTTCATCAGCTGGGTCAAATGGTAATTCAAAAAATAGGTTTTTAGGGAGGAACCTTCCCAGCGCGTCTCTTCTTCTATGCATGCTATAGAAATGGATGGTGATTTGAAGGATTTTGAAAATTCTTACTTAACAAACTAAACTAATGCTAAAAATGACTTCTGACAGGTTCTTAGCTTGACACAATCCCCCGCAACGGCGCCAAAAACGGTCGTACCCACAAAAGGATATGAAAATCACAAAAAACCTATCTTGGGAATTGGAAATTCCAATAGGTGACTAATATTTTTTCATGGTTGTTCATTTACTTGTCAAACTAGGGAACGTATGCTTTAAATGGAGTGGCACTATATGTGCACTAAGAACTAGTTTCACTCACAACTTAACGGAAATAAATACTTGGAAATAATTCTACCTATGCTATAGGAAGGTAATGCAAAGTTCTCTTAACTTCAACCATAATCTAACCAAAGCAGAAATCATAACAGATACAACTAAGAGACAAACTATAAACTGGCCTTATGCTGCAGGAACAAACATAGGGATGGATTCCCGATGCTGCAGGAACAGTATAAGACTGAGCTTGTGCTGAACTTTTCTAAAATAAAATCTAACTTGGATTAACAAAAGATAAACAACTACTCTCCTACAGATACTTACTAAGTGGGCCCCCTTAGCAAGCATCAACTAATTTATACAAAAGATTGTACTCAAAACTCCATCAACTTTTATTCATAATGTGAAATCATTTACATTGATTGTTCTACTTCAGAAAACTAACAAAAACTCTAATTCATATTATAACTCTAACTCTTACATAATCTACTTCTCTATCTATCTCCTTTTCTCTTACTTACTTGTTCACCCGTGTAGGAGGAACACTTATTTAAATCAGGGAAACAACTAACTAACTAACCCTAACAGAGAAAAACATGGATATAAAATGTATCTCGAAATCAAGGAACAAACTTCATAAATGAGTTTATCCATTCAACCCGATCCAGAGAGAATCTAGCACTCCACTCTTTCCAGATTTACTGACATTAAAAATCCTTCCCAATAGTTTCGGTCAATGATTCTTCGCCAGAGCTTCATCGAAGTCGTGCAGGAAATGGACTTTACTTCAGGGCCAAGATCGGCTGCGCTTGACTCGATCATACTTTCTTCAACAACCTGCGAAACACAAGGTAACAGATGCGAAATAAAAGGCACATGGCACATACATAATATCCATTCATTAATCACACATTTAAATCTATTTCATCATTCAAAAACTACATGCGTTATAGCAGTCATTTGGGAAGTCAAACAGGGCAATAAATATAGATATGTCAACATGATAGGCTGCAGGAACATGAAAGTGTATTGCTATAGGATATCCCCCAATAAAATGTTTCAGAAGAGTTAAACAACCATGAACAACAAAAGTAAAGGTATTAAAAATACACCATGATATCCAAACTATGAGCATATTTTGGGCTCATCATCTCCCACCCTATCTCCCACTCAACCACTCTCTCTAACTCACTCCCACTCTCTCCAACTCTCTCCCACCATCTCCCACAATCTCCAACTCTCTCCCACTCTATCCCACTCTCTCCCACCCTCTCCTACCCC
>VDFB02000009.1:12308123-12465869 GCA_007258455.2 Sequoia sempervirens
CAATAAAGTGCACTATTTAGAGTCCTTTAGCTTACATATGCACATAGAGTCATATGGGGGCTAAAGTGGGGGCTACATGTGGTGTAGAAAATTGGACACTCAAGAAAAAAGAGATAATTTCACACATAATTAAACCTACTTTTGTATATCCTTACAACTGTTCATTCTTCAAAACAACATTACATTAGGCCCCTAAGACCCATTATTTTTATCTAGAGTCTGCTTTCACTTAAGAAATCACTTAAAACCTGACAAACAACACTCAATTCATTCATATCCTAAAAACCCACCTTCAAAAACCACCAGTGGGACCCATTCCCCACCTTGGGTGAATGAGGGCCCTTTGGTGGGACCCATTCCCCAAGGGTGGCAAATGAGTCCCTTTTGAGCAAAATTTCAATTTTGAGCGAGAATTCAATTAATTCAACTTAATTTTTCTTCGAGTGTCGGCCTCTTAGGTATAAATAATGGGAAATTAGGTTTTGATGCTTATAAATAATCATTTTAAGTCATTTTTCACATCTCTTAGTCATTTTCAAAACCAAATTCTAAAGTCAAGTCTTCTACAACAAGTTTCATTAGCAAAGTTGAAGTTTTAGGGCAACAAACTAGGGTTTTGGTAGGTCTTGGAGCTAACTCTTCATTCAAGAACCAACATTGCAAATATTTAATGATGGATTCCTATGGTGAATCATGGAGAAACCTAGGTCAAGGAGAGGCAACTAGCCATCAAATCAAACCTAAAGACTTGTTTTCAAAGTGATTATATCTTCCATTTCTTCTCTATCTTCAAATTAAGGTTAGCATTTCATTTACATCTCATTTTCATGTCATTTTATCTCCATTTTGATGTGTTATAGGATTTCTAGGGTCGAAGTCTTTCATCACTCAAATTACATTTGCACCTCTTATTCTAGCACAATAGAATAGGGTTTTGACATACTTCAGACTTTGCTCATCTTTAACACACTTAAGGCTAGGGTTTTATGTAGATTTTTCTCTATTTAAGGTTTAATTACCCAAATAGGGGTTTTGCCAAGGAAAACCCCCCATTAGACAAACACTTTTAAGTTATTTTGCAAGAATTTTATGAGATCCCGATTTAGGTTTCCGTCAGAAAGTGTTGTATAGGTGTCAAGGTGCAGAAAAAAGATTTGAAATTACAAAAAATTGAAAGTGGACTAATTCTCCATGCATGATGATTGAGTCCCTCATGAGGTGACTTTTTGAGATGAGGTGAATTTTTGAGTTAGATGTAGATCCAGACACCTAGTTTGCAGAAATTAGTTTCTGGGCTGAAAACACTGACCTGGGATTGATTCACCGAGGGTGGCGAATGAGACCCAGTTAGCTGAAAATCATATTTTTTCAGGTTTCCAAATTGCTTTCCAGTCCTCTTTAGCTTCTCAAGTGCACACATTCTAAAATATAGATTTCTATTCAGTTTCAATTGCATTTTTGTTCATTCTTTTAATCTTTTTGCAAACATCACTATGTTTTCAAACATTACATATTTCTTAGATTTTGCATTCATAATCAGTCAATTACATTGCTTAGTTGCATTTATATCATTTCATTTAGTCTCAATTCCATTTTACATTTCTTGATTTGAATGAACCACCACAATTTTTTTTGGTTGATCTCTCTCCTTTTAGGTGAAAAACCCTAAGATTGCAAAAGAAACACATAGACTTCCTAAAATTGTTGGTTCATCTGTATTAAATTTGCATGCCTTATTCTACATGTATTATTCTCTCAAATTACTCAGGTGATGATGTGTACTGCCTTTTCAGCTTCATTTTCCTTTATATTCCATACACATAAGAATCTCCATAATTAATACGACTCTTAGAAAAATGAAATGACCACTATTAATTTTGAAATCTTAAACTTGCTTGATTCTCAATCTTTGTACTACTCCAATTTGAAGCAATTTATCACTAGATATGTGCAAATAATTAATTTAATTTAACCTTTAACTCTAAAGATAATTATCCAACTGCCACCTCTGTTATGGTTTCCAAAAAAAAAATTCACTCAAGGAAACTATGTACTGCAAATTTCTTATGACTCTCTGTAAATTATGCATTTCTTCTTAAATTCTTCACACTTTTTCTTTCTAGCTTTATGTTTTATTTCTGTAATCTTGCTCTGTGCATTTGCATTTGCTTCTTAGCCATGCATACTCCAATTTTCTTGGGTTTTTCTCACTAACATAAATTTGTTTTCTTAGTAAGCATCACACCACAAAGGCTTGAAAATGTTTTCTTCATTAGGACTTCTAGTTTCACTATGCCAAATTTGTGCTTAGTCCTTGGGGAAAAGTATGTTGAATCCAACTACTACATTCACTTCTATTCTAATGTAGCTTCGCACTTTGTAGTGTCACTTCTGGATATTGGGCTACCTATTGAAGATGTTCACGCTGCTACCAACATGACAGTGAAGCCTAAATTCCTAGATAATTTGGATACCATTTTATCTATTGCACATCCGACCATTAGGATTCCTTCCATGGATGATATTAGTCAGTTCCTAGAACACGAGGAAGTGGTTCCAATTTAGCATTTTCTTATTGATCTCCATATCCAAAACTTTGAAATTCATAGGGAACTCGCCTATATAGGGTATTTATCCCTAATAGAAGAGGTGTCCCACATCGACTAAATGGCTACTACCGTCCGCAACTTTTCTCACTCCTCTTTTGACTTTTTAATCTTTTGAAATAAGGATTTTCAATATTTCATGTATATACGTGATACACATGCACAAACACACACACACACACACACACACATATATATATATATGTTTGATACATTTTAAAGCGTGTTTTTGTATGCATAGTTTTATTATTTCACTTTTAACAGTTCAATTTTACAAATGTTTGAATTAACTCTCATGTGTAAGATAGGTTTAAGAAGAATTTGCTAATGCAAAGCCCAAACAAAAGAAAAGAACAAAAAACGAAGAAAGAAAATAAAACAAAAGAAAAACCCTACAAAAAGAAAACTAACCCTAACTACCCTAACTCTAATATGAAAAAATATTAACCTTGATAAAACAATTTATTTCATTTTCTGCAACTATTTCTTCTACAGTTTTGGTACGAATTACAACAAGTTTATCTTTAAATTCATTAAACAAATTTTCCAATGTTCTACTATAACAATGAATTATCTTAAATTTCTTGCATTTAAAAACCATAAATTCAAAAGCGTACTTACCAATGATTTGGCTCATATGTATTAAAATTAACTCATTAGAGATCGATTACACACATTCATTTGATGCAACCATACTCTACCTTCCTCCATCCCTAGTCCATTTCCATGAATGACTGTGTATATTTCGCTGCTTCCTCCTCCTCTGGAAATCTTCATGTCTTCAACCTTGTCTTCACTTTGCATTTTGTTAGACCAAGATATATCACTATTTATATTGCTATCAAAGAGAAAAAGTAGAAATTTGATAATCTATATCTTGTATAAAATCAGGAAAATTTCTTTTTATAGCTTGTGAATTTTCAACTTGGAGCAAAATACATGCGTTTCCTACTTGATTTTCTTGCTCCTTGTTATCTACATTTTCCACGTATAAGGGGAATGATGATTCATTAATGTCATTTCCTCATTTGTGATTAAATATCTCTGAATCTCAACATTTTTGCTTATTTCCCTACAAAATGTTAGTATTTTCTTTATAATAATCGCAACTTTCCAACTGTTTTGATGTATTAGTTAATTTTTTAATATTTCCAGTTTCACTAGGGTGAAACATTTTTCTTGTTAACAATTCCTTTCTTTTAGTAGTTAGAACTTCTTTTGTTAATTAAATTACTTTACTTATGGCCAAATTCACCCTAGTTAAAATATTTCACACTCGAGTTCACCGTGATCAGTTGTATTATGAATTCTACACTCAGTGACTCTTCCAAGAGTGAATAAACTAAAAGGATGTAGATTCTAGTTAAAGATTTTCTAAAGTTTTTCAACTTGCATACTAAAAATCCATTTTGCATTCAATTTTTCACTTACAATCTCCTCACAAAACTTAGGACTAATATTTCAAAGCATAACCCTGCAATTCAAAAGAATAAGGCCTAAAATATCAAAGATGGCCCTCCTTCTAGTGTTAGTTCCTATTGAAGATGATTTTACTCATAGAAAATAGGGCAAATAAATTCTTCATAGACAAGATTGCAAATAGCCTATCCTTCTTGAAAGATATGGAACAAAGACAACTTAAAGGGGAATTCTACTTTAATAGGAAAATATTGGCTTTAGTTCAATCCCAAGTCTCTGATAACCAGGTCATGATTGCACTAGGGTCGCTCTCGTGTACTGATGTGATATTTTCTATTAATCTCAAAGGGACTAATATTTTGAATTAAATATTTTAGGCATTTGATTTTTCAATTGAATCATAAAATCAAACATCATGAAATCGAAAGATTTGTAGTAATATTTCATGAACATCAAAAAATATTTGCTATCACTTAAGTAGATTTAGCATTAAGAATTGAGAAATTTTATGGAAAAAAAAATATTTTCAATAAAATTTCATCCATTCATTTAAATTTTGGAATATTTTCAAGAATTTAAACATCTACTCTAAAATAAAGCATAGGAATACTAAAAATTAAAATTTTCTCCTAGTGATTCTCCACGGATGCCCCAAAGAATCAATTAAAATAGAGCAAACCACTTTATACTTCACCAAATTACTTCACAACTACATATAAAATGGTGCAAGCTTTTAAAGAGAGGGGTTTCATTTTTGGACACCGAGTAGGTTTTGTATGCACCCTTAAACAACACAACATACAATCTTGTTCAACTGAACTAACAAAATCAGCTACAAAAGATACTAAGATAGGTAGATTTTTAATAAGCTCTGATATTATTCAATTTCTACATGCATACAAAGTTTTACATCAAAATGGTGAAGAAAATAGGAAAAAAGAACAAAACTTAAAAAAAATTATGCTCCTCCAAGATCCACAAATTCTGAACTTAAAAAAAAAAAGGGATCCTCTAGCCTTTTATAGAACACAAGGCTCAGATAGGATAAGAAAAATACATGAGAGGAAATCCAAGGGACTAATCTCATCAAGGTATGTGGAATGTAGTGACCAATAGGAGAATTGCAATTGAAGTCAATAGAAGTCAACTCTAATTATACATTGAAGTTCTTCTGGTGTTAATCTTTAATCATCACCAAGATGATATTTCAAATCAGGATAGTGTGTAGGAACTTCCCATACATTCAAAATGAACAAGAGGAATTTTCTCCCCCACAAATTGCTTGGCTCCAGTTCTACCACTCTCGAGAATGGGGTTCCTCGGAGGTTGATGATTTTCATCTGCCGCATGTGAAACATCAGGATCTCCAACACTCTTGTGGATTCAAATTCATCTGCCAATAGTATCCCAGAATAAGAAAATTGGAATGAAAATGATTCTATCCATGATTCAAGTTTTTGTGACCGTCCATACTCAAACTTTGCATCACAATCCATATCTCCTGCAATCATAAAATCCACACATTAAATCACTTTAAAATAAAGAAAACATTCATAACATCTTATGTAAATAAAACCATTATTCAAATGTTATTAAAAAAATTCATAACTAACATGCTTTCTAGAATATCATAAATCCTCACATATATACCAGATTACTAGAATCATTAGATAATCTTAAAATTTTAACATTTACACTTCACATTACAACCCGGTACCTGGTACCCAGTATTCAACTTTACGCACTAACTTTTTTGAACCTTGTTTATATCAAAAGTCCATTTTACCGGACTCCATCATACCGTACCAGAGCCTTCCATTCAAACTTACATTACCATTCACCATTTCACATGTTTCTGGTACCTGGTACATGGTGCTTGAAATATTTACATTACAAAGTACTTTTATTATCAAAGATTTCCCTTTGTTCTTCACTTCCTGTGATCTTTCAATTTGCTAGTTGCTTCCATAAGAGTTATTTTCACTTGGGTTGCCAAGTCTTTTTTAGTCTTGGGGTGTGTTGTGAGATCACACAATAGTTTGGAATAGAAAATGCACAAAAAATTTGTAGGAAATTGAAAACACACAAGATTGTGACTCACTTCTCAATTCTTGTTCAATGAGCACTTTTTGTTATGGAGACTATAACAAAACAATGTACTAATTTTTTTATGTAGAGCATGGGGGGTTCTTAAAAAAAAACCAACACAAATTCACTTGATTACAACAAGTCTTCAATCCTCTAAACCCTATATAGGGTGATTTCTCATACAAAAACATAATCATTGTTGTAGGTCTATAGACTTAGTTTCCTAGACTTATCTTGCAAAATTCTTGTCCAACCCTCAAAGAATTTTCCATTTCAAGAACCCTTTATTTTTTTCTTAAACATATCACCAAACCACTTGTGGTTACTTTGGAACAACACCCTCTAAACGAGGCTTCTACACTATCCTACTTGGCCAATTAGGCTCAATTTGCAAAACAACTCCTCTCAAAACTCTCTTCCAACCCAAACAATCAATGGGAAGTCTCAAACCAGCCTATAAACAATCAAAATCCACCACTCTTTGCCAATGGAAATCCCTCTAACACCACTGATCACAAAACCCTCAATTCTTTCCTTCCTCAGGAGGGTTTATTGAAAAACACCTCTCCAAACCTTTTCTATTTTTTCCAATGATTCTAACACACTAAAACAAGCTTGCACATGCTTAAAAGACCCTTAGAAATTGGTTCCCCAAAAAAATTCAATATTTAACACCCTGAAACCACTCAATTTCACCCAAAATACTGAAAATTGGCAACTATGACATCCTAAAAAACCCACCAACTCATCTCCCTTACTCCTAAAACCCCATAGACACTTATTCCTACTGAATACCACCCATTCCACCGAGTTACAATGATTACAATAGGTGGAATGGGCGCAGATCCAGTTTTATTTGGTCACAAACCCTCAAAATTGTCAATACACACAAGTTTCAGAAATTTGTTTATAAAATGCACTAAAATCCTCAAGAATCCACCAAATCAAATGAAAATTAAATTTAACCCAATCAACTACATAATTAAATGCAATTTAGATCAAGGAAAACCTACAAAGGCAAGTTAAAAAGCTTGTAACTAGAAATTATCAAAAAATTCTGAGAAAGATACATAATTTCAAGAGTTCTTTTATTGTTTCTTTAACAATCCTTCAACCAACAACTTCATTCAACCAAATACAAGGCATATATACCCAGCTGGCTATTGGGATTCCAAGTTTTCATTCTTGTAACTTTTTAACATGACAATATTTTTAAACTTTTGCAATATTTTGTAACTTTTTTACATTACTATACAATGAGACTCAAATGACTTAAAAAACACTAAGAATGGCCTTGTCATGGCCTTATTACATCAAACTGACTCAAAACTCTCAAAAACTCAAACTAGGACCACTAATTACATGTCTTGAGCTAGGTTCTCTTGCACCATACACCTGACCTAGAAAAATGACTCATGTCTCATGAGATCCTTGGGCTTCCTTCTCAACTTCTCCTTGTCTTCCACATGCTCTCTAGACTGGAAATATTCTCCATCATACATTACTCTTGCATCATACCTTGTATTGTATAAAATTTTTTCTCCTTGCCATTGTTCACTTCTTGCAAAAAAATCTCCTCTCAGTTCCCTGACCTTCCTTGCATCTGAAACTGGTGTTGTCCTTGCTTGAACACATGCAAATTTTTTTTTACCACATGCATCATGAACCGGTTCCCTCTTTACCTCTATTTCATGTTGGTATCTACCCTTTTCCTCTGGCCAAACACTCTTGTTTCCTTGTCCACCTACCTTCATCTCATGTTTAAGGCTATCAACCTTTGGAACCCCTGTGTCACCATGCTTACTAGGTTCATAATATTTTTTTATGGAAAAATATGGCTTCCTATCCATCCCTTTTGTAACTAGTGGACATAGCATTGCCCCAACTAGGATTGCATCATCGTCCCTTCATCCAACTTGTCATTGCATATGTACACATCTAATCTCTGGCCTTATCTTGGCCTACTCTAGGAACACACTCATTACCTTTGTTCTTCAACATTCAAGCATTTTCCAAATTCACTATTTTGATATCCTCCAACATTGGAATGATTGCAAACTTCCTTGACTCCTCTTCCTTTTCCTTCACAAATTCCTTCCTACCAAACATGATCACCTTTGTTATCTTAGACTAATCCTCCACATCATCTTGCAATGGAATGAGTGTAAAAATACTTCCATTATGCTCAATTAGATAGCCATTGCTTCTACAATCATAGATGGAATGCCCATCATACTGCCATAGTCTCCCAAGCAATACATGACAATAATCCACTGGAAGAACATCACAAACAACCTTATCCTTATAACCACCAATACTAAATTCAATTGAAATGCTTGTTCACTAACCAAGATGGATTGGCTATCATTCAACCATGATATCTGATATGGAATTTCATGAGGAAACTTTTGCAACTTCTGCTTCTCTATCATTTCATTAGAAACCATATTTTCAATGCAACTAGAATCTATGACTACCTTGCATACCTTACCCTTGCACTTACATGTGGTTCTAAATAGAGCTCTTCTTTGCATTTTTTCCTTCTCTTTTGAGGCCTTCAAGAGTGTTCTTCTTAGCATCAATGACTCTCCTACCTATGGAGTAGCAACATGACTAGGAGAATTTAAACTTTCACATTAATCTTCTTGCACTATTTGGGCCCTCCTTTCACCTCTTCTCTCACCTCCACTTGATGCAGAACCTTTCTTTTCAGGACACTTGTATGCTGGATGCCCAAACTCTTGACAATTGTAGCACCTACATGTAAATGTGTTTGAAATTCTATCTCCACCAAATCTGCCTCTTGAACCTCTAAAGCCACCTTTGAAATTTGTAGCTTTTTCTTGTCCTTTGTGGACATCCTCTTGACTCTCAATTTCTTGTTTTGAAGTAGGGAATGATTCTCTTCCCCAAGAGGTGTTTCCTCTACCTCTAATGGACTTATCTTGCCTTGTTTTTAACTTTTATTCCACTCTAATGGCTAACTGAAAACATTCTTCCACTATCCATGGATTTTCCACAACCAATTCATCCTGAATGTTAAATCTCAGGAAACCTAGATACCTAGCAACCTTGTCAACCTCATCCTCTTGTATCCCTGATCTTATGCTCAACTTATAGAATTCATCAGTATAAGTTTTAACATCTAATTCCTTTTGTTTCAAACCTTGGAGTTTCTTATACAATTGAACTTCAAAATACTTAGGAGGAAACTTACCTTTGAGTTTTTCAACAATTCTCTCCCAAGAAACTATCTTTTATTTACCCTTCTTTCTCCTCTCAACTTGTTCATAGTCCTACCATAATAATGCATGTCCCTTGAGGTTTTTCTTTGCTATCTTTACCTTCTACTCATCAGATACATATTCACACTCAAAGTGATTATCCAAGGCTGCAATCCAATCTAGAAGCTCTTCATCATTCAAATTCCCACCATACATGGGTAATTCAACCTTCACCTTGTGTGTATCACCTTTGATTTCTTTTAGAATCCTAGTCATCCTTTGTTCCTTAGGGTCCAATGGCTCTTCATCAACCTCTTGAAACTCTTTCTCTTCATCTTCATCATTTTCACTCACATCACCCAATGTTGCACCTCTTCTTCGATTTGACTCTAGGGTAGGAAGCCTTGCTAATTTTTTTTTATGAAACTCCATCAACCTAGCATGCATTTCTTTCAACTCTTGCAGTTCTCTAATAGTTGCATTGCTCTTAGGAGGCATCTTGACCCTTCAAATTCCAACCTTTTTTCCTTTTACAAACTTCAACCTTCTCCCTCAAAATATTTGGTACCTACGCTCTGATACCAATTGATGTAGAGTAGGGGGTGTTCAAAAAAACCAATATAAATTCACTTTATTACAAAAAACCTTCAACCCTCATTACCCATTCTAGGGTGATTTCTCATACAAACACATAATCACCATTGCAGGTCTACAGACCTAGTTTCCTAGACTTGTCTTGAAAACTTCTTATCCAACCCTCAAACCATCTACCATTTCAAGCACCCTTTATTATATTCTTAAACATATCACAAAACCACTAGTGGTTACTTTGAACCAACACCCTCAAAACAAGGCTTCTACGTTGTCCTACTTGGCTAATTAGGCCTAATTTACAAGGCAACTCTTCTCAAAACTCTCTTCCAACCCAAAAAGTCAATGGGAAGTCTCAAAACAGCCTAAAAAAAGTTAAAATCCACCACTCTTTGCTATTGGAAATCCCTCTAACACCATTGACCACAAAATCCTCAATTCTAGCCTTCCCTAGGAGGGTTTATTGAAAAACACCTCTCCAAACCTTATATTTTTTCCAATGCTTCTAACATGCAAAAAAAAGCCTGAACATTCTTAAAAACACCTTATAAATTACTTCCCCAACAAATTTCAATCTTTAACACCATCAAACCATCCAATTTCACCCAAAATACTCAAACTTGCCAACTAGGGCATCCTACAAAACCCACGAACTCATCTCCCCTGATCCTAAAACCCCATGGAAACTTATTCCTACCTAGTACCACCCATTTCACTAAGTTACAGTGATTAAAATAGTTGGATTTGGTGTAGATCCATTTTTGTTTTGTCACAAACCCTCAAAACTGTCAATATACACTTGTTTCAGAAATTTGTTTATAAAATGCACTAAAATCCTCAAGAATCCACAAAATAGAAATAAAATTAAAGTTAAATCACTCAAATAAATAATTCAATACAATGGATATTAAGGAAACCTTGCATGGAAAATTACAAAATCTTGTAACTAGAAATTATCAAAAATTTCTGAGAAAGATACCAAATTTCAAGGTTTCTTTTATTGTTTCTTCAACAATCCTTCAACCAACAACTTAATTCGACCAAATAAAAGGAATATATACCCATAACAACCAAAATCCACCTAAAAAACCAACTAACCACCTTTCAAATCCCAACTAACCATTGGGATTCCAAGTTTGCACTCTTGCAACTTTTTAACATGACAACATTTTTACAATTTTGCAATATTTTGCAACTTTTTTACATTATTGCACAATGAGACTCAAATGACTTCAAAAACACCAAGAATGGACATGTCATAGGCTTATTACATCAAACTGACTAAAAAGTCTCAAAAAATTAAACTAGGACCCCTAATTACATGTCTTGAGCTAGGTGCTCCTGCACCATTTTCACCTGCATATTTTTAACAACTGTTACTTTCAACAAACATTCCATTTTTATATCATCATAAATTTGGAATAGAAAATGCACATAATAGTTGTAGGAAATGGAAAACACATAGGGTTGTGACTCAATTATCAATTCTTGTTCAATGAGCACTTTCTGTTATGTAGACTATAACAAAACAATGTATTGAAGTTCACCTTCATATTTTACAACCATTGGTTTGAGTAAACTTTGCATTTGAATATCTCCATACATTTGAAATAGAAAATTCACAAAAAAATTGTAGGGTGGAAAGCACACAGGGTTGTGACTGACTTGTCAATTCTTGTTCAATGAGTACTTTCTATTATGCACACTGTAACAAAACAATCTATTGAAGTTAACCTTCATATTTTATAATAACCCTTACTTTCAATACATTCAAAAATCTATCCCTTTTCTTGTAAAAAATATGACAAAATCCAAAAAATATTTTTTTTGAGAATTGTATGACATGCTAGTAATAAAAAAATATGAAGACGTACTAGAAAGTATGAAATGAAAAAATGAATATGCTCTAAAAACACTTGGGAAGAAGCATACCAAAGTGAATGAGATAGATAATGTATTGACTGGAGAGGTTCTTCCTACTCATGAGAAGTGGAGGAAGGACCATGTGCAATATGTGCAAGGGGGAAATGGTAATGTAGAAGTGGATTAACTCGTAAGGTTTTCTATTGCAATGAATTTTTGCAAGAAAAAAAAGAGAGACATGATGCTATAAGTGGAGTTAAAAAAATGAAGCCAAGCATTCTTGAAGTTAGTAATTCTATGGAACAAATGAAATTAGAAAAGGATGATAAGGAAAAAGCAATACTAGATCTAAGTGCAGAAAAAGAGAATTAGTTAGGTGGAGGCATGAAAGTCTTATCCAAAAAGGTAGACAAGTTCCCTAAAAAGCTTGTGATAAGAAAAATCTACATACTATAATGATAAAGACACTACAAAAATAATATTTGAAAATGCTCAAAGTGGAGAAGAACAACTGAAGACTAAAACTAACCACTTAGAAAAGGAATTAAAACACAAGAAGAAGATTTCATGGTCAAAAGAAGAGGAGCTTAATGCTATTTGGAGAGAGATGCAATCTAAAAGACAATAATTTAATAAAACAAAGACAATAATGGAAGGTGTTTTGGTACAACTAATAAAGGTCACAAATAAAATTTGTTTTTGCATAATTGATTGGTCAAAAGTAAAAGGTGTTGCTACACAATTGATAAAAGTTTAAGATGCCACAACAATAGCTACATTGGAGGTTGGTGGAGGAGGGAATTTGTGTAATGCGGTAGTGGATATAGAATCTAGATAGAAAGCTCCCATTTCAAATAGGACATCTACATATAGGATTAACAATTATCCCTTTAAAAAAAATCCAATCCCATACCATTTCCTCAACAACTCAACAATCACCAGCCAAATTGCTAAGCAATGGAAGTGCAAGGCTGCCACTATCTCTTATTCCATATGAAGATGAAATTGAACCAACTATGCAATTTTTATTTTTTAGTGTATGAGTTTGCAGCAATTGAGATGTTGCAAAGGGGATGTTTTTCAGCCAAGTGGTCTTCTTATTAGTGGAAGTCACAAGTGAGGAGGAAAAAAGGCTACAAATCTACAAGCTCAAAGCATTAACAATAGGTGAAAATAACAATACATGTGTTCCTCAACTCGCTACCCATCAAAAGGAAATGCAAGATTCATAAAAGCATCTACGGACATCCCACACTGTGGTTTCCAACCTGCAATTATTTAGTGCATTTTCTTTTACCATCATATGACAATTTTGAAACCCAAATTTTAGTCCACCCAAGAGTTGTTACAAATTTTGAATGTGACTTTCACTAAATTCTTCATGTCTAAAGAACACAAGAGTTTCATTACAACCATACTATCTATGCATAATTGCAAGTTGGAAAACACTGCATGCTATACAACCTACATCCCACATACTCTTCTATAACCCTCTACATGCAACAAACCAATTAGTTAGTCAACCCTCACCTCCATTTGGTTACTTTTATGTATCCCCCAAACTGCAACTCCACTAAACTCTATAGCTTTGAGCATTTAACAAGAATTGAGAAGTGGTTCAAGACCCTATGTGTTTTCCAACCTACAACTATTATGTGCATTTTCTATTCGAAATGTATGGAGATATTCAAATGAAATATTTACTCAAACCAATGGATTTTATGAAATATGAAGGTGAACTTCAATACAATTTTTTGTTATAGTCTATAGAACAGGAATTGAGAAGTGAGTTACAAACCACTATTTTTTCCAACCTGTAATATGAAGGTGGACTTAAATACATTGTTATAGTGTATAGAATAGAAAGTTCTCATTGTAGCAAGTCATTTCACTGTCATATGAATTATTTTTGTTTTCTCATTTATCAATCATCCAATGATACATTTGGAGACCATAGTTGATTAGAATGTATATATACTTGGAGGTGTGCATTATTTTTCATAGTGGGATGGGGTATTCAAGATATTACTCTTAATCAAGAAAGAAAACCGTAAACCTACCTAAAACCATGGATCAAGATGAGCCTAACATATCCTCCATCTTCCATCTCATACCTCAACATCTTTTCAAATTTCTCCAACTCTTACAATTGAAAATTATACCCAACTCATGTCACTCTCCATGTCATCCTTTTCATCCATTGGAAAGGGAATGAAAAATTTCTTCCATGTTCAACCAATAGCTATCCATCCTATTTCACCAAAGGAACTCCAAAAGTAACTCTAAAAGGAATACAATACCCAATAGAAAATCCTATTTCACAAAATGGTAGTCGTAGTCTTCTAGTTCCAGCCACTTTCACCTCATCCATCCCATGTTTATCCAACTCATCCATTTCATGTTTTTCCACCTTCATAGCACCTATAGAAAGTCAACCATGTCACACACTTGAACTCATTGATTGAAAGAATGAAAACATAGATCTCCCTTTATATAAATATCAAAGTAATCCCTCCCATGATCATAGTCCATCTCATCATTACATTCCATGTCATGATTCCATACCATCTCATGATCCAAGTCTATCAACTCCATACCATAATTGTAGTGTATAAATTCATTCAATAAAGCTTTCCATCCATTCAATAAAGTCAAGACCCCCAAGGTATAAGTATTTCTCTCATATCACATGATAATCCTAAACTTTTGCAAGATCTCATTCATGAACCAAAAACATATAAGCTTGGTTCATACACCTTTATAAAAGATGGTTTTCTCCTACAATACCACACACCTTAATGAGTTCCATTTACTTGAATACCCTAATATTAAAAAACATCTAAATTATTATGGCCTTTGTTGCATACCTCCTTCTAAAGACATTGGTATCACTTTCAAACAGAAAAGGCCTCCCTTTAGATCAATACATCCACCTCCTCCATCATCTTTGCCATCTATTATTGGACCCTATCCATCAAACCTTCCATCCATTATAGGCCGAAATGTTTCTAATGCATATCCTTACATTCCCTTTCAAGAACAAAAAAGGAACATACCCTTGAATTCCTTCAAACACCTTCCACTTCAAAATCCTCTTTTTTCATAAAATCCCTCTATGGCCTATCCAAGCAATTGGTATACCAAACAAGAAATGCATAAATCTAAGAATCCACAAAAAACTAAATATCATCATGTCTCACTAAAAATACATGCCAAAATAAAGAAAATATGCTCCAAAATAAAAAGAAAAACACTTCCAAGAAAATGGAAGGTTCCAATTAAGAAAAAATGAAAAGGATATAAATAAAAATGAAAAGTGAAAACAAGGTGTGTTCCAAAGAAAGAAAGAAAGTCCATGCATTCAAATAAAAAAACAAAATTGGTATCCCAACTTGCGAATCCAAAAGACTCCATTATTCCACCATCATCCATTCCTCCATTATTCATCCTCCAAATTCATTTTCAATCCTTATATGCCCAATTTTATTATCCTAAGCCACTCTCAATCCTTCAACTTTCACCACCCTTCAAGGTGTGTGCCAATGTTGTTCTTTCCCACATTCCCTCATAATGACTCCATTCCATACTTTCATCCAACCTTCATATCTCATTCCATAGCTTCAATCCAATCCTTTGCATGAATCATTAACCCCCTTTTTCCTACCCCTATCAATTCCATTATCTTTACCCATTTTCCAACCAACATCTTTAAGTGGGAACATGTTATCCATGGTTTATAAGAAACATTTAGTCAATGGGGTACTATCATCCACAAAGAGACACTTGAGTCCTCATTCATATCCATACACCTTCATCAGCTTCCATTTCCATGGCCATTCATATCCATTAGCTTTCACATCCATCCATGTACCCTTTCTTGTAAACTTGGGGGTAAGTTTTTTCCATTTTTACAATACATTATTGATTATCCTATTTTCACTTAGCCATCATATTCCTTCCTTTATATTCCATGCTATCCACTTTATCCATCCACCTTCCTTTGATATTGCATAAAGTAATGGGGAAAAATAGCAAGAACAAGAATCTAATGCATGCTTTATACCATGTGTATCTTCTATCCTCCATATCACTTGTCATCCATCTCATGTTTCCTTTCATGCCCATTTATCTTCCATATCCATGTCATGTCGTTATAACTTTTCATACCTCTTACCATGGGGGCATGTTATTACTTTGATGTTCCATCTTTGGAGTCCTCCATAGGTCCTCTATTTCTCCTTTTTATAAGAGAAAAAAATTTAGGTTCCCTTGTCATTGGTTCCCTCCACCCATAGCATTCAATATCTTGATCCATCTATCTTCATCCTCCATATAGGGTGTATCCTTACATGTCCTATCATTAACCCATATCAGTGATCCTTATCCATCCATATATCCTTTGGTTTTCAACTTGACTAAAGCATAAGATCTTGTTTATCATTATCATTTAAATTCTTATTTATCACTGTGTTATCATTGTTATGAGCAACACATTTAAACAAACCATAAACTCTTTAACATACTAAAACATTGGGATTTACTAAGGCACAACCCACTATGTTTTCCATCATGCAACTATTTTATGCACTAGTGCTTATCATATGCATTAGCATTTTAATTTTTCATTATCATGGTCTTGCATATTTATCATTTTCATATTAAATGCATGAAAGCTTGTGATTTATCTTAACTCTTGTCTCTTTCCTTCATCAATATTATTATCTTTTTATATCTTTTCTTTTCTTGTCACATTCTGAGGAAGCTCAAGGATATCTACACCTTGTTGTGTACAAAGGAGAGTGTGGAATGAGGCATGGGTCTTTCTTATGTGTGTGTATTGAGTCAGTCCATCCTATGATGATTACAAAAAGCATAATTGATAACAAAGGGGGATTCATTCTAGTCTATGATTAAAAAAATGACCACTTCATAGCCTTTCCATTCCATTCATTTCCATATCTAGGCTTTCATATCCTTTCCTCCCGTATCAAATACATTTCATAAGCCATTTATATGATTTCCTTGCATCACATCAATGTGTTGCATTCCTTTCTTCTTTGGATCCACCTAGGTCATTCATATTTCTAAATATTGCATATCATATTCTATCTACAACTCAAAAATGATCACTTCATAGCCTTTCCATTCCATTCATTTCTATATCCAACATTTCATATCCTTTCCTCCCATATCGAATACTTTTCATAAGCCATTTATATGCTTTGCTTACATCCAATCAATGTGTTGCATTCCTTTCTTCATTGCATCCACCTAGGTCATTCATATTTCTAAATCTCTCATATCATTATCTATCTACAACTCAAATATACCTTCATCTATCATTACAATATTGAAACCATACCATATGAAGAACAATATCAATGAAATATCAAGGTTATCCAATAAAAGACTAAGGGAAACAACCATATCAAGAGTCCATGTTTAGTGTGAGTTTGTTTCATTTCATGCATGCATTATATTTTGGCTCTTAGACACAATTGAGGTTTACAATTGGAATTTACAAATCTCAAGTGTTAGCATGTTCATACATAAGTCTGAAATATGTATCTTCTTGCTTGAAAAGTGATATGAAAGTTTTTTAGTTGTTGTGACTAACAAACACCTGAGTTACAATGTTTTTTTCTACTTGTATACTTCAAAAAGACCACATGCCTTATGTATAATTCAAAAATTTTCAGGAATTTCTATGCTAATGTTGTTTTTCATTGATGTCCAAGGTAAATGGGGTTGGCAATGCAAAAGGTGTTCGATGCTAATTGCATGAAGAGTGAGTTGCTTCATTGTGTTTTCATGGATTGGTTTCAAAGATATTATTCATTCATTTTGTTATCTACAACCAAAGTGGTTGTTGATATTCATGTCAAGGTCCTTTTTTTTCACTCATTACTTGTTCACATGGTGTTGGTGCAAAAGGTATAGATAGTTATTGCAAAATTTTGAGAGAGTTGTTTCATGAAAAAGGCATAGGTATTGAACAAGTACTCATTGCACATTCATCATTCACATTTTATTATTCATGGCTAATAAATTTTGATGTTGTGACTCAAAGGTATTCAATGGATAGGTTTTTGGCATAAAGACATGATTGGTGTTTGTTGATGAGATCTTCATGCTTCCACAGGAATCTAAACCAACTTCAAAAGAATAATATTCTGCATCAAAGGTATAGGGTCAGAATCATAGGTTACATATCAATTACATGTTTTCTATCCCATTGAGTTTGTTTGAAGTTGTTTGAAGTTGTTCATTACTTGCAAGTTTTTTCTTAAACCCTATATGAGGTTTATTATGAAAATTTTATAATAGGTTTACTTTTGTAATATTTGGTTGGTAAATTAATGTAACTAGTGGAAAGGAAATCCATTTAGTTGTCTTGAGGGTTTTAAACTCATCATAAACTGGCCCTACTCCTTAGCTTAACAGGCTTCGTAAGTGAATAACTTATGTAATACCTCCCCTACTACTTACTCCAATAGTCTACCAAGGTACTTATAAATGCAACCTTTGATAAAAAGTTATTTTATATATTGCTTTGATGGATGTTCATGCCCATTTTACTATCATATGTCCCTATCTTATGATTGATCATCCCCATTTTATTTTCCCTAAGGCTACCTGTCATATAATAAACCTCTCTATATGCTTCATGATATTGTCCTTCTCAAAACCATTGTTTTATGTCTATTATGATTTAATAGAAGTTTTACAAGCATGCATACCTTGTTCAAAAGAATATTTTTTAGGATTTTAGCCATAGTAGCAAGGCACTCAACTTTTTGATTAAATGCTTTGGTAGACATGTATAAAAAATGTGGTAGCATAGAGAAGGCAATGAACTATTTCATAAAATGCCTCAAATAAATGTGGTCTCATGGTGAGGTAATTCCATGAAAATCCATAAAGCAGCAAGGAAACAATATGGATTTTCATGGAATTCCATCACCACGTGACCACATTCTCTTAGGAATTTTATCAAATAGTTCACTGGCTTGTCTATGATATTACTTACTATTATGCTTTGATAGAGTTTTTGCAAGCATGCATATCTTGTTCAAAAGAACTTGTTTTAGGCTTCTAGCCGTAGCAACAAGGTAGTGGACTATTTGATAGAATGCTTTGCTATACATGTATGAAAAATGTGGTAACATAGTGAATTGTTTGATATAATGCCTCAAAGAAACGTGGTCTTGTGGTGATGGAATGCTATGACAATCCATATTGTAGCTTCAATATGGATTGTCATGGCATTCCATCACCAGGAGACCACATTTATTTGAGGCATTATATCAAACATTTCACTATGCTACCATATTTTTCATACCTGTCGACCAAAGCATTCTATCAAATAGTTCACTACCTTGCTGCTATGGATAAAATCCTAAAACAAGTTCATTTGAACAAGCTATGCATGCTTGCAAAAAATCTATCAAAGTATAATAGTAAATATGGATTGTCATGGTTTCCAACACCATGGCTAAATAGTAAATATGGATTGTTGAAAAAATCTATCAAAGAATAATTCTAAATATGAATTTTCATTTCATTCCAACACCATGGTCTTGGAATTCCATGACAAACCATAGACAACCTATAGAAACACTTCATTTCCTAGTCTATGGCTTGTCATGGAATTAAAATCACCATGGTGTTGCAATTCCATGACAGTCCATATTTACTATTATGATTTGATAGCAAACACCCAATGTTTTCCAACAAGCATATACATGCACAATATGATTGCAAGTTAGAAAAAATAGTGTGAGGTGAGTATATGTCTACCAAAACATAGTGGTAACCCAAAGATAAGAAAACGTACACATAAATAGTTCATTTCCTTGTCTATGGATTGTGATGGCATTCCAATCACCATGGTGTTGCAATGTCATGACAATCCATATTTACTATTATGCTTTGATAGTAAACACTTGATGTTTTCCAACAAGCATATACATGGATAATATGATTTCAAGTTGGAAAACACACTGTGAGCTGATTATATGTTTGTGAAAACATAATGGAAACCCCTATATAATGAATCATACATAGAAACAATCCATTGCTTTGTCTATGGCTTTTCATGGCATTCAAACCCACATTGTGTTGGAATGCCAAGATATTCCATATTTACTATTATGCTTTGATAGTAAAAAAACATTTTTTTCCAAAAACCATATTAATTAGAATGATCACAAACTAGAAATGAGCCCCACCCAAATTGTAATAAAAGGCCTTTAAAAATTCCCTTGTTATAAAGAGGGCAGCCCAGTGGTTACTGTTCAATTGGGATTGTTTTAGTTTATAGTTTTCTCTTGCTTTAGTTCCAATTGGTATGTGATAGATTTATTGTTGTTTCTATTTTCATTTTTCCTTTCTTTGGACAGTTAATATGTATCTTAATTAGATGGATACTATGTAGTTGTACTAGTTATGGCTATTTTTTTCTCATATCCATGATTCTCTATATTTTTCTCAACAACTTTAAATCAATAAAAAACTATGATATGCAATTATTGAAATAGAAAACTTTCACCAATGAAAATTAATGTTAGAATCAAATGTATAGAATTAAAAAAGGAAATAATATGTATTATGAAAATTCTACAACATAAATCCATTAAGTCAATACTACAATAGACCAAACCTGATATCAAGTTGACCTTTCATTAGAGAATTTCCTAAGTTATATCCTCAATCATAACCATGGCTTCAAACGGTCTCTACCAGATTATACTCTAAATAGTCATTGTATCATCCATATCACAAGAAACTCATTTCTATGAAAAAAGATAAAACAAGGTTATCATATATCATAAAAACAAATGGAACTTATATTTTAAGGATTTCTTCTATCAGGCTATGGAAAGCTATTTTTTTTGGCATGTAAAATAAGATCATAATTGGGAATTAGTAGCATATAGCCGTATTAAATAGTAAATATTTATTCTAGTGTATACCCTCGTGTATGGAAATATTGGATATGTGTATTAAGTTGAAGCTTAGAATACCTATAGATTATCCTAGTTTGAGCTCATCATTACTTTAAATTCAAACTCCATATCGATACAACAAAGAAAGTAAATTATAAGCTATGATGTCTAAATTGCATATTTGTATTCTAGATTTACAAATTTGTTCTAGAAGTTCAAAAAGGATATATGCAACAAATGGTGCATTTTTTGGAAAAGTGAGGGAAGAAAATTATTTAAATTGGTTTATAAATGCAGCTGACACTAGATCCTATAATCATTTTGCATGCATGGCATAGAGAGGAAATAACAATATCAAGAAAAAATAATGTAAACTAACCCCATAAAGTGGCATATTTATTCAAAATACTAATCATTTCATTCTAATGTAAGAAATGAATCAAAATACTGAAGACAATATTTCAATATTACCAAGGAGGATATGGGTTGCTTCCCAATTCTTAGCCCATAAAATTGTAGAGTTATCACAATAAACTAATAGCAATACTAATCTTGTCATTCTAATACAAGCAATAAAAATAATAATGAAAATGGTCTTTTAATCTTACCTGATCACTATGGGTTACCTTGTAGTATGCAAACCCCCAAAAAAGAATAAAAATGTAATAGAATGACAACATTGAAGTGCACAATAGAAAATGCACTTCTAACAATAATTATGGTATGATGCATGGAATCTTATGTAGTACAATGTGCAATGGATTATTGTTGTTAGGTTTAATAAAACCATAGAACATAAAATATCTACAACACTCTAAAGTAGATGGTAAAATACATACAAGATAATGGATAGTATGATTGCAAGTTGGAAAACACAGTGTGAGGTGAGTATATGTCTGCCAAAACAGAATTGCATGCCATAGATAAGAAATCATAGATAGAAATAGTTCATTGCCTTGTCCATGGCTTGTCATGTCATTCCAATCACCATTGTTTTGGAATTCCATGACAATCCAGATCTACTATTATGCTTTGTGTAGTGTCAAAAAAGGATCCTTTGACATTGTTCACACTCGTTTGGGTCATCCTTCTAGAATTTGGCTTAATGTTTCCTTTATTTAGAGTTGTAATGTGGATAAAATATTCACATTAGGTCTTGGGCCCTTGTGAAATAATGAAATTTAATGGTGCCTTGCAAAAGTGTTGTGAAGTTTTGTAATACACTTTCACACTTTTCTAGGGTTTTATCAACCTAAACATAATTTTAATCATAATTAATATTAACCTTTCCTTATTTGGAGTGTTGTAAAGTGTTGTAAGACACTTTCACATTCCTCTAGGCTTTTCATTAATAATTTGGGATTTCTTATGCTTTAATTGGCCCTATTTTGCAACCACAAGCCTCATTTATTGCACCTTTTTGAGGGTAATCCCAACACCAACTAGTAACCAATCACAATTCAGGTGTTCCTTGGGTCAATGAGTCCTGTGTGACCAAAATTCAAATTTAAATCAAATTTCTTGCAGGATTTTATTCTCCTAGATCTAATGTCAGCTTGTAGTGTTGTAATTTTTGGAATTCTTGCATAATTAAGTATAAATACAAGCTTCTTTCACTCATTTTCTCCTAAGAAGCATTCAAGTATTCATGTCCTAGCATTCAAGAGTTCACAAGAACATTTGAGCATTCACAAGAGCATTGAAGGAATTTCAAGGGCATATTATCAAGCATTTGAGAACATTCTTCAAGTGTCTTTCATCATGTCAAAGTTTACTTACATCATGTTGTTTTAGAGCTAACAATTTTGTGATGTAGGATTTGTGTTTCAAGCAAGCATTGCATTCAAGATCAATCAACATCAAGCAAGAGTCCAAGTCCACATCCATTGGAGCCATTACTTACATGATTGTAGCATCTTATTGCAAGGATTTAGTGAGTTGCAATATTGCTATTTGTTCATTCATCATTCTATTTCAAGGTTTAATTACAAACAAGGGGTTTTCCTAAGGAAAAACCCTATTCAATAACCCCCACAACATTTTCTCCTCTTCTTATGTGTGATTTGGAAAGCTAGGTTGTAGATTTATCCAGAAACAAAGATGGAGAAAAGAGTTCAAGTTCCTAAAAGTTGTCAAATTTTTCATCAAGCCTTGGAGAAGCTTGGAGAATACATACAGGTGGTATTTTGTAGTTTCGGATCTGGAAACCAATCAGGAAGAATAAAGCAGACCGACAAGCACATAATCCACTTCAAAATTTCTAGAAAATTAGAAATGTATTGATTCACCACTATTGGTGAATGAGTCCCACTATACAGGCCTGAACATGATTTTTATAGATCTGGATACCCTTTTGGCTAAAACCTACTCCTATGCATTTTCTAGAAAACTGGATTGATTTACCTAGCCTAGTGTATGAGTCCCAGTCAACTTCAATAGTAGATTTTTTAGGCTTCTAGACCTCTATTCTACCTTCTTCATTTTCCCAGGTGCACATTTCCAATTTGATAGTTTTGTATTGCATTTTGTTTATCTTTCTAGGTAATTTAGCATTTTTTTGCATTTCACATTATGTTTTCCAACATTTTCATTTCCAAGTTTACACTTCATGGTGAACCCCTCATTGGTTATCATCCAATCCCTAGAACCTTCCCTTTGCTAGATTTCAATCTCCTTTACATTGAAATCTCAAGGGTTTGTTCTTCTGTGAAAGACTAAAAAATTGGTCATTCTCCTTTTAGGTCCAAAACCCTAGAAGTGAATGAAAGCACCTGCCACATTTTTCATCATTTCATTTTGGTGAACCTAGATTTAGGACATCATAATTTTTATTTGGAGTGCATTTACATCCTGGATTTATCTTGCATTAACATTGCATTAGGTTTTGCATTGGTTAATTTACATTCTAGGATTTGAAAATTTTTATTAGTGAAAAAATCATTTAGATTACATTTTTGCACTTAATTTCATTAAAAAATAGTAAAATTTTGCATTTGCATCTCTAATTTGCATCGAAAAACATAAAAAGCATAAAATTCAATTAAAAAAAATATATATTTTTTTAAAATTAGTACCTAGAATCATTCGCCACCTTGC
The DNA here is from genome assembly GCA_007258455.2 of Sequoia sempervirens. Lineage (NCBI taxonomy): Eukaryota > Viridiplantae > Streptophyta > Pinopsida > Cupressales > Cupressaceae > Sequoia > Sequoia sempervirens. Next base: position 12,331,959 of record VDFB02000009.1, read on the forward strand.
GTGAATCATTTCCATTCCATATTTTTCATTGCATTTTCTAGCATTTATGGTTCAATTTTTGAGTTTCTACTTGTTTCTACATTTCAGTTTTACTTTCCAGAATTTCAGTTATAAGCAATTCATTCTTGTTAGCTTACATTTCATTTGCATTCACCCTACATTTAGTATCCTTTGCATAAGTGTTTGGTGTCCTATTGCTAATACCTTAGTGAGAAGAAGTTTGAGACTTATGCCATCCCATGATAGCACAATCATTGTGCATCTTGGGTTATCTAGAGATTCCACTCCTAGTATTAACACTTATACAATAGGCATGGATAACACCCCTAGCAAATCTTTCCCTTTAGATTGCATGGAAGTTGAAACAAGGAATGATAACATCCTAGAAGAAATCATGATTCACATTCATGAGGATCTAGTAAACTTACAACATCAAATAAGTCTTGAAAACAGTTTAAAAACTGCAATTCCTACAATAGTAAATATTCATCACATGGTTGAAAGTGAATATGACCTTGATCTTGTAAAAAAAATAGTGCAAATTTTTGGAAAGCATCTTCCCACAACCACTATTTTTCCTTTACCCACAAGCAATGTTACAAGCGAAGGAGGAACTCAAATTCGTCCTCCCACAACCATAGCCTCAATCCCCACCTATACCAATCCTTAAGTCACAACAACAATGCAACAACTTAGTAATGTGATTCCTTCCCTAGGTATTCCTGCTAGCATCCCTAGTTCCTATGTGGCATCACAAGTTATATCTCCTATCTTACCACCTATAATAATTCCATTCACTTATCCTTTAAACACATACACTCCATCACCACTTTCACTTCCATCTAATACCACAAGCAATGACCCTTTCATAGCACAACTATTCCAACTGGTTTCATCCCTTCAAAAGAAAATTTCTACCATCAACCAAAACCAAAATGGCCCACCTCCATATTATGTCAAAAGAATCCCTTTATCCTTGGAGATATTGTGAAAACCGATGCCACAAGGTGTAGAGGTGCCTAGCTTTAAGAAGTATGGAGGTAAGGTAGATCCTTCTAACCATCTTAATTCCTACATTTCCTTATGTAGTGACTTTTTCCTTGACTTTAAACTCTTAGCAAAAGTTTTTCCTAGATCCTTGAGAGATACTACCTTGGAATGGTTCTCTTCCTTGCTGAAAAACTCAATTTGTTACTTCAATGAACTTTTTGAGTCATTTGTAAACCATTTCCAAGTGCATATGACTCCCAAGATGACCCTGGACGATTTGATGAGACACAATCAAAAAGAGGATGAAAAGGTAATTGATTTCATCTCATGCTATCAATCACTTTATTCCCAAATCGATGTCAAGGTTCCTAACCCCCACCTTAAAAATATGTTCATAGAAAACTTAAAAAGTAAGATTCAAGGCAAGATAACCATGATGAAATTCCCATCCTTCATGCACCTATACACTACCCTCCATGATTATCAAAATTCGATTAGTAGTCGTGATACAAGGTCCACTTCTAGCTGAATTGAGAAAATATGAACCAACGAACCAAAAAAATTTCAAACCTTTTAGAAAACAAAATAAAGGGTTCCTTCAATTCAACCCCCCTCAATAACCAACTCAAAATTTCAAAAACCAAGTAGTTGTTGTCAAAACCATGGTGCCCTTTAGTTATGGTGAGCCAAAAATACAATTCACTCCCTTACCCAATAACCTTCATAACACAATGTCCCAACTGCTAGAACAAAAAATGATTACCTTTCCACCCATCAAAACCCTTGATCCTAATAATCCTTTACCCCCAAGCTTCAGATCTAATGCTTATTGCCACTATCACCGATAAAATGGGCATGACACAGAACATTGCAAGCATCTTAAACATCTTTTATAAGACCTCATTGATTATGGCTGTCTATCCATTGGAGGTGTTAGCGATCAAGGAAATAAGTCTTTTGCCCCTCCTAACCAAAATTTTCAAATTCTTACCAACCCAATGCCCAAACATATATTTCATTTGTGAAAGCTAGTGAAACTACAAAGAATGATGTGATAAATTTTGATATAGATGATGAAAACAATGCTTCTATTTTAAATAATGCTATCAATGTAAATCCTATGGATGAAATGATATAGGCGATAGGTGTCATCCCTTGTAAGGGCTATCCTAAGAGTCCTCTTGAAATTTATTTCTCCTCTAAGGATATAATTAAACATTTTCCCGATGGTCCTCTCTACATAGCCAACCAAATCTAAGATAAGCCCACTAATTAGATACTAATAGATCTCACCTATGGAGAGAATGTGATCACTGAGGAATTCCTACTTTTGTATGAACTCTATCAAGATGAATATGATAGACCAAAAGCATGGATCAAGACACTTAATGGCTTTGCATGCCCTATGATAGGATCAATCACCCTACCATTGCAAATAGGACCAAAAATATTAGATGCCACATTCTCCATCATCCCGCAGTCAGACCAATTTCATGTGAAGCAATGCCACCTATGGATTTTCTCCATGAAATCTATCCCTTTGGTTGTGCATAAATTCTTAATGTTTCCCTTTGACAATGAGATATTCATTGCTCACCATAGTGGCTTTAGTCCCTTGTCATCTAAACAAAACTTTCTCTAGATTCCTTTCGGCCCACTATAGCACACTAGGCAATTAGCAACTAAAATAGCACCAAAATTTAGTGCATTTGAGTTCATCAATTGGACACATCTCATGGTGCAAAATTTGGTGCTAAAGAACATGTTCACTTTGGCACCAGATTTTGCACTATTTTTTCTGCTAGATTTAATGCCCACTTTAGCACTAGATTTTGTGCAATAAAAATGGTGCAAGCAATAACATTGCCTTAAGCACCAATAATAGCTATGGGAAATGAGACTAATTTAATGCCAAAAATTATAGCGCCTAAATTAGCACCCAATTTGGCTTCCATTTTTGCTTCCATATTTGCTCCTAGTCGTTCTTCCTATTTTTCTTCTGGTATGACATAAAAAATATCTTTTTTGGCTTCCTAATTGACGCCAAGTTTTACTTCCAATATGGCATCCTTTGTTGCTTCTAGTTTTTCTTCCATTATGATGTCCTTTGTGGTATTAGTTTGGCTTCTGATTTTGCTTCTAGTTTTGCTTCTTGTGTTGCTTCTAGGTTTTCTTCCAGTTTTGCTTCCCATTTTGCTTCTAGGTTTTTTTTCATTTTTGCTTCCATTTTTGCTTCCATCTTTGCTTCCACTTTTGCTTCCAATTTTGCTTCTAGTTGTTCTTCCAGTTTTTCTTCCAAATTTTCTTTCGATATAACGCTGCTTGTTGTATCTAGATTTTCTTCCATTTTTGCGTCTTTTGTTGCTTCTAATATGGATTGTATTATTGCATCTATTGTTACTTCTAAAATTTCTTCCATTATTACTTCTTTATTTGCTACATGAACTACTTCTATTTTTTCTTGCTAGATAACGCCAAGTTTTTCTTCCAAGATTGCTTTTGGTTTGCTTCTAGTTTGGCTTCCATTGTTGCTTCCTTTTTTGCTTCTAAAAATGCTTCTTTTTTTACTTCCATTTATTAATTTAATATGTTTTATTTTAATTTAATTAGTTAAGTATATCATTCCTATAAATAAGTCATATCATTATAGAGTAAGTAATTTAATTATTTAACTCATATGATTAAATAACTATATAATTATTATAACATGATCATCATCTATAATTAAAGCAAGTGATTCAAGTATCTATAATTTAATTGAATTTGACAACATCTATCCTGAGCAATAAATTAAAATCATCATACGTAGTAAATATCCATCTAAAAATCATTGACCACTTTTAATATATATAAATTGACAAGTCAATACTGATAAGATCATCATCATATATAACTAAAACAAGTGAATGTCAAATATTCCAGTAGATCAATAACATGTCAAAATGATACATGTCCAACATTCGACATAAGTCAAAATAATACACATGTACAAATGATATATGTAAACATGATAAAATTATGTAACTCAAATTGATACAAGTCTAGATGACACATGTCCAAATGATACAAGTGAAAATGATACATGTCAATATTATACAACTCAATAATATGGTACTGTAGGCCGTGAAAATGATACATATGATAGTAACCATGAAAAGAGGCATCATAATGATATATCAACAATGATCCATGATGCATTCTATATGATCATGAATGTCACTGGCTACTACTAGCAACTGCCTCATCATCATGATCACCATCATGATCATGATCATCTTCATCATCATTGCCATCAGTCTCGATGTCTTCCATATCTATATCACCATCACCCTTTGCCATGCCATTTGTATCGACATAACCAATATTTTCTGGATCTATATCATGATGACCCATGTTCTACAAAAAAATAAAATGAAAACAAAAATTTATTATTTATTTCATGCAATAATTTATTTTTCTATTATATATCTAATATTACAACATATGAGACAAAACCATAATCATATTATATCATATCAAAGTGCACATAACATAATAAAATTTCAAAAGAGTTACAACTAATATGTCATTCCAATGATCTAAAACATGCAACAATTCTAACAAACATTAGTAAAGATCATAAAAAAAATTGTTATACAATTTAACTATCAACTGTAAATTTTACTGTGCCAACCCTTTGAATTTTGTGTTATATATGATTATATTTTCCTCAAAGATACTTTGAGAGTTAACTGGTCTATATATCTTCTTCTCCTATATTTCAAAATTTGATATTTTTCTAGGACATTTTGGCATTGTAATATGCTTTAAAGTTTCTTTGAGAATTAACTAGTCTATATGTCCTTGTATTTGAGAGTTAACATTTATGGTTTAGTTTTTTATTTGTAAGCAAGCTATGACATGAAACAATACTTGAGCATACAAAGAATAGTTCTTAAGGAGATTTTGTACTTCAATTATACTATTTTTAAGTGACCTTTTCATGTATATAATCATATCATGTTCATGTATGCTAATATAAGGCAACTATCAAGGTAGTTCAAAGAGATGGCCCTAAATTTTTTCATCTTACAAATTCTACAAGAACATGAATATGGATTGAATTTCGAGAGTCTAGTTTAAATTTGAATTCAAGAAATAAAAAAATTGTGAAGGTTGGAATGGCTTTTAATGTATCACTTGGGTTTGAGAATTTACAGTTGTAGACTGGTAACCTCAAAACATAGAATTATTCATTGCTCCTTGCTGAAATTGTGGTTGTTAAGGATAAAGGGTCTGAAAATACAATTGGGGTTAGATCCAAAGTGTACACTGATGTTGTATACTCATTTAACGATGATGATGAAGAAGAAAAAGTGAAACAGAAACCCAAGGCTGAGGTAAATGGAGGAGAATCAGGAATCTCCAAGGAAACCTTACAATCTGATAATTAGGAGATGAATAAAGAAGAGGAACACTAACAATACCAAGTAGAACTTGCAAGGAAAAATAATGAGGAGAATGTAAGAAGATTAGTTGTAAGGGTCATTGGTACAAGAGATGGACATGAATCTTTCAATCCATCCACTGAGATGGTTTCCTACAAAAATGTGGATGATATCCTCGTTTCTAGAGAGCTCATGATTTAGGTTGATATGAAAAATGATGTTGTTCTAGTACCCATATATGACATGATGGTTCCATTTCATGTAGCTACCATCAAGAGTATTACAAGGCAAGAATATGGAGGGAATTCTTATATAAGGATAATTTCCAATGTTCCAGGTACCAGCTTTAATTCCAACTACATGCCAGCATTGAAATTCCCTAGTAGTATTTATGTTAAGGAAATTTCCTTTTGATCCAAGGATTCAAAGCACATCAACCATGTGGTACAAATGATTAAATCCCACAAATGATCTATAGCAATGAAAGACTCTAAAAAGGTAGAGAGAGCTACACTAGTGACTTAGGAGAAACTTTAGCTTTCAAAAACAAAGCCAATTAGGTTGGAAGACTTGTGGATCATGCCATCATTTAGTGGAAGATGAAGAAAGATGACTGGAACTCTAGAGGCCCACCATAATGGATTTTGGTATTCAACAATGAGAACATAAGAGAGATCTGATATCATGTATCGAAACATTAAGCATGCATTCTTCCAACCAATGGAGAAGGAGATGATTACTTTGCTTCATTTTCATTTGCATAACCATATCATGGTGTGGGAACCAAGAAGACCAAGCATGTCCAGTTTTATGTGGAGGTAATGGATTTGGTCCAAAATTTAGGAGGGGAAAGAAGGTTAATGTATGATCATGATGAAATTGAGGAAGAATAGCAAGAGAGGGATAGGAAAAATAAAATCAATGCAGAGTTTCAAGGATTTTTCAAGTGAGTAAGAGAGCTATGGGAGCTACCTCATCTAAAATGTTTTGAACAAGAGTTTGATATACCATTTAGAGAGCTTGGTTTTCATGGAGTTCCTTTCAAAGCCTCTTATTTTATTATTCCTATGGTAAACTATTTGGTAGAGTTTGTGGAATTACCTTTCTTAGTAATCACTATTAGTGAGAATGAGATTGTTAATCAATTAGTTGCTAATTTCCTATAGCAATGAAAGAGTTTGAAAAGGAAAAGAGAGCTACACTGGTGACTCAGGAGAAACTTCAGCTTTCAAAAAAAAATCCAATTAGGCTGGGAGACTTGTGGACCATGCAAAAATTTGGTGGAAGAGGAAGAAAGATGAATGGAACTCTGGGGGCCCACCATAATGGATTTCAGTATTCAACCATGAGAGGAGAAGAGATAGCTGGTATCATGTATCAAAACATTAAGCATGCATTCTTCTAGCCAGCAGAGAAGGAGATGATTACTTTGCTTCATTTTCATTTGCATAAGAATATCATGGCATGGGAACGAAGAAGACCAATGATGTCTAGTTTTATGTGGAGGTAATGGATTCGGTCCAAACTTTAGGAGGGGAAAGAAGGTCAATGTATGATCTTGATGAAATTGAGGAAGAACAACAAGATGGGGATAGGAAAAATAAAATCAATATAGAGTTTCAAGGATTTCTTAAATTGTTTGGTAGAATTGGTGGAATTACCTTTCTTAGTAATCACTATTAGTAAGATTGAGATTTTTAATCAATTAGAAATTAATTTCCTATAGCAATGAAAGAGTTTGAAAAGGTAGAGAGAGCTACATTGGTGACTCAGGAGAAACTTCATCTTCCAAAAATGAACCCAATTAGGCTAGAAGAGTTGTGGATTAGGCCAACAAATGGTGGAAGAGGAAGAAAGATGATTGGAACTTTGGATGCCCACCATAATGGATTTTGGCATTCAACCATGAGAGCAGAAGAGAGATATGATATCATGTAACAAAACATTAAGCATGCATTCTTCCAGCCAACGGAGGAGATTATTACTTTGATTTATTTTCATTTGCCTAACCATATCATGGTGTGGGAACCAAGAAGACCAAGGATGTACAATTTTATGTGGAGGTAACAAAGTGGTCCAAAATTTAGGAGGGGAAAGAAGGTCGATGTACGATCTTGATGAAATATAGGAAGAACAACAAGAGCGGGACAAGAAAAATAAAATCAATGTAGAGTTTTAAGGATTTGTCAAGTGAGTAAGAGAGCTATGGGAGCAGCCTCATCTAAAATATTTTGAACTAGAGTTTTATATACCATTTAGAGACCTTGGTTTTCATGGAGTTCCTTACAAAGCCTCTACTTTTATTGTTCCTATGTTAAACTATTTCATAGATTTCGTGGAATTACCTTTCTTAGTAATCACTATTAGTGAGATTGAGATTGTTAACCTTGAGAGAGTAGGAATTGGGAAAAAGGCATTTGATATAGATATTGTTTTCAAAGACTTCAAGTGGGATGTACTCTGCATTGATGCCATTCCTTAATCTTTGCTTTATGGCATCAAGGAATGGCTAAACTCCATGGATATAAAGTATTATGAAAGCAAAATGAACATGAATTGGTAGCCAATTTTGAAGACTATTATTGATGATCCAGATAAATTTATTGAAGATGGTGGTTTGGAATTTTTTAATATGGAAGCAAGTGATTCTAATTCTGATAATTTAGAAGACTCAGATCAAGGATTTGAACCCTCTAATGTAGAAGAGGAATCAAAATTAGATGAGGAAGGTTCAAAAGATGAATCTCTTGTGGATTCAAATAAGGATGAAGAAGAATAATATTCTGAAGAGGAGGAAGGTAAAACATGGGATGAATTAGAAGATAAATCCATAAATGAAAATAAGGAAAAAGGAGACGAGTCTGACAGTGAAGGGGAAAGGTGGCAATAAAAGGTAAAAGCTATAGGGAAGTCTCAGGCACTTTATATTAGAGATTCAAGAGGAATTCCTTCCAAGAGGCATAAAGTCAAATGAATTGAGTTCATCTACATCCTCCTACTATTTATTCATTCACATAAATGGTTCAACTATTTATACAAATGATGCATATATGTTAACTTGATCAGTGTTGTTACTTCGGTAGTTTAACTTCTATGACAACCAACCATTAGGCCATTGTGTGCAGGAGAACGTTTGTGTTTTTAGTTAGCTTTTTTGGATAACTCTACTAGGTGTTAAGGACATTCCATTTATCTTTTGAATGTTAAGAAGTCTAGTATTACATGCTTATCTATGTTGATCAAGTCAGGTTGTGTGTTTTCTACTATTGATTTCTTTATTTATGGATGTTTTTAGCTTGGAAGATAGGAATTTATTTCCTTTAAAAAAAATTGATGGACGAATTAAGTGGCTGGTTAGCTATGCCAAGTGATGTAGACTACAAGGATGTGTTAGATCTATAAGATTCCAACCAAGATGCATCAAAAAATTCTTACATGCTAAAATAATGGCACCATCGTGAGGAAGGATGGAAAAGATGAATGTGGATCACTTAGTAGAATGGCAACATGAATTCAAGGAAGCACTCCTTGAGATACCATGTTTGAGAGAAAAGAAGATAAATCAAATAAACATGGGAATAAGTTACTCAAATGATACAAATCATAACTTAAATGAGGACACTTAAGATATATCAAAAGACCATGGTCATTAATTAAAAGATACGATGAAAATAAGGCATGAATGTCACCCATTCCTCTTTAAGGAAAACAATATTTTTTTCTTCAACATAAAATAATGGGACAATTGAGTGGGATCTAGGGATAACAGAGAAGCACTTTAGAACTCATCCTACATATCAATAAACAACTCAACACAAGAAATGAAAATTTACATATTAACACAACAATAGCCAACTAAGTTATTGAAGGTCAACTATTGATACCTCACTCCCCATTCAGATTACAAAATTGACCCAATTTTTGCTTTGTAACTTTTCCTTTTCAAATTTCTTTGGATGTCGGCCATATTTCTCCTCCTATTAGAACATGGCACATGGAATAGTTAAACTAATTAATATACAGTCATTTACTTTTTCCTAGGAAATAAAAAAATATCATTTAAGTATATTAAATATACTTACAAATGTACAAATCAAGGCTTGTAAACCTTTATGGCCACTGTGATGCATGGCATGAAGTTTTTCAAGCCTAGCCTTAGAGGCCTTGTCCTAAAACATATACTAATTCAATTTGATTATGCACAAATAAAATTTAAAAATATTTTAATAAATTTGATATAATCTTATGAGAAAATTCAAATACCTACATACTCTCCTCACCGGACTTCCTCTGTACACTAGACTTCCCATATGCTTTTACAAGATCTTTCCATACTTTCACACTTACATCAATTGGCCTTTTTTTTGGCCTTTCTTTGAGCTTTAGCTCAGGAGGGAGTTTTTTTATCTTCTTTGTTTGGTTGCACCAAAATCTCTTCCAGTTTTGAGACATTTATAGCTTACCTTCTTCATAGACCAACTTGTGCCAAATTTAGTCTCCATGTCATGGATAATTTCTTTTTGTAAGTGCATGGGTATCTTTGAGAATGGAAAAAGTAGATGTTCTTTGAATCGTTGAAGGAATGATTCCTTCAACCTATTCACAAGCATTTTTCCAGCATCTGCCATTTTGACTTCCCTTGAAACCACATCATATTTTATCTTGGTATCATAGCTACAAATGCAAGATGCAAAATATGACATGGTGGAAGAATTCTATGTCCCAAGAGTTGTTGGGACAGTGGAAGTATCTAGTCCCTATTCCACATTCCTAGACTTTACTATTATTGATTTCCTCCTGGATCTTTTGCTCGATCTATAACTTCTTGGGGAATCAATTGATTCCCTTTGACATGGTTGATTTGGTTGCAATGTTTGAGGGGATTCACTAGATCATTTTTCTATGTATCTAGCAAGAATTTTCAAGTCCAAAATATCCAATTTTTTCACTGCCTCTACCCCCAATATGGAAGCCAATGCCTCTTTATCTTTGTAAGTCTCATGTCCCTATATATATAATAAATTTATTCTTTTAAATTTAAAAATAAAAAACTAAAAACTAAAACTTAAAAAAATAATGGAAACATTTACAAATCTATAAATTGACAATGAATTACCTCATTGTGGCTAGAGTCTACTCCCTTTTCTCTCTTCCCTCTATTGCTTGACATTTTGAGGTGACCTAGGGCAAATTATTTTCATCCAGTCTATGGAGGCAGACAAAGTATACACTGTCAGGTATGAAGTTTTTTTTCCAGTTTGTGGTATGAAAGTTTTACCTTGAATGACTCTATTTATAGATTCAAATTCCTACAAATCAATTACTTGCATGCCTATATAGAATATAAATATATTTGAAAGGATATAAATATATAGAAAATGAAACAAATGTATTGTAAAATAATCAATGCTCGTGCATCTGTATAGAATGGTAAAATTTTGGGGATAAAAGGGGCTTGAAGTGTGGTTTTATTGAGAGTTAACACAGATAAGTCCCATGCTCGTGTCACATCTGCTAATTAGAAAGAAAATGAATGTGTGTGCACAATCAATTTGAAACCACAATATCATTGGTCTATAAAAGAATAAGTGAAAATTAGTAATAGCTAATTTAAGCCTGAAAGTATCACAAATTTTAGGAAATGATCTATTATTCATCTATCATGTCAAAATACCTATCTCCTCGTATTGTCTTGACCAACCTCTGTTCCCATGAGCCCTAGCTATAATGGGGTAGATGCAATTTAGAGTTGTCTTGAAAGCACTCGACTACTTTTTTAGGAAGGAAGCAAGAAAGTTGTCTTCAAAGAAAGGTATGGAAGGAAGGCCCAAGAAATTAAACTAGAATCTAAAATCTTGGGATGGGAGTGATAAGTAAACTGAGGCATTGGGGTTTCAAAAACGCATTCACTACTCTCAGATACAGAGGAAATAATTCAATGTCTACAATTTTACCCTCCTTTGCAACCACATGAGACTTGAACAATTTTCCTGTAAAAAAAAAATTATTCACAACCATTTCTTCACAATCCTCTCCATTTAATCCAAAAAAAATTATTTTTGGGAATGAAAAGAACAAATTGTAACCTTACCTATGGTGTCGCAAACTAAATTGAATTTTTGATCTACTTGCTTCTAACCCTCCTTCATGTTGGTTTTCCCTTTTTCCTCCTCTCTTCCTTTGCACGATATTTTTCTCCTGTCATCTCTTCCTTGACGTAGGAAGTTTTTTAATTTTTTTTTTTATTCAATAGTCGGCGCTATAATCAATGTAATTAATTCTGACTTTAGGGCTGACTTTTATCCCTAAATGTGATCTATGTGGGGTGCCAAATGCAGTGTAAAGTGCGCCTAATTTAGCATCTAGCAATACAAAATGATGTATTTTTCTTGCAATTTGATAAATAAATTGATTCTAAATTGACTTCATCTTCATATGTTCCAAGGGAGCAATCATGGTTCCCTATTTTATCTATTCCTTATCCCATGTCAATTTTGTGGGTGCAAAAATAATAGAGGTTAGATTTCTAAACTTAGAAATGACCCCTAAAATTTTAAATTTAAATTTAAATGGGCTCATGTTCACCCTATACAACTAGACGAGCCATCTAAAGTGTGAAATATTTCAAATTGCATGTTACAGATTTGTATAAAAGGACAATCCCTAATTCATTACTATCATCTTAGATATAGGGATTATTGGGGAATTATGAAAAATCATCCATGAGAACTAAATCATTATCGTGTGACATTGACATTGCATCAACATCCTATGTGTATTACATGCTTCCTAGAGAGATTTGAGCTCTATTTGTCAACATTCCACGTGATAAATTTTTGTGAAGAGAAATTTTTTGTAATGTCCTTATTTTTTTCATAGTGTCTTAATGAAAAATGATCGTATGAACAAGATAATTTCAGCAATATTCTCTTGGTGCATAGCTATTATGTGACTATTGTCATTTTTGTGTATTACATGATCCAAAGGAGGCCACAGAGAGAGGACATGGATGACATAGATCTACTAAATTGCAAAGAGGAAAGTGGGTGGAAATAGATATGACAATGAAATCTATAGATACAATAGAGGTAAGAAGAGAAAACAACCTCAACCAAAGGAGGAAGGTATTTATGAATTCACAAATGCTCCAACATAGAGGAGATAAAGTCCTTTTTTTGTCCAGGAGGCCTCTAAGGTCAAAATTATTGATTGAAAATGTACAAGAATGGTGATTAAATGTGATTATGTGATCAAGGGAAAATTTTGAAAATTAGGATGGCCAAAACATGATATCGATATGTCAAATATATGACTAAAGTGGGATTTTGTGTTGTATAGAATATTTGTTGAAATGATACAATTGGTGTACTAAACATTCTTTACTATGTTGTGTATTATAGGGGCAAGACAAGGCCATGGTAACAGATCATATCATATCAAATGAGGACACAACGAATGAAATGGGACATTAGGTACTCAAATTTTGTCTTAACTTAGGAAAAAATGATCTGATGGCATGTTGTGAAATGTCCATATTTTTTCACAGTATTATTAAAATTTATAATGTATTATCCAATCTTGACATAAATTAATGCATATTGTTGATTATTTTAGATGGAGATTGGAGCAATTGTAGAGCTTGAGCGTTCAACTAGCAAAAGAAGAAGATATGTACATGGTCGTAGACCTAAAAAATGTTAAATCACATGAAGGATAGTGGATGGAAGAGGATATGACAATGGATCATGTAGAAACAACAAATGATTGCATTGAACAAGAGGTTGAGCGGGACTATAGTACATGGGATGAATACTTTGAGAAAATTGTTGTTTGTGGATTTTTTGTATGTTGTGGAAAGAAAAAAATCAAATGAGAAATTATATAAAGACATTACATATATGATGAGCTTCCAGTTGGTATTAGGCCTCCTAAAATAGATTCAAACATAATAGGAATTGTGGTAAGGAATTTTCCAATTTGATATAAATAACATGTAAAATTTATTTAACATTGTTTTATATTATTTCTATAACTATTTTTTTTCTTAATGGATACTTGTAGGATAAATTTATTGGTTTAAATTTTCATGGATCATCAACTTCTAGCCTAGAGGGAAATGATAATTTATTAGATGATACATCTAACAAAAATATGTGCCAATATACTAGCTCAGAAGATGAGGAATTGATGAAAACAAGTAACTGAACAAGAACCAGTTTGAAGATGCATAACTTGCTTAAAGATAGGGGGAAGGAGGACTACATACCCTATGAGAATTAATGTGATGGATATGATGACTTTCCCTTGAGTTTGAGATCAATTTACAAAGAGACATTTGACCATTGACTATATATATTGTGCTTGGCCTAGTGATCAACAACTACCTAGAGGTTATGAGGTGTTTTAGTTTTTGGGATAGAGCAACATAATACAACCCTCAAATATTCATGGAGTTAATCTAGGCCTCTTTATTATCCAAAATGTACTTTTTGGATCTAAACATAGAAACAATTCAAAACAAACATACAAGCCTAGCATGTTAGCATATGGTCTAAATTTGAATATGTATACACGTCATCTCCAATTGGAAAGTGGAAAAGAAATGAATAGAGGTTATCTTATGCATATAGATGGATGTGCATACACAGAAAAATATTACAGGATTTATAAATAGTAGTATGATAAGGGACCCTACTGTAAGACCTAATTGTCAATTTGTTAAGGTTATAAATGATAAAGATGGAGATATAGAAGGAGAGGTTGATAGATTGATAATGGTTGAGGCTATTATGGACCCTACCATTGGGGATGAGTTATTGATTGATTAACCCTTCTTAAAAAAAACTCTTGCATGAAAGAAAAGGGAAGAACAAGGTCTCCCTAAGGATTTTCTTAAGGGAAGAAAACCAAAGAATAATAAATGAGTGTGGACTGATGTTTTATAAACTATGTTGTCAAACTTGTGTTTTATTTAAATTATTGTATAAAAAAGGTAGTATATAAAATAATGTTCCATTATTCAATTGATGTACATATGTTTATACAATTTTAATTTTAATTTTTTAAGCCATATTTTTTTATATTTCATTGAAATTGTTACATTTATGATTTATCCAACTATTTTCAAACATTAAATAATTCTTGCATTTTTTGATAGGTAGAAGATGTTGATGAAACACATACTAATACCCATGATCCAACTAGGTTATTAAGATTTGGACGGGATGATCCAAACCATCCTTTAAACAATACCAGGGTGAAAAGAGCAAGATTGAAGAGAATACTACCATATGAGAAATTTGAAGAGCTGATGAGATCCACATACACTAATGACATACCACTTAGCCTTAATGATGATGATGATGATGATAGTGAAAATGTAGTGCATGAAGAAGGATTAAATGAAATACTTACAAGTTTCTTTGGGGATGGAAACAATGATGAAAATAAGGATCATATGGTTGACAGTAATGATGATAGCAGGGGTAATTACCACCAATGTAATTTTGATGATAACAACCTAAAAGACTCCATCAAGCAAGTAGTGAAGACACCCATGTTCAAATCGGGTGCAAGTAGAACCTCAAAATTGGCATGCACATTAATATTATTAGAAATCAAGTCACTATTTGGTTGGTCAGAAAAAGGATTCACTACCCTAATAAAGTGAGTTGAAATATATTTCTTACTTTGCATTTTCAATTGGTGTACATAATTCGTAAACATTCATCAATTTTTATTATATTTCTTTAAGGGGATTTAAAACCATACATTGTATATAAAAAATCCTAGTATAGATTGACTTATCAAACATGTTCATCATAAGTCAAACATTCAATTGATTTAATCTCTAGAAATCTTACAAGGCACTAAAAACTAAAATATTCCTTGAAGAGAATGTGTTTCCATCAACTTGCAGAGAGGCAAGTTTGTTGTTGGTTGAGTTGGGGATTGAATATAAGAAAATTCATTCATGTAAAAATGATTGCATATTATATAGAGATGAATATAAAAACAAGGTAGAATGACCTATATGCAAAGAGAAGAGATATCAGATAGATGTACAAGGTCCTACAGCTCCAAAGAAGGTTTTACGTCACATGCCAATTATACCTAGACTTCAACGAATGTTTCGTTGCAAGTCACTTGCACAATTGATGGACTGGCATGCAAATAACATGAGTAAAGATGGATTCATGAAAATTCAAGCCAACTCCAAATTAATGAAACACATAGAAGAAAAATGGCAAAGAAAATTCAAAGATGAAAACCATAGTCTTAGGTTTGGTCTTGCAATTGATGGAGTATGCCCATTCTCTTTCCTGAGCTCAAATTATAGTATTTGGCTAGTCAGATTGATAGTATACAATATTCCCCATGGATGAGTGTTAGAAAGGAGAACCTTATGTTGACTCTCATTGTTCTAGAAAACATTAAGTTAAAAACATGGATGTTTATCTCGCACCTTTTATTGATGAGATGCAACTGCTATGGAAAGGCATATGAATGTATGACATATCACGTCCTCCATCAAATAGGTCCTTCATGTTGTATGGTGTACTATGTTGGAATATTCATAATTTCCCAGGACTTAGTGTTTGTTCTAGTAAGAAAAAATATTTATATATTTACACTCATAATTTATTTTCATCCTGAGCTATAGATTTTTGGCACCTTACACCTTTCTAGATCTTCTAGGGTTTTTCACCTAAAAGGAGAAAGTACGGCCAAAAATGCTAAGGGTTTCATTCAAATTATGTTATGTATGATGTTATTATGCTTAAATGAAATTATCTAAATGAAATTAAGTGACCTATATGACTAAATTTGAATGCAAAACTAAAGATTTAAGCTATGATGGAAAACACAATGTGATATTCAAAACAATGAAATAAGCTATGATGTTATTATGTATGTTATGTATGATGTTATTATGCTTAAATGAAATTATCTAAATGAAATTAAGTGACCTATATGACTAAATTTGAATGCAAAACTAAAGATTTAAGCTATGATGGAAAACACAATGTGATATCCAAAACAATGAAATAAGAATGAATAAAATGCAGAACAAGAAGAAATGGACTAAATCTGTGTGCACCTGGAGGTCTGATGAAGATTCTAGAATCTATGGAATGTTGTTTGGAATCATAGAAAATCAACAGTGGGACTCATTCGCCCAGGGTGGTGAATTAGTCGTACTTCTAGTGAAAAATTTCAAAAACCAGTTTCTTACTATTAGGATTCAGAATCTAAGAAAACCTAGATTTTCAGTCTTAAGGTGGGACTCATTCAAAATTGGTGGTGAATCAATCCTCTCCCAAAATTTTGAGAAATCAGGAGACAACTCTACAACACCAAATCTGGAAATGTTTGCTTGTCGAGTTGTTGAAGTCAATTCTACAGGAAACAAATATAAAACCTTCTCCAAGCTTGAAAAATAGTTGATTTGACTTTAAGCACCCAACTGACTTGTTGACCACTCTTCAACACCTAAATTATTGTTTGATCTACATACAAAGGTTTGAAAACACATGCAAGAGGAGAAAAATGGTTGAGGGTTAGCAAATAAGGGTTTTCCTTTTTCAAACCCCACTTTGGTAATCAAACCCTTAATGAAATAATGAAATGTAAGAGAATGATAAAAAAATAACATGAAAATTCTCTCAACTTACGAAACCCTTGTTGATGAAAATATGAAGTTGTGTCAATGGATGCTCCAAAATGCTTGAATAATGCTTGATTTGATGTTGTAAGATGCTTGAATGATTGAATGTGATGTGTGATTGAATGCTTGGATGAATCGGGGGTTGAAATGGATGTAAAAACACTTATTTATACAATCTTGTGCCTTAGTAACCCATTAACACCTCGTCATAGGCCAACATCAAGTGATTTTGAATAAAAACCCAAAAGAAAATTTAAAAAAAAATTGAATTTGGAGCCAAGGGGGACTCATTCGCCATCCATGGCGAATGGGTCCCACCTAGGACTTGAAAATGGGTGTCAATAATTAAGTCATGTTTAATGTTATTTATAAGGTTTACATTAAAAAATGCACTTAATTAAAGCTTATAAGGTCATAAAGGGGTCAAATAAAGAATAACAAAGGTGTAAATAGTGAGATTATTGGTGCAAGAGCACCAATATTTTTTATGTTTCTTCATTAAGTTTCTGATAGGAAAGGTGTGTTAGGATGTTTTAGTTGAGTTATTGAGTCTTAATAAGGTCCAATGTGACCATTCTATTGTAATTGATCAATTTTGAGGGGCTTTTGTATTCATCTTGTATGGTTTACAAATCATGTCATGGAAAGGAGTTGTCAAAGTTATCAAGAGATTTTATGGTAGATAGAATGATGTTTTCTTGAAGGATTCATGTTCCTTAGTTGAATAAGGTCTCACTAGACCATTTTTAGGGTCAAGGAGTGCAAACATTACAATATAAGTAATGGTGCTGTTATAAATATGTGTAAAAGGTGTAATTTTGGCCTCCCATGGTCATTAGGAGTTTAAAAATTAGTTGAGAGGTAGTTGGACATTTTTTTGAAGTGGAGAAACCTTTAAAAAGGTCGAGGACATCATTTGTAATGTTGACTTGAAGAATTGAGGCGTTGGCAATAAGAAAATCTCTATATTTTCGATCTTTTCTAAGTTTTCTTGACATTTTGCAAACCAATACGAACCTGGACATAGCTTGAATTTGCTATGTAATCACTCATATTTTGTGGAGGAATGTGTTAACATTCTTTTTCATCAAATTTGAAGGAGTTTAATAGAGTTTTGTGTTAGAAATCTTAGTTTCCTTGCAGCAGATCGAGAACACCTTGTTTGAGGTTTTTGTAACCAAGAACATGTTCTAAGGGACCATACACTGATTGTGACTACTATATCAAGTGTAATGGGCGCTAGGGAGTCTGAGTAGAAGGTGGGATGGTTGTTTTGTGTGGTGGATAAGAAATAAGGGAGATAAGGTTGTTGTTTTATTTATTTTATTAAGGAAAATACATGAAAAGTGGTGGTTTGGGTCTAGGGTTTGATTAAATCAATGTGAGTGGGGAAGTTTATTAAAATTTCAAGCATATTGGGGGAAAAATACAAGTTTTTGAGTTGGTGGCATGATCAAGGAAGTTGTGTAAGTGGTACTTTCAATAAACACTCTTGGTTTGGCTAGAAATCAAGGGTTTTGTAGTTTTCTAAGTTAGAGGGGTCAGCCCTAGGAGTTAATTGTGGATTTAGAGGTTTGAAGGAATTGGAAATCCTTCCCCAAGGTTTTAGTTGTCTGTGATAAGTTTAAAGGTGGGTTGCTTTGTAATTTAGGCCTAATCAACATAATTAGGTCAGCTTAGGAGAGGAGATTTCAAGGGTTTGGTCCAAAGGAATTGTGTCTGGTTAAGAGATATGTTTTATGAATAAAAAATGGTTATCTAAATCCACCTTCTTTTTTTCAAGTGTTTTGGAAAGTTTTGGAGTTAAGGGCCAAAACCAAGGTTTGCACTACTACTAGGTTACAAGGGTGAAAGTGGGAAATTATACTTCTATTTGTTGTGAAACTTTGAGAGTTGTTTGGATTGGTCTAATAGGCCATTTTAATTTTATTAGATTCCTCTTGAATTTAGGTTGTCACTTTGAGTGATTTTGAGCCTCATGGGTATGCATCAATTATGCCTAGAAAAGCGTGAAATCTTGTTACAAGACTTTACAACACTTCAAAATAGGACTTAATAAGTGATGAAAAGGTGTTTTTTAGGTGAATTGCAATGAATAGAGTCAAGAAGAGTGCATAAATTCTTTACAACACTTCACAACACCTTCACAAGACATCATTATTTGAATTTTAGTACCCAAATATGTATGTTCAAGCCATATTATAGCATTAAATTAGAGAAAAATAGACCAAACATCATGAAAAAAGTCCTAGAAGACCATGAAAATGACAAGGGTCCATTTTTATATGGTTCATTTAGTCCCCACTTTAGTGAGAGGATGAACTTGCTTCAAACTCACACTAAAGTAGCCACAATAATGGGTTACACTTTTTGGGACATCCTGATTTTTGCCTGAAATCACATATTTTTAGAAAATACAATGATTTATGACTTTAAGGGTTCCAATTAAATTATTTTAATTAAAGAGGGATTGATCAAACCCCCTTAGATCAAACCCCCTTGGTTAGAACCTTGTTAGATTTAAACCATACATATAATCGAATCTCCTCTACACCTATCAAAATGCTGATAAAAAACCACTTTTGATTTACCTTTTGAGTGATCAAATGAATTCATTTAAAATTTATCCTTTGTAAGCCTGTAGCCCTTATTATAAGCTTCCTAAAAAGTATAATTTTAAATATGTTTAATTTGATTATTATATTTATTTCTTATTTCTTGTGAATGTAGGATTTTCAATGAACATCAAGTTTTTTATTTCACACATATGAAAAAATAGAAAAATAGAGAAAAAAACATCTAAAAAATACATGTGCCCTAGGTATTGATGTCCTTATTCCAACAACAAAAAGAATAAGTTAATTCAAATGAATACAAAAAAATTTATGCGTGTCGAAGTACACCTCTGTCCAAATTATAATTACGTTGACTTAGAAAATTAATTAAAAAAAAAAATGTAACAAAAAATTATGAAAAAATATCCATCCCCTAGATATTGGTGTGGAAAAATTTCATTTTAAAAATCAGAATTGTATCCTATCTATAAAAAAAGTTATGTGCGCCGAAGTGAACATCACTTTTTAAAAATGTTGATTAGTAGAAAAAATAAGTTATTAAAAATTACATAAAATGATTCACAATTTATTTTTTTATTTAAAAAAAAAAATATAATTAGAATCTACACTAAATATCTAACAAATAACTAGTTTGATTCATCTTCAAAACCTTAATGGTTTAGCTGCTATAGGTGTAAGAAAGTGAATGTCTGGTGAAAAATCTTGATTTTAATGTCAAGTTTGGCCAAAAATTGTTAAGTTCATGCAAGGTCAATCACTTAGGGAACATTGTGTCTAATTTCTCTGAGAGAGGACCAATCAAAGAATAGTATAATCAAAACTTAGGGGATGCAGTTGTCGCATCAAGCCACCAAGAGGAATGTAATATGCTAAGATAAATCACACTTATGAAGGACATCATACCAAATTTTATCAACAAAGTGACAGACACATCATATAAAAAACAAGGCTACACTAGGAACCAGGAATGTAATTGAATTAATGGTAATGTATTTCCCCCACTTTAATGGAATTTCTACACATTGTTCTATGATAAATTACTTTAAAGTATCAAAAGAAAGAAAATGAAAAAAGAAAACAAGACATGAGAGCCAACTTGGAAAGCCCTATGCCAAGTCATATGTTTCTGAGTAATATTGCGTCATGTCAATGAAAAGGAAAATAACAAAAGAAAGGGAGTTTCCCCCCAGTTGAGATCACACCAAAGACATAAGGGATCTATGGATTTGGGGTTACTATGTTCGTTGCTGCAATGTTTTGATTAAAGAGCTCAGAACTATCATCATTCCCCAAACTGCATAAAACTTGAAGAATGAAACAAAGAGAATGAAAAAAAAGAAAAATAAAGTCAGGTTTAGGTCAACATGGAAGAGACATTGCGGTCTCAAAACTTTTCATCATCCCCAAAAGGAAAACACAAGTGAAAATAAAATGAAAAGGTAAAAGGAAAAGCTTTTGGGTCAACATGAAGGAGACATTTCATTCTCAATGCCTTATGTCATCCCCAAAAGGAAAACACAAAATAAAAAGAGAAAAATATAAGGAATTTTTAGGTCAACATGGAAGAGACATAGGGTGTCTCAATGCTTTGCATCATCCCCAAAAGGAAAACATAAATAAGAAAAATAAAAAGACAATGCATGACATATAGAAGAATAAAGGTACAAATAGAAGAAGTGTACAAAGAGAGGGAACATCAAACACACATTACGGGGGAGCACGATACACACATGAAATAAAAATGAAAAAGGAGCAAGTAATGCACATGTAAGTCAACCATTAACTTAGTTATTGGTTTCACAATCTTAAGTAGCTAAGTGGAAAAGGAATAACATATTTAAGAGACAAAGGAAAATGCATTACAAGGACAAGGCTATCAACTTCTTGTCCCCCACAAATTGTAAAGGAAAGAATGATCCTAGGTTAGTGATGGGAAATGATCATGTAATAGTGAGAATAGTAAATTCTACAACTATGGAATGATAAAGGGATTTAGTGGTATTGAGAAGCTTATCCAATAAATTCATTAGGTGGAGGGAATTGAAATGTATCTATTATACATTGTAAAGTTTTACAATCATTAGTTCTATGTCCAAGAACACGATGATATTCACAGTACTTTGTATTGTCTTTAGGAATTTTGACTCTAGTACGAGGAGGTAATTTGATAAAATCAAGCTCAAGAAGCAATTTTAATGCATCTATGTTATCAAATTTAGGACAAGGGAATTGAATTGGTTTACCCATAGGTAGGATGGGACCAAGAATGTCTTCATCTTTAAGGAGTATATGTTCTTTCGATGGAAGAGAGCTAGTAAAGTCAGAAGGGGGATCAAGGATCACTATATCATGATCTTGAAGTCTCCTAGGTTGAGAAGGAGGTCTATCGGGATGAGAAGGATCTTGATATCCTAATTGTGTTTTCTTCGGTTGGTTTTTGTTCAAGAAGTTGGTGAATTTCATGTTCATGTGTTGTGTCACAACCTTGTTTACTTAAGATAGTGAAGCCTTTTTCATATGTTTCTTCAATGTTTATGGGAGTGTTTGTGACTTTGTGATCATAAAATTGTTGTGAGTTTTGTTTAGAGGAACTAGGTCGAATTGAGGGAGTAACCTTAGGTCCTTCGCTAATTTTAGGATGTAAGTATGCAAAGTGATCAGGAGGTGCAATAGTAGGAAGATATTGTGAATTCATGGATGGATAGAAGGTTGCATTGGCTTCTAGGTTATCAAGGCATTCATTGTAAAACATTTTAATCCTATCATAATCTTCTCCAATGATGTCTACTTCATGATGAGGAAGATCATGAGGAGTTGAAGGAGCATGAGGCAACTCAATGTCATTACGGTCACAACCAAAGTACAATTTGACATGTCTACCAAATATTTTAAGGAATTCCATAACTTATTAAAAGAAAATTCCATGATGCAAGTCAAATAAGATGCAGTAAATGACCAAAAATAGAGATTTTGGAAATGAAAACAAAAAGCAACTACATAAAATTGTAATGCAAAAAAATTGGAGAAAATCTCTGAAAATATTGTGTAAAAGTGCAGAGGGACTGATTCACCCAAGGTGGTGAATGAGCCCTAGTATGATATTTTTTGTGTTTTTCAAAAAATTTAAAATGATTCTAATGCTCTTCAGAATGGAATGAAGGATGCAGAATGTATATTTGTAGTCTTTTTCAATGATATGCAATGCAAAAATGAAATCTAAACAAAGCTTTAAATAATGCAATATGAGAAGTCCTAGAATGCAAAAACAAAAAAATGTCCTAATTGAATGTTGATGCAAGTGTAATATAGGATGCAATATGTGAATGAAATAGAAAATGCAGGTTCACCAAAATGAACAGTAGATTTTTGGCACCTTACACCTTTCTAGCTCTTCTAGGGTTTTTCACCTAAAAGGAGAGAGTAGGGAAAAAAGTGCTAAGGGGTTCATTCAAATTATGTTATGTATGATGTTATTATGCTTAAATGAAATAATATAAATGTAGTTAAGTGACCTATATGACTGAATTTGAATGCAAAACTAAAGATTTAAGCTATGCTGGAAAACACAATGTGATATGCAAAACAATGAAATAAGAAGTAATAAAATGCAAAATAGGAAGGAACAGACTGAATATGTGTGCAATTGGAGGTCTAATGAATTAGTCCTGCTTCTGGTGAAAACTGTCGGGAACTAGTTTCTAACTATTGTGATCCAGAATATGACAAAACCTAGATTTTCAATCTTAAGGTGGGAATCATTTGCCACTAGTGATGAATCAGTCCTCTCACAAAATTATGAGAAATCAAGAGACAACCCTACAACACCAGATCTAGAAATGTCTGCTTGTCGGGTTGTCAAATTCAATTCTATAGGAAACAAACATAAAACATTCTCCAAGCTTGAAAAATAATTGATTTGACTTGAATAACCTAGTTGACTTGTTGACCACTCTTCAACACCTAAATTCTTGTTAGATCTACATACAAAGGTCTACAAATGCACATGCAAGAGGAGAAAAATGGTTGAGGGTTAGCAAATAGGGGTTTGCCTTGGTCAAACCCCACTTTGGTAATCAAACCCTTAATGAAATAATGAAATGAAAGAGAATGATAAACAAATAACATGCAAATTGTATGAGCTTACCAAACCCTTGTTGATGAAAATTTGAAGTTGTGTCAATGGATGCTCCAAAATGCTCAAGAATAGTGCTTTCTTTGATGTTGTAAGATGCTTGAATGTGATGTGAGATTGAATGCTTTAATGAATCAGGGGTTGAAATGGATGTAAAAAAAAATTATTTAGATAATCTTGTGGCTTAATAACTCGTTAATACCTCATCACAAGCTGAAATCAAGTTATTTTGAATAAAAACCCAAAAGGAAATTTAAAAAAAATAATAATTTGGAGCCAAGGGGGACTCATTCACCAACCATGGAAAATGGGTGTGAGGAATTATCTTGTATTTAATGTTTTTTGTTAGGCTTAGATTCAAAAATGAACTTAATTAAATCTTATACGGGTATAAAGAAGTCAAATAAAGCTGAGAACTATCATAAGGGATCTATGGATTTGGGGTTAGTATGTTCATTGTTGGAATGTTTTTTATGAAAGAGCTCAGAACTGTCATCATTCCCCAAAGCACATAGAATTGGAAGAATGACACAAAGAGAGTGAAAACAAAAGAAAAGAAAGGCCATTTTGGGTCAACATGGAAGAGACATAGGGCATCTCTACGCTTTTCATTGTCCCCAAAAGGAAAACAAAATTGAAAAGAAAATGAAAAGGTGAAAGAAAAATGAAAAATATTTTGGGTCAACATGAAGGAGACATTGCAGTCTCAATGTCTTGCATCATTCCCAAAAGGAAAACACAAAACAAAACTGAAAAATACAAGGATCATTTGGGTCAGCATGGAAGAGAAATTGTGGTCTCAATGCCTTGCATCTTCCCCAAAAGGAAAACAAAAGCGAAAAGAAGAAAAAATACAAACAAAAAGAAAAAGATTTTGGGTAAACATGAAAGAGACATAGGGCATCTCTACGCTTTGCATCATCCCCAAAAGGAGAACACAAAACAAAAAGAGAAAAAGAAAATGCATGAAAAATAGAATAAGTGTACAAAGAGAAGGAAACATCAAATGCATATTGTGGGGGAAACACAATACACACATGAAAGAAAAATGAAAAGGAGCAAGTAATGAAAAAGTAAGTCAACCATTAACTAATTTATTGGTTTCTCAATCTTAAATGGCTAAGTGGAAAAGGAATAACATAGTTAAGAGACAAAGACAAATGCATTATAAGGACAAGGCTAACAACTTCTTGTCCCCCACAAAGTGTAAAGGCAAGAATAAGCTAAGGTGAGTGATGGGAAAGGATCATGCAATAGTGAGAAGAGGGAATTCTATGACTATAACATAATGAAGGGATTTGATTGTTTTTGAGAAGCTTTAGCCAATAAATTTATTACGTGGAGGGAATTGAAATGTATCTATTATACTTTGTAAAGTTTTACAATCATTAGTTCTATGTCCAATAATAAGATGATATTCACAATACTTTGTATTGTCTTTAGGAATTTTGACTTGAGTATGAGGGGGTAATTTGATTAAATCAAACTGAAGAAGTAGTTTTAATGCATCTACGTTGTCAGATTTATGACAAGGGAATGAAATAGGTTTACCCATAGGTAGGGTGGGACCTAGATTTTTTTCATTTGTATGGGCTTTTGATGAAAGAAGACTAGTTAAGTTAGTAGGGGGATAAAAGATCATTGTACCATCATCTTGAAGTCTCCCAGGTTGAAAAGGAGATCTATCAGGATGAGAAGGATCTTGATATTCTAATCTTGTTGTGTTTTCTTCTATTGGTTTTTTCTCAAGGAGTTGATGAATTTCATGTTCATGATTTGTGTCACAATCTTGTTTACTTAGAATAGTGAAGCCTTTACTGGATATGTTTCTTCAAGATTTATGGAGGTATTTGTGACTTTTCAATCGTAGAAGGGTTGTGAATGTCTTTGTTTAGAGGAGCTAGGTCCACTTGAGGGAGGAACCTTAGGTCCCTCATTGATTTCAAGATGTAAATATGCAAAGTGATCAGGAGGTTCAATAGTAGGAAGGTCTTGTGACTTCATGGGTGGATAGAAGGTTGCATTGGCTTCTAGGTGATCAAGGAATTCATTATAAAACTTGTTCATTCTATCATCATCTTCTCCAATGATGTCTACATCATGAGGAGGAAAATCATGAGTTGAAGAAGCATGAGGTGGTTCAATGTCATTAGGGTCACAACCAAAGGAACAATTGGACATGTCTACCAATTATTTTAATGAATTCCAAAACTTATTGAAATAAAGTGCCATCATACAAATAAACTAAGATGTAATAAATGATTAAAAAAAAATATTTTTGGAAATTAAAATAGAATGCAAGAATAGAAAACTGTAATGTAGGAAAATACAAGAAAGATACCAAAAATGTTGTTTAAAAATTACAAAGGGACTAATTCGCCCAGGGTGGCAAATGAGTCCCAGTATGATATTTTTTATTTTTTTTAGAAATTTGAAAATGATTCTAATGCTATTTAGAATGCAATTAAGGATACAAAATGCAATTTTTCTATTTTTTTAATGATATACAATGCAAAAATGAAATCTAAAAAAATATTTCACTAATGCAATATGAGAAGTCCTAAAATGTAAGAAAAAAACAATATGTTAATTGAATGTTAATGCAAATATAATCTAGGATGCAATATGTGAATGGAATCATAAATGAAAAGTGTTCAAACTGCGGGTTCACCAAAATGAAATGTAGATTTTTGGTTCCTATGGACTTCTCTAACTCTTCTAAGGTTTTTCAACTAAAAGGAGAGAGATAGGGCCAAAAATGCAAAGGGTTCATTCAAATGATGTTATGTGTGATGTTATCTAAGCTAAATAAATTGAACTAAATGCACTTGAGTGATTTATATGAATGAATTTCAATGCAAAACTAAGATCTATTCTATGTTTGAAAACACACTATGATGTGCAAACAATCAACTAAAAGATGAATGAAATGCAAAACAGAAAGAAATGAGATGAAATAGAGTGCACCTAGGAAAGATTTGAGAAATATGGAATGTATGAAAAGTTTTGTAAAGTAACAAAAAATAAATAGTGTGAATCATTCACCTAGGGTGGTGAATTAGTCCTGCTACTGATGAAATTTGTCAGAAGCATGTTTCTAATTGTTAGGATCCAGAATTTGGAAAAATTTAAATTTTCAATCTTAAGGTGGGACTCATTTGCCACTAGTGGTGAATCGGTCCTCTCCCAAAATTCTGAGAAATCAAGAGACAAATCTGCAACACCAGATCTAGAAATGTCTGCTTGTTGGGTTGTCGAAGTCAATTCTATAGGAAACAGACAAAAAACCTTCTTGAAGCTTGAAATAGAGTTTATTTGACTTGAATAACCTAGTTGACTTGTTGACCAATCTTCAACACTAAAATTCTTGTTAAATCCGCACACAAAGGTCTACAAAAACACATGCAAGAGGGGAAAAATGGTTGAGGGTTAGCAAATAGGGGTTTTCCTTGGTCAAACCCCACTTTGGTAATCAAACCCTTAATGAAATAATGAAATTTAAGAGAATGATAAACTAAAAACATGCAAATGCTATCAACTTACCAAACCCTTGATGATGCAAGTCTAAATTTGTGTCAATGGATGCTAAAAAATGCTCGAATAATGCTTTCTTAGATGTTCTAAGATGCTTGAATGCTTGAGATGATGTATGAATGAATACTTGAATGAATGGTGGGGATGTAAAATGAGGTGAAAATCACTTATCTATACAATCTTGTGCCTTCATAATCTATTCATACCTCATCACAGGCCAAAATCAAGCATTTCTAAATAAAAACCCAAAAGAAAATTTAAAATATTTTGAATTTGGAGCCAAGGGGAACTCATTCACCACCCATGGTGAATGGGTTCCACCTAGGACCTGAAAATGGGTGTTGGGAATTATCTTGTATTTAATGTTGTTTATTAGGCTTAGATTCAAAAATGAACTTAATTAAATCTTATACGGGTATAAATAAGTCAAATAAAGCATAAAAAAGGGATAAATAGTGAAGTTATGCCTAGAAAAGCATGAAATCTTGTTAAAAGACTTTACAAAACTTCAAAATGGGACTTTTTTAGTGATGAAAAGGTGATTTTTAGGTGCATTGTAATGAAGAGAGTCTAGAAGAGTGTAGAAATGTATTACAACACTTCACAAAACCTTCAAAAGATGTCATTATTTGAATTTTAGTACCTAAATATGCATGTTCAAGCCATGTTATAGCATAAAAACAGAGCAAAATAGACAAAAAATCATGAGGAAAGGCTTAAAACACCATGAAAATGACAAGGGTACATTTTTGTATGGTGCACAACCATATCAAAGTTACCTCCTGATAACTTTAACAAGGCGCCACAAGGAAAAATTTTGGTTCATGATTCATGAGACAAGCCAAGCTCCATATGCTTAAAACTCATGAACAAAAGAAAGCTAGCACAGTAATGCAAGTTGCATTATGCAAGGTGGAAAAAATACAAAATGTAAAAATGTAAAAAAAATACAAAAATGTAAAGAATGTTCAAAGGAGTCTTGTTAAGTTCATGCAAGGTTACACTAGTACATTTTGACCCATGTCAGGCCAGAATTTCAACGTTTCAAATGTTGTCAAAATTCTGACGCAATAATAGCAACGAACGACCATTGAAATTTTGATGGACGCTGGGTCAAAATGTACCAGTGTTAGTCACTTAGGGAACATTGTGTCTAATGTATATAAGAGAGGACCAATCAAAAAATAGTATATTCACAACTTAGGGGATGCAATGTGTTGCATTAGGCCACCAAGAGGAATGTAATATGCTAAGATAGATCACACTTATGAAGGGCATCATACCCAATGTCATCCACAAAGTGACGAATGCATCATATAAATGACAAGGTTAAACTAGGAACTATTGTGCAGTTTTCACACACACACCCTACTGAAAGCAGGGACCCTCTTTCGCTTTGGTTTTTGGTGTCTTGGCCCTTTGGTTTTGAGGATTTACCTTGCTTTGGCATGTGCTTCAATGTTTATTTTGATTTCCTAAGTGATTCCCCTAAGTTATTCATTGAAAATCTTAAGTTCTTGGTGAATTTCGGGTTTTTACCCTGGTTCGGGATTTTCCACCCCAGCCAAATTTTCCTAGATACTGCTCGGACTCCGGCTGAACACTATGGTTCAAGAATATTCTGTCTTCACGGAATTCTGTGGACCGAATTTTTTTGAATTATGTCTTATCGTCGGGTTCCCGGATTTTCCTGGCTGTCTTGTCAGTGACATTAATGTCATTTGTACCATTTGTGGGGGATGCATTTAATCAATCTTTGAGGAATTTTGTGCCATTATGCTTTGTTTTCTATGTTTGATTGAGCTGAGGAGTGCATTCTTTTGGTGATAGACTTCATTTGAGGCATTTGATCTATGACACTAGTAGAATTTGGCAAATAAATGACTATGTGACTAAAACTTTTAGTCACCTCTAAAACTTTTAGTCACATGACTAACACTAGTAGAATTTGACAAATAAATGACTAATTTGGTCATTTATAAGTGATTAATTTGGTCATCAGGTAAAATCACAACTAAATGACTAAATAAATGACTAAATAAATAACTATTACTCTTTTCTTTTTTCTTTTGAATTTGATCATAATCCATAGAGCTTAAGCCCCCCTCATGGGACCCCTACCTAAGCAGGCCATTTGGCTGCCTAGGTTGCTTGATGCACCAAAAATACCTATTGCGTGGAAGACATTGGCTCTCGGTGCAGTCTTAAGGCCTTCACATATTTTATAAAAAAAATCAACATT
The DNA here is from genome assembly GCA_007258455.2 of Sequoia sempervirens. Classification (NCBI taxonomy): domain Eukaryota; kingdom Viridiplantae; phylum Streptophyta; class Pinopsida; order Cupressales; family Cupressaceae; genus Sequoia; species Sequoia sempervirens. The sequence goes on from VDFB02000009.1 coordinate 12,361,528, forward strand.
TACATTCTTTAACTTTTATTACTCATTATGTTAATGAATCATTAATGTTTTTAACTATGATTTGAAGCCAATTTGATTTTCCTATTGTGTTACCATGTCAAATGTATCAAAGAGCAATTGTGGTCAATTTCACTAATAAAATATGATTTAAACAATCCAATTGCATTTTGAGGGCTATCTTTCATTTCAAAACACAAATAAAGATGACTAAATAATTAGTCCAACAAATAAAAATGACTAAATAATTAGTCACACATAAAAATTAGACAATATGACATTAAAGTGATTAATTAAAAAAAATTGAATTGAGGGAGTGTATTGTATTATAATATAATATAATAATAATAATATATTATATTACAATACAATATATTATAATAATAAATTATAATATAATATGATATTATATAATATATATTATTATATAATATTATATTAAATACTAATATTATATAATAATATAATATAATTGTTATTTTATAATATAATATAATATAATATTTATATTATAATATAAATGTAATATTATAATATATTTAAAAGCGAATCTCATTTCATTTTTCACTTGTATTTTTGGAGAAAACTCAACACGGCCATGCCTGGGTAGGGTTTGAGAGTGGAATGGTGACTCATTCTGTTGTTTCTGATGATTTTCCTGAAAAAAATCTTGCAAAGGTAAGTCTTTGGTTTTGAAACTGAAAAGTATTCTCCATTTTGAAGCATTTTATCGAGCTCACTTGGTCGCGACTAAGTATTTTCTGTTGTATTTCCTTTTGTTACCATCTGTTGATATCTCTCCTCTTTGTTTGACCGCCATTGGAGTATCTTTGAGGCTCATTTCTGAAGACTTTGGAGGTCGTCTCCTTTACAACAATCTTGTGTAAGTTTCATTATTCTTATCTCTTAAATTTCTATGAGAATAGGCTCGATTCGAGCTCAGTAGAGGCAATATGATAAAAACCCTTGTATCTCCCTGCACAAATCTTGATGGGTTACTTTATTTCTGTAGAAAATGTAAAACTTTGCACTCTCAACTTACTATTTTCATTATTTTGAGGGATTTTTGTGTTCTAATGGCTATGACCTTCATAGCATTCTGGGTATTTTTCTTTCTGTTCATTTTCTCTTCCTCATGGGTGTGTGGTAGAGACCCAATACTCAATAAAAAAAACTTTTGTATACTTGATCTTTCCACAAAGGAAACTCCAAAAATTATATAAATGGCATGCCTTAAAATTCTTTCTTTAATTTTCTTTTATGCTTTTCATCCAAGTAAAGTGTCTGATTGTGAATGGGATGAATGACAGATTGGACAGGAGCAACCAAAGTGTGTTTAAATTCCCAGAGAGCACCTTCATAACTGAGAATTATTATATTTTTTGGAAATCTTGATTTAATAGAGGGCTTTGTTTCAGCTTCTTTCCACTTAATATCACAACTTTTGGCATTTCCTGAAATCTCTGCCGTATTTTCATTCATTTTTAGATTTTGTTCTTGAAGTAGATTTTGTAAATAATCTAGGCTTGTATTCTTGAACCCATTTTATTCTCACAATGCTTTCAATAATTTATTTCGAGCACATTCACAGCTTCATGGTGCATCTTCCATTCATGGTTGCAGTCACTACTGATAATATACATTTAAGTTTTTTTGAAGGTTTTAATTTTTCTTAAATAATTTTATTACTAGCTTAGTTTTTTTGAAGCAATCTTTTTTTTTTTAGTTTTTTTCATTAGAAAATAAAAATTAAAAAGAAAGGTTTCTTTATATCTAAATTAGTAATTGTTAAATTAGAAATTAGAATTTAATTTAAATTTAGAATTTAATTTGAATTTAGAATTTAATTTGAATTTAGAATTTAATTTAAATTTAGAATGAAATTTATGTTTTAGTTTTTCTTAAATAATTTTATTACTAGCTTAGTTTTTTTGAAGCAATCTTTCTTTTAGTTTTTCTTTTCATTAGAAAAAAAAAACTTAAAAAAGAAAGGTTGCTTTTATATCTAAATTAGTAATTGTTAAATTAGAAATTAGAATTTAATTTAAATTTAGAATGGAATTTAAGTTTTTAGTTTTTCTTAAATAATTTTATTACAATAGAATTTTAGTTATAAAGAGACATTCTAATAATTTTTTTAGTTTTTCTTAAATAATTTTATTACTAGCTTAGCTTTTTTGAAGCAATCTTTCTTTTTTAGTTTTTCTTTTTCATTAGAAAAGAAAAACTAAAAAAGAAAGGTTGCTTTTATATCTAAATTAGTAATTGTTAAATTAGAAATTAGAATTTAATTTAAATTTAGAATGAAATTTAAGTTTTCAAGATATTGTGGTGATTTGATTTAAAGAATAATACAATAATTGAATACAAAATAGAAAAAGTAGAGATTATTTCTTTTGCAAATACATTTCTTTTGCAATATCACTAATTCTATGCATTTTTTATTTATTAGACTTACTTTGATAATCTAGTAATATATTTAAGATATTACTTTGATATTTATTCTTTTGCAAATGCATTTATTTTGCAATATCATTAATTCTATGCATTTTTATTTATTAGACTTACTCTAACGCTTATGGGTATCTGCATTTAAGATATTCATTGTTTATAGCTATTTAGTAATATGTTTATGGATAGTACATAGCAAGGAGATATTGCTATGATAAGCTAGTAATATTTAAGATATTACTCTGATATTAATTCTTTTGCAAATGCATTTCTTTTGTGATATCATTAATTCTATGCATTTTTATTTATTAGACTTACTCTAATGCTTATGGGTATCTTCTTTTAAGATATTTGTTGTTTATGCTACCTAGTAATATGTTTATTTTTTTATTGTGGATAGGTACAGAGCAAGGAGAAAATACAAAACTAGTGCCTTACTGGATGCATTTACTACCCATCTCATATGCAATAGTGGCATCACTGAAGACATACATTCACACCATTTAGTTTTAGTTTTTTCTCAATTTTAAAAGTATAATAAATCAGCAGTTCGCATACTGCAAAAAATTTTGTATTCAAAACTCTATATATAGAGTTCTTTGTAACATATTTTATATACAGTTTGAATATATAGAGAATTATTTTCCAATGTTGTTTCAATCTCAAATTTGTTGAAGTTTTAATAACATAAGAGCTTTAAAGTTTTATATTATTCAATCACAACAAAATTTTCTCTTGATTTGCAATTTCATAGACTAGTTATTGTAATAGCATTCTCCAAACATAAGAGTTTGCATACACATCTGGAAGTATTAGTTCATAAATGACTAAATAAATGATTAACATGACTAAACCATGACTAAATAAATGACTATAATGACTACCATGACTAAATAAATGACTAGTTAACAATAATCAATGACTAAATTAATGACTAAATAAATGACCAATTACCAACGATCAATGACTAAATTAACGACTAAATCAATGACTAAATAAATGACCAAATCAATGACCAAATCAATGACTAGATAAATGACTAAAATAGTTTAGTCATAAATTTGGTCGCGTTATAAATGACTGGCAATAAACTACTAATGGTCACATGACCAAAATTAGTCATTTATATGCAATTTTTAGTAGTTTATTTAGTCATATATTGTTGTTTTTGTACTAGTGTGAATTATTCAATTTGGTGAGGATTTCTTTGGCATTTTCGCTGCTATTCTTTGTTGGGCGCCATTAAACTCACATTTGTTATTTTTGAGATTGAGTTCACTTCGTCAAATGGTATGTGCATGTTGCCTCTCTTTTAATTGATGAATGTGATTGGTCATTGATATTCTAGACATGTTCAAGGTTCAAATTTTTGTGTCTTTGAGCATCTGATGCTAGGGTTGCCTGATATTGCTTGTTTATCGTCTCCCAAGTAAGTTCTGAGGTCGTTTGTTCATTTTCATTATGAAGTATCTTGCTTGAAGAGCCATGAGTAACCCCTAGTGAAGACTTAGCAGTTGAAATGATTGACTTTTGAGCTTTCCTATGTGTCAATGGCGGATTTGTAGAGTTTGATACCTAGGGCATAACCATTTAACTTTAGTCTGCTTTCGAATTGGCCTAGAATTCTAAAAAAACCTATAGAAGGCCCATATCAAACTTGTCTCAAACCTAGGTTCTTGAAATTTATGATCAATCCGTTAATTTGGGAAAAATCGCAATTGAATGCCGAATTTCGAGTTTTTCCTCCATCTCAGGATTTTCTGGCTCTAGCGGATTTTCTCGATTGTCCTTGTCTCCTTCATTTTCCTGGAATCCGCTATTTTCTAGAGATTTGTCTTCTTCGCAGATTTCCTTCGACTCCGGATTTTCCCGAAGTTCTGTGTTCCCCAGTTTTTCTAAAATTTCCAGAATGTCTCTTCCTTCATGGAAATCCATCCCATGTGAATTTTCCCAGAATCTAGTGGAAAGTGAAAGAATGTGAAATAGCATGATGTGTTAATTAATGATGGTGCATTTTTATGAGTAATTTATGCTATTTTGAGATCTCACATGTTTATTGATTGATAATGTTTTGATTGAGTTGCTAATAGGTGTTTCATGTTCATTCTGTTGGAATTTGTCTAGTCCATAATTTTCTGAAATTCCTCCCTAGCTTGGATTCTGCGGATGGTCTTGAAACCTGAAGTTTAATATGATCATTTTATATGAGGTTTAATGACACCTTGCTTATATGAGATCCATTTTAATGATGATTTTGATTTATTAACTTTGGTTTCATGTGGTTTTTACTATGGTTTCTTTGTCAAGTGCAAGCTGAATCTAGCAAGGTAGTAGCTAGAAAGGCTAAGAGTGATATGGAGGGGTCTTCAATGTCTGAAGCAGAAATGATTCAGATGGATACCAAGAGAAAAAACCTAGAGAGAAAGATCACCTCTATCTGGTCAGAAGTAACAGATACCAACATTGGACTGTGGGACTATGAGGAGTTTAAAGGCAGAATGGCAGCACAGGATCTTCCTCTGGTGGCTACAAGAATGTTGGAGTCAGGATTGGCATGCGTAGCTAGTTTTCCCTCTACAGTGCGATGTTATGAATTGGTCCTTGAGTGTGCCAGACATTATGACAGTTATACACAGAGAATAATTGGTCCTCGAGGGAGGATTGTGGCAAACTTGAACCCTGTTTCCATAGCTTAGACTTTTGACATGCTGGATAGGTCCTACATGGTGGAATTCAACATGGAGGTAGCTAAGAAGTACTATGAAGAAGAGATTGTTAAATCACAGCAGCTTATCAATTCTTGGTTGGAAAAGCCCAAGTCTCACTATTCCAAACTGTCTAAATAGCTATTTAGAGCCAAGTTCAAAACATAGTATTATGATGCCATCACTCTTCTTAGTAGGGTGGTTGGATTAAAGAATGTAGGTATGTTTGAGAGTTGGATGTGCCATGCTATTGTGAGGATGGAACAAGAAAAGATTAACTATCATTGGGAAGGTGTCATCAGTAGAGTGATTCATGAGAAATTGTCCAATGTGTTGCAAACCAAGACCTTCACAATGACCTCGTACTTATTCTATGCACTTGCAAGATTTCATCCATACAAGGGATTAAGTACCAAGGGAATCTTTGGGCAGGATGTTATTTATGAGGTTTACCCTCAATTGTACTTGGGAAGCTCGAGCTATAGGAGGGTGAATGATGCATTCACCATGCATATCACCAGATTGCTACAGGGTGAAAAACACATGAGGATTTCAGAGCAAGCCAAGGAGCTCATCAAGAAATATGGTGCTTGGTTTATTAAGTTCCCAACCTTCTCATACATTCGAGTTGATGGCTGTCAAAGGGCCCATAGGCTTCCAAGGTATCCCACTGATCATATCTTACTTTTGGAAGTCACCAGATAGATATGTGACTTTGATGCTATTGTCAAGAGGGACAACCATAAGACTAGTTTTGGTGAAGACTTCCCTTTGAGGATAGGCACTGGAGAGGCATGCCCTTCCATTATTTCAGCTCAGGCTTCAAAGGAGGAGATGAGTACTCTTGGTTTATCTTTCCATTCCAAGAGGTCTAGATTTGATATAATAGGTGAAGCACAAAAGAAGGCTAGTAGAGAATATATCCATAAAGTTGAGTTGGAAGACTACTAGGCCAACTGTAGTGATGAATATGAGGTAAGAAGAAGAAGTTTTCCCGACTTCTAGTTGAATTAGTTTGATTATATAATGTGAAGGTAGTTCCTGACCAACTTGAAGATGATGGGGACCTAATTCAAGGCCATGCTTATGAGGCAGTTAAGGGCAGGCCAATTGGTGATGTGGATTGGCTGGAAGAAGAAAAGACTAAATTAAGACAGATAATGGATCCAATCACCAAGTTTACCAAGATTTGGCTGAAGCATAAAATGTGGGAGTTGGAAAATGAAGGTGTTTAGTGCACCTATGATTTGATGGGAGATTTGGACCCTCACTCTACTTCTGAGGAATCAACAGAGAAAGATCCTAAAGGTAAAGGCAAGGTGGACTCCCCTTTCAAGATCAAAATCAAAGATATTCAAATGGAGAAAGCTCAGGAAGTAGAAAAAATGAGAAAGCTTATTACTAAGAAAAGAGGGCATACTTCAAGGGCTAAGAAATCTGGAGTGGAAGAAGCTGAAAAGTAGAGTTCTAAGGTTGTTGCACTTGTTCCTAAGAGAAGGAGAATCATAATATTATCACAAAAGGTAGGCTCTAAGGATGGAGAGTAAGTTAATCCACCTATTGTAAATGTAGAGAGTTCAGAAGAGAAGGCGCAAGTGTATACAAGGAGGTCAAGGACTCCTTCTCCTAAGGATAGTGTGCCCAAAGAAGATCCTCCTCTAGGTACTTCTCATGGGGAGCAGCCTGATGTTCTTTCTTCCCTTGAAGCTCACAATGAAGAACCAGGTGAATCTAAAGAAGCTGGGGATCATCAGGATATAGAAGGAGAGGAATTTCAAGAGGGCGAGCTTTACAATGTTGAGGCCAAAGTAGAAAAAGTGATACAGTCTCCCTTGGTTGCATATGAGGATTCACTAGTCAGAACTAAAGATTTCAAATCGCCTCCAAGAGAAGAAGAAGCAGTTAAGGTTCCCTGACCTGAGAAAAGGGAGGAACATGCTGAAGAAAAGGAGAATGAGGCAAAAGAGACTCCTAAGAAGCAGGGTCTGAATAAAGAAGTGCCTAAAGACCAGCAAGAGGAGGTAGGATAGAGTAAGGTACAATTGGATTCCACTGTTCTAGATTGGTTGGACAAGGAAATAAAGAGAAAGCAAGTTGTTGTGGAGGACACCCCAACTAATTGGGATGATTTACTGGCAAAGATAGGAAAAGATAAAGGGAAAAAGAAGGCCCAGGTCATTTTGAAGATTGAAAGAGATGAGGCAAGCAATAGGGTGGTTCACATTGCAACTCCTGCTCCAGACAAGAACATAGATGATGTAACTGGGTGATCCCACAAAGATAGTTTACAATTTCTGGGAGGAACTATTTTTGCTGAAATCACATATTTTTAGAAAATATAATGGTTTAAGCCTTAAAAGGTTCCATTTAAAGAGTTCCAATTGAAGAGGGTTTGATCAAACTACCTTAAATAAAACCCCCTTGGATAGAACCCCGCTAGTTTTAAACCATACCTATAACAAAGTCTCCTTTACACCTATCAAAATGTTGATAAAAACCCACTTTTGATTTACCTTTTGGGGGACCAAATGAATTCATTTAAAATTTAATTTTTGCAAGTATGTAGTCCTTATTATAAGCTTCCCAAAAAGTATAATTTTAAATAAATTTAATTTTATTATTATATTTATTTTTTATTTCTCGTGAATGTAGGGTTTTCACCGAAAATCAAGCTCTATGTTCTACACATGTGGAAAAATAGAAGGTTATTAAAAAAAAAAAATTAAAAAATATTAGTGCACTAGATATTGAAGTCCTTGATCCAACAAAGAAAAAAAATTGAATTTCGATACATACAAAAAAAAGTTACACATTATACGGTCACACTATGATTGAATTATAATTGGTTTGAATTTGAAACTTGATTAAAGACAAAATATTCAATAAAAAACTATCTAACCAAGTGGAAGCACTAGATATCAAAGTTATGAATCTAAATTTAAAATAATTATAATTTTATCCTTCATGGAAAAAAAATTATGCGTTATACGGTGAGTGTCACTTTTTAAAAATGTTGTTTTCTAAAAAAAACTAGTTTTTGAGGGAGATGGAAAAAGAAATGCAATCTGATTCCAAAATTTTTGAAAAAATAATATTTAGAATCTATAGACAAAATGTCACGAAACTCTAGTTTGCATCATCTTCAAATTCCTCATGGTTTAGCCGCTATCAGTGCCTGAAAGTGAAGATTTAGTTAAAAAAGATTATTTCAATGTCCAGTTTGGCCAAAAAATTTAAACCACTATTGTGGGATCACCCAACTTCAAAAGATTACGACTTGCAGACTTTCAATTTAGGGCCCACTTCCATTGAGCAAGACATTGAAGACTATCAGGGTTCTAGTGCAATCATCTTGGGTAGATTAAGGAAAGAAATAAAGACTAAACAGGAGATGAAGAAGGAGATTGAAGGACTCAAGAAATGTTTGGAAGATCTGATGAAGCCCTTTCAATCCATTAGCTCCTTCTCCTTTGCTGCAAATATCCTACCTCAAGAGACTATCACTGAGCTTGAAATAATAAAGGCTTCCACTCTTGCTACTGCAAATTGGTTACAAGGGGTGTAGTCCAAAGGAAATGATGCTATCAGAGACATTCTCTCATCTGGGAAAGATGCTATGAGGGAAATTGATCGGTTGAAGGAGGTATTAGCTCAAGATAAGGAAGATGTAGACCTCCTGTTGTAGAAGACTAAAACCATCATGGAGTATACCAAGTGTAAGATTGTAAGTGATGGAATTCTCCCTTTCTCCAGAGCTGCCAAAAATTGGGAGTGGTTTGAGGCTTTGCAAATCAGGCAGAAGGTTTTGAAGAAGATCTACAAGCAGAGGAGGAAAATTGTGGATACCCTAACTGGTGTTTACAATGGATGCATTGCTTTCTTTGAGATAATGACAGGGAGAAGGAAGATTACACCTAAATATTTGAGTTTAGAGCAGTTGAGAAAGTGGTGGCATGATGTTTATGCTCTAGTCAGTGATGATCCTGTTACTAAACACTAGTTAGATGATGCGGCCACCTACATTGTTGTTATTGATAAATATCTAACATATAAGGTTGAGTAGGATAAGTCAGTGAAACAATCAAGGGAAGATATTACATAAATTGAGAGATGACTTAGGGGTTTTCCTTTACCACTTGTGGCCAACTTGGATAAGGTGCTTTTGAAGGTGCATGAAATGCTGGATCGAAATAAAGACAAAGGGGAAGGTAGTTAATGTTGGGTTACATCGAGATTTGTGCTACCCTATTATTTTGCATGCATTGGTCTGAGCTGCATTGGAGATCCAGGCTGACCTAGATGAAGTTCATGCATTTAATGCATATTTTATTTTATTTTTAATTTCTCTTGGTCGACTTGTTTTGTGGCTAAATATTATTGTAAAACCTGGCTAGGCCGACATGTTTTGAGGATTCTCTATAAATATGGAATTTTGCCTCATTTGTAAGGGTTAGACATAGACATAGACAAATAGAGAGATAACTAGTATTAGACTGAATTAAGTAGAGAAAGATTTAGCAAGTAGTTGTTCTCAATCAAATATTGTAACAAAAAGCTAGAATTGTTGCTACATTGGATAATTTGATGCAAGTAATGACATTGTGATTTGGTGCCATACTTGTGTTGTTCTTATCTTGCATGGTTCATGTTATTCTATCTTTAGAATTGCTTTGAGGAAATTTGGTATTTAGAAATTTAGAGTTAGATTTGATTCAATGATGTTTATGATTTGATATTTGAAGTGTTGTAGCAATCCCTACTCCATACTTGTCGCAACCAATTGATTGCTAGTTGCTTTGCAAAGTTAGCCTGGACTTTTATATTCATTGTGCTTAGTTCAATTGTGAGGGTTTATTCATTTCAATTGCGATAGGGTTGTCTGAATGAATGTTCATGATCTGAAAATATTAACACCTTAGAAGATTGCACTATTTCTATAACATTGCAGATCTATCTGGGTCAAGTAGAATTTTTTTTTGAGGGATTGGTCCATTTCGAGTTTTTTTCATTTGCATTGTTAATCTTAGGAGTAGCATTAATCTAGAAATATCTTTGAAACCCTTGTCTTTTGTTATTTCTTTTATCATTTAGATTAGATTTAGGATTGAAGTATCATCATATTGCTAGATCTGATAAATTTAAGATTCAGTATTTTTCTTGTAGTAAGGTCCCATTGTGATTACCAATATTTTCACATTTATCACTGAGTTGTTTATTCATTGTCAAGACCTGACATTAGAGACCTTGGGGTTATCTCTTGAGGCTTGCTGATAGAGATTTACCTTTCAAATTAGATAGGATATTATATTTTATTTGAGTTGTTGCTGTGCAGAAAACATCATCAACAGGAACCAAGAATGCAAATGAATTAATGGAAATGTATTCCCACCACTTTAAACGAATTGTTACACATCATTCTATGAGCAATTACTTTAAAGTAGCAAAAAAAAGAAAATGCAAAAATAAAACAAGACATGAGAGCCAACTTGGAAAGCCCTATACCAGTTCATATGTTTTTGAGTAAGACTGTGTTATGTCAATGAAAAGGAAAAGAACAAAAGAAAGGGAGTTTCCCCCCCAAAAAAGAGCACACCAAACACATAAGGGTTCTATGGATTTGTGGTCAGTATGTTCATTTCTGCAATGTTTTGATTAAAGAGCTTGGAACTGGCGTCATTCCCCAAAGTGCATATAATTGGAAGAATGACACAAAGAGAGTGAAAAAAAAAGAAAAAGAAAGTCCAGTTTGGATCAACATGGAAGAGACAGTCTGATCTCAATGCTTTGCATCGTCCCCAAAAGGAAAAAATAAGCAAAAACAAAACAAAAAGGTAAAAGGAAAATATTTTGGGTCAACATGAAGGAGACATTTCGGTCTCAATGCCTTCTATTATCCCCAAAAGGAAAACACAAAACAAAAAGAGAAAAATATAAGGACCTTTTGGGTCAACATGGAAGAGACATACAAAATCTCAACACTTTGCGTCATGCCCAAAAGGAAAAAAAAAACAAAAATAGAAAAAGACAATACATGACATTTAGAAGAATAGAGGTACAAATAGAAGTGTACAAAGAGAGGGAACATCAAACACACGTTACAACAGAACATGATACACACATGAAAGAAAAATGAAAAAGGAGTAAGTAATGCAAATGTAAGTCAACCATTAACTTAGTTATTGGTTTCACAATCTTAAGTAGCTAAGTGGAAAAGGAATAACATATTTAAGAGACAAAGGAAAATACATTAGAAGGATAAGGGTATCAACTTTTTGTTCCCCACAAAGTGTAAAGGAAAGAATGATCCTAGGTTAGTGATGGGAAATGATCATGTAATAGTGAGAATAATAAATTCTACAACTATGGAATGATAAAGGGATTTAGTGGTATTGAGAAGCTTATCCAATAAATTCATTAGGTGGAGGGAATTGAAATGTATCTATTATACATTGTGAAGTTTTACAATCATTAGTTCTATGTCCAAGAACATGATGATATTCACAATACTTTGTATTGTCTTTAGAAATTTTGACTCTACTACAAGGGGGTAATTTGATGAAATCAAGTTGAAGAAGCAGTTTTAATGTGTTTGCATTATCAAATTTGGGACAAGGGAATTGAATTGGTTTACCCATAGGTAGGGTGGGACAAAGAATGTATTCATCTTTAAGGAGTGTATGTTCCTTTGATGGGAGAAAGCTAGTTAAGTCAGGAGGGGGATCAAGGATCACTATATTATCATCCTGAAGTCTCCTAGGTTGAGAAGGAGGTCTATCAGGATGAAACGGTTCTTGATATCCTAATACTATTGTGTTTTATTTGGTTGGTTTTTCTTCAAGAAGTTGGTGAATGTCATGTTCATGTGTTGTGTCACAACCTTATTTACTTAAGATAGTGAAGCCTTTGACATATGTTCCTTCAAGGTTTATGGGAGTTCTTGTGACTTTGTGATCATAAAATGGTTGTGAGTTTTTTTTATAGGAACTACGTCCACTTGAGGGAGGAACCTTACGTCCTTCATTTATTTTAGGATGTAAGTATGCAAAGTGATCAGGAGGTGCAATAGTAGGAAGATCTTATGAATTCATGGATTGATAGAAGGATGTATTGGCTTCTAGGTTATCAAGGAATTCATTGTAAAAAAAATTTATGCTATCATCATCTTCTCCAATGATGTCTACTTCACAAGGAGGACAATCATGAGGAGTTGAAGTAGCATGAGGTAGCTCAATGTCATTAGGGTCACAACCAAAGGTACAATTGGACATGTCTACCAAGGATTTTAAGGAATTCCAAAACTTATTAAAAGAAAATTCCATGATGCAAGAGAACTAAGATGCAATAAACAACTAAAAATAGAGATTCTAGAAATGAAAATAGAAAGCAACTACAGAAAATTGTAAGGAAAAAAAATGCTAGAAAATGTCTGAAAATACTGTGTAAAAAGTGCAAAGGGACTGATTCACCCAGGGTGGCAAATGAGTCCCAATATGATACTTTTTTGTGTTTTTCAGAAATTTTAAAATGATTCTAATGCTCTTCAGAATACAATAAAGGATGCAAAATGTAGATTTGGAATTTTTTTCAATGATATGCAATGCAAAAATGAAATCTAAACAAAGCTTTCACTAATGCAACATGAGAAGTCCTAGAATGCAAGAACAAAACAATATCCTAATTGAATGTTGATGCAAGTGTAATCTAGGATACAATATGTGAATGAAATAAAAAATGCAGTGTTCAAAATGTAGGTTCACCAAAATGAACTATAGATTTTTGGCACCTTACACCTTGCTAGCTCTTATAGGGTTTTGCACCTAAAAGGAGAGAGTAGGGCCAAAAATTCTAAGGGGTTCATTGAAATTATGTTATGTATGATGTTATTATGCTTAAACAAAATGATCTATATGAAATTAAGTGACCTATATGATTGAATTTGAATGCAAAACTAAATATTTAAGCTATGCTGGAAAACACAATGTGATATGCAAAACAATGAAAGAATGAATAAAATGTATAATAGGAAGAAATGGATTGAATCTGTGCGCACTTGGAGGTCTAATGAAGATTCTTGAATTTGTGGAATTTTTTCTAGAATCACTGAAAATTAGTAGTGGGACTCATTCACCCAGGGTGGCAAATTAGTCTTGCTTTTGCTGAAAATTATTGGGAACCAATTTTTGACAGTTTGGATCCGAAATCTAACAAAACCTAGATTTTCAATCTTAAGGTGGGACTCGTTAGCCACTAGTGGTGAATTATTCCTCTCCCAAAATTATGAGAAATTAGGAGACAACTTTACAACACCATATCTAGAAATGTCTTCTTGTCGGGTTGTCGAAGTCAATTCTATAGGAAACAGATAAAAAAACTTCTCCAAGCTTGAAAAAATAGTTGATTTGACTTGAAGAACCTAGTTGACTTGTTGACAACTCTTCAACACCTTAATGCTTGTTAGATCTGAATACAAAGGTTTGCAAACACACATGCAAGAGGGGGAAAATGGTTGAGGGTTAGCAAATAGGGGTTTTCCTTGGTCAAATCCCACTTTCGTAATCAATCCCTTAATGAAATAAGAATTAATAAGTGATGAAAAGGTGATTTTTAGGTGAATTGTAAAGAATTGAGTCTAGAAGAGTGTAGAAATGCTTTACAACACTTAACAACACCTTCATAAGATGTCATTATTTGAATTTTAGTACCTAAATATGCATGTTCAAGCCATATTACAACATTAAATCATAGCAAAATAGACCAAACATCATGAAACAAGGCCTAAAAGACCATGAAAATGACATGGGTCCATTTTTCTATAGTGCACATCCCAACTTTCATACTTAGTTTTATACTATTTTTTTGATGTTATTAACATTACTTATTGAATTGCAAGGCTTCAAACAAAGGGGATATTTGCATGTCCAAGATTTCTAGAACAATTTCAAGGGTGATATTATAAAGATCTACATAAATTTATTTACACAAACAACATGGTCTTTCTACTACTAGATCATAAGTTTAGAAATTTCCCGAAGAATCAATTTGATGGAAAATTTGAAAATAGAGGCCCTCCCATGATTATGGGTCCAAGTGATTGCCTTAAGAAGTATGAAGATGTTGAATTGAAAGCTTGAGAGTATTTTTTTGATTGGGGTGATTCAATTAAAGAACTAGAACAAGTTGTAGTTAATATGATAGAATGAATGAAAAGGAAATCCATATTTTATGACCTCCCTTACTAGAAGGATCTATTAATATCTCACCTATTAGATCCTATGCACATCTTCAAAAATGTCCTAGAATCTATATTTTGACAAATATCAGGCAAAGAGGACACCTTTCTTCAATGAGAGATATTGCTCTTTCGTGTACCAAAATTGATAGAAAAAATTTGTGGCCAAATAGGGAAAATGAAATGTTAATGTTTTCTCCAGTATACCTAAGGAATCTCTAAGGAGTAGCCAATTCCTATGTTGAAGACCCTTACAGTGAATGGCCAACTGACAAGATTCAATCGAAGACTAAATCTCCTACTCTTGAGGCTCTGTGGGACCTAGGAAGGTGTTTATTTTAGCATTTTATTTGACCATTTCAATAAATGACATGCAAAATCATAGATCAGTTCCTATAAAGGGTAAATAACACAATTTACTCAAAGGTTGGCTAATATTAAAGTAAGCATCCATACATTTACTAGGAACATGAAATATATCTCACATACATGCTTTGTTGTAAATAAACTTTAAAAGATTTGTATTCTAACCCTAAATCAATAGTCCAATACTTCAGTACCACTCATGATGTAAATACCAAGACAAATAGAATAGTGACCTCATCGATTGGGCAATAGAGTCATACATATTATGACCTGTCATGCAAAAATTATTTGAAAATGATAATTATGGACTATTTCCATAAGGACTTGCATTATGGAAACTCTTTGTGTATAATTCATCACTTCTTACCAAATTCTCAGTAAATCACTACAAATCCATGACCTCACTTAAACATTTATTTGATTCATTGAATCAAAGAAAAAATGAAGACATGCATTCAAATAAAACATTTAAATATGAACAAAATATGCTTGATATTGTATTCAAAATTTGTAAAGTGATTTACAGAGGAGCATATGAACTATATATGAAATTTACTTTGAATATAAGTAATTTCTACATAATTGTTTAAGATTTTAATATGTAAGGTTCAAAACCCAAGACATCATTACTACCTTATTCTCTAGTATTCATATATTTTCTACCCCTTACATATCAGAATTGAAGACTCAAAAAATTTAGAATCCCTACAAATGAGCCCTAAATTCCCTTTTATAGAACAAGGGAGCCAACAAGATTCAGGCTCAAAATGTAGTTACATTACAAAAATTTCATTTCATATCACATTTCAACAGAATTTCCAAAATTCGCCACATGATAATTTTATTTAGACGTGGAAAACCAAAAATGTCCACAACCATCATGAGGAAGAGGAAATGTGTTGCCAAAATATTCCTCCACTACTAGGTAACCAACAAAACCAACGCCCAAACCACCACGAGAACACATAGTCAACATTGAATGCCTCAAAAAATTTCCATGCATGTAGAGAGAAAATGACACCAAGAGAAATCATTTATCAACACAAAAATTTCATTAACCACCACCTTCTCACGAACTAGAAGCCCTTTTACCAGAAACACACACCCCAGAGTACACACAACCACTCCAAATTTTATCAAGGGTTGGGGATGAGACCTCAACCTCAGCTTCACCTTTGTCTTGTTTCAACATAGCACCATCTATCCACTCAGAGTCCCAAAAGCCAAAGGAGGGAAAGATAGCACCTCCACATTAGGGCATAGAGCACAACCCAAGGTCACAAGGTACTGGTGGTAACTGGAGTTCATCTCCATTTCATTATTAGAAAAGCTATCAGTAACATTAAGAGGATAATTCTATTGACCATACAAGCCACGACCATACCTAATTTTCCTCTGCACGCTACCAGATGGACCAAAAACTTCCTTCCCCTTTGTTCCCATTACCTTCGAGTTTTTAGCCTAGGCTTTTAGTTGGCAAATACATATGGTGATTATGAGTGAAGATTCCTCACCATGGATGCTCTTGTGAGTACTTTGTGCTAGCTCTAGGTCTATTCTATGAGACTCCTACAAATTTAACCAAGCAGAGCTTCACATTGGGATAGATAGGGTGTCAGTCTTCCTCATTTCTCTACAATAAAATCTACACTTGAATTTTGGTTTTCTACAAAGACTTAAGGACTTAAAAACTTAAGTGCTATGATGAAAATAACAACTCATCACTTCTATTTATTGAGAAAAGTGATGATATCAATTGTAAGAGAGGGGGACCACTGCGTGCAAGACCCCAGGTCATGGAGGGTCAAAATGGGAGAGGTTTCCCTAACTTACCTCAGCTAAGTGCAATGTTTAGGGTTATAAAAACGAGAATGATGAGGACTATGATGTCCTACAACCACTCTACAACCCTAAGTTTCAATGTGGGGCTAGGCAAGTCAGTTTTCAGGTTCAAATATGTGTCTCAAGGAGCTCTTTGTCCAAAGATGGAAGTGTGGTATTTGGATGACAACACGACACACTAGTATCTCTAAAATGTGTTGGTGTCTGTACAACTAGACAACAACAGAGACAAGGTCAAACCTGCTAAAATGAATAATGGCCCATCTAACTAACTAAAGGGCCAAAATGACACTAACAAATAAAAAAAGTACTCTCTAATGTTGTAAAGTACAAATGCAAGAGTGACAAGGGAAAGGAGGATCTCACTAAGAAGTTCGTTCACCATCTAATCATTTAAAGAGAATGTACTACACACAGAAAGAGGGAAAATGTTGGGTGGCTGTATAGGGGCCTATCTCAATCAGACCCCCTGTTTAGTTGTTTCCACCTCCATGAAAAGCCAAGGAAATGAGATAAAGAAGCAATAAAGTAAAGAGAATACAAACACTACAAATCAACACTATGCTACTCAACCAAGTGATAGAGGAGAGGAGAGGTAAGCTTGCCACCTCCACCAAGAGCACTCAAGGATGCTTGGGGGAGAAATGAGAGGAACTCAAGCCTCTACTACAATGGTATGGTCCCAAACATACTCTACTGAGTTGACAGAGTGAGATGTTGCTGCAATGGAATGCTTGAAATTCTTGAAGTGAGTGAAAGTGAGCTTGTGGAGTGATAGAATGGATTTCAATTGAATGCTAGAAGTTGTGAAGAGTTGTCTAGAGTTGAAGTGAATGTGGAATGAATGGATATGAAGGAATGAAGGCAGAAAATAGACATCTTTGGGTCGGTCGACCAAAGGAGGTGTTACAACTTCATTGTCAATGAGAAGAGTAACACCTCTGCTGGCTTAGCTACAAGAATCTGCCAGGGATGTAAGCACACCATGGGGATTTCTACGCATTGCACAGGAATATCTGATAGAAACATCTCCACTGATGCTCAAAATAGGCACCAAAGTGTGATGCCAATAGTAGGCTTAGGTGAAATTAAGCCTTTGAACTTGGTTTTCTATGGTGGACAAAGGCAAAAAGGGGAATTACACATAGGGTGCAAATTCGCTCTTATACATTTTTCCCCCACTTTAGTGAGCATGAGTACTAATGAGTGCTCGGTAAAGTAGATTAAGAAGAGAGTAGGGTTAGTAAAGTATACCTAAACCGTCAAGGAAGCAATACTCAATCTAATGAACCTAAAGGTGCAGTAAAAACAAAGGACTCCATAGCTACTCGAAACTATGAATTTTCAACAACAAAGCATCTTACAGGCCCGTGGACCTACAAGCAGGCAACCCCTAGCATCTCTCACATGAAGGAAGCCCCAAGGAAGCACCCTATAGGTTCTCATTCCTATAGGGAAGGTATTCTCCATGAACTCAAGCATGAAGAATACTGTAAGAAGTGACCTACAGGTTCTCGGTCCTACAGGGAAGGTATTCTCCACAAACTCAAGCATGAAGAACACCTGAAGAAGTATCTTATAGGTTCTTGATCTTGTAGGGGAGGTATTCTCCATGAAATCAAGCATGAAGAACACTCGAAGAAGCACTGTACAGGTTCTCAGTCCTGCAGGGGAGGTATTCTCCACAAACTCAAGTATGAAGAACACCCGAAGAAGTGCCCTATAGGTTCTTGGTCCTATAGGGGAGCCACCCCCAAGATCTCTCACATGGAGGAAGCTCAAAGGAAAGTACCCTACAAGTTCTTGGTCTTGCAGGGAGGTATTCCCCAAGATCTCTCTCATGGAGGAACCTAAGAAAGTAGACTCCGCAGAGTTAGGAAGCGGGGACATGTCTACCTGCAAATAGAACATGTAAAAAGTAGCTAGTCACATAGATCATCAATAAATAAGACTTTCAAAGGGGTCCCTCAAGAACCCTTCAAAAGGAGAGGGGTCCACCCAAGGGACTCGCTATTTGAAAAGTAAGGTATAGTCAGGCTTCCCCCAAGCTAGACATGAAAAAATCCATTCGTCATAAAGGCCTTTGAAGGGAGGGTCCACTCAAGGGACACACAATTCAAAAGAAGTTGTTCTTCTTAGAGTGATTCATCACCAAGGAATCCTTTCAAAAGGAAGGACATTCCCCTACATGAGGGGAATTTTAAAATAAATTCCCACTTCGGAGGGAGGTCTTGAAATCCTTTCTTTACGAACCTGTGATGAAGGAAACACATTCTATTAAGGTTTCATGTTGAGAATGCAATTCTAAGGTAAAGTTTGTGAAGGATTTTTAGAAAATATTCGCTGGTAATGAATTTGTTTTATGAAAACCGAAGAGTTAAAGAAGAGCTTTGTCAAACATAGGATTGAAAACTCAAGCAAAGAAAAGAGAAAAGAAAAATACAAACAAAGGACATAGGGGGATCTGGTTTAGTAGGGTCAGATCTATCTGAGCTCATATAATAATAATAGGTAACTCCAATATAAGGTGAAAGATCATCAATACCCAACTAGATTAGGAAAAATGCACGAGAAACAAAGTAAAAATAAAAAATTGACTCAACATGGAAAGGAAGCCTAAATTCCCCCAACGCTTTGTATCATCCCCAATTTATCGAAAATCAAGCACAAACATGGAAGATTGAGGATACAAATTGAAGAAGGTTCACAACACAAAAACCATGCCTATATCCAAGCACTAATAGGGGTGACGAGGGTTATCCAAGCACACATAGCACGAGTACAGGGGAACACATCACAAAACACACACACACAAGATCAAGAAAAGGTGCCTCCTCCTAACACTGATTGACCAAGAGGTTGTCTACTTCCCAATATAAATCCTCATAAGGGAAAGGAGGATGAGCCTAAAATGGTGGGATGTTAAGAGGAGGAGCATCCAACCCTCCCATAAGAAGGGATAAGAGAGAAGGCCCCTCGAGGTCCTCTCCATCCAGCTCTTGTGGAGTCAAGGTCAGGGATTTCATGAAGATCACCGACAAGGCTGGGACCTCATCCATGGAATTAAACATGCATCCCATAGGAGCACCATGCCTATTCTCAAAGGATGAGGCACACTACGTCTGAGGTTCACTGCTAAGTTCACCGAATGACTCAAGAGCGGTGACAAACTCAGGGGAAGTCGGGACTGGTTATGCCACAAGGATAGAACCAATCATCACAGGACCACCTTGTGAAGATAGTGGACTCCTCTTATGTCCTTCATCACTAGAAGGACCAACCTCCACCTCTTTCTTCATTGGAGGAGATGAAATCCCCATAGATAAAGCTAGGGGTGTAGAGGAAGAGTAAGAAAGAACTACAATAGATACAACCAAAGTGTTAACCATATCCATGGGCTTCGAGAATGGTAAGATGTTCGGGACAAACATCAACAAAGGTGGTTCCTCTGAAGGAGCGATAAAAAATTGTACCCATTTAGGGTTAGGCACATTCATGTTCAGAGTGGAAGCTAGGAGTAGATCAAAATTAAGAGAAATAGAAGGAAGGGAGGAAGAAGACGCTATAGGAGGTCTTGAAATAGGAGTGGTCATTCTTTCCTCCTTTTTTTGTGAGGTGGCCTGCTTGGCCAGGAGAGCCTTTCACTAGTACTTAAGCTCATGTGCAAGGCAGTTTCTATAGCTCTTAGAGTTAGAAGTTAGGGCTTGTGAAGGGATAGGAAGTTCTTTCTCAACCATAAGAACGTCAACTACAACCGTCTCAGGTAGAGGGACAAGCTATGGAGTGATAGGAGGAGTCGACTTGAGAGCCTTGGCAATGAGCCTCTTTATGCTCACTGCTTTGGAAGTAGGAGCGATAGGAGGAGGCAGATCGAATTCTCTGTGAGATGCTTTCTTTCTACCACATAAATAATACCACAATCTAGGAAATTCATTAGGGAGATCCATGACCCTAATATTGGGCCTACACCAAGGAGGGATCATCAGATTCAATGGGTAGCCACATGGTCTACTCATCCAGTACTCTTCCTAAGAAAGGGGAGAGGATGAGGCAGTCTGAGAAAAAGTCACCTTTTATTTACCTTTACAAGAAGGAGAGAGA
Source organism: Sequoia sempervirens (assembly GCA_007258455.2). Lineage (NCBI taxonomy): Eukaryota > Viridiplantae > Streptophyta > Pinopsida > Cupressales > Cupressaceae > Sequoia > Sequoia sempervirens. The sequence goes on from VDFB02000009.1 coordinate 12,382,219, forward strand.
GCTGTCATAGGCTTCTCCTCTTTTTTCAGGGAAGAGGGAGTGGATGGTATAGCTTTCTCTTTGCCTTTGTGGGAAGGAGAGGGTGTCATCATGGACTTCTCCTTCCCTTTTGGAGAAGGAATAGTAGTCAGTACATGCTTCTTCTTCTCTTCTTGGGAAGAAGAGGTAATCAATCGCTTTGTCATAGGAATGGTTAGCTTTGGCTCCCCTTTTCCCGTAGTTTTAAACTTAACATAGTTTTTGTAAAGTAGGTCCATCCTTGGAGGAAGCGGACTAAATGAGGAGGGCTAGAAGTGTAGCAATGAATATCCACCAAGAGATACCAAGGGCTGATATCCAGTGTCATGTACTACATGCACGACACCCTCATGGGAAAATTTTAAACATTTGTGGATAACAGAGGCAATCCCATTTATGGAAGCTAACCAGGGAATGCATAGCTTCACTCTGAGTAGATCTAACTTCAGGATGACATTGAAGACTATGTCAACAGTCCTAGGTCCAACTAGGATAGACAAAGTGATCGAGCCATAAGGTTTAAGACTCATACCATCATGAGTACGGATGGTAGATTTCATTTCTTCATATTTTTCCTTTTCCAATGAATTCAATACTAATGTTTCTTTATTAATAATATTCACATGGCTCATGGGGTCAATTAAGACTCCTGTCACAATGTTACCATTGAAACGAGTGAGAATGTAGAGAGGTGAAGGTTTGTTGTTAAAGGATAAATCTTGTGATGTAAATGTAACATCTAACAAACCGAGTGTGGGTAGAATGGTGGAAGTTACCGTGACCATTTTTACGTAGGCCTTGTGTTGAGAAACAAAATTAGTGGGATCGATAATCATGTTAGTAGAATGTGATGGAAATGGGTCCATGTATATCTGTAATTCACTATTAGCCTTTATCACTGATTTGTTAGTGTTATGTTTGCTCCCACTGAGATGAATGGTACCCTCCTCAATGAGGTCTTGTATTTCATGATACAACCAAATACAAAATTTGGTATCATGTCCATTAACATGATGGTATTGACAATAAGTGCTCCCATCATACCAGTTAGGGTAAGGTTCCTTAATAGGCTTAGGGATCAACAAAGTTATGATCTTATCCTTCAAAAGCTTCAGCAAGATGGAAGTATAAGATTCAGACTACTTTGTGAATTTTTAGTTGCGTTTGAGGCCATTTCCATCAACAACGGCTACTACATTTGCAATAGCTTTACCCTTCCCAGAGATTGATATGATGGAATTTTCTATAGAACAAGAGCACGAGGAGGATCCCTAGAACTGAGCAACCATCTACTAGTATTCTCGTAAGGCCGCACACAAATTCCTGAAAGAAGGGTATTTCATAAGGGTGAACTTCTCTTGCTAAGGCCTTTGTAAGTTCCCTATGAATACCTTATACACATCAGAATCGAGTAGTTGATATGAGATTTTTGAAAGAAGTGCTTGATAATGCACTATAAAATCAGTAATATTTTCATTATCTCCTTGCTTACATCGGACAAGATCCGAAAAGGTCATCTTTGGCCCGATGTTGATGAGGACGCAACCCGAGACACAGAAAATAACCCACAATCAAGAGAATAATTTTATTATTCAGAAAATGGAACTTCTTACATGCAGAGGATCTCAAATCCCCAAGTTTTAAAACACATGCAAGTTACAGAAAGCTACAAAATCACCCTTTCGCTATATGCGAGCTTGTCCCCAAAAAGTTACCCAAAAATTAGAAAACCCACCCATAAATAGAGCTCCTCATTAGTTTGGAGCCAAAACAACATTCAATTGAGTTTTTAGGCAGTTTGGCGCCAAAAATTTACAACATGAAGTTCAAATTTCAAAAGAGCATTTGCAATGGTATCTTCTAGAAAGTGCGTCAACTTCTCGGGGCCATAACTTTTGATCCGGGGCTCCGATTCACGAACTGTTTGAACCGTTGGAAAGGTATCGAAGTCAAGAATGCGCTCAAAATTTGCTATGCTGATTTCAACAAGTTTTGGGGCCATTCCGGAAGCTCTAAGTGCCTCAAATCCAACTCAGAAGATTTTCAGGTGCGAATCTGGGAAACTAAAACTGTAATATCTTTCATCCCAGGAATAGAAAATAAAAACCGTAAATTGGGAATTTCATTATGACGAAAAGGGTATCCAAAAATGTAAAAACATCTAAAAAATGATAAACTTGAAATTTAACTATTTTTTTGGGTGATGCAAGATTGCCCTTACACCACTGGATGCTCCTGCATCAGATGTTTGCTTGGAATTGTCTAAGGAATTTATTTACAAGTTGATCAAATGATAAAATAGAATTTTCAAGCAAGGAATAGTACCACTTGAATTTTGTGTCCTTGAGAGATCAGGGGAATAGTTTAGCCATCAATGCATCATGATGGAAGAAGTTAGTGCAAAGGGTGTTAAAGGTAGACACATGCATCTAGGGATCTCCTTTTCCATGAAACTTCTCAAATTTAGCTATCTCCATTCCCTAAGGGAAGGGAGTGTTCAAGATAACAACCGACAATGGGCTATGTTGGAAGAAATCCTAGAAGATAGGTTGGGCAGAGGCCTAGGAAAGGCTCACCAATTGGCTCTACATCTTACCCATGTTCTGAAGGAGAGTGTTCAGAATAGGGTTGTTATAAGATAGAGGGCTAGAGGAAAATCCTCCAAAACCACCGCCAAGTCCACCTCCAGAATTGCCACTGGTGTAACTTCCATTAGAGCCACTACCAGAGCCACTACTGCCAGTAGGGCCTCTGCTGGAACCATGACCATGACCTCCACTAGAACTTCCTTCACAAGCACCACCTCCGCTACTAAATCAACTACCACTACCAAATCCTCCACCATCTATTCCACCAAAACCTCGACCACTAGAGGTGAAAGAAGGGGATACTAATGGAAGGGACCAATTCGATCATGTAGAAAAAAGTTGGAGGCATTGATACCCCTAATTGTCCCTCATGCTCTTCGAAGGTGACTCCTTGTGCAAAGCTAGGGTTGCATGAAGGAGTGCACACTTTAGCAAGACTAAGGAGACTACTTAGAAGCTCTATTCCTATGTGATATTTACCTATCATATGCTTTAGCTTACTAACAACCCAAGTGGCTTTAGCCATCTTCATATTTCCTTCCAAATGGTTTTCAAGGTTTCCCAACCCTTTTGCAAGGGTGGACACATATTCAGCAAGAATTTGAATGACCTCATGCTCATCCATCAATGATGGTGTGGGAGACATAGGAGGAGTGAGAATGTGATTGGTTTTGTCAGTGAATCCCATCTCATTCATCGATAGCTACTCCTATATATCCAAGATAATGATAGGACCATAGAATAGGCCTGTAGAGAGACCAAGCAAGACCTTCATCCTATCCACCAAGAGGTGTCATACACTTCTCCTCATGATATGCCTAGAAGTTGTGGATTGGGTTGTGATGCTTATAAACTTTCACAACATCCAAGGACACAAAAATCATGTAATAGCTGAGGGAAGCCCCTAACACCAATAGATGAACACATGTTGGTTCACGTCAGGTTCACCAAAAATGTAAGAGAGGGGGACCACTGTATGCAAGACCCCAGGTCATGGAGGGTCAAGATGTGAGAGGCTACCCTAACTTACCTCAGCTAAGTGCAATGTTTAGGGTTATAAAGATGAGAATGATGATGATTATGATGTCCTACAACCACTCTGCAATCTCGTGTTTCAATGTGGGGCTAGGTGAGCCGATTTTCAACTTCAACTTTTCGTCTCAAGGAGCTCTCTATCTGAAGATGAAAGTGTAGTATTTGGATGACAATGTGACGCACTGACATCTCTAAAGTGCATTGGCATCTGTATGGCCAGATAATAACAGAGACAAGGTCAAACTTGCTAAAATGACTAACGACTCAGTTGACTAACTAATGGGCTATAATGACACTAAAAAATAAACAAAGTATTCTCTAATGTTGTAAAGTACAAATGCAAGAGTGACAAGAGCAAGGAGGATCTCACTGAGAATTTTGTTCGCCAATTGATCCTCTGAAGAGAATGTACTCCTGCACATAGAAAGAGGGAAAATGTTGGGTGGCTATATAGGGGCCTACCTCAGTCAAACCCCCATTTAGGTGTTTCCACCTCCACAGACAACCAAGGAAATCAGATAAAGAAGCAATAAAGTAAAAAGAATACAAACACTACAAAGCAGTACTATGTTACTCAACCGAGTGATAAAGGAGACGGGAGGGAAGCTTACCACCTCCACCAAGAGCACTTAAGGCTACTTGAGGGAGAAATGAGAGGAACTCAAGCCTCTGCTACAATGGCATGGTCCCAAATGTGCTCTATTGAGTTGATATAGTGAAATTTTGCTAAAATGGAATGCTTGAAATGCTTGTAGTGAGTGAAAGTGAGCTTGTGGAGTGATAGAATGGAGTTCAACTAAATTCTAGAAGCTATGAAGAGATGTCCAGAGTTGAAGTGAATGTGGAATGAATGGATATGAAGGAATGAAGGAAGAAAATGACCATATTTAGGTTAGTCGGCCAAAGGAGCTATTACAACTTCACTGCCAATGAGAAGAGTAATGCCTCTGGTAGCTTAGCCATAGGAATCAACCAGGGATATAAGCATGCCATGCAGACATCTGTGCACTGCACGAGCATCTCCGACAAAAAATGCCTCCACCGATGCTCAAAATAGGTGCCTAGTGTGATGCCAATAGTGGGCTTAGGTGGAATTAAGCCTCTAAACTTGGTTTTCTAAGGCGGAAAAAGGAAAAAGTGGGAATTTCACATAGGGTACAAATTCACTCTTATACATCAACCATGAATGCTAAATGAAAAATACACGCACAAACTAGCTAATTTGTTGGAAGACATATTGTCACCGTTTAATTCCCAGGTGCATGGAAATTTGTAGATCACACTTCATGATTGCTAGCAATTAAGTCTCTACATGCATGAAGATCAATTTGATTGTTCCAATAGAAAATATGTCATTAATGTCCATTAGTTGCAAAATGAAAATGACTATCACATGTTGTGTTATCAAATTTTAATATAGGTCATTGATCTCACATCAAGATGGCAGATCGAGGGGCTCTGTTCGGGTTGACAAAGTTCAAAATCCAGCGATGTTTCACTGATGTGTCGTCAGCTAATGGTGTTAACCCACCTTGGATGGCAACTTCTACATCAGCGAGATCTATCTATTTCATAAACTAGGCAAATTGATCCATGTGTTGAAATATCGATGATCTGGTGGCTTTTAAATGTTCGACATTTATCACTTGTGAGCTGATGGGGTATGGTCAAGATCTCTTCCCACAACCTCGAATCTCAAAACCTGCACATGATAAAGTTAGCATTTAGTAAAGGGCCTTGGTTAGACTGATGATGACATGACCCTCATAGTCTAATTACTTAAGCTTAAGTCATCAAGGAAAATTAAGACCCAACTTTAGGAAATAGTTAAGGTCAATGGGAAGACTTGGTGACCGATGCTCTTAACCAAATGGGTTGGTAAATGAATGTGCACTATGGCTTAAGGAATAAATTAACAAACTAGTGACTGGAAAAGCAATTCAATGAAGAGTTAGAAGGCTCAAAGGATTTCTTAAGCAAAAACCCTACCCACACATGGGGGAAAGGGTTTATGAAGTATCAACAGGGTCTATGAGCTGCTTAAAAATTGACAAATTTTGGAAGCTCCATCAGTGGCTCATGCTCTAGGACATATACCCCCAGTGGGCATAGCGAGAATTTGAATCTTAGGTTGAAGCAGACCAGGGTAGAAGACCAAAACCTAGGAACTTACCCAGACAAGGCAAGAAAACACAACAAAAAGCAAAGACAACAAACCAACCTATGTACATTATTTACAAAATATACATCACAAATACTTTAATAAGTTGAAGGCCCCTGGCCCCCAAAATTCAGGGACAATTCTTTCCTTTATCAAAGAATTTGGCTTGTTTTATTGGCAATGGATCCATATGGACGTTGTGCAATTCCAAGCCACTAGCACCATCACAATTAGCACTACCCATGACATTTGCAGTATCATTTCAATATTTATCTGTCCCTATTATAGGTTCATCTAACTGGACTACGAAGATGAAAATATCATACTCCACACTATCATAAAGTGTAAAATCACATTCCATTTTCTCATCAAACCCTAAAGCCTCATAAACACTTTGGCTCACACTTGGCCAGTCTATTAAAGGATTAGGAAAAGGAAAAACATGATCAAGCATATCTTTAATCTATTTATCACAAGTTTTGTCTTTATGAGATGAAATAAGTTCCATGATAAGTTCCATAAGAAATGGAGCATCTACAAAAAATTCTATTACAACTTCATATTGACTTGTATCATTCCCCTGGTTACTTATTCCTTTAAACTACTTCTCACATGGATGAAATAACTCTGCAATATTTGCATACTCTACAAAATCATCAGATAATTCTTTCTTTTCATCATAAAAAAATGTTCCCTGAGTATTCACACAATCATCATGTGAAACATGAAAAAATGATATTTCAATTACCTCTTCAAGTACACAACTTGTCACCATAGGAAAGTCAATATAATCATTTACATCCTTTTGGATGTCCATGTTACATCCATAGCTGATATCATAATCTTGAAATTCTTTATCATGTGATCTATTGTCACATTTAGATTCCAACAAATCTGAGGCATTCTCTTGATATTTATCAAGCACAATTTTCTCAATCACATGTTGGTAGATTGTTTCATTAGTGTTTTTGTCTTCACATCCCCCATTTAGTTGGGGAATTAGAAAATTAGGCCCGTGACATTTTCAAAGGAAAATTTTCCAACACTTATATCACCTTGAATTTTGTTTGTTTCATCCATGACACATCCACTAGTAGTACTTGCTAAGTACTCATCAGGGTTATCTTCAAAAAGAGGATTGCTCCTATACCAATATGAATTGTCATTTGTAACCTCGTTGTCCAATGCAGATTCATCAAATAAATGATTTTTCCATACCTTCATGGTAATTGGATGTATCTCATCTTTCTCATTATTAGGATTCCAACAATCTTGATCATCAATGCATCCAACATCATTTTAATCACTTGAAGAACAAAAAAAAACATTCTCAACATCCTCCTCATTATTTGCATTCACAATAATCGATCCACATTAAGAGAATTCTTCACATGAAGAATACTGCTCACTACCTAGGAAAAACACACCTTCAAGGCTATTAACATATCCCCTACTAGAAGTAAGGGATTCCATCTCTACTTCATAGGAAGAATCATATTCAATTGAAAGTTGTCCAAATTCAATCTCATCACTTTGATCCCTCATTTGTGCCATATTTTTTGAGCCAAGTGTATTCCCCTCATGGACTGGTGCATGATAAGTGCTAGCTAAATCAATTTGTGAGGTTTCACCCATTAGCTCTTGTGTTTTCTCATAGCTTATGACATCCCAAGGAAGATAATTAGGTACTACCTTTTTTTCACACTCTGTCTCTTCATCCTCATCACTACTACATGCACTTGCTTCTATGTTGCTTGCAAAATAACAATATTCAATAGTTAATTTCTCATACTCCAATGCTTCTCTTTGATCTGTCAACCTTAACCTTTGATTTTCCTCACTATGGAAATTATTGCTCACATTCTAGGAAACAACTAGGGGCATATGACCGTGCTCAATTTCTTCCACAATTTTCATCCAATCTACTACTTGATCTAGGCTATGAGGTTTCTAATCCTGAAACCATTGGCTTGTTCCTGATATGTAATTTTCATAAAACATATTAATACACATTAAATCACTAGGCCTAAAGCTCTTGAGTATCTCCATTAGAGAATCCAAGAATCTTTAAAACAAGTCATATGGTGACTCATTCACATGTCTCTTTATTTCATACAACTTTCTAACAGATAAAATCAAGTAAAACCTTCCCACCCTTGGTTGATGTGAGATTGATGCTTTCTCATGTTCTGCATCTCTTGGGATTAAAGAAGATATAACATCTATGAGCTCCCTTTCTTGGAAAATCTTTTTACCTTCTGATCTGCTTGCGAGTATGTGCAAGATCATGATGGGCCAAAAAGTGGCAATATGTAAGTGATATGATGGCCCATGTGGTTGATGACTTTTTTTTCACCCAAAATTGATGAAACAAAAAGGTTTTTTAAAGGAGATTCTTAGCTTTCCACCAATATAAATTATTCTTTACTTTGAATTTAATAAATAATTATTATTCATTTTCTATTTGAATTATGACTAAAGTCTTGATTGATAGGTTGATTGAAAAACATCTATAGCTTTTAAACGGTATCACATTTTTTGAATCTGAAACATGCGTCACATTCTATGCTTCACATACTCTAGGATTAAAAAAGAAAAATTCAATTTCATGAAGTTTTGACCAAGTTAAGGTGGTCAGACATACGAGTTTTTATATTTTTTAAAAGTTGTAATAAAAAATTCATAATTAATTATTTACTTGGAAAAAAATTACAAAAAAATATGCATCACATCGGGACATGAGTCCTCTACTTATATCTAAAATCTTATAAAAGTATTATCATTTTATTGTGGTTAGTTACAAACACCTACTTCTTATTTTTTCCTAAAATTTGCGTACTCCATTGAAATTTCAAATTTCACCAAATAGATTTTTTATTTTTCTAAAAATAAACCTATTAGTTTAGAAACTATATTCAATTTTCTACAAATTCTATTCTTACATATTTTGGAAATAATATAGATAACTTATTCAAATTTTTATGTCAAGTTGCCTAACTCTAATTTTTCTAAAATTTTTGCCAGTTAAGGGCCTATTTTTTCCATGATGATCTTGCACATACCCTTGCTTCAATAAGTTTAATAATTCTAGAAATATTGCTAGCAATCATAGGTCCTCTCATGATTGAGTATTTTAGATTGTTCTCGATGTTCATAGCCTCTTGGTAAGCTTGTTGCAAAGTGGTGGGTTCTTTGTCTCTCAACAAAAATCTTGTCTTACTGTCAAATTCTTCCAAATATATGACCAAGGACTCTACATCATTTGGTGTCATATGCTCAAGGATTTCCCTTATAACCTTGTAAAATCTAAGGTTGAAAGTAGGGACCAATTCTCCTTTATCCTTAGAAATTTATATGAAATTCTTTCTTGCAACACTTCGGTTTATCCTTTCACCAAATTGGTCCATAAAATCTACCTTAAGTTTCTTTCAACAATGTATTGAGGAAACTAGTAGGAAAGAGAACCGGTCTCTTGTATCTCCTTTCAGGGATTGAACAAATAGATTCATAATCACCTATCACATCATAAAATTATTGTATATTCTTGCTTGTTGATTATGACTTGTCACCATTGAACTTTGGTAGTTTTTCCCTAACATTGGGTGGTACCACATTTGGGTAACCACAAATATTTTCAAAGCTAATAGCCTTGTACCTATCAATACTGAAATTGCCTTGGTGAGACAATGACTGATTACCTTGCATACTCTTCTCCATATTTAAACTGGATGACATGAATTTACAACTTACTTTTAATTCTAGAAAAGGAATTGAGAATATACCCGACAATTATACAACATCCCTTCAATCCCTTTCATAGATTTGATCTTAAGACCTTGGCATATGCATTTCTTACAAATGCTGCCTAAGATCAAATAATTTAACATGCTCTTTTTATCATAACATGGGAATTTAACCTATACACAAAAGCATGCTAAAATATTATTATCATTCCCTTATCTAGTGCTAATTCACTCATTAGGGAATCATTTACATCTCAAGTATGGGAAAATTCATCTTGATTTATCAATAATACAATCCTATTCCTTCAAATTATATGAAAATAATTGGTAATTTGTAGTGAGTAACTATCCTTTGCCTTTTAAGTTGCAGATCCCATCAATTGATCAAATATTTAACAGGTTCTTTGAGTCAGAGTGGCCACCTCCCTCCAGAGGACTGCACTTCAATTGAGATGAAGTTTCTTTATAACTATTACATGTTTTGGGCTATCTTCCACAATAGAGTCATACTCAGATCCTTCAATCTTTGTTGCACACCAATTATTTACTAGGTTCTTCAGGTTCACTTTACCCTTTGACTCTACATTTTGTATCTACATTTGGAGAAGGAGAATTCCCTATGAGTCACCATTCTATTGGTGTTTTCTCCAGTACACCTAAGGAATATCTAAGGAGTAGCCAATTCCTATGTTCAAGACCCTTAGAGTGAATGCCTGACTGAAAAAATTCAATCGAAGACTGAATCTCCTACTCTTCAGGCTTTGTGGGACCTAGGAGGGTGTTCCTTTTAGAATTTTATTTGACCATTTCATTAAATGACATGGAAAATCACATATTGGTTCCTATAAAGGGTAGACAACACAATTTACTCAAAGGTTGGCTAATCTTAAAGCAAATATCCATCCATTTACCAAGAACATGAAAGATATCTCACATACATGCTTCATTGTAAATAAATTTTAAAAGATTTATATTCTAACCCTAAATCAATAGTCCAATACTTCATTACCACTCATGATGTAAATACCAAGACAAATAGACTAGTTCCTTCATTGATTGCACAATAGAGTCATACATATTATGACTTGTCATGGAAAAATTATTTGAAACTAATAACTATGGACTATTTCCATAAGGAATTGAATTATGAAAACTCTCTATGTATAAGTCATCACTTCTTATGAATTCTCAGTAAATCACTACAAATTCATGACCTCACTTAAATTTTTAGTTGATTCATTGAATCAAAGAAAAAATGAAGACATGCATTCAAATGAAACATTTGAAGATGAACCAAAAATGCTTGATATTGTATTCAGAATTTGTAAAGTGGTTTACAAAGAAGAGCATATGAACAATATATGAAATTTACTTTCAATATCAGTAATTTCTACATAACTATTTAATATTTTCATATGTAAGGTTCAAAACCCAAGACAACATTACTACCCTATTGTCTGGTATTCCTATATTTTCTACCCCTTATATATTAGACTTGAAGACTCAAAAAAATTAGAAACCCTACAAATGAGCCCTGAATTCCCTTTTATAGAACAAGGGAACCAACAAGCTTTAGGCTCAAAATGCAGTTACGTTACAAAAAATTCATTTCATATCGCATTTCAGCTGCATTTCCAAAATTCCCAACATGATAATTCTGTTAAAACGGGGAAAACTAAAAATCTCCATAGGAATCATGAGGAAGAGGAAAAGTACTACCAAAATATTCCTCCACCACTAGGTAAGTAGAAAAAACAACACCCAAACCGCCACAAGAGCACATAGTCGACATCCAATGCCTCAAAAAATTTCCATGCATGCAAAGAGAAAATGACAGCAAGAGAAATCATTTATCAACAAAAAATTTCATTAACCACCACCTTCTCATGAACCAGAATCCCTCTTACCAAACATGCACCCCATGGTACATATAATTGCTTTGTGTTGTTGCAAGGGTTCAGGATGAGACCTCAACCTAAGCTTCACCTTTTTCCTATTTCAACATGGCGCCATCTCATCCACTTGGAATCCTGACAACCAAAGGAGGGATAGATAACACCTCCACCTTAGGGGATAGAGCATGACTCAAGATTGCAAGGTACTGGCGATAATTGGAGTTTGTCTCTAATTTTCTATCAGAAAAGTTGTCAATAACATCAATATGAGAATTATGCGACCATATGAGCTAGGACAATACCGAATTTTCCTATGCACGCTGGCAAATGGCCCAACAACTTCCTCCCTTTCGTTCCCATCACCTCTAAGCTTGCAGCCTAGGCTTTGAGTTGGTGACTGCATCTGGTAATTACAGGTGAAGATTCCTCGCCATGGATGGTCTTGTGAGTACTCTGTGCCAATTCTAGTTTTATTCCATGAGACTCCTATAGATTTAACCTAGAAAACCTTTGTATTGAGACATATATAGTTCCAACCTTACTCATTTTTCTACAAGAAAATCTACACTCAAATTTTGGCTTTCTACGGAGACTTGAGGACTTAAAAACTTAAGTGTTATGATGAAAAAGCAACTCATCACTTCTATTTAATGAGAAAAGTGATGATATTGTCACTGTTTAATTCCCAAGTGCATGGCAATATGTAGATCACACTTCATGATTTCCAGCAATTAAGTATCCACACGCACAAAGATCAATTTGATTGCACCAACAAAAAAATATGTCATTAATGTCCATTGGTTGAAGAATGAAAATGGCTATCATGTGCCATCTTATCAACTTTGAATATAGGTTGTTGATCTCACATCAAGATGGCAGATCAAGCAGCTCTATTTAGGTTGACAAAATTTGAAATCCAGCAGTGTTTTGCTGATGTGTCCTCGACCAATGGTGTTTACCCACCTCAGATGGAAACTTCTCTATCAGTAGGCTCCATTTGTTTCATAAACTAGGAAGATTGATCCACATGTTGAGATCTCATAGATCTCACAGATTTTAACCGGTTGGAATTTATCACCTACAAGCTAGCGGGGTACGGTCATGATCTCTTCCCATAGCCTCGAATCTCAAAACCTGCACATGACAAAGTCAGTATTTAATAAAGGGCCTTGGTTAGACCGACGTTGACATGACCCTCACAGGCTAATGACTTAATCTTAAGCCATTGAGGAAAATTAAGAGTCGACTTTAGGAAATAGTTAAGGTTGATGGGATGATTGGGTGACTAGTGCTCTTAACCAAAGGGGCTAGTAAATGAACGTGCACTATGGCTTAAGTAATAACTTAACAAACTAGTGACTGGAAAAGAAGGTCAAGAAAGAATTAGAAGACTCAAAGGATTTCATAAGAAAAAACCCTACTCACACATGGGGGAAAGGGTTTATGAAGTACCAATAGGGTCTATGATCTGCTTAAAAATTGGAAAATTTTGGAAGCTCCATCATGAAACATATGCAGAAGCTCCATGGATTTTGAAAAGAAAAAAGAGCTAGACCAACTAAAAATTGTCATTTGTTCAATAAGGAAACCTACTAGCTATGGGTCATCATTGGCTAATGTTTTTACAGTTGATGGACTTATGATAGGATTTAAAACACGTGATTTTCATAATTTTATGAAGGTATTATATATTAGCATTTAACATTTATTGGTAACATTGATTAAGTACTAAATATATTTTTATATTTTGTTGTGTGAGAAAAAATTACTAATGACCTTTTCATAAATGTGTTTGATAGAATATCATGCCATTGGAAATTAGGGGGGATTCATGTTTTACAGTTGACTTAAGGAATTCCATAAGTTGATTGTCAACATTTACAAGGTATGTGGCTATATGAAATATTCATGTGTGAGAGACATAAAGATATTATATTGCATTTTAATTTTTGACTAAAGGTTCATATTGATTTACTATTCTTATATTAGGTGGGTGACCTCCAAAGAGATCCATGAATGTGAAGTGCCAAAATGGAAGAAGGAAATTGTAGAAATTGTATGTGTATTTGAGAAGGAGCTCCCTACAAATTTCATGGACAGGTACAATTCCATTTACATGTACACCTAGTCAATGACACTAAATTCGTGGGTGTTGTATCAATGAGATTGATGTTTTTCTTTGGGAGGTATATGAAAACTCTAAAAGGATATGTACGACAAAAGGAACATCCAAAGGGTTGCATGGCTGAAGGGTATGTATTGAATGAAGAATTTTTCTTCCTATGTGAATTCCTTGATAAGGATTTTGAAGATAGGCCATGATTCTAGGATGAAGAAAGAGCATAAGATATTATTGATTGAGAAAAACCACAATCTAATGGTGTTGAAGTAGAAATTAGTAAGTAAATTCATGATCAACGTGGTTGTTTTTCTTGCAATCATTAATTGACTCTATAATGTATTTTTCAAATTAATAACATGGAATTTGGAGTTTGAAATAAACATTTTGACATGTAATAGGTATAGATGAAAGTGCTATACTCAACAAGCTAATTCTTTACCACATGGAATTTCTGAACAAATGGATTGATCTGTATGATAAAAGGAGAGAAGTGTTGGAAGCAGGGAGATAGTTTAAGAGATCAAACCCAAGGAATACTCCACTTCCCATTGATTTGCTTGAGGGACGGGGAAAATATTACACATAAGAATGGGTTACTAAAAAAATTCAAAATTAAATAGAAGATGTAGGTATAGATTCAAACATAACAGAAAATGAAATCAACATGTCTAGAGGATGTGAAAGAAAGGTATAGTTGGAATTTTAAAAAAAATTGTTTCCTTATAGTTTTGACACTATTAACTATTTTAATATTCATCATTATATTTTTTTTCACCAAAATAAATGGTCTTTCACAGGTGAGGAAATATCCAACAATGTGGGAATATGGTCAACATTATCATGTAGAAAGTGTAGATGTAAAGAGATGATCCTTCATTGTGGCATCATGGTTGAATTCAAGCAATCCAGTCGATCAAGCTCAAAATATAAGAATATAATTGAAGGGAATCTACAATATGTTGGGAAAATACAAGAAATTATTGAGTTGGATTACCACTCTTTTAAATGTTGTATTTTTAAGTGTAGATGGTATGAAGCATTTGAGAGGACATGAAGACATGATACCCATAGTGGATTGCTTTCTATAGATTCCTCATCATTCCTACCAGAGGATAAGGAGCCGTATGTTCTACCAATTCATTGTGAGCAGGGATTTCTTTAACTCAAACAAGAAGTGACTAGTGATCATTAATCTATTAATTCATATTTTATTGCAAATATATACATGTGTTTATTAATCCAATAAAATTGTTATAATGTATGTATAATATATGTATGTAAGTCATGTACATGTATTTTTCTATGAAAATATTTTGGACTGAATTGGATATTTATCATATATTGGGTAAAAGCACAAAGTTGTGTCACACTTTATAAAGGAAACGCCAACGCTGATCCAATTTTTAAACTTGAATGACTAAAAAGTGGCATATATGTTTTGAATTTTGAAATGATGTAAACTAGTAAAATGTGTATCTTTTAGTATATTTTATGTTTGTATTTTTTTTTAAATTTTAAAAAATTATTTTAAACTAGTTTTTAATAAATTAAAGCTATAATTTAGTCGCCGATAAAATGCTGAAAACTGAAGTTGCATAGGACATCAAACTTTTTATAGTAAATTTTATTATTTTCTTTCAAATTTTTTTTATTTATAACTTGAAATTTTAGTGCATGGATATATTTTTTTCCAATTTTCATAAATACATATTTTTAAATAAATATTAAAATGTGCATGAATCAAAAAAACTATTTTCACTGGACGTCAACTTTCATATTAAATATTTATCTAAAATGGAAAAAAAATTATACCATCTTAAAAATAGATTCTTTTATCTAGTGCATCATTTTTTTTTTATTTTTTTTTAATAAGTTTAGTATTTTTTTCCTTGGCATAGTAATCAACCTAATATTTTGTGTCGATAACCTACTTTTAATAAAAATATAAATATAAATATAAAAACAAACTATTAAAATAAATATATTTTGAAAACTAAACTTATGGATCTACAAAAGGGTATTTTTTATATTTTTTTAAATGTTATTTACATTAGTAAGAGTTATTAAAACTTCAAGTTTTTCAAATAATTTTATTTTTTTGGTAAATTGGACTCAAAGTGGTGCTCCATATATTTTTAGACAACAATTTTAGTTGAAAAAGTTGTGGAAGTATCTAACTTAGCTAGAATGAATCTTACTAGATCATATGTTTGACCAAAATTGATTTTTAGTTAGAAATACTTAAATTCAATTGTGCTGATAAGTTGGCTAAAAGTGTGACCTGATTTATGCTTTTACCCTATTATGATCCAAGATTAAGGAATGCATTTGACGAAACATTAGCGGATATTGAGAAAAAAAATGATGACCAATAAAATGAGAGAGAGGGATTAGAGAACATCAAATAAATTGGCATCCATGATGATGTTGAAGATGGTTATTTTTAGGAACAAGAAGATAACAATCTAGAGTTAGATGATGTTATGGAAGACAAAAATATGGATGGTATAAAAAATGATGATCCAAATACATCTGGTAATAATATAGATGCTCTATAGTCAAATTTTAATGATGATGAAGATGATGCAGGTCAAGATGAGGATGATGATAATATTAAATACTTGAAAAAACATATGAACATTGACAATGATATGTACTATATGACATTGTAGTAGACAATAATGTAAATGACCAAGACTTCTAAATTTTTAAATTATTTGCAATCCATGTTTAGAAAAGGATGATTCTTATGGCCTAAACTTTGAAATGCTTCAGTAATATTAATTCAAGTGTTAAACTATAGAACTGCCACTCTCCATTTTGATGGTATACAACTTTTTTATTAGAAATATTTTATTAACTATATATTTAGCTTGATATGTATCTCCCAATTTCTTTAAAATAAGTGTTATAATGGTCTCTTCATGTACATTCAACAATATTAAACTAGCATACCTATATTTAGAATAATCTATGTAAAATAAGATGAGAGATATCCTTCCTGAGACCCTATTGTATTTATATGATTGAAATTTAATTTATTTTAACTTTAAACTTCACAAAATTTCTGAAAAATAAATCAAAATGAATATTGTACTAATAGTGCTTACATTTTTTTTGAGGTGCCTATTTTAAATTTCATGATCAAACTTCACAATGAATTTTTCCTATTTTATATGTTGCCTATTTTACATGTAGTAGACAATAATGTTAATGACCAAGACTTCTAAATTTTCAGAATTATTTGCAATCCATGTTTAAAAAAGGATGATTCTTGTGGCCTAAACATTGAAATGCTTTAGTATTATTAATTCAAGTGTTAAACTATAGAAATTCCACTCTCCATTTTGATGGTATATAACTTGTTTATTATAAATATTTTATTGACTATACATTTATCTTGATATGTGTTGATCATCAAAGCTTGCACCTCTCTATCAGTCTTATGGGAAATTTAGTGAGTGGGGGACCAATTTGCACCTCACTGAATACCTCCAAGATTTTTATAGAAATTTGGCTCTTCTTTGGGGGTTTAGAGTAAAGGGTAGAAAGAAATGTAAATATAAAACATGAAAAAGGTGATACACCAATACTTTTACAACATTTCAAACCCAACCATTTCTATGATTGATATAATTGTACACAAAATGCCACAAACCTTCATTGTTGGAGAGAGAATGAGGAGAAAAGGATAACAACAAGCATAGTGCAGATTTTCAAATCTTCCTACAAGCAGTGTTCATTAAGGTTTGATCAAACACAAATATTTCTAAGAGTAATAGAAAGAATGTTCAGAAATTGCATAAGCTTTCTCTCCTAATATAACATAATATAGTAAAACAACAACCCTTCAAAAAAGCAAAGTCCAATGACCTAATCCAATTTTCACAAGTCACTATTCTACCATATGAGCATACAACATGGAAATTCACTACTTAAACTATTCATATTCAACTTGCAAGACAAAGTGTTTCATTCAAAATGATAATATTAAGAAAGAAAGCTTGAAAAAGGCCATGCATGCACAATCTCAACAACTCCTCAATAGTTCATGCTTTAAATATCAAATTAACTTTAAAACAAAGGTCAGATGGCAATCCAACAATAGTTTAAACCTTAAAATATATAACATGCCAGAGATAAGTAGCTCTACAATTGAGCTTCTAAAAGTAATTTTATATCCTAAGAAAACTAAAGAAATTTTCCTTAGCCAAGGAAACTAAAACTTTAAATTCTAACCCCTCATTGTGTCATTTCCTTCCTTATATAGCTACAAAAAAAGAAAACACTGCCTCAACACAAAAGTCAATACTGCCAGGTGTTTGATAGTTAATGGAACACAATCCAATCATAGATCTTTGGTTAGGTCACAATGATCTTTTCTTATCAATTCTCAACTACCAAATTGATGTTTTTTAGATATTTAGCAAATATAGAGGCTCATAAATGATCAAATCCTAAACAAAATAGCCTAGAAAAAAGGTCCAGTTGACCGATCACATCACCCAAAGGTATTGAGTCAAAGCTTCCATCCCAAAAACCAAGAAAGAAAAAGGCCATCTAGCTCCAACAAACTCCCCAAAAGATATCATTCCATAGGAGACACAATTTTCCCACAACGAAGAGGTGACGTTTCAAAAAGGTAGAGATTTTCAAGCTCATAAATATAGCTCCCTAGAAAATCCTCGACGAGCCAACACGTGTTCCAGACTGTCTTCTGAAAGGGAGATGAAAGATGAAAGCTACATAGCCACCATGTCACACATTGTGCACCTTTCTGATATTTTTACTTGAGTGTGGGCACACTCAAAACTGAAAACATTATACAAGCCAAAAATTAAAGTGATTAAGGAAAAAATGCTTCACAATATGTATCTCCCAATTTCATTAAAATAAGTGCTATAATGGTCTCTTCATGTACATTCAACAATATTGAATTAGCCAAATAGAGTCTAATGAGACTCTTATCTTTTTTTCCATTTTTTCTACCTTATTATGACATTCCAATAGGTTTTTATCTAGCTACTATAAAATTAAATCTCAAGCATCACATAACTATAAGTAGTGATTACAAAACCATGATCTACAACCACCAAAAAAAGTGGCACCCAAAAATCTAATTAGAAAATAAACACCCAAATCCCAAGATGAGCTCATTGGATAAAAATGGCATATTAATTCCACATGTCATAATTGCATCATAAAATAATGATCAAATTAGGATTTCCATTATGGATTCATGACACATTCACCATTGTTGTGGCTCTATATGTCATAATGGGTCTAATAATTTTATGATGAAGTATGTAGAAAAAAATATACATGGTCATAAAATAACCTCTTTTAAAAAATGATTTTAACCCTGGGTAGGGACCAATTAAAGTAAACTATTTGAAAGGATTTTTAATTCACATCAACCAAAAAACCACTCAAAGCATCCACACAGTAACAAAAAATGTTTTTTTATAAATCTTGAAGACTTAAATAACTTGAAAATGCCATTTTGTAGAGAACAAAGTAATAGATAAGCAATGAAAATTGACACGGTAATTGAACACTGAAAATGGTTTACGAATTATAATTAGTCTACTCCATTATATTACTCAAAAATAAAAGCATTTGTAACAAAAGTCTTTTAATATGATATGGATGGGTGGATTATGGAACCTATCTTCTTACTAATGCCTACTCTAATGGAATATGATTTGATGATGATGATTTCAAAATTGTGTCCTAGTTTCCCTATTTGTATGGGAAGCAATAAGCTCTAGACCCATTTAAAAAAAGTCGCATTACTTCATAACTAAAACATAATTAGCATAAACATAAAAATATTGAGAGTTTGTTGGTGGATACACTACAGTCCGTTAATCTCCAGCAAGCACCCGTGATCACCTAAGACCTATTCAAGGATCATGCACCATGATCATGTATCAAAACCATCAAACTTCAGTCCCTGTTACTCCTCTCTTACTTGGCCTATTTAATGAACGAGTTAATCTTCAACAAATGCTCAATGTACCCACTTTTGGCATGAGTGTCTACATTATGTATAATATCTTTCATGGCATACTCCAATTAGAAAATTCTTCCAAGTTGTTGATGTGTTTTCTTAAGTACATCATCTTCATCATTGATTGCATCAAGACCAATTGGAAAATATTAGGCTATCTCATCCTTCCATGTATCTTGATCTTTCAATTTTGTTTCCTCGAAGAAGTTGGGCAAGGACATACTCCGTGGTTGAATAAAGTCACTTAACACCTATGTCAAGATGTTATGGAAATATTTATGGGCTTTCATAAGCTCTTGATATTCTTGTAGCACAATAGTGTTATCTTCCTTCTTTGCTATTATATGAGGCTCCACTTCATTTTGTCACTCAATCTAGTGTTTTCCAATAATGTTGCATATGTTTTGTCATGAATATGCCAGACTTGTTCAACATGCTTGTACATATCTTCAAATATCATGCAGACTATCTCTGATGCCATTTGAAAGGTGGTGGTCTTGATATTTCCTTTTAACTCCCCTTGTTCCTTCTAAACTTTCTCATGCCTGCATTTCCAATAGGTATTTTCTGACATTGCTTCTAGCACCTTTCTTTCATGCTCAACCAGTGGAGAGTAAATCCTTGAGGAAGAAGGCAGTCTATCTTTATAGTTGATCAAGTCCTTCTTTAGCCTTTCATTCTCTTCTATTAGTCCCTTGTTATCCCTTATCAGTTTATGAATTTGACTCTTGGTGAACTTGGCCACATTTACATTCAAGTCATCAGTTTCCATAGGATCTATCTCTCCTACCCTTTACACCAAAAGATGTCCATAAATTTGATCATGATCAACAAGGGAAGGCTTTCTTCCTGGTGGGTAAAGTGCCCATATCTGTAAAGTAGTATTATCAGGCTTATATCCTAATCTAGTATAGGTCTTATCACTAGCTTTGTCTGTCAAGTGCAAGGTTTTATTCTTTCAGTTTAGAAAGCTATCAAACAAAATGGTTGAACCGATATCCCACCCTAGGAGGAGCATAACACCAGCTTCTCACAATAATGCTCTTCCTCTCTCAGTAGTCATGTTCTTCATCTCTCTATTAGTTTCATGTTGAAGCTCTTTCAAAGCATATGCTTCCTTTTCAGAGTCAATTTATTTTATCATTTCCCTTACCACCTTTCCCTTATGCTCAGAGATGAAAGCCTTAAATTCAAAAGTTTGGAAAAATGTATCATCTACAATGAATTCCTGACTAGCGCAATGTATTACATCATCAAATAGCTCATTGGAAGCTTCAAAGGTAGTCATACTCCTTTCCAATAGCATTTAATATTGGGGAATAACATGAGCATTAATCTGTGTGACCTCTTCTTCCCCTTTAGTATCATCTTCAACCATGATTGGTGTGTTAACTAAGAAGCTTACCTCTAGAGTAGGTTGTGGTGATAGATGGCCCAGTGGTGTTATGTTTTTTTCTTTCCTTCTAGAGATAACATTTCTTCTCTTTTCAAATGCCACTAGATGTACATCCTTTATTATTTATTCTTCATGG
Organism: Sequoia sempervirens; assembly: GCA_007258455.2. NCBI lineage: Eukaryota > Viridiplantae > Streptophyta > Pinopsida > Cupressales > Cupressaceae > Sequoia > Sequoia sempervirens. Next base: position 12,403,326 of record VDFB02000009.1, read on the forward strand.
AAAAGCAATTTCTCAACACTTTCCATAGGATCTCGAATTTCATGGAAAAATTCCACATGGGCTAGGTTATTATTCAATTTCCAAGCCCCAACCATAACAATTATATTGTATGTATTTATCCTCATTATCACTTGACATTCCTCACAGTTCCTAATGACATCATCGACATGGAAATCATGCTCATATCCTTTTTTTTTGAGAAATTTTGGCATCATAGATGAAATGATCAGGGTCAAATTTGTTTCTCTTATTTCCTATTGGCAAGCCATAATAATCTAGCTTGCTACCAACCAAGTTGTTGACGTCCCAAATGGCACAACAACATTGCAAACAGAATATTGCTACTCTATTTCTCCTGAAAGAGAAAGATGATCACATGGATATCTTAGCTCCCAAGGTCCTGGTAGTTGGTTCTCAACTGTGTTGATGTCCCTCAGTGGTCAATGTAATAGTAATATTCAAAGGGCTTGCTGGTGTGAGCTTTTGGACTGTTGTGAGAGCAAACATAAACTTCAAACCTATTCTGACCGGGGTTTTAAAGAAATATAAAAAGATGGACCAGGGCTTTGGAACAAAAAAGAATGACACTTCATCCAAATTAACTAGACCTGTCACCTTCCAAGGAATTCCTAACTAAAAACTGCAGAACAAAATGAACTTGTGACCAAACACACAGTTTCATCCATTCACAGTGCTGATTTCAATAGCAGATTACAGGTTACCATTTAAACAAAACATAAAACCAAACTCACTCCTTGAAAGATTTCAAATCAAATGATCAACTCAATACAAACACCATTCTGAAACACAAACATGAAGTAGATTAAAATCTAGTTGCTTCTACTATTCATAAAATAGATAAACAACAATTACAAAGCTGGCACAATCACCAGTGTACAAAAAATCTATGGCTCTAGGCTATTTCCATTTACTCTAAGAAGACTAGAAGATACATTAGTCTATTCTAAATCTAACTCCTAGCTACCAGTTCTATTCTACAATTTCTAAATAATCTTTACTCTACCCATTCTAATCCTACCACTTCTTCTAACTTTTTCCCTGAAAGTTATCTATTCTAACCTAGAAGTTCTAACCTTTACAAAGAGGCCAGAATGTATCAAAAAAGGATGCGTTGTCTCCTACATTAGGGTTTACAAAATATCTACAGACTGTAGGAGAGTCGGTTCTCAGAGCTTTTGGAGAAAGAGTCAGTTGTGCATTGAATGTGAAGCCTTATTGTCCATATTACTGGAAGGATTTATGGGAAATATCTGTAGATCTTTTGCTACTGTGGCATTAACTCCCTTGTCTGCATGTCCATAGTCGAACTCCTTCTGAAATCAGTCTTGAATGCTCAGAATATCATCATTAATGTTGATCTATTTTCGCCAGTGGTCACTACAGCTGTCCCTGTGACTCATAGTTTCTTCGTTCATCTTTGACCTTTCTTCATGTTCTGGACCTCTCTGCATGTTGACCATCTTCTGGAAGCAGCATCCGGTCTCCCTATTCTCAGAAAGAGTCCATCTAGTTTGCATTTTGTTGGCCTTCCACAGAGGCGATCAATTGATCAAACTGTCACCAGTCAGTCCTCTTAGCCTCTTGTGATTGGTCAAGCATAGGCCACACGAGCTTTTCAAGTGGTCAAAAGTGATCCGAACAGTATCCTATGTTGGCAAGACACCATCGGTGTCTCCCCAATGTGATTTCACCATTATGGAATTATCGACATAGCATATGGTAGTCGGAAAGACATTTCAGCGAGCTACAAAAGTTATACCGAGCTTACAAAACCCATCGGCAAGACTAAATTCCTTCGACAAGACCACATGGCGAAGCTCTTGTTTTCTTTTGGAGTCTCCCCGACATCCTCCTTATCCTTCGGGCTCGAGCTCCTCTTGCTTCGGTGTGACTTTCATAGTCATTAAGACCTCCTGGTGAAGATGCAAACCTTTCAGTGAGCTTCTTCATGTCGGCAAGACCATAATGTTTCGGGGAGAGCTTTCCCAAACTTCTTTCTTCTTACCAAGACCATTTCCTTGTTATCAGTGAGACTTCTGAATGTCAGCCAGACCTCTTGGTGCATACCTTTCCTCTCCCTGAAGGGACATCCTGTCGGCGTGACCTCCTTCCTTCGCCAAGACCCTTTGGTGAAGGCAGGATCCTCTTGGCGAGCTCCATTTCTTCAGTGGGACCTCGCCTTATGTCGGCATGACCTTCACTTGTCACTAGGACCTAATAGCGAGGCCCCCTCATTTTTTGGGAGTCTCTCTGAATTCCTTTTGTTGACCTTCTTGTGCCAGTTTCTACTGTTTGTTTCAGCATGACGTTCTTCCTTCGCTAAGACGTTTTGGTGAAGGTATGATCCTTGGCTGAGCTCATCTTATCGGTAGGACCCTTCTTCCTTCGGCAAAACTTTTCACCGAAGGCAACACCTCTTGGTGACCTTGCCCTGTTGTCGCTGAGAGTTTTGTATCGGCAAGACCCTTCGCCAATTTCTTTCACTTTTTCCAAGCTTCTGTTTTGTGTCGTTGAGACTCTCTTCGGTTGGGGAGATGTCCTATAGAAACCCTATGTCTTGGCAAAAGCCTCTGCATGTTCTTTCTTTGGTCGCTAAGACTTATTAATTCTCTCATCGAAGACCACTGATAGAATCCCTTTGTGGCATGTCGGTGTGACCTCGTGAATTCACCGAGACCATATGCCGAAGAAGATGACTCCCGCTGATGTCGCTTTTGTCGCTGTGACCTCACCTCTTCGGCCAGACATTATATCGAAGGTTTTATCCGTCGCCGAATGCAACTCCCTTCAGCAAGACTTTGAGATTTCGCTGAGACTTCTTAGTGAAGAAGTTGACTCCCGTTGAAGGGATAACTCATTGTGTGGTAGTCGGGGAGACATCATGAACTCACCAAGACTTCTTGGCGAAGAGGAAACCTTTCGCCGATGTATGAATCTCTTAACGCCGGTCGGCGAGACATGGAGATTTCGCCAACACCACTCCCCGAAGACAAACCTATGCCGATAGGAAACTCCTAGTCACTAAGACAATGAATGATGTCTTGGTGGTAGATGCCTGTATGTGATTTCTGATTGTCGTGGCATCTCTGGGGTCTTGCTGAGGTTTTCCTTAGCTAATTTTTAGGTCCAACTGAACTAGGCAATGCATTCCACCTGAGCTCTCTTGACAAATACCATCTTGTATGTAATTTAATCTTGCATTCAACGGAGGAAACCAAAATAAAGATCACATAAATAGAAGTCAGATAAATCAAAATCAAAAATAGATCCTATGTCAGCAGGGTATCGTTAAATCTTCAAACAAAAGATGATCATACAACAGTTCGGGTTTCAAGGTGACCCGTAGAATCCAAGCTAGGGAGGAATTTTTGAGAATTCTGAGTCAGGCGGATTCCAGCGGAAAAAGCATGAAAACACCCATTAGCAACTTAATCTGATAATTGTCAAATCTGGAAGAACACGTGAGACCTCAAAATAGCGCCAATTAATCGTAAAATGCATCATCATTCATTAGCTAGTCCTGTTAATCCATCTTTCTTCACACTTCACCAGATTCCATGGAAATCCACGTGGCATGGATTTCCGCGAAGGAGAAAAAATTCCCACAAATCCAGAAAAAATAAGGGACAATGGATTTCGGGAAAATCCGGAGGAGACAAAAAACTACGAAAAAGAAGAAATTCCGGCAAACCTGGAACAAACAAGGAACAATGGATTTTGGGAAAATTCGGAGGAGAAGGACAACCACAAAAAAGAAGACACTGGGAAAATCCGGTCCACGTAGAATTCTGCGAAGACCAAAAATCCCCGAACAACAAATGCTTAGCCGTAGTTCGAGTGAGATCTAGGAAAACTCGAATGGGATGGAAAATCCCAAACTCAGGAGAAAACCCGAAGAACCCCAAGAGCAAAAGAAAAAAACCAAAGGCAAAGAAAATTAAAGAAAGGGGGACCCGTTTTGTTCCAAGTCAAAATGGGGTGGTTATGTAGGGCATAACAAATGGTGACTTGGCTGGGAAAATGGTTTAACCATTTTCAAGAATCTGAAGGATTCAGCTACCTAGAACTTTGGTTCATGACCATCACAACTCCAATTGGGTCAGTTTTAGAAGCAAGGTTGAGCTAGGATCTCAAATGTGAGTCAACAATAGCTACCCATGAATCTATTTGTGTGCTTGATTGTTCATCACTCTCATGAATTTTTCTTCATCTTTTGGACAACAAGGTGTAAGATTTGAACTACATGAGTTGATTTTCATTTAGCTGTCGTGCAATGATATCCTGGGCATTGCTCCACTTCCAGTCAGGCATCCATAGCCCTGACAGAGCTACCTCTAGTTTTCTTATAGCATTGCTCTACTGCCAGTCAGGCATCCATAGCCCCGATGGAGATGCTGGAATCACCCATTCATATTGAATCCCTTTTCTCTTTTGATAATTCTTTTCTTTTTCTCTTTTTCTTTTTTTTAGAGTTCTAGATATTTAATTCAATTCCTTTTCAATATGTCAAACGTTTAACACCTGATCTAGGTTGAAAACTACCATGGACCTCATGACAACACTTGGAAAATCAGATTTTTCACTCAAATCTTACAACACTATTACCCTAGGACAAATATACCATTACAAGAGGAGATGATCTTAATGATTTGTGAAAGATTCAGGGAGAGCTAATGAAGGGTACTTACTTTGCACCTTGTTTTCAAAACATTCCACAACTTTTATTGATAATAGGCATGAAAAAAAAAGTTTAGGATGAAATCACCCAACCAGCAGACCTGAAAATATCTAAACCATTTCTTCTCCAAATGACCAGAGTATGCTTCAAATAACAACCACCATTTTAAGATGGAAAGCAACAGGTAAACCCCAAAAGACAAAACATAAACATAAACCAAAAGAACCAAGGAAACAAAAAGACAAAAATAAAAAGGAAGAACAAGGAAACAACAGCAAAGCTATTTACAACAAAAGCAAAAGCAAAATACTTACAAACAGAAAAAAAAAAAACTATCTACAAACAAAAACAAAAAGAACAAGAAAAGAAAAAAGACAAAACGAAGGGAAACTAACTAAACCAAAAACTAACACTAACCTATCCTAACCCTAAACTAACTCAAAAGCTAAGCTTTATAAACACAAAACTGTCAAAATTTATACATTGACTTGACTGATTTTTCATTGTGTAGCAATCTTAACTTACTAGGCACAGTTCTAAGCCTAGCAAATTTATCTTTATACTCAAAAATATAAAGTTTGTGTGCAATAAGTTCATTCTGAGGGCATAAAAATTGAAATATTATCAACTATGGGTTCTCAGTTTTGTCATGATTTACCCACAAACATGTTTTACTATCCTCAACGCCATAATCAAACTAAAAATTATTAAAACAGAGACGATAATGAAAGGACACCACCTGATTCTGAAGGTTTTTAGTTACCAATGCAGACTTGTGGTGTATGATCTCTTCCTCACAAGGTCTCAGCTCATGGAACACCACTAAATCAAGGTTTATCTTGCAGTCAGGGTATTCACTCACCAGCATCTCTGTATTCATCTTAGGCATGGAGTCAAATATTTTTTGAATTTCTTGAGATGAATGCTCACTTTCAAGATTCTCTTGCAACATGTCATCGCCTAGGGTTTGAGAATCTAGTTCTAGCTTATCACCATTGGTGTCAGGGGTATTGGCACATGGTGAACAAGGATTTCCTTCAAACTCATTTGAACACACAGAGTCAGAATCAGGAAAGCACTTTCTCAATTGATATTTCTACAACTCTTCAGCAAAGACATTCCACTTAGCATCAAATTCACCAGTGTTAGGAACAAATTGATTTGTGGATACTAAGCAAGGACCTTCTTCCAACAACACATTTGAGCAATCAAAATCAAAATCAAGAAAATACTCTCTGGTCTCATTCTCTTCATTATGTTGAAGAGACTCAACCTCTGAAATAACCTCTTGGGTGCTTTCTTGGCATTCCTCTACTTCACCCAAATGTACCTCGTCATGAACTTCTTCAGGTAACAATGGACTGATCTGCACATCTTCTTGAATTTCTTCCCTCAAGATTTGATTTGGGCATTTGAGTCCTTGTCTTTGACCATCAGGTTCATTAGCAATCTCATCTTGAAGCATGTCACCTGTTTCAATCCATTCACCACTTAAATCAATAGAGTCATCTTCTTGCACTAACCCATCAAGGTGTGTCTCTTCCTCATTCTCACTGGGGGGATATGTACTCCAAGGATCCTTCGTAAGTATTCCTTCAATAGTGAACATTTGCTTGAAATACAAATCCATCCTTCCTAGGAAGACATGGCAGTCCATTTGAGAATGTTGATCAGTTCGAGGTATCCTACATCCACTTGGCCCAACAAGTTCTAATAGTTTCAGACCTCCCAACTCTTCTAATTTCTCCCTTATCTAATTTTAAGCATGTGGGATATCAATCCAGCATGAACCATGTCTCTTTATCCATCCCTCATATCTCTAATTCTCATCTTGGTCAGAAGAGTTCACCTCATCTCCTTCACAGCCACCGTTAGTACTAGAGTTCTCAACAAAGCTAGATTTGATCTTGAGATTTTCATTATGCTCTAGATTTAAATCCATTTCATTCTTTTCACCAAACAAGTCATCAAAGTTATATTCTGGCAAATCAAATGTTTCATCTAGAGCTTCATTGTGATGTAATGGAGTATGCTTTGGAAGATGACTGAAAAGAGATGATATGGTTACAACTTCATTGACAAGTGGAGTACTTAACTCTGTGATTGGATTTTGCAAGGATGAATTGTCCCAGTGGTCTTGTGTGCGAGGACCACACTGATCTAAGAATAAGATTTCTAACTCTGCCCATGAATAAATAGATTCTGATGGCAGATAAACATACCATTGTCTTCCTGAACCTTGAAGTGTTCTGATGAAAAATTGACAGACAAAATCCTCATACTGAACCTGGAGAAAAGTGAGAATACGCCTGCAAGTTCTGACATGTTCAAAAGCATTTTGCCCACTGTTAGGGAAAAATAAAGGAAGCCTATCATACAGGTGACCAGGGATTTCATGGACAAATCCTGGTATATACAAAGGGCTACCCATTAGAGCTAGGATTTCCAAGACCTGGCCCACTCCAACTCTCAACGATCCACAATTACTCATAGGGCCCTCATTCTAGCGCCAATTCCTGTTGACATCCCAAATGGCATAGCAACATTGCAAACAAAATATTGCTACTCTGTTTCTCCTAAAAGAGAAAGATGATCACATGGATATCTTAGCTCCGAAGATCCTGGTAGTTGGTTCTCAACTGTGTTGATGTCCCTGAGTGGTCAATGTAATAGTAATATTCAAGGGGCCTGCTGGTATGAGCTTTTGGACTGTTGTGAGAGAAAACATAAACTTAAAACCTATTCTGACTGGGGTTTTAAAGAAATATAAAAATATGGACCAGGGCTTTGCAATAGAAAAGAAAGACACTTCATTTGAATTAACTAGACCTATCACCTTCCAAGGAATTCCTAACTAAAAACTGCAAAACAAAATGAACTTGTGACCAAACACACAATTTCATCCATTCACAGTGTTGATTTCAACAACAAATTGCAAGTTACCATTTAAAAAAAACATAAAACAAAACTCACTCCTTGAAATCTTTCAAATCAAATGATCAACTCAAGAAAAACACCATTCTGAAACACAAACATGAAGTAGATTAAAATCTGGTTACTTCTACTGTTCATAAAACAGATAAACAACAATTACAAAGTTGGCACAATCACTAGTGTACAGGAAATCTATGGCTCCAGGTTGTTTCCATTTACACTAAGAAGACTGGAAGATACATTAGTCTATTCTGAGTCTAACTCCTAGCTACCAGTTCTATTCTACAAGTTCTAAATAATCTTTACTCTACCCGTTCTAATCCTACCACTTCTTCTAACTTTTTCACTGAAAGTTCTCTATTCTAACCTAGAAGTTCTAACATTTACAAAGAGGCCAGAATGCCTTATATACATAATGCATCAAAAAAGTATGCGATGTCCCTTGCATTAGGGTTTACAAAATATCTGCAGACTGTAGGAGAGCCGGATCTCAGATCTTTTGGAGAAAGAGTCAGTTGTGCATTGAATGTGAAGCCCTACTATCCATATTGCTGGAAGGATTTCTGGGAAAGATATGTAGATCTTTTGCTGCTGTAGCATTAACTCCCTTGTCTGCATGTCCATACTCGAACTCCTTTTGAAATTAGTCTTGCATGCTCAGAATATCATCATTAATGTTGATATGTTTCCGCCAGTGGTCACTACAGCTGTCCCTGTGACTCATAGTTTCTTCGTTCATCTTCAATCTATCTTCATGTTCTGGACCTCTCTGCACCTTGACCATCTTCTGGAAGCAGCATTGGGTCTCCCTGTTCTATAAAAGAGTCCATCTAGTTTGCATTCTGTTGGCCTTCCATAGGGGCAGTCAATTGATCAAACTGTCGCTAGTTAGCCCTCTTAGCCTCTTGTGATTGGTCGGGCGTAGGCCACACGAGCTTTTCAGGCAATCAAAAGTGATCTGAACAGTATCATACATTGGTGAGACACCATCGGTGTCTCCCCAATGCGATTTCACCATTGTGGAGTTATCAGCATAGCATATGGTAGTCGGCAAGATGTTTCAGCAAGCTTTAGAAGTTATACCGAGCTCACAAAACCCATCGGCAAGACTACATTCCTTCGACAAGACCACATGGCGAAGCTCTTGTTTTCTTTTGGAGTCTCCCCAACATCCTCCTTATCCTCCAGGCTCGGGCTCCTCTTGCTTCGGTGTGACTTTCATAGTCGTTAAGACCTCCTGGCGAAGATGCAAACCTTTCAGCGAGCTTCTTCATGTCGGAAAGACCATAATGTTTCAGGGAGACCTTTCCCGAACTTCTTTCTTCTTACCAAGCCCATTTCCTTGTTATCGGCGAGACTTCTTAATGTCGGCTAGACCTCTTGGCACATACCTTTCCTCTCCCCGAAGGGACATCCTGTCGGCATGACCTCCTTCCTTCACCAATACCTTTTTGTGAAGGCAAGATCCTCTTGGCGAGCTCCATTTCTTCGGTGGGACCTTGCCTTATGTTGGCATGACCTTTGCTTGTCACTGTGACCTCATAGCAAAGCCCCCTCATTTGTTGGGAGTGTCTCTGAATTCCTTTTGTTGACCTTCTTGCGCCAGTTTCTGCTTTTTGTTTCGGCATGACTTTCTTCCTTCGCCAAGACCTTTTCGAGAAGGTATGATCCTTGGCCAAGCTCATCTTATTGACAGGACCCTTCTTCTTTCGGTGAAACTTTTCATCGAAGGCAACACCTCTTGGCAACCTTTCCCTGCTATCGCCGATACTTTTGTATCAGCAAGACCCTTCGTCGAGCTTCTCTTTTGTGTCGCTGAGACTCTCTTCGGTCGGGGAGATGTCCTATAGAAACCCTATGTCTCGGCAAAAGCCTCGGCATGTTCTTTCTTTGGTTGTTGAGACTTATTAATTCTCTCACTGAAGACCACTGATAGAATCCCTTTGTGGCATGTCAGTGTGACCTCATGAATTTGCCGAGACCATATGCCGAAGAAGATGAATCCCACCGATGCTGCTTTTGTTGCTATGACGTCACCTCTTCGGCCAGACATTATACCAAAGGTTTTATCCTTCGCCGAATGCAACTCCCTTTGGCAAGACTTTTAGATTTCACTGAGACTTCTTAGTGAAGAAGTTGACTCCCGCCTAAGGGATAACTCATTGTGCGTTAGTCGGGGAAACATCGTGAACTCGCAAAGACTTGTTGGTGAAGAGAAAACCTTTCGCCGATGTATGAATCTTTTAACGCCGGTCGGCGAGACATGGAGATTTCGCCAACACCACTCCCCGAAGACAAATCTATGCCGATAGGAAACTCCTAGTTGCTGAGACAATGAATGATGTCTTGGTGGTAGATTCTTATATGTGATTTTTGATTGTCGTGGCATCTTTGGGGTCTTGCCGAAGTTTGCCTTAGCTAATTTTTAGGTCCAACTGAACTGGGGAATGCATTCTAGTTGAGCTCTCTTGACAAATAATGTCCTATATGTAATTTAATCCTGCATTCAACGAAGGAAACCACAATAAAGATCACATAAATAGAAGTCAGATAAATTAAAATAAAAAATAGATCCTATGTCAGTAGGGTACTGTTAAATCTTCAAACAAAAAATGATCATACAACAGTTCGAGTTTCAAGGCGACCTGTGGAATCCAAGCCAGGGAGGAATTTCGGAGAATTCCGAGTCAGGCGGATTCCAGTGGAAAAAGAATGAAAACACCCATTAGCAACTTAATCCGATTATTTTCAAACCAGGAACAAAACCTGAGACCTCAAAATAGAACTAATTAATCGTAAAATGCATCATCATTCATTAGCTAGTCCTATTACTCCATATTTCTTCACACTTCACTAGATTCAGGGGAAATCCGTGTGGGACAGATTTCCATGAAGGAGAAAACATTCCCGCAAATCCAGAAAAAGCAGGGGACAATGGATTTCGGGAAAATCTGGAGGAGACAGAAAACTGCGAAAAAGAAGACATTCCGGAAAACCTGGAACAAACAAGGAACAACAGATTTCGGGAAAATTTAGAGGAGAAGGACAACCACGAAAAAGAAGACACTGGGAAAATCCGGTCCACGCGGAATTCCACAAAGACCAAAAATCCCCAAACAAGAAACGCTCAGCCAGAGTTCGAGTGAGATCTGGGAAAATCCGAATGGGATGGAAAATCCTGAACTCAGGAGAAAACCCGAAGAACCCCAAGAGCAAAAGCAAAAAATAAAAGGAAAAGAAAACAAAAGAAAGGGGGACCCATTTTGTTCCAAATCAAAATGGGGTGGTTATGTAGGGCATAACACAAGTCATACCCTATATCAGCAATAATAGTGAAGTCACCAAAACAAAGAGTGGAAGGCATGAAATTTTTCCTTCCATAGATTTTCAAATGCATGAAGGTTGAGTAAGAAAATTGTCTGATGATCTCCAGGTATGCAACCCTATCTAGCATAGTCTTAGTCATTAAATATGGTGATACCTCAAATCCATATACTCTAATGATATTATAATCTACAAACACATACCAATATCCCCAATTGTGATTTGTTTTTCCATCATGAACCTTATCCTTTGGTCGGAGGAACATTTGTACTTCTAGGGATAGATTATAGTCACATTTGTGGCCAAGTAATTTGTATAAGGGTTTGACAAAATTTTCTTCAAAGTATAGGTAGTGGGATCTCCCATATCCACTATCCCAGAATGATGTCCATATTTGCACTGGTCTAGAATTACCATCACTATTTAGATATTTTATTCTCAATTCTTCTCCCCATATTCCCATCACTTTTCCTTCATACAATATCATATGCATAAGAAGTGAATAGTGTTTGAAGCAGATAACTTCATTGTTGTTCTTAATAGCATTAAGAGAATTGTTAATGGCCTTAGATAGATACTCTGCATAGTCATAGGGTCTGGCATCTTGGCTTTGAATGTATGCAGCCATAACCATGGGAGCTATAGTCATGTTACTAGGGGAATCAACTCCTAGTACTTGGCCAACTAAATAGTATGTGTATTGATAGCATTCTTCAAACAAATCTACAGTGAATGGGGGTGTTTCATTACTAGAAAATCTCCTAGGTTGATTCCCTAGACCTTTGGGCCTATGTCTGAGAGATGTTTTTCTATTTCCTGAATTTTAACTACATATAATTTGTCAGTGAGACATGTTAGATTTCTCCTTGACATGTCCAAGTCTCTTAGATATATTGTTATTTAGGTTGGCGAGAAGAAATTTGAATATGTCTCTTAGAAATTCAGGAGTCTCATCTACATTTCACATTAGCCCTTTCTACTCATTTCGAAGAGACTATGGTGAGACTCTCTTTGATATAGCAGTGTCTTGGTGACATGCCATGTGTTGCTATGGGAACACTTGACACAAGGAATTCACTTTAGTATTATAACCAAGGGCCTTATTTGGTGGTTTATATTAGTGTCAACCATTATGAAATGGAGATGGGACATATGGTGAGTGTGGGAAGATGGATGAAAACAAAATTATGCAAAATAACCAAGGTTTACTTTTGGCTCCAACATGATCTTTAATATTATAAAACATTAGTGGTACTTACTTAGTTATCAAATTTCATTAAAGGATAAGTTTTATTAATTTTAATCATTATGTATGTAAAAAATGTTATGAATATTTTGGTCAAATAATGTTGTTCCTATGTTTAGTTGATGACATCAAACATACTCTTCTAGGATATGGGAATTGCTATGGAAATTTTATCTCCAAAGGCTCTCATATTGGTATGAGCTAGTAATATAAATAACATTATGTAATTTTATCTCCTAAGGCTCTCACATTGGTAGCAATAGAGTCATTCAGTTGGTGATTTAGTTGGTAACTATGGTCTCCACCTCTATTATTGTGAATGGATCTGCTTCTAGATTCTTTCAAAATTCAAGAGGCCTAAGATAGGGTGATTCTATCTCTCCTATTTTGTTCACAATTATGGCTGAGAGCCTGGGAAGGAATCTTAAAAGTTTGATTGAATAGAGGTCACTTGCTGGTCTTAGTCCTTCATCTACTAATTTGATTTGTTCTCACGAACGGTTTGTTGATGACACTATGCTGATGGGAAGATCTATGGTGAATGAGGCTAAGAATCTGATTTATTTTTTTGGATGTGTATGAGAAGGTGATTGGGCAGATGGTCAACAAATAGAAGAGCTCCCTTTTTTTCTTCAATACCCTTGAGCATAGATAGGTCAAGATTGCAAGAATCCTTGTTTGCAGAGTGGAATCCTTACCCTCTTCTTATCTTGGTCTACCGCTATGTCTTAAACCTCCAGATTCCTTCTGGTTTTTGTTGATTGATAGGTTCAAAAAGAAGTTGCCTAGATAGAAAGGAGCTCTTTTGAGCCAAGCTAGAAAAATTCAACTTCTTAAAGCTTCTCTTCAGAATCTCCCAGTTTATTCCTTAAGCCTTTTCAAAATTCTTGCTAAATATGTTGAGGCCATTGAAAAGATCCAAAAAATATTCCTTTGGTCTGGTGCGGAGGAAAGAAAGAGGATGCCTCTTATAGGGTGGGATTTGGTATGTAGACTGGAAACCTTGGGGGGTTTAGGCCTTAGAAAATCATAATGATTAATAAGACTCTTCTAGCAAAAAAAATATGGAGATCCTTCTCGTCTATTAGAGAATGGAAATATATTTTAAGAAGTAAATATATGACCAATCGTGTATCCCTCAAAGTGTTGTTGGATTCTCCTTTTCTACCTCATGGTTCAGCTTGTTGGAATGATATGATCGCGGGTAGAAAGATCTTGGAATTGGGGATAGGATGGCATATTAGAAGCGGCAATCAAGCTATATTTTGGGAGGATAGATGGATTTTTAAGGAGCCCCTCATCAAAATTGAAAGATTCAATAGATGGGTTGAGTTATGCAAATCTACTTTTGGGGAGCTTGTCAAAGATTATTGGTATGAAGGAGACTGGGTGGACTTGTGTGTGGTTAGTCAGGAGTTGGCTCAGCTTCAATCTTTCTTAAGGGCTGTCAGTTTGGGAAAGACTCAATTGGATGATAATCTTGTCTGGATGGACAACCCTTTGGGTAACTTCTCTATTTCTTCAGCTGTCTCTTTGATGTCCCTTTCTCAAACTCCCCCTCCCTTTTGGTCTAAAGTGTGGATTAAACACTTGACTCAAAAAATGAACATATTCTTATAGATTTTGATTCAAAATAAGGCGCTTATAGTGGATAATCTTTGTAAACGGGGATTTCAAATCCCCAACAGATGTTACCTATGCAAGTGCAAGGTGGAGTTAGCTAACCACTTGTTTCTCCACTACCTATTTGTTTCTATAATCTAGGGAAAATTATTAGCCCTTTGGAATATCTCTTAGGTGTTTCCCCTGTCCATTGAAGATTTTTTTCACAATGGAAAGTTCCATCTCAAAATCGCTTCATTAGAAAGTTATGGGCTTTTATTTTCCCTTTTGTTGCTTCGGAATTGTGGAAAGAACATAATAATAGACTTTTTTAGGGATAAGGAGATGACGAAGGTTAATGTTTTTGAAAAAAGAATTAGGATTATAAAGGAAAACTTCAATTTTATTCCCCAAAAAGATCTTAAACTTGAAGCTATGGTGTGTACTCCCTATGATTTAATGATAGCAAAGGATTGGAATATTAAAATGGATGTTTCTATGGCATCCAAGCCAGCTAAGAAAAGCAGGGAGGGTGTGTGTTGGACCTTTCCTCCAAATGGTTGGTCCAAGGCCAACTTTGATGGCACTGCGAAGGGCAATCCAAGGATGGCTAGAAGTGGAGGTGTGTTAAGGGACTCAAATGGTAACTTTATGGCAGTTGTTTCCATTTCCCTAGGTCATCAAACCAACCATGTGGCGGAGGCTATAGGATTTTTTCAAGTTTTAAAGTTAGCTCATAATTTGAATATTAAATACTTATGGCTTGAAGGGGGCTCTAAAAAATCATTGACTGTCTCCTAGGTAGGACCCCCCTCCTGGTCTATAAAGAATTGGAATGATGAAGCAAAGTCTATTCTAGAAAAGTTCAATAAAGTTAAAGTTTCACACGTCTACAGGGAAGGTAACAGTGTGGCAGATTACTTTGCGAATGAGGGGGTAAAGAGGAAAGGATTGAACACATCGCATAATTTTAGGGACTTGGGAGCTGAAGTTAGGTCCTCATTAGATTATAATGTTATGCATGGGAAAGAGGCAAATGTATTTCATGATTAAAGGGAAAAGGGCTAAGTACATCGAAATCAAGAGATTTGATGGGGTTGTCATATTACTTAGCTAGGAAGAAAAAGTGGCATGCTTTGAGGGTTCATTGGAATGGCTGCGTAAAATTGCAATAGGTTTTCGGCACTGGTAGAGTCTGCAGTGAGGTGCAAATGAAAATGGGGGCGGACAAGAAAAGAGTTGAGCCAAATAGCTACGAGGTGCACACGAGGAATGATAAGGTCTGGAAATGGGTTGTGAGAGGTGGTTTGGTTCCATTTCTAGAAAAACTTCATGGGCCTGATACTATGGCTACAAACTATTTTGAGAAGAACTAGAACAATGGAGAAATAATTGGTGCAGGAGCACATGAGAAAGGTTTTGTGAAACTAGGTTAAATTTGGAAGCCTAGGATGCATATTTTTGGGTTTTTTTTTCTTATAAGGTCATGTTGACCATTTTTATCTTGTGTTAGTATGTTATAACATGTTTTAATAAAGGTTGCTTAGGAGTTCTTGATCCTATGGGTAAGTTTCTCAACTAGGAGTCACTAGAAGTTGAAAATAAAGCTAAAATGTGGCTTTTATGCACTTTTATCCTATGAAGGTGGTTATGTCTAACCATGGAAAGAATAACCACTTGTAACAGTTTTAAAAAGGGAGCCCTCGACCTATTTTGAGGTTGGAAGAATTGGTATTGTGGAAGTTTCATGAGAATAAGAAGAAAAACATTGATTTTGATGTGATTTTTTTGGTTTTTCCTGTTCTTGTTCTTGGAACATCAGATAGATGGTTTGAGAAAAGATTTTTGTGGGATTGAATAGTATGTAGTGAAGCTTTTTGAAGCATTTATCTGGTTCAGTAGTTAGTAATTTCATTGCTTTTAGTTGTCTTGTAAATTCTGTGTTGTTTCCTTGTTGTTGTTTTGACTGGTAATTGTGATAAAAATGGAGTTTTAGCTCGCACTCCCACTGTACCAAGAAGTATGGAGATATTGGGAAGGTGGCTAAACTCCATTAGTGTACATACTTTAGGGGTAGGAGTCAGTAGAGGTTCAAACAGCATGCTAAAAGACTTTTTGTAGGCGAGCTTGTGATGCCCGGTTTGGAAAAGATAGTTTAAATCAGACCCTAACGTTGCAGGGGTGCTAATACTTTTGAAACTGAGGTGTGTGGTGTTTGCAAGAAGCTTTGAGAAGGTTTTGGAAGGAGGACAAAGTCTTTATCAAAGAATTTGTGGCTAGAAGAACCAAACAGACCAAGAAAATGGTCTAAGAACCCTAGTTCTTGCAAAATCTAGGTTGTACCTGTGTACAGACAGAAAAGGTCCCAAACCCCAAAAATATTTTAGAGCTTGGAAATTGAGCCAAGGTGTCAGAAGGAAGTTTGGCACAAAATTTTGAAAGAGAGGAGTTTTGAACTGTTTCTTTGTGTTGAGAGGGCTAATAGGGGCTCAAGGCTAGTAGCCTTCCCAAACCCTAGAATAGGGTTATATGCTAGTGATGGATAATTGAGGTTTGTAGGTCAACCAAGGACCTTTGAAAGATGATTTTGAAGCCATGTAAGTTAATACACACCCCTGCAACAAGGTTAGGAAGCATTGGAGGGTAGCTAGTCTTTAAGTGTATTAAGGGCTAGATGGTGAATGTGAGGAAAAGCACCAAGAATTGCTTAGTTAAGGCATTGTAAATGTTAGCAAGGTTGGCCAGTAAGACCAGGGGTTCTATTATCAGGGATAGGACTTATAGGTCAGGGTGAAAAAGATCCCTTAAGAGTTCTCAAGGCAAGGACTCAGAGCATGGAACTGTGAGAGTTCCATCAAACCCTGTCCCTATCAGATTGGTATCAGAGCAAGTTAAAGATTTGGGAAAGAAATCTTGCATGTCAGACATTGAGTCAAGTGATTCTTCCACCATAGTGACCAATGCAGAATTGGCTAAGATGGTTGAAGAGCAAGAAGAAGACAATAAGCAGTTGAGGGAAAGAATAGCCCAACTAGAGGCAGCAGTGAGGAGTGCACAGTTTGAGGGAAGAATTCCAAAAGAAGAAGATATAGCAGAGGAGGATAAGACCCGTGTAGTTGACCCTATTTTGAAGGAGGAGCCTTTTTTGAAGGCATTGAAAGCCTTGAGTGGAAAAGCACTTGAAGGCATACCACTATTTAGTGGAAAGATGGAACCTGACCTAGTCATGGACTGGATAGAAGGCATGGAGAATCCCTTTGAGTGTGATGGAGTGACTGAAGCTTAGAAGATGAAGGTTGCTAAGTCAAGATTGAGAGGATCAGCCTTGACATGGTGGAAGTTCGTTCAGACTGAAAGGGAGAAAGAAGGAAAACAACCCATAGCAACTTGGAAAGGAATGGTTGCTAAAGTGAAAGAAGCCTGCATGCCAAATGATTATGAGAGTCTACTACACAAGAAGAGGAAAAGACTAAGGTAGAAAGACCAAGATGTAAACACTTACACTGAGGAGTTTCAAAAGCTTTGCATGAGGTCTAATGTGATAGAGGATGAGAGCCTCAAAGTGGCTAGGTATCTCAATGGTTTGAAGTGGAATATCCAAGAGGAAATGGCTTTATTAAGTCCCAAGACAGTCCACGAATGCTATCAGTTGGCCATAAAGATTGAAGAGAGGGCTAAGAGGAAGCAAGATCAGGCTTCTAGGGGTAGAGGCAAAGGCAGAGATTAAAGAGATCAAAGAGGACAACATGGTGGTTACCAAGGAAGAGGTAGTGACCAAAGAAACCAAGGAGAATCAAAACTCATTGAGCATGGAGGTGAAACATCTTCAAGAGGAGGATTTAATAGAGGAAGAGGACCTCAAGGAGGTTCAAATAGAGGAAGAGGAGCAGGAAGAAGTAACTCTTACTTTGCCACCATGAAGTGTTATCATTGCAATCAAATGGGACATCCAACTTACAGGTACCCGGAGAAAGCTTCTTCATCAAGCAATGAAAAGAGAGTGGCCTATGCACAAGAGGACACCATGAGTCCTAAGACAACTGAGATCAGTCATATAGAATCTGAAATTAGAGAGAGTCTGATGTTTAACAGAGTGTTGATCAGACAACCAGTCAAGGAGGAACCTAAGCAAAGAAGAGCTGTTTTTAGAGTAAGGTGCAAAATACTTGGTAAAGTATGCAAGGTCATTGTAGATTCTAGTTCTACAGATAATATAATCTCAGAGGAGGTAGTAACTAAGCTGAAATTGCAGAAGGTACCTCATACTAACCCCTACAAGGTCACACGGCTAAATAAAGGGCAGAGTGTTTTGGTTAATGAGCAAGTAACGGTGGAATTTTCAATTGGAGGCTATAAAGACAAGCTAGTTTGTGATGTATTACCCATGGATGCATTCCAACTGCTACTAGGTGGACCATGGCAATATGACAGAAGTGCCATTTATGATGGGAAAGAGAACACCATCTCATTCAAGAAGGATGGAAGAACCTTCAAGTTGCAGTCGTTGTCAGAAGAAGATGAAGGACAGTCCAAGGTACCAAACATCATGTTGAGCAGTGGTAAAGAGTTCCTCAAGGACCTACACCAAGGGAATGAAGGGTATGTGATCATGATACAGCCCAAAGAGGAGGAAAAGGCTGAAAGGACAGTCTTACCAGAAGCAGTCCAAAGGTTGATTGTTAAGTACAAGAGCATAGTCAGTGATGATACACCAACAACTTTACCACCAAAGAGAGAAATAAGTCATCAAATTGACTTCATACCTGGAGCCTCATTACCTAACAAAGTAGCATACAAGCTTACCCCTGAGCAGAACCTAGAGGTGGCTAGGCAAGTGGAAGAATTGTTGAATCAAGGTCTGATTCAAAAGAGCATCAACCCATGTGCAGTCCCAGTGGTTTTAGCAACAAAGAAAGGAGGTAAGTGGAGACTTTGTACTGATTCTAGAGAAATCAATAAGATCACCATTAGGTATAGATTCCCAATTCCTAGAATAGAAGACCTGATGGATTGCCTTGGAGGAGCACATTATTACACCAAGTTGGACCTCAAGAGTGGCTACCATCAAATCAGAATTAAGGATGGTGATGAATGGAAGATAGCTTTTAAGACAAATGATGGGTTATATGAGTGGAAAGTGTTTCCATTTGGCCTCTCAAATTCCCCTAGCACATTCATGAGACTAATGAATGAAGTGCTTAAGGATTTCACAGGGATTTTTGTGGTAGTATATCTTGATGACATACTAATTTTCAATAAGACAGCAGGAGAACACTTGAAGCATGTGGAGATGGTTCTTAAAAGGTTGCAAGAGGAGAAGTTGGAAATCAACCTTGAGAAGTGTGAGTTATTCAAGCAAGAACTTGTGTATTTTGGGTTTGTAGTATCCCAAGGAATGTTGAAGATGGATCCAAGCAAGGTGGAAGCCATCCTAAACTGGCCCACAC
This sequence comes from Sequoia sempervirens, assembly GCA_007258455.2. NCBI lineage: Eukaryota > Viridiplantae > Streptophyta > Pinopsida > Cupressales > Cupressaceae > Sequoia > Sequoia sempervirens. The sequence continues at coordinate 12,422,578 of VDFB02000009.1, forward strand.
CAACCACAACAATAGAGGTAAGAAGTTTTCATGGTTTGGCTTAGTTTTATAGAAAATTCATAAGGAATTTTAGTGGTATATGTGCACTAGTACTAGATACAATCAAGGGTGGTATGAAAACAAAGTTTAAGTGGACTCTAGAGGCTAATAAAGGGTTTGAAAAACTGAAACAAGAAGTGGCAACTCAACCTATTCTGTTATTGCCTAGTTTTGACAAGTTGTTCACAGTTGAGTGTGATGCTAGTGGAGTAGTAGTAGGAGGAGTACTTAGTCAAGAAGGTAGGCCTATAGCCTTCTTTAGTGAAAATCTCAATGAAGCCAAGCAAAAGTACTCTACTTATGATCTTGAGTTATATGCTTTAGTGTAGTCCCTTAGGAAGTGGAGGCATTATTTGTTACCCAAAGAGTTTGTGGTTTTCACTGATAACCAGGCACTTAGTTATATCAAAACCCAAGAGAAGTTAAGTAATAGGCACTTGAAATGGATGGAATACATCCAAGCTTTTACTTTTACCATCAAGCACAAGAAAGGGAAAATGAACAAGGTTGCAGATGCATTAAGTAGAAGGTTGTTGACAATCCAAGAGATACAGTTGAAAAGCATTGGATTAGAGAGTTTCAAAGACCTCTATGGTGAGGATGAAGACTTCTCAGAAGCCTATAAGGTATGCTTTGATTTTGAGAATCATTTTCATAGTCCATATGCTGAGTATACACTGAAAAATGGATTGTTATTTAAGGGTAATCTGTTATATGTTCCAAGAGGGTCAATAAGGGAAAATTTGATTCAAGAAAAACATAATGGCAGTCTTAGTGGGCATTTTGGTATCAATAAAACTTTAGAACTAGTGCAAACGTTCTATTATTGGCCTAAATTGGCAAGAGATGTTAGAAGGTATGTGGAACAGTGTGTAGTTTGTATGAAAGCCAAAGGGGGAGCCAGCAATGCAGGTTTGTATCAACCTTTACCCATTCCCAACAGACCATGGGAGTGTGTTAGTATGGATTTTGTAGTAGGACTCCCCAAGACTAAGGCAGGGTTTGACAGTGTTTATGTGGTTGTGGAAAGATTTAGCAAGATGAGTCACTTTATCCCTTGCAAGACTACACATGATGCAAGTTACATAGCCCATCTCTTCTTTAGGGAAGTTCTAAGAATCCATGGATTGCCATTGAGCATTGTATCAGACAGGGATGTGAAATTCATGAGTCATTTTTGGAAGACTCTATGGAGCAGATTGGGAACAAGTCTGTCATTTGGATTAGCTTACCATCCTCAGACCGATGGCCAAATAGAGGTGGTTAATAGAGTGTTAGGTAATCTTCTAAGGTGTCTAACCAAGGAGTATGGACATACATGGGATATGGTTATTTCCCAAGCTGAATATGCCTATAATGACAGTGTAAATAGAACTACAGGGAAAAGTCCTTTTGAGGTTGTGTATGGGATGCACCCAAGAGGCATTTGTGAACTTAGAGATTTGGGATCCATGGAGAACAGGAGTGGACATGCAAAGGACTTCACTAAGACAATGAAAGAGATTCATGAGTAGGTCAAGAACACAATTACAACAGCAACCCAAAAGTTGAAGGAAAAAGTTGATTTGACAAAGAGAGATGTACAATTTGTAGTTGGGGACTATGTTATGGTCCACCTCAACAAATCCAAATTGCAGAAGGGAATGGAAACCAAGTTACAGATGAAAAGAGTGGGTCCATGCAAGGTGTTGGCCAAATATGGCAAGAATGCATATAAGGTGGAATTACCATCAGACTTGGGCATTTCTCCAGTTTTCAATGTTGTTGATTTGATCAAGTACAAGGGATCAGTCAATGATGATGATCAGAACAAAAAGGAAATCTTCAAGGAAATCAGTAATGTGACCTTTCCTCAACCAAATAAGCTTCAGGCAGAGAAGATCTTGCAATCAAGAGTGCAGAAAGCTACAAGACATAAAAAGTATATGGAGCATCTTATTAAGTGGAGGAACAAGCTTGACTCAAAAGCCACATGGATACCAAAAGATCAGTTCAAGAAGTTTGGTATTGAACTGTCCTTGATCTCTCCTTCTATTCCCTAATGTTTGGGCAGAGAGGGGGAGAATGGTGTAAGAGCACATGAGAAAGGTTTTGTGAAACTAGGTTAAATTTGGAAGCCTAGGATGCATATTTTTGGGTTTTTGTTGCTTATAAGGTCATGTTGACCATTTTTATCTTGTGTTAGTATGTTATAACATGTTTTAATAAAGGTTTCTTAGGAGTTCTTGATCCTATGGGTAAGTTTCTCAACTAGGAGTCACTAGAAGTTGAAAATAAAGCTAAAATGTGGCTTTTATGCACTTTTTATCCTATGAAAGTGGTTATATCTGACCATGGAAAGAATAACCACTTGTAAATTTTTTAAAAAGGGAGCCCTCGACCTGTTTTGAGGTTGGGAGAATTGGTATTGTGGAAGTTTCATGAGAATAAGAAGAAAAACAGTGATTTTGATGTGATTTTTCTGGTTTTTCCTGTTCTTGTTCTTGGAACAGCAGATAGATGGTTTGAGAAAATCTTTTTGTGGGATTGAATAGTATGTAGTGAAGCTTTTTGAAGCATTTATCTGGTTCAGTAGTTAGTAATTTCATCACTTTCAGTTGTCTTGTAAATTTTGTGTTGTTTCCTTGTTGTTTTGACTGGTAATTGTGATAAAAATGGAGTTTTAGCCCGCACTCCCACCATACCAAGAAGTATGGAGATATTGGGAAGGTCGGATAAACTCCATTAGTGTACATAATTTAGGGGTAGGAGTCAGTAGAGGTTCAAACAGCATGCTAAAAGACTTTTCCTAGGCGAGCTTGTGATGCCCGGTTTGGAAAAGATAGTTGAAATCAAACCCTAACGTTGCAGGGGTGCTAATACTTTTGAAATTGAGGTGTGTGGTGTTTGTAGGAAGCTTTGAGAAGGTTTGAGAAGGAGGATAGAGTATTTATCAAAGCATTTGTGGCTGGAAGAACCAAATAGACCAAGAAAATGGTCTAGGAACCCTAGTTCTTGCAAAATCTGGGTTGTACCTGTGTACAGATATAAAAGGTCCCAAACCCAAAAAATCTTTTAGAGCTTGGAAATTGAGCCAAGGTGTCAGAAGGAATTTTGGCACAAAATTTTGAAAGAGAGGAGTTTTGAACTATTTCTTTGTGTTGAGAGGGCTGATAGGGGCTCAAGGCTAGTAGCCTTCCCAAACCCTAGAATAGGGTTATATGCTAGCGATGGAGAATTGAGGTTTGTAGGTCAACCAAGGACCTTTGAAAGATGATTTTGAAGCCATGTAAGTTAACACACACCCCTACGACAAGGTTAGGAAGCATTGGAGGGTAGCTAGTCTTTATGTGTATTAAGGGCTAGATGGTGAATGTGAGGAAAAGCACCAAGAATTGCTTGGTTAAGGCATTGTAAATGTTAGCAGGGTTGACCAGTAAGACCAGGGGTTCTATTATCAGGGATAGGACTTATAGGTTAGGGTGAAAAAGATCCCTTAGGAGTTCTCAAGGCAAGGACTCAGAGCATGGAACGGTGAGAGTTCCATCCAACCCTGTCCCTATCAATAATCCTCTTTGGGAGAAAGGTGAAGATGGATGAGAAAATTATAGGACAAGTGACTGGAATTTCCATTGAGGGTGTGAATTTTTATCATGACAAAAGGTTTTTTGATGAGATGATAATTAAATTCCTTAAGAAGGAAAAAGAGAAATTGAAACTAGTCAAAATTTCCAAGAGCTACTTTGAAATTGACACCATCAAGGCACTGCGTAGAAAGGTGCTTCGTATCATAATGGAGTATATTACCCTGGATGAGAGATTCACCAAAGTTTATGGTCATCATTTTTTTATCCTTAGCCACTTCCTTCATAAGGTATGGATTTCTTTGCCTCATTATCTATTATGTTCGTTGAGTAATAGCCTTGAGGACCATAAGAAAAATCTGGGATACCCTATTCTTCATCCTGGTCTTATTAGGTTAATATATGAACACTATCAAAGCCTGTTGGCTTTATCCAAACTGGTTGCCCTCACGAAATCTGAGGACTATTAAACAAACAGTGGTGGTTCAAAGAATTAGCCTAACAAGGAGATAATTGTTGAAGCCCACCCACCCCCTATGTTGTCTGGTAAGAAAACCCAACTTAGTAAACCCCAACTTACTAAAGCTAACCTTGAAATATACCTTGACTACCCAGTTCCCTTAAAGAATCCCATTCTCAAGGGCTCCCCTACCAATAAGTTGGTTTCCTACTCTATGGACTCTCTGGAGGACAAAACTGTGAACCTTGAAGCTAGCAGAAACTCTGTGTCTACCCCTCCTACCTCTTTCAGAGTTGATGGTACCATATTTCCTAGCTCCCTCAATCCGAATGATGTTAACCTCATTTTAGACCGATTTCATTCTGGAGATATTCTTGCCTCTTCCAAAAGTGGCATTGGTGACATTCTTAGGGTTTTGAAATGGGCCTATCAAGAAATTAATGATCTTAATCAAGGACATAGGGTTCTTAATAGCAAGTTGGAGGAACTGTAATTGAAGTTGTACGCTCTTAGCAATGAAGAAGGAAAACATAAAAAGAACAATACTGGAATGGGAGAAGATGACATTGAGGACAAGTATAAGAATCTAGAAGCTGAGATTGTTAAAATAAAAAATAACATGAAAACTGTTGTGGAACAAAACCATAAAATGGCTAGGCACAATACCATTATCATCAATGCAATGTTTGAAAAGTTGGAGAAGTCACAATAGGGATCGCTGGTTGTTGATCTGGAAGAGGACAAGGATAAAAGTAAGAAATGGGACCAAGGTTTATCGAAAAAGGACCAGTTCCAACCTTAAGAGGAAAGCACCTCCTACTACCCGCATGGTCCAGATCTTAAAGAGAGGGGTTTAGGAAATGAACAACTTGGAAGTTGAGACTGCAGAAACATTAAAGTCCCAAGTTTAGTTGTTGGTGGTGTTTTGTTTGGTCTTTTTGGGTCTTTTTGGTGGCCCTTGCTGGCTTTTTTGGCGGTTGTGGCTTTTTAATTTTGTTGTTTTCTTTACAACCTTTCTGTTAATGGTGACTTTGATGATCTAATCTTTTGTATGTAAACTTTGTGGTTTTGGGTCCCTGTAAAACCCATTTTTTCCTCTTTCAAAAACATTATGTAATTTTTTATTTTATCTAACACCACTTAATGTAAATAAATGATATTTATTTTTAGTTTGATTTTTTTCTTCATTCTTCCCATAAGAGGAGGAAACTCCACTTTGTTAACCTAGCCCATCTAGGTAAATGAAGAGAAGTGAAGATCATTAATTTATGGCAACTGATTATTTAATTATTTTATTTTATTCAATATTTTTATACTATTGTATATATGGTTTAATCTCATTAATAGGTGAAGCTAAAAAATTTATTGAGCCTAGGAAGTCTATTAATTTAAAAAGGAGAGCTAAAAATTATGATATTGATTCTCCATATTCTTAACAAAGAAAGAGTCATTGATCATTTTTTTTATTCATAAAAGGATTATTGTATTAGCTATCAAAAAAATTTATAGTACATCTGCAAAGCAAGGAAGAACATATCAGAGTGCAACCCAAACCCTGACCACAAATTGCATAATATAGCCACCAAAACTAACAGTCAAATCCCAATACCCTATACCCTAAACCCAATATCCTAAACCCTAAACCATTAAACCCTCTACATTCCTCTACCCTCAACCTAATACCCTCTTATACCCTTGAACCTAATCCCTCAACCCTCAACACTTAATCCCTCAACCCTTAAACCCTCAAACCTCAACTCTCTACCCTCAACCCTCAAGTACCCTTGAACCCTAATCCCTCAACCCCTATACCCTCTACCCTATACATTGGACCCTCAACCCTAATCCTTAAACCATATACCCTCAACCCTCTACCCTCAACCTTAAACATTCAACCCTCAACCATTAAACCCTAAACCCTTACACCCTCTACCAACTTTACCCTCTACCCTATATATTAAACTACCCTCAACCCTTAATCCCTCAACCCTATACCCTCAACCCTTAAACCCTTAAAGTACAATCAACCCTAAACCCTCAACCCTCAACCCTCAACCCTTAAACCCTTTGCATGGCCTCTACCCTCAACCGAATATGCTCTACCCTCAACCCTAATCCCTTAACCCTAATCCCTCAACCCTAGTTAAACCCTTAAACCCAATTAGTAAACTCTCTACCCTAATCGCTCGACCCTCAACCCTTAATTAACCCTCTACCTTCTACCCTCAACCCTCAACCCTAGTTAAACCCTAATCCCTCAACCCCTATACCCTCTACCCTATACATTGGACCCTTAACCCTAATCCTTCAACCATATACATACCCTCAACCCCTATACCCTCTACCCTATACACTGGACCCTCAACCCTAATCCCTCAACCATATACCCTCAACTCTCTACCCTCAAGCTTAAACCCTCAAGTTTCAAACCTTAAACCATCTACCCTCTACTATCTGATCTACACTATACATTAAACCCTCAACCCTTAATCCCTTAACCCTCAACCCTTAAACCCTAAACCCTAAACCCCTATACCCTCTACCCTCTACATTGGAACCTCAACCCTAATCGACCTTCAACCATATACCGTAAAACCTATATATACCATAAACCCTTTACCCTCAACCCTTAACATCCCTCAAACCTAAACCCTTAAACCCTAAACCAACCTTAAATATTCTACTAGCCTCTACCCTCAACCCTAATCCACCAACCCTATACCCTCAACCCAATACCCTAAACCCTCAACCATTAAAACCTCTACATCCCTCTACCCTCAACCCAATATTGTCCTATACCATTGACCCTAATCCCTCAACCCTTAAACCCTTAAACCCAAGTAAACTCTCTACCCTAATCTCTCAACCATCAACCCTTAATCCCTCAATCCCTAAAATTTCAACCCTCTACCCTCTACCCTCTACCCTCAACCCTCAAGTACCCTTAAACTCTAATCCCTCAACCCCTATACCCTCTACCCTATACATTGGACCATCAACCCTAATCCTTGAACCATATACCCTCAACCCTCTACCCTCATCCTTAAACCCTCAACCGTCAAACCTTAAACCCTAAACCCTTACACCCTCTACCAGCCTATACATTAAAATTCCCTCAACCCTCAAACCTTAATCCCTCAACCTTTAATCCATCCCTCCCTCTCTACCCTAATCCCTCAAACCTATACCCTCAACCCTAATCCCTCAACCCAATACCATAAAACCTAAAAAATTAAACCCTCTACCCTAGTCGACCATAATCCCTCAACCCTTAAACCCTTAAACCTAAGTAAACTCTTTAGCCTAATCCCTCAATCCTCAACCCTTAAACCCTCAACCCTCTACCCCTATATCCTCTACCCTATACATTAGAACCTCAACCCTAATCCTAGAACCATATACCCTCAACCTTCTACCCTCAACCTTAAACCCTCAACCCTCAACCCTTAAACCCTAAACCCTTACACCCTCTACCCTCTACCATCTATGCTATATATTAATTCACCCTCAACCCTCAATTCTCAACCCTCAACCCTTAATCCCTCAACCCTCAACCCTTAATCTGCATAAAGTACTGCGCGATAAAGGAAAAAATTGCTTTGTTTATGATTATCTAGAGGAATAAATGGGTATATACAAAGGAAATGTTGGTGACAATATGGATCTTGTCACACAAATTGTTGCATTTCATGCTAAATACAATGAAAAATAAAAGTTAGTGGATCTTTTGATGCAAGTGAAATGTAGGCATGCAATTGAAGGCTAGTGAATATCAGGGAAGAATTATTTGTTCTAACAACCTTAATCCCTGCTAGATCAGAAAAATTAGGTTCTAAATTAGGTGCTAAATGAGGTGTTGAATTAGGCACTAAAAGAGACTCTAGCATAGGCACCAAATTAGGTGTTACATTAGGCATTAATATGGGTGCTAACATAGATGCTAACCTGGGTGCTAATTTAGGTGTTAATCTAGGCGATACTATAGGCGTTACTTTCAGTGCCAATCTTGGTGCTAATTTCGATGTGAATTTGGGTGCTACTCTAGGCATTAATTTTAGTGCTACTCTTGGTGCTAATTTTGGTGCTCATGTTGGTGCTAATTTGTGCCTAATTTAGCACCTACTTGTCCTGATTGGCACCAAAAATGCCAAAAATAGCACCATCCCGATAAATAGTGCCCAATTTTTTTCAAAAAATTGGAGAAAAATACATTAAAATAGTGGGTAGAAGCAAAAAAGGGAGCTAATGGGTATGTACAGGATCATGATGGGCCAAAAAGTGGTGATATGATGGGTATGTGTAGGGTATGTGGCTGACAACTTTGTTTACCCAAAATTGATGAAACAAAAAGGGTTTTTAAAGGAGATTCTCAGCTTTCCACCAATATAAATTATTCTTTACTTTGAATTTAATAAATAATTATTATTCATTTTCTATTTGAATTATGACTAAAGTCCTGATTGATATGTTGATTGAAAAACATTTATAGATTTCAAATAGTATCAAGTTTTTTGAATCTGAAACATGTGTCAAATTTTATGCTTCACATACTATAAAATTTAAAAAAAAAAAGAGTTTCATGAAGTTTTGACCAAGTTAAGGTGGTTAGACATACAAGTTTTTCTATTTTTTAAAAGTTGTAATAAAAAATCATAATTAATTATTTACTTTGAAAAAAATTACAAAAAAATATGCATCACATTGGGACATCAGTCCTCTACTTATATCTAGAATATTATAAAACAATATTATCATTTTATTGTGGTTAGGGTGGTTAGGAAAACACTTCTTATTTTTTCCTTGAAATTTAAGTACAACTGCATTGAAATTTCAAATTTTCACCAAATAGATTTAGAAAAAAAAAAAAAACCTAGTAGTTTAGATACTAAATTCTATTCTTACATATTTTTGATATAATATAGATAACTTATTCAAATTTTTACGTCAAGTTGCCTAACTCTGATTTTCTAATTTTTTTGCCACTTAAGGGCCTAGGTTTTCCATGATGATCTTGCACATATCCTAATCACATGGATTTATTATAGTGGCCCAAGCCCATGGAACCTATCAAACCAAGGGAAGAATTCTTTTTCTTGTCCTATCAAAAGTTCAAGGCAAAGAAGATAGTAGAATTATCTCTCTAAAACATGTCCCCATCCACCTCCAAACCCCCCATCATAGATGAAACCATGCTTCAACCTAAACAAGAACCAAAAAACCAAGACCAACCAAAAATAGAAACTTCACCTACATCCTATAAACTACCAAGAGACAATGAAAATAACCTCGTCACACCTACTAGAATAAAACATGTTTACAAAGCAAAAGAGAAAGTGGCTAAACAACCTCCTATGGTTCCTTCCATTCCTCCCCTTAGGGAAGAAAAGAAACATGTGGTTAATCAAATCACTCCTACACAAACACAAATTGATAAAAAAACCAAAAGAAACAAAGGTGCTAAAGAGTGTAGGAAAAGATGTCATGCCCTTGCTCGCAAGTTACATTATGAATTAAACAAAGAAAATCAATCTATCTAAACTTGACTAAAGAAATGCATGATGAATCCCCTCCCCCACTGAAACAAAATGATCCAATACAAAAACCACAACAAGAGTTGAACTCTTCATTGGACATTATCATTCGACCTCTTGTCATGGTTAACCTAGATGATGATGACGAGACCACTAAAATCGATGAAGAGGTGCATAATGTATTGAACACATTATTTTCCTCTTCTATGAGCTTAAACAAAAAAATCCTATAAAGAGTCTTAAACTTGGTGCTTCTCCTAGTTCAACACTTTCCCTTGTCTGTTTGGCTAGTTTCCCACCCTCAGCATACATAAAACATGATTGGGAGGTAGATGAATTGCTCATAGGTTGATGGACATTTTCCTTATTAGTCCTTTCATTTTATTTTTCCTTTTCTTTTTCTTTTGTGTGATTGCATGTCTGTGATGTGATCCCCCGTGATGTTCTATTTGATGTTCTTTCTCTTTGTGACATTCCTCTATTTGTACCTTCATTCTTCTCTATGTCATGCATCGCTTTCTATTTTCACCTTTATCTTTTTCTTGTGTTTTCCTTTTGGGGATGATGCAAGGCATCAAGACATTCATTTCTCCTTCATGTTGACCCAAAAGGATTTCTTTTTCTTTTCCTTTTCCTTTTCATTTCACCTTTATCTTTTTCTTGTGTTTTCCTTTTGGTAATGATACATGGCATCCAGGAACCCTATGTATCTTCCATGTTGACCCAAAAGGTTTTTCTTTGTTTTCACTCTCTTTGTGTCATTCTTCTAGTTCTATGTGTATTTGGGGGATGATGACAGTTCCAAGCTCTCTAAAAAAATTACAGCAAAAAAACATATTGAACCCAAATCCATAGACACCTTATGTGTTTGGTGTTTTCATTTTGGGGGCAACCCCTGGGTATGTGCAAGATCATCATGGAAAAAATAGGCCCTTAAGTGGCAAAAAATTCAGAAAAATCAGAGTTAGGAAACTTGACATAAAATTTTGAATAAGTTATTTATGTTTTTTCAAAAATATGTAAGAATAGAATCTATAGAAAATTGAATGTAGTTTCTAAACTAATAGGTTTTAAAAAAATAAAAAAAATCTATTTGGTGAAAATTTGAAATTTCAATGCATGGTACTTAAATTTCAAGGAAAAAATAAGAAGTAGGTGTATGTCTAACCACCCTAACCACAATAAAATGATAATATTTTTTTATAAGACTTTAGATATAAGTAGAGGAATCATTCCCCGATGTGATGCATATTTTTTGTAATTTTTTTCCAAGTAAATAATTAATTATTATTTTTTTATTACAACTTTTTAAAAAATATAAAAACTCGTATGTCTGACCACCTTAACTAGGTCAAAAATTCATGAAATTCATTTTTTCTTTTTTTAATGCTATAGTATGTGAAGCATAGAATGTGACTCATGTTTTAGATTCAAAAAATGTGATACTATTTGAAAGCTATATATGTTTTTCAATCAACCTATCAATTAGGACTTTAGTCATAATTTGAATAGAAAATGAATAATAATTACTTATTAAATTCAACATAAATCATAATTTAGATGGGTGGAAAGCTAAGAATCTCCTTTAAAATCCCTTTTTCATTTCATTAATTTTGGGTTAAAAAATAGTCGTTAGCCACATACCCATCATATTGCCACTTTTTGGCCCATCATGATCCTACACATACCCCCCTCCCTTTTATTTTTCTCTCATATGACTTGGCATAGGGATTTTCAAGTTGGCTCTCATTTTTTCTTTCTTTTTTTCATTTTTCATTTGCTACTTTAAAGTAATTGCTCATAGTTTGGTGTTCAACAATTCCTTTTAAGTGGGGGCATACATTGGCATTATTCTTTTTTCATTTTTTCAAGCAAGCATTGCATTCAAGATCAATCAACATCAAGCAAGATTCCAAGTCCACATCCATTGGAGCCATTACTTGCATGATTGCAACATCTTATTGCAAGGGTTTGGTGAGTTGCAACATTTCTATTTGTTCATTCATCTTTCTCTTTCCATATTTCATTCTATTTCAGGGTTTAATTACCAACAAGGGGTTTGACCAAGGAAAAACCCCATTCACTAACCCCCACAACATTTTTGCATCCTTTTGTGTGTGATTTGTAGAGCTAGGTTACAAATTTTCCAAGAAGCAAAGTTGGAGAAAAGTTGTCAAATTCCTAAAAGTTGTCAAAGTTGTCATCAAGCCTTGAAGAAGCTTGGAGAAGACCTACAGGTGGTATTTTTTAGCTTCAAATCTAGAAACTAGTCAAGAAGAACAAAGCAGACCAAGAGCCATAAAATCCACTTAGAATTTCTAGAAAAGGAGAAGTGGACTGATTCATCAAGGTATGTGCAAGATCATGATGGGCCAAAAAGTGGCAATATGATGGGTATGTGTAGGGTATGTGGATGATGAATTCTTTTACCAATAATTGATGAAAAAAAAGAGTTTTTAAAGGAGATTCTTAGCTTTCCACAAATATAAATTATGCTTTAGTTTGAATTTAATAAATAATTATTATTCATTTTTTATTTGAATTACGACTAAAGTCCTGATTGATACGCTGATTGAAAAACATCTATAGCTTTCAAATAGTATCACATTTTTTGAATCTAAAACATGCATCACATTTTATGCTTCGCATACTATAGGATTAAAAAAAAAATTCATGAATTTTGGACCAAGTTAAGGTGGTCAAACATACGAGTTTTTATATTTTTTTTAAAATTTGCAATAAAAGATTCATAATTAATTATTTACTTGTTAAAAAATTGCAAAAATATATGCATCACATTGGGACATGAGTCTTCTACTTATATCTAAAATATTATAAAAAAATATTATCATTTTATTGTGGTTAGGGTGGTTAGACATACACCTACTTCTTATTTTTTCCCTAAAATTTAAGTACTACTACATTGAAATTTCAAATTTTCACCAAATAGCTTCTTTTTTTTTGTAACTAAACTTAGTAGTTTAGAAACTACATTTAATTTTCTACAGATTCTATTCTTACATATTTTATAAATAATATAGATAACTTATTCAAATTTTTACGTCAAGTTTCCTAACTCTAATTTTTTTTAATTTTTCACCACTTAAGGGCTTGTTTTTTCCATGATGATCCTACACATACCCACCATTTTTGGAAAATGAGTCCCACTACACAATCTTGAACAAGATTTTTTCTAATCTGGATACCCTTTTGGCTGAAACCCGCTCTTGTATATTTTCCAAAAAATTGGATTGATTCACCCAGCCTAATGTATGAGTCCCAATCAACTTCAATATCATATTTTTTAGGATTCTAGACCTCCATTGTGCCTCCTTTAGTTTCCCAAGTGCACATTTCCAATTTCATAGTTTTCTATTGCATTTTGTTTATCTTTCTAGGTCACTTAGCATTTGTATGCATTTCACATTGTGTTTTCCAACATTTTCTTTTCCAATTTTACACTTGGTGGTGAGCCCATCATTAATTATCATTCAATCCCTAGAACCTTTCCTTCGCCAGATTTCAAACTTGTTTGCATTGAAATCTTAAGGGTTTGTTCTTGAGTGAAAGGTTGAAAAATTAGTCTTTCTCCTTTTAGGTCCAAAACCTTAGAAGTGAAAGAAAGCAACTGCCAATTTTTTCTTCATGTCACTTTAATAGTAAACACACAATATTTTCCAACAACCATATGCATGCATTCTATGATTGCAAGTTGGAAAATAGAGTGTAAGGTGAGTATATGTTTTCCAAAATAGAATGGAAAGAAATCATACTTACAAACAATTCATTGCCTTGTATATGGCTTGTCATGCCATTCCAATCACCATGAAACCATATTTCTTTGAGAAAAAAATCATACTGTTCAGTACCTTGTCTGTGTTTTTTCTTACTATTATGCCTAGAAATATGATTTCACAGACAAGGCAGTGAACTATTTGAAAAAATGCCTCAAAAGAATGTGGCCTCTTGGAATTCCATGACAAATAAATGCAATTAATAGTTGCAATTATCACTCTAGTATGAATGAATTAATATCTTTGACAATATTATTTGGTTTCATAGATGGAGTTCCCTATAGTTGTGGGTATAGTTTCAAAATATATTGTTGATACCTCTACTAATGATGACAATAAATATTTGTGAGCCAAACTGTATTGCTTGTCAAATAAGGTGTTTCCCATTTTCTAACAAAATTTGGTTAGGGGGTCTCTATCTACAAATATCACTCTAATTATCATTATATATCTGCAATTATCACTCTAACTATCTACAATTATTTTGGAAAAAATAGTGGCAAGCCATAGATAAGAAATCATACATAGAAATAGTTAATTTCCCTGTCTATGGCTTGGAATGGCATTCCATTGACCATGAGACCACATTTCTTTCAACCATTTTTCCAAAATAGTTCACTGCCATGTCTCTATTTTTTCTTACTATTATGCTTTCATAGATAAGGTAATGAATAGTTTCAAAAATACCTCAAAAAAATATGCTCTCATGGAATGCCATGACAAAAAAATATAATTGGCAGCTACAATTATCACTCTAGAATGAGGAAATTAATATATTTCAGAATAGTACTTGGTTGTGCAAGTGGAGTTCGCTATAGTTGTGAGTGTAGTTATTACCAATGCAATGTGGAGTAACTGCATAACTAATTTTAGGTTAACTATGTAAATGTTGGATGTTGCGATTGTGTTCTTGATATGTGGTTGTCATTGATGTCAACACTATTAGCATTTATTCTATTGAAGGTTGTATATGTCGAGGATATTGAGAAAATTGTAAAAGTATTAGAAGTTCCAAGTGGAAATGTGAATTTCATGGTGTATTGTTTTGTACATTGAAGATCATTTGTTGTGGATTAAAGGGTTTTGTGTTGAGTGTATCTAGTTCATCTACCAGAAGTTTCAGAAGTCTGAATGAAGATTTGATCATGCTATGAACATATGTGTTCTAACAATATTTTTTTGGGTTCTATCAGTGTTCTTGATTGAATTTTATGTGTTCCTGATAATTTATGTTGTTGTGGATATTTCTCTATTATTTCTTGTTGCTCGTGAATGCTTCTAGACCATTCTGTATTCTTATTGTATTTCTACATTGATCGGTGTGCTCATGGTTGAAGATTTTTCTTGGTATGTTTAGTTTTTGTGTTCTTGGCCGACATGGTGGTTGTAGCATGTCACAGATCATTGAACATTTAAAATTGAATGTTTTGCATGCTCAAGGATATTATTTTGGGTCACATCATGGTATTGGCCAATGGTGTTTGATCCAACTTGAAAATTTATTTGTAAATTTGGGCCGACATTGAAAATATGTTTTATATTTCTGGCCAACTAAGTTGTTGATGTAATTTCATGTTGTGGATATATAAGAGCGATTGTTTGAGTGAAGTTAGTGTATGCATAAGAGTGAATGCATGCTAGAGAAAGTGTAGATGTGTGAATAGTTTCCTAATCATTCAGTTGCAGAGCAGAGTGAGAAGAAGTTTGAGTGAAGTGTGAAGAAGGATTTTTGTGCTTAACTGGAACTATAATTAGGCTTGTGAAGAAGCTATTTTCTTAGTTCCTACTCTATGGATCTAATCCATATTGTTGTGTATTGTTGGGTAGTGAGCCCTCTTGTATTTGAGCAGTGAGCTCTAGGTAGTGTACCTAAATGCATGTACATTCCTATTATTTCTCATTATACTTTTAACAAGGTATAATATTGTGGACTAGCATCCACTATGGTTTTTCTCTTAATAGAGTTTCCGCCTAAAAATCTTGGTGTTCTCTGTGTTTCTGATGTGTTGAGTGTTTATAGTTTATTGTTCATTCATCAAATCTAAGATTAAGTTAAGTAAAGTTTGAAAATTTTAAATATTCGGTGACTATTGATTCAGCCCCCCTCTCAGTTGTCTATCCTTGTTTCTCCAACAATTGGTATCAGAGTAGGTTCCTCTAAAGAAGTTTAAAAGCTTGAGGTGATCTGAGATGGCCTCATACAAGAAGGACAGTCCTAGATTTGATGGAACAAATTACTCATTGTGGAAAGCTAGGATGGAGTGTCATTTGAAGTGTATTAGTGAACCCTTTTGTAAAATTACAAAGAATCAATATGTTATTCCTCAAAATGGTCCTTTCACTACTGATGAGATTAAAGAGGTTGAGAATAATGTCTGGGCTATGGAACCTTTGCTGAGTGCTCTAATAGATTCAGAAATGACAAATGTGTTAGGTCTAAAGACAACTCATGAGATGTGGATGAAGCTATAAACTTTGTATGAAGGAGATTTACATGTGAAGATGGATAAGCTATAGATTTTGAAAGGAAAGCATGGAAATCTGAAAATGGGTGAATATGAAAATATTTCTTCTTTTATGCAGAGAGTAAATGAACTAGTGATGGGTATTAGATGTGTTGGTGTATCCTTGATGAGGAAGAAATTGTGGCTAAGGTGCTCAGATCATTGCCTCCCTCCTACAAAGCAAGGGCTCATGTTGAGGAAACCAAATCATTGACACATGTGACAAGAGATACACTGATTGGTAAACTTGTTGCCCTTGAGTTGAGCGAATTTGGTGATTTTGTTCCTAAGACTGAAATTGCATTCAAGGCTACTATATCCAGAAGAAACAAGCAAAGATATAATCTAGGAAAGAGTTCCAGAAAGACATTCAATTATGAGGAAGAAATGAAATAGCTTGAAGATGGAGAAAGAGAAGTAGAAGAGTTGGAAGGACTGATTGTAAAGAAAGAAGGTAGAGGAAAAGGTAACTATAAATCAAAGCTTCCTATCAAATTTTTTTCTTGCAGTAAAATAGGCTATTTTGCATCAAGGTGTCCTAAAAGAGTCCCTAGATCTAAGCCTTACAAATCTAGATTCCAAAAGAAATGTTATTTTGCTGAAGAAGGTGTGACTAATGAAGATTCTGATAAGGAAAATGGAAATGAAGATGATTGGGTTTTCATTGCTATCAACGAAAATAGTCTTGTGGCTACTAAATCTACTAAAGTTGAGAAAGCTCTTGCAGCTTGAATTGAATAAAAGGATGAGTGGGTCAATGAAAATGGATGCTCACATCATATGACTGGTGACAAAAGAAAATTTGTAAGTCTAGAGAAGTATGACAGTGGGGTTGTAAGATTTGGAGATAACAATGCTTGTGTGATTCATGGCAGAGGATCTATTTGTCTTGGTGGTAAGAATAACACTGATGATGTTCTTTATGTTGAATGCTTGAAACACAACCTATTAAGTGTTGGATGGATGGCGGACAAGGGTTATGATATTCACTTCAAAGATGGACGATGCAGGATATTTGGAAGCTCTGGAAATGTAATTGCTTCGGGTAAATAGACAAAAGGTAATATTTTTCACCTAAATGTTGCTAGTGAAAGTTGTTTAATTTCCCAAATAGATGAAATATGGTTATGGCATAGAAGGCTGTCATGTGAATTTTGATAACATTGTCAAAATAAGTTCCACTCAAGTAGTAAGAGATCTACCTAAGCTAATGAAGCCTACTAGCATAATTTGCAAGGAGTGTCAGATGGGAAAATAGACTAGAGTTTCTTTTCATAGCAAACAACATCATTCAAATGGATTACTGGAGCTTGTGCATACTGATCTATGTGGTCCATCCAAAGTCAAAAGTCTCCATGGTGAATGGTACTTTATGTTGCTTATTGATGATTACTCTAAAATGATATGGGTTGCTTTCTTAAGAGAAAAATGTGAAGCATTAGAAAAGTTCAAAAATTTCAAAGCTATGGCATAGAATGAGAAAGGTCTAAAAATAAAATGCTTAAGTTTAGATAGAGGTGTTGATTTCACCTCCAAGGAATTTACTTCTTTCTATGAAGAGCATATAATTAGAAGACAATTATCTGCTCCCTGAACCCCTCAACAGAATGGAGTTGCAAAGAGGAAGAAAAAAACAATTATGGATGCTTCTAGAACAATGATGATTGAAAGAAATGTGCCTCACATCTACTAGAGTGAAGTTGTAATCATTGTTGTGTACACATTAAACTGGGTAAATGTAAATGGTAATTTTGGTAAGACTCCTTTTGAATTATGGTTTGGTTATAAGCCTACTGTTAAATATTTCAAGATCTTTTGAAGAAAGTGTTATATCAAGAGAGATGATGATATAGGAAAGTTTGATGTAAGAAGTGATGAAGGAATCTTTCTAGGCTACTCTACTAGAAGTAAGGCCTATAGGTGCTATAACAAAAGATTAAGAAAAATGGTTGAGAGTGCAAATGTCAGAGTTGATGAGGATTCTGCTAGATCATCCAAACATTGTGGATGTGATTTAGATGAAGACAATAAAAACAAAGGGAAGAATGTTCAGACACAAAATTAACTTCAAATTGTGCCATATGCTCCAATAAGACAACTTCAATTTGTTTTGGTAAATCAAGATAGTCATGAAGTAGAGACAAGTGGAAGTGTAGAAGAAAGATCAAAAGAATCAAAAGTTCAAGAGAATCCTAAAACTCTAAGGTATGTAAAGCTAAATCATTCTAAAAATAAAATTATAGGAGATAAGAATAAAGGTGTGCAAACTAGAAGGAAGATTGCATAAGAGTATTGCCTGATATCCAAGATTGAACCTAAAGATATCAATGAAGCTTGCAATGATGAACACTGGATGGAAGCTATGAAGGAAGAATTAATGCAAATTGAAAAGAATAATACATGGGTACTTGTTCCCAAACCTAAAGATAAGAATGTGATTGGTACTAAATGGGTCTTTCAAAATAAGTTGAATGAACAAGGTGAAGTGGTCTGAAATAAAGCAAGACTGGTATGTAAAGGGTATTCACAAATGGAAGGTATTGATTTTGAAGAAACATTTGCCCCTGTTGCTAGAATTGAAGCTTTAAGGTTATTTCTTGCTTATGTTGCATATAAGAACTACAAAGTTTATCAAATGGATGTAAAGTTAGCTTTTTTAAATGGCGAGCTAGAAGAAGCAGTAGGGTATGTGCAAGATCATGATGGGCCAAAAGTGGCGATATGATGGGTGTCTGTAGGGTATGCGGCTAGCGACTTTTTTTAACCCAAAATTGATGAAATTAAAAGGATTTTTAAAGGAGATTCTCAACTTTCCACCAATATAAATTATGCTTTACTCTTAATTTAATAAAAAATTATTATTCATTTTCTATTTGAATTATGACTAAGGTCTTGATTGATAGGCTTATTGAAAAGCATCTATAGCTTTCAAATGGTATCACATTTTTTGAATCCGAAACATGCGTCACATTCTATGCTTCGTATACTATAGGATTAAAAAAAATATTGAATTTCATGAAGTTTTGACCAAGTTAAGGTGGTCAGACATACAAGTTTTTATATTTTTAAAAGTTGTAATAAAAATTCATAATTAATTATTTACTTGGAAAAAAATTACAAAAAAATACATCACATCTAGAAATGAGTCGTCTACTTATATCTAAAATCTTATAGAAAAATATTATCATTTTATTGTAGTTAGGGTGGTGGGATAGACACCTACTTCTTATTTTTTCCCAAATTTAAGTACTCTGCATTGAAATTTCAAATTTTCACCAAATAGATTTTTTTTTCTAAATAAACCTAGTATTCTAGAAACTACATTCAATTTGCTGCAAATTCTATTCTTACATATTTTATAAATAATATAGATAACTTATTCAAATTTTTATGTCAAGTTTCCTAACTCTATTTTTTTTAAAAATTTCGCCACTTAAGGGCCTGTTTTTTCCATGATGATCCTGCACATACCCAAGATATATTGAACAACCGGATGTATTTCAACTAACTGACAAGAAAAAAATGGTTTTTTGATTGTAGAAAGCTCTATATGGACTCAAGAAAGCCCCCAAAGCCTGGTATGCTAGACTAGACAAATACTTATTAAAGCTTGGATTCAATAAACATGCTACTGACAACAACCTGTATTTCAAATTGGATTATGATAAAGAGTTAATTATTGAGGTCTTTGTTAATGACATTATTTTTGGAGGAGATGATAATCTATGTATGAGGTTTGCTAATGAAATACAAAATGAATTTGAGATGAGTATGATTGGAGAGATGAAGTTATTTCTGGGATTGCAAGTTACTTGGTTAGACAAGGGGATCTTCATATCTCAGTCCAAATATGTGAGAGAGTTGCTAAAGAAGTTTGGTATGGAAGACTCAAAACCTATTGGTACCCCCATGGTAACCAGATGCAAATTAACACAAAATGATGATTCTCCAAGGAAAATCAAACAAGATATAGGTCAATGATTGGTGGATTGCTTTACTTAACTCAGATCAAACAAGACATTATGTTGTATGTATGGTTGCTAGACTTCAAGCTAATCCAAAAGAGTCTCATGTGACTATTGTAAAGAGAATCTTCAGATATCTGAAAGGAACAATTGATTTTGGACTTTGTTATCCTAAGGATGATGATCTTAATTTGAATGCATATACTGACGCAGATTGGGCAGGAGATGTAGATGATAGGAAGAGTACTAGTGGTGGTGCCCTTTTCCTAGGGAAGAAACTAGTGTCTTGGTTGAGAAAAAAGTAGAATTTCATTTCTCTATCTACTACTAAGGCAAAGTATATTGTTGTTGCAAACAATTGTACTCAAATGATGTGGATGAAATAGATGCTGAAAGATATCAGAGTAGTATATGATGAACCTATTTCCATATACTACATGAAAACTCAAGTGCAATAAACATATCAAAGAATCCGGTGCTACACTCTAAGACCAAGCATATATCAATCAAGTTTCACTTCTTGAGGGAAAAGTAAGTGAGAAAGAAGTCAGACTGGAGTATGTACCTACCAAAGAGTAGATTGCAGACATTTTCACTAAGTCATTGCCGAAGGATACTTTTGAGTATCTCAGAGGGATGCTAGGGGTGATTATCCCTCTTGATATAAACAAAGATGCATTTTCTTGCATCAATATGTGTGCTTCATAGATATTTACTGATCCAGATTGATGTTTTTGTGGTTGCTACTCAGGGGGAGTAGTCAAATGTGCATATATGTGGTTCAGAGCTTGTATGTAGGAAGATAATGCTTATATTTTCCATTGATGTCAAAAGTGGAGAAGAGTAATGTGAAAAACTTTTGCTTACCTAGAGTGAAGAGTTATGCAGGCAGAAGATCATGTAGAAGAGGTTAAGGAAGAAGAGTCAAAATCTAAGGGGGAGTAAGTGTTGATTGAGAGTTGGGTTGATGGTGTTTTTCACATCATGTGTTGCCATAAATTCCAAAGGGGGAGATTGTTTGATGTTGTGATTGTGTTGTTGATATGTGGTTGTCATTGATGTTAACACTATTAGCATTTATTGTATTGAAGGTTGTATATGTCGAGGACATTGAGAAAACTATAAAAGAAAGTATTATAGGTTCCCAGTGGAATTGTGAAGGTCATGAAGGTGTCTTGTTCTATACATTGAAGATCAATTGTTCTGGATTAAAGGGTTTTCTATTGAGTGTATCTAGTTCATCTACCAGAAGTTTCAGAATTTTTTGTGAAGATTTGATCGTGCTATGAATAGTTGTGTTTTGATCATATTTATGTGGGTTATGTCAATGTTCCTGATTGAAGTTTATGTGTTTTTGATATTTTTTGTTGCTGCAGATATTTCTCTATTAGTTCTTGTTGCTTGTGGATGCTTCTACATCATTCTCTATTCTTGTTGTACTTTTGTGTTCATCAGTGTGCTTGTGGTTGAAAATTTTTCCTGGTATGTTTGGTTTTTGTGTTCTTGGCCGACATGTTGGTTGTAGCATGTTGTGGATCCTTGAAGATTTAAAATTGAATGTTTGGCATGCTTGAGGATATTGTTTTGGGTCGCATCATGGTATTTTCCAATGGTGTTTGATCCACATTGAAAATTTATATGGAAATTTGGGCCAACATTGAAAATATGTTTTATATTTTTGGCCGACTAAGTTGTTGATGTAATTTCATGTTGTGGATACATAAGAGTGATTTTTTGACCGAAGTTGGTGTGTGCATAAGAGTGAATGTATGTGAAAGTACATATGTGTGAATAGTGTCCTAAACATTCGATTGCAAAGTGGAGTGAGAAGAAGTTTGGGAGAAGTGTGAAGAAGGTTTTCTGTGCTTTACTAGAACTATAATCAGGCTTGTGAAGAAGCTATTTTCTCAGTTCATACTTTGTGGATCTAATCCATATTGTTGTGTATTGTTGGGCAGTGATCCCTCTTGTATTTAAGTAGTGAGCTCTAGGTAGTGTGCCTGAATGCATGTGCATTCCCATTATTTCTCATTATACTTTTAACAGGTTATAACATTGTGGACTAACATCCACCATGGTTTTTCTTCTAACAGGGTTTCCACGTAAAATTCTTGTTGTTCTCTGTGTTTCTGATGTGTTGATTGTTTATGGTTTATTGTTCATTCATTAGATCTGAGATTAAGTTAAGTAAAGTTTGAAAATTTTAAATATTCTATGACAACTAATTCAGCCCCCCTCTCAGTTGTCTATCCTCATTTTTCCAACAATCAAAAAACTATATTGTAATTTAATTTTTTTCATCTATCTATGACCATCTACTTATTAGTTATGTAATGCAAAGTAATGCTTTCAGTTTGAAAGATGTGCAATGCAATGAAATGGAAAACACTAGGTGTTTAAAAATATACAACCCACATCACAACAAACCCAAACCCTTGTGGTTTCTAAGCCTGCATATGTACATTTGGATTACAAGTAGCAAGAACACCAATTTCTTGGCATTATTGTCGATAATGAGTAGAATTGTTGAAAGTGATGAAACACAAGTTGTTAATGCTTTTTGGAAAATAATGGGTGTTTATAAAACAATTCATTTCGTTACATTCTTAAGGTGTAAATAACAAAATATTTTAAAGACATTCATATTCTTTTATAAAATTATAAGATGCAAAACACTGGGCTTTACTAAACCCACAACCCATTTAAAGTTTGAAAACAATTTACAAAGAAAAACCCTCATAACGTTTTAAACCCCTTTACAACTAACAACCCAAATTATTAGAAACTCCTCAACTCGCTTAAGATGTTTTTAAGTCTCCCCTTGCTCTCCAACCTTTCACTTTCAACCTGCAGAATGAAAGAGCAAAATACACAGAGTGTTAATGGTTGTTGGAAAATAATGGGTGTTTATAAAATAGTCTGCATTTCAGTACATTCCTACAGTTTTAATAAAAAAATATTTTGAAGACATTCATATTATTTTCTAAGATTCCAGGTTCTCAAAACATTGAGAAACCTGCAACCCACAACAACAACACACCTCTATAGATACAAAAATGCATGAAACCATACATAAAAAAATACACCATTACATACGATTAGTTAGAAACCCCTCACCTCAAGTCGGTTGGTCGTCTCTGTTGCCTAGAATGCGCCCTTGTTTTCCAACATTTCAATATCAACCTACAAAATGTGAAAACCCAAAACATAGCATGTTTTCCAAGAATAGTACTTGTTACAATTTAAACCACGTGTCTTAATCACATCACTTCCCTTCCCACTGCCCACACATAATGGATATCTTCTCGCACAAGGAAAAAAAATACCAGCGTAATTTGACGATGGGACACCTCCTCGCTTTCCTCATTGTGACGTTTCCTTCTATTGTCGGTTTTGTCACTTCTATCATTTTTCTGGCGTACCCCACACTAAGTCATATATTCATGTTATGTATCGTGTATTTTGTTATGTATGTTTTCATGCATTTTTGTATGTGCATAGGTGAGTTTTGTGTAGGAGTTATCTGACTCCATAAAAAATAAAATAAAATAAATACAACCCCCTAAAACCCTAGTCTAAATCTTCCAGACACCAATAATTCAAATAAACAGATTGTGAATGTAATGCATACAACCATATGTTGAATTCATAAAATATAGTATTGGGTTACAAATTAAAAGAGGGGAAAAGAAGATAAAACCTCAGAGAAGAAATAATGGAGAAATTGATAAAAGATATGAAGAAGATGAAAGACTAACTCAATCACATAACAAGTAAATCCTCTTCTTGCAAACCCTACAACACAAAATGGAAGGCAAACATTTTCAGCTTCATTGAAGACTTCTCATATTCATCCTTCAAAACCTGCAAACAAAATGAAGCAAGTGAAAAAAAAGAAAAAAGGTAAATGGGTTAAAATTTTATCCTTAAGATTTAGGGTAACATGTAGTTTCCCTAAGATCCAAGGGCTCAAATTATTTAATCCAATGGCTAATATTTGGTCCAAAAATAGTTAACTTTAATTTAGGGATTTGGTAGTTTTTGAAAGAGGAAAAAATGGGTTTTACAAGGACCCGAAACCACAAATTTTACAAACAAAAGATAAGATCATCAAAGACCCCATTAATAGAGAGGATGTAAAGAAAACAAAAAAAATGACAAAGCCATAGCCACCAAAAAATCCAACAAGGGCCATAGAAAAGGCCCAAAAAGACTAGACAAAATGCCAGCAGTAACTAAACTTGGGACTTTAACATTTCCGCAGTCTCAGCTTCCATGTCATTCATTTCCTGAACCCCCCTCTTTAATATTTAGACCATCTGGGTAGTAGGAGGTGCTTTCCTCTTAAGGTTGGCATAGGTCCTTTTCGATATACCTTAGTCCTCATTCTTTCTTTTATCCTTGTCCTCTTCCATATCAACAACCAGCAAGCCTTGTTGCAACTTTTCCAACTTTTCAGACATTGCATTGATGATAATGGCATTGTGCCTAGCCATTTTATGGTTTTGTTCCACAACAATTTTCATGTTATTTTTTATTTTAACAATTTCAGCCTCCAAAGTCTTATACTTGTCTTCAATGTCATCTTCTCCTGTTCCAGTATTGTTCTTTTTTCATTTTCCTTTTTCATTGCTAAGAGCGGACAACTTCAAATGTAGTTCCTACAACTTGCTATTTAGAACCCTATTTTTGAGATTAAGATCATTAATTTCTTGATAGGCGCATTTCATAACCCTGAAAATGTGACCAACACCACTTCTAGTAGAGGCAAGGATATCTCCAGACTAAACCTGGTCTAAAATGAGGATAAAATCATCTGGATTAGGGGAGTTGGGAAATCTGGTACCATCATCTCTGAAATAGGCAAGAGGGGATTTAGGGATTTGCTAGTTAGTCTCACTAATTAGTCCATTAAATCTTTGGTGGGTTCCATGAATTTAGTCTTTATTTTTAAGTAACAATTTAATTCATTTAAGGAAACTTTTACAAATAAGTTTATATTCATTCTTGTGAAATTTAAATTAAGGAAACTTTTACTAATAAGTTTTTATTCATTCTTGCTAAATTTAAATTTTAGAAAATATAAATTGAATTGACCCTCAACTCAAAAAGGAAAAAGCCGTATTTTTTTGTAATTTATTTTAATTCAATTTAACTAGTTGGCTTTAAATAAAATTATTAGTGTCAGTTTAAATAATGGTATTTGAAAAAAAAACAAAGTAATATAAATATTGTTTATAAATAATTAAGGTATAACTATTAGTGGGCTCAATGATAACAATTTTGTAAATTTGAGTATTTTAGATGATAATAATAGTACTATTAATAATTATATGGTGATTAAACAACAATGTCATTATTACTTATTTTCTTTATTTATAAGATTTTGGATAAAGGATGAACAAATATTATGTTCTTATAATAAATAAATAAATAAATAAATAAAACCTATGAGTTGGACAATAAATAATGATCTTATTAATTAAGTATTAAGCATTAATCAACTAATGATAATATTAATAATACCTAATTTAGGATTGGGAACATCGTTAATTTAAGGATTGAATGTGGGCAATATCAATGTTAATATATAATGCAAGTTTAAGAAATAATGCTCTTTTATTATGTTTGAAAGATGAATAATCGGTAACATTTTTTTATAGTCTAGTTGATTGATTAATAATATTCTTAATATTCATTGTATCAATACCTCTTGATGAAGATATGGAATATTTCTCTTAAATTGAATATGTGTATCTTAGAAAATAGAAGGTCGAGGTCTATCACCAACAATGGGATATTCCTATGAGAGACTAAAATGGAATCAAAAATTATTATGAGATCTAAACTTTCTTCTCACACATTTGAGTATTTGAATGCAAGGATAGATGCAACTCTTATCAAGGTGATCAAAGATACCCGAATCTAGTGGTATAAGATAGGAAAGTTGAGATTAAGATCCTATGTTATGTCATTAGATAATGGTAGTGGCAACATTGATAAGACTTATATTTGGTATTAACTATAATATTAGATTTAATAATGGTATTAAATTATATGCTCAAACAATGTCAATCCTAGTGGCCATACGATTAACATAGGCCCAAACTTTGTAGGCGAACAATATTACTTATGTGAATACCATGAAAAGTATGGGTTATCGTTATGCCGTAAGCATTTTGAGAGACAAATTACTTAATTAATGTATAAAAAAAATATTACAAGTGTTTTACATGTTATTGAAAGAAAAATTGATGGTTGTGTTGCATGTTCTCATGCAAAATTTATGGGAATGACATAATACATATGTTTTATTATTAACATATTTTTTCATTCACATTATTTTATTTCTTTGAATTCAATTGACAATTTATTAGATGAAATGTTATTTTATAAATCAGATTGTAAATTGCCTACCAAAACATACACAAATTTGCTCAAAAAAATTCTCCCAAAAATAGATATAAATTTTCTGAGAAAATTAACACAATAGATCAAAATTGTCCAAGATTTATATAACTTTTTAGGATGATTGTGTAAAGTTGTTTAGTACTTCCACATATGCTAGATTAAAAGCAAAAGAAACTTAATGACAAAAGCAAGATATGCACAAATCGATTGAATCTCAGTTGAATTTATAAGTTTTGAAATGTGATAGTCAAAGTAGCATTGTGATAGTCAAAGATGCAGATAATAGCTTAGTGGTGTTGTTTTTTTTGTCTCTAACAAATTCAATCTTTACTCTTCCTCCATTTTTGCCACCAATAATATTCAATTTTTAAATAATAAAGATTAATATTTATTTATGTAAAGTTAAAAATGAAAAAGTTTGACCATTCTAAATAACAGAAAAAAGCCCTTAGTAAAACCACAGATTTTTATTGATGAAGAGCAAAAATTAATATTTAACCACTGTTATTTGCATAGTGTTTAAAATAAGGAGAGAAAACAAAATCAGAAAGATAATTATGCATTTAAGAGTTTAAACAATATATTTTAAGTTTTTGTTTGTTTAGATGATTCATCTGAAATTAGATTAGCTTTTTCAGTAAATTCATTTATTAGTATGACTTCAAGTGATCCATCTAAAAGAGCCAAATCTTGAATGTGTTGTTTAAGGTCTTATTAACATGATCTCCAATGATCCACTAAACGAATCAAAGCTTGAGAGCATTGTTTAAACCAAAAATACATCTGATAAGAAAAATAGAAAGCAGCAGAAGGAGATCATGGCCGCAGTACAGAAGTATATGCCTCCTCCTTGTGTGGGCAGCATCTTTTGTCTGGAATGTCACCGCCGCAGCTAGGTTTTGATGGGCATGGTGACTGTATCCTCTCTGCGCTTGGGATAAGCTTAGCAGTATTTGTAGTATGTGCTAAGAGATTGTGGCCATTGACGATACAAATAACGCAAAGGAGGAGAAAAGCTTTAGTCAATTTCTTAAGCGCTGAGCTGCCCATTATATTCGCAGTTCATTCCTTGTTGGAGAAACACAGAAAAATGGTTTATATAAGAACTATTTCTAACCAATATGAGAAGGATATACGTAAACTGAACTAAGCATTAGACTAAGAAACTTAACAAGATTACTTTGAAGCGGAGGAGGGGAGTCTATTTATAGTTCAAAATGTGGTGATTTCGTAAGTGAACTGGGTAATGAATGCAAGCTTATAATAGTGTTTGAGATGTCTGCCATTGGGAATGCATCACTTAGAATTATCTAGTCCATGAATTAACGTGGAAAGAGGTGCTTTGAATTGTCTTTATAGCTGCCCACCAAAGAGCAAAAAGGGTAATGCGAGCCTCTTTTATTGCAGGTTTTTGGGAAGAAAAGTTGAAGGCATCTCTTCTGAAATGAAGAAGAAGGGATTTCCGTACAAATATTTGTACGATATCTTCTGTTACCTATTGAGACAATGTTATTATTTATGAAAAGATTGGTCAGAATACATTCTGTTGGCTCACAGGAGAACACCTATTGAAACACGTTATTATTATTTGTGAAAAAGTCAAGCTCCATTTCTTATGAATGTGACCACATTGACGTATATATTTGTAATCCTCCAACTTGCTAAATTCATGTAGTTTCTTATTTATTTTTAATATAATTATGCACTATTTAATGGATTTGTTTTTTTAATTTTCAATATATTTATATTTATATTGATTCAATTAGATTATTATTTATTTATTATATTTTTTTTTTACTTATGTTCATATTTTATTTTTCTCTTCAAGATTTACATATTTTTATTTAGAATCAATTTTATAGTGTTTTAGTTTAATCTTGTGTAACAAAAAAATGATTCTTAAAGTTCAAAACTTCAAATATGAATTGTCTTGACTCATTATTTTCAATAGTCATTATAAGTTTACTCGATACATATTTGTGTGATTTATTGCTATATCTTGATTAGGGCTAGTGCCCTAAAATACTCAATTAGGGACACAGTACAAATCGCCAATACAATCCACAATTCTTGAACAACCTACCATTTTTTTAAGAGCACTTACTTTGTTAGAAAATTTCAATAATAACTATAAAATTATCAAGTTACCTCTTAACATTTAGTTAAATAATTCAGTTGATTTATTAAATTCCAAATAGAGAAATATACATAAGTTAGAAAATTACATCCTTTGGAAAGAATAATTAAATTTCACTCATACTTTCCAAACATATTCATGTCTCATATCAAATAAATTTATTCTAGATAGAGAGAATGCCCATGGATCAGTTTAAAACAATAAATCTTTATGTTGTTTTATTTGATATAACATAATGTTTCATTTATTTAATCAACATTGAGTATTCCAAGAACAAAACTAAAATACATCTCTTAACTATAAGATATCACCATAAGATTCCACCAATCTTTAAGAAATTAAGAAGGAAGATTAAACAACCATCTCTTACCCTAGTTCTCTTTGCATTTCCTCATAATGATATTAGAGATCCACTTGTTTCCAATAACATGTACCTGCAAGATGTCTATACAACTAGATACACAATTATTCCTCCATCAAATAAAATAAGTATAATAATTTTTGAAGAAAATTTTCAAATACTAAGGCCAAAGGGGGCCAAACCTATGCCTCAAGGTCTCATACAAGATGGCCTTTCCTATGCAACTAGATCAAAGGATTTGTATTTTACTTTCTTGGACTTGAACCAACACATATGTGGTTGGTCAAAAATAGTATATCAACTAGGTTTAAATTCTCACAATATTTTGACTATAATTCAACCATAATCCAAAGTCACTGGTCCATAATATAATAGGGGAAACAATAATTTAAGATCAATATTATCACTAAGCACACATATAGGATCATCCAAGAATTATTAAGCTACTAGATGATGCATAAAAGCCTCATGTACAACCAAAAAATACCCCTACAAATAAAAACTACGTATTTCAAAGAAAGGTGCAAAAATTATGAATTACATATAGGATCCACTAACAAATGAACCTTCTTACACAAAGTCAAGAGATAGATTATTTATTATTTTGAAAATGTAAGATTACTATACAAACATCGAGCAAAGATCATCCCAAAATCATCACTAAATGTAGTCACTCCCATACTAACCATATAGTAACTCTATTTATAACATACACCCAAGTATTCCAACTAATCTCTTTTAAAGATCAAATATTGATTTCCTCCTAAGAAATATACTTATGCTTCTACTTATGCCAAGTATTGTTTTCAAAAGACTTCATTAGTCAATTATCAATAAAACCTTTACTATTCCATTCTCTAACTATCAAATTCAAGAGACTAGTCTATACACAAAATAATTACTATAGCATTGTAAACTAATGACAATATTTTATAATAATTGTCATAATCAATAATAATTATTATAGTATTATGACAATAGTAATGATTCCCATATTAGAATTTTATCAAAAGAATCATAAGGTACACAAATTAAATAACTTATTTAATAAAACTACTTAGAGGGTATCATTAAATTTTATCTATTTACAATAGAAATATCAAGAATTTACCAAGTCTAGAAAATAATATTAATAATAATCAAGATAAATTTTCCAAATAATTTACTAGGTAATTATAATCATCAGTAATATTAGTACTATATGACCAAAAAAATGACTCTAAAAGTGAATAATAATAGTAAATAAAGAAACACAATCAAACTCATAAATCACACCAACAGAGCATCAAAAAGTCACATAACAAGAAATACAACAAACCTACACATAAAATTCCTTACACAACAACCTTGTTTAACTCCATTGTTCCCTTATTTACACCTTGGAAAAATGTGTAATGGTGATTGCTCTCAGATTTTTAGAACAAAGAACTTAAGATAATATTCTTATAGATTTCTTGCAATGAGAGAGAGATATAATAGATGAATGATTGTTGAATTTATAGATTTTGGATGATATCGATCAATGGTTGAGATCGAATGTGAGGCTAAAAAGATCAATGACTAATATTGTTTAAGAGGAATTGATGAGAAGTTAACTAACTTCTTGATTGGAGCTAACTGATCATATGGGTCAGTTAAGAGACTTAATTGAAGAGATAAGTGTAGCTAACTGTTTGTGAAACAAAATTGATTGATTAGAGGATTGAATTGACCGAGTGAACTTGAAGTGAGTGGGAGTTAATTGGTGAGGTGGAAATGCATGGTAATTAATAAATAATTAAATATTTATTTATTTATTT
The DNA here is from genome assembly GCA_007258455.2 of Sequoia sempervirens. Lineage (NCBI taxonomy): Eukaryota > Viridiplantae > Streptophyta > Pinopsida > Cupressales > Cupressaceae > Sequoia > Sequoia sempervirens. Next base: position 12,453,142 of record VDFB02000009.1, read on the forward strand.
ATTTCATGTGCAAAGGTGAAATAAATAAAATAAATAATTTTATTTATTTTAGAAGAGGATAATGTTAAGAAGAATAATTATGTTTAATTAAATAAAATTACAAATAATTATTTAATTAACATGATTTGGGAAATGTTGAAATAAATTATTTAATCAATTCACAAGAGGGGAATATATTAGTAAATTAATTAAATACTAAAAACTATTTAATTGATAAAGGAAATGTGGTGAAATAGGTAATTTAACTAAATAATTCAAAATTATTCAATTAAAATAGAAATGGAGGGAATATTTGAAATTTAAGTAATTAAATAATTAAAAATTATTTAATTATCTAGGATGAAGGGGAAATAATACAAATTTAATTAAATAATAAAGAAGAAAAAATGATGAGACATGATGACAGAAAATTATGATGTTTTGGAAGAAATGTGTTAGTCAGATTTAGGTGTCTACATTTTTTCCCTCTTTGAGATAATGTATTTTACACCATATTTTCAAGGAAAGTGTGAAGGACTTTGTGATGACATGCCCCAGTTTTCCCTATTAAATGAAAAAATGGAGGTAGGATCACCCCTCAAGAGGTTGGAAAAATAGTGAAAGTTTTTAGGTAAAAATGGTTGGATAGATGTGATATAGATGAAGAAAATGGTAAGATTATGATAAGAAAGGTTAGAATGATGTAATGATTGGGTTGAGGAGGATGGTGGGGAAAGAGGAGTTTGAAGATACATATGTGATTATGGGTTATTATGGTAGAAGAAAATATAGGATGATGATGGTTATTGATCAATATCTTGTAAAAAAATGTTTAATTGATGAGATAAAACAGATAGGTATGAGAGAGTTTGATATCAATGGATATGAGATTGATAGATATTGTACCTTTGTTTATGATTTTTATCATCGTAAAGCTTATTGTGGAAAATGGATATATGTACACTAAGTTATGAAAAAGCAAGGTGACTTGGGTATCCTTTATATGGAGCTTGACATTGCAAACAAGAAGTATTGTCCTCATTCATACTAGACATAATAGAACCTTGTCATAATATATGAGAGAAATGATCTTTTAGCATTATATCCCTAGTGTAAAAAGGTATTTAATTACCTTATATGCAAAGGAAGTTTGTTAATTCTAGAAGCTATTCGAACATATAGAAGGAACACATGCCATAGTAATGCAACAAGAACATTCAACAACATGGCATATGAAACCATGACCTTACCCCATTCATGCTCCTCTAATCATTCTAATATATACTTGAGTAGTATAGGAATGGGGTAGTATGATAAACCAAGCAATAAAAAGACACACTAACCAAAAAATCAAGGACCATTCAATTTTCTTGCCAAAAGGTATGTGTTCAAACTAGACAATGCCTATCGTAGGAAGGATGCATCCATTAAGGCATGATAGTTTTGATAAAGGTAGCTAAATTTGGTTAGGAAGTTGATTGGTAGTGTAATATAGGGGGATTCGCTACTCATGAGTTCTCTACACTCAGAGAGCCTCACAGGGTGAACTGCCCTATGCTACCTCAATGGAATAGTGGCAAGAGTTTTAGAATACGAAAGAGTAGGTCACAGAGATTTTCTGGACAAACTAATGAGCTCTTGGCCAAAGGATGTTAGCGCAAAATACAAATGACAGTGTGGTGCACTGGTGTCCCAGAGGCATGTTTTCATCTTGTACATACCAAAAATGAGTTTATCTCAAAAAATGTCTAAAGTGACCACTTCTACTTCAAATGCTAAAAACCATAGAATACAGTAAAGAATAGAAAGTGATATAACTTAGATTAAGTAAAGAGTAAATGATAAAGATAAGGAGAAGAAAGGAAGGAAATACTTACAACCACACGAGTGATGAAGCCTCCACCAACGAATGTCTTCAAAACCTACACATGTAATATCTAGAGAGAATGTTGGGACTGTATAGGGGTTTACCTTAGTCAAACCCCCATTTTGGTGTTCACACCTCCACGGATAGCCAAGAAGATAGAGAGAAAGAGTGTGATGAACAAAGCATGTGGTAAGAGAAAAATCAGCTCAGGAGTAGAACCTGCACCACCAAATAAGCGCGTGATAAAAGCAAACCCCGCTTGAGGAGGAGAACCTGCATCACAAAAGAGGTGATAAAAGAAAACCCTACCCAAGGAGGAGAACCCGTATCACCAAGTAAATGTGCAATAGATGAGGGATATGGGATCCCAAGATGCTTGCAACCATGAAAAATGAGGGAGATTGAGTTGTAATGGGTGTTATAACGGGAGCTTGAGAGAGCTTGAAGCTGTTACAACAAGCTGTATGAAGCTATGTAAAATGCTAGAGATTGGAATGAAGCTAGAGTCAAGCTAGAAATACAAGAAGTCCTCCAATGAAGTGAAAAGAGGACTTTTAAAGAAGGAAAAGAAGCTTCCCAAGTGGTTATAGGGAATCTTGGGCCGTTTCCACTGACAAACTTAGCTAACAAGTGGAAAACATGCTCAGAAATAGTCATCTGAGCATTGGCACATTGTAGGATGCTAGTGCAATGCGTGGATGTCCACGTGGTGAGCTAATGTCTAGACACATCATGCTACAAAACAATGCAAACCAAAAAGGCACAAAGTCTGATGCAACGTTGACACGTGAGGGTGACTGCTGAAAAGGGTGTTGGAGCATCCTAAGAGGGGAAAAGGATAATGCAAGGGTTAAAATAAGCCTACTCAAGATGCTAATGGAGTGGACACTAAATCGAATGCAAATATATAGGTGAAATTGCAAGGGTACAATTTTACTCTTATACAAGTAGGTAGTAGGGTAGTTTAGCAAGTCTTTTGAAAGCTTGATGTTTATAGGCAATGCCTAGTTTCTTCCTACTTTAATGTCATGTCCAAGCAATGAAAATTTGTTATGGATATGGCAGATTATGTTGTGATTTGTTTTTTATAAAGGAAAAAATGGATTTTACAGGGACTCGAAACCACAAAGTTTACAAACCAGAGAAAAATAAGCCATCAGAGTACCCAAAGAAAGGAAGGCTGCAAAACAAAAAAAGAAAAAAAAGGATAGCAACCACCGACCAAGAACCAGCAAAAATCCAACACGAAGCTGGCACCAAGCACAACAAAAGCTAACCTAAGGAATTTAAAGTCTCAGCAACGTTAGCTTCAAGGTTGCACATCTCTCGGGTCACCTTTTTCAAATCCTAGATCTCCTGAGGCGAAGAATCCGCTTTTCTCTTCAAATTGGCTCTAGTCCTCTTCGAGGGGCCAAAATTATCTTTCTTACTTTTATCCTTGTCATCTTCCAACTCTACAAATAGTGACCCCTGATGGGTATTTTCTAGCTTCTCCACAATTGTGCTCAAAATAGTAGCATTTTATTTCACAACTCTATGGATATGCTCCATGATGGTTTTCATAGTTTCCCTGATATTTCCAATTTCCCCTTCCAAATGCTTAACCTTATTCTTGTTTTCCTTTTTCATCTTTTCCATGCACCCAACAGTTCTTTGAAGGAATTTGGCCATTGACCTCTTCTCTTCCATAGTCCACAAAACCCTAGTAGTATTTTGGGATAGCCCTTTAGCTTCCATCTCATCCAACTTGCTATTAACAACACTATTTTTTAAGTTGAGGTCCTTAATCTCATGAAAAACCCACTTCATGATCCTGAAGTAGTCAACAACCCCATTTCTAGCAATTTCCATAATATCATTAGGAAATTCCCGGTTTGGCTTGAAGTAGTAGTCATCAAGATTGGGATCTCTAGGGAATTTGGGTCTATTCTCTCTATCTATGGCAAGGTAAGAGGTATAAGAATCCTTAGTGGCTTTAGGGGAAACAAAATTATCCTCCAAAGAATCCTTAGAATAAGAAACCAACTTTTTCCTAGAGGGGTCTTTCTTCTTGATTTTTGCTTCCTGAGAAGTGCCAAAGGGGCTTGTTGTGATTTGTTATTTTTTTTGGATTTTTGGAATTTTTTTAATGTTTTAAAATTTTTTATAGTGATGATAATAGTAATAATAAATGATGAAGAGATATGGATGTGCAAATATATCAAAGACTTTTTTGACATATTTTTGCTAGCAAAGCTAAACTTGATTAATTGGATTGATTGATTGAGGATAGTGATAATGTTGTTAAGGATAAGTATATTGTAGTGATAGTGTTGAAAATATTGGAACAACATAATTATTAGGAAGGATACATTGTGATGATGATTGATTGGATAAGATGGATCAAGGTTTGTAGCAAGGCTAGGAAGAAAATTGGTTAGATGGTTTGATATTACACTAAAGTGTAGGTGATATGAGATTGATGAGAATTGTATAGATTTTAGGTGATGGAGGAGAGGTTGATGGAAAAAATTATTCATGGGATAGTAGAAAATTCTCAAAAAAATTGTTTGTTTGTTTGTTTTTCTAAGATATTTGATTTATTTTGTATTTATGGATGTGATTTTTTTTAAAGTTTTCTAGATCACTAAGTGAGCTAGAAGTTATATATCAGGATTTATTCTAAAGAAAAATGTAATCACCTACCCCCAGTATCTAGCTATGTATGGGACACTATGAGTGGATGAATGGACTAGTGTGATGGAAATGGATATGTGAAGGATAGATACTATGCAAAAGTATCTAAGATAAGGGATTTTACTTCCAAGGGCTATCTTGTAATAGGATAAAATATTTTACCCTAGCTAACTATTCAGATAGTTCTATGTAGGTGATGGTACAACATGGGATAGTATATGATCAAAGGAAAAGACAATATCAATATTTTGCTAAAAGAATGTTTTGAAGTATATCCCCCTAGTATTTGTCAAGATCAAGGTTGGTAGGGAAGATGGATGAAAGTGGAATGGGTTGGTTGGATAGTGGTGTTAGGATAAAATAGAATGATGTATGATATAAGATGCTCTCAACTAGAATGGTGCACATAGATAACAAAATTTTACAAATGATGCCCACAAATGGGTTTCATCATGGTACTTGTCCAAAGCGCCATAAGAATGGTTTTCACTATTGGATGGCTTATTTTTCTTTACTTTTTTTCTTCTTCTTTTTTTCATTTTTTTGAATGATCATCCACTATGTTGGACCACCTAGTGATGTTGATGTAGATGTTATTATCATAAATTTCCAATAATGTCCTACCTTGAAGAGATGCTTTGCTAAGATAAGAACACTTTTATATAGCCCATGGATGTTATTGTCATCCTTGTTGATACTAGATATGGCTTTATCTAAATGTGTACATTGTGATAGAGTGTCATTAGAATCCTTAGGATAAAGTGTTTCTTCCAAGACACAGTGATTGTGGGATTTGGGATTTTTTTATTTTAGGTGCTAGGATGTTGAATTTCAATGTGGGATGTATGATGTAGATGAATTATTTGGTAGTTTGTATGTAAGATTTTTTATTTTCCAAAATTGGGATGGTGGACGATGGAGTGTGGATGTGATATTTTAAGTTTGTTTGGAACCAATGATTTTAAACACCTTTCGTGGTGGTATTGAAGACTATTTTGAAGCAAGTGGACACTTTTGATTGATGGAAGGCCTTTTTTGAGGTGGTTCCATAATTTCTCTGACTATTGGATTTGGATTGGATTAGATGCTTTGCATGATCCAATTTTCCTTGAGATCCATTCTGACTTTATGTGTCCACTTTAACTTTTGGATTTGTTAGCTTCAAAAACATGACTAAGTTGATCTTTTTCTCTATAAGTACTGCTCTTTTCTTTTCTTTGGTTTTGTGAGAAGCTTGAAGCTGAAATTATTATAGCCACAAAAGAGCTTGAGAAATTAAATGAAAAGCTATTAGTGAAGTTTAGTAAAAGTACTAAAATCCTATATCAAATATTGGAAGGTCAGATAGTTTCATATGTCAAAATCGAAGTGGGTAAAAGTACAAAGCTGTGCCACACTTTTATAAAGGAAACAACCAACACTAATCCAACTTTTAAACTTGAATCACTAAAAGGTGGCATACATGTTTTCAATTTTGAAATGATGTAAACCAAGAAAATGTGTATTTTTTAGGATATTTTATGTTTGTACTTTTTTGAAAAAATAAAAAAATATTTTAAAATAGTTTTTTTTTTTTTTCTAAATTAGCACTATAATTTAGTTGCTAATAAAATGTTAAAAAATTAAGCTATTGAGACATCAATCTTTATATAGTATTTTTTTTTTCTTCAATTACTTTGTGTGTGTTTATAACTTGAAACTTTATTGCATGGATTTTTTTTTTTTTCAATTTTGATAAATATATTTTTTAAATAAATATTAAAATATGTGTATTAAAACATAGTTGTTTCCATTTGATGTCAACTTTTATATTAAATATTTATCTTGAATAGAAAAAAAGGTCTACCTTCTTGATATAGATTCTTTTATCTAGTGCATCATATTTTTTTCAAAATTTTTAATAAGTTTTAGTATTTTTTCTTGACATGGTAATCAACCTAATATTTTATGTTGATAACTTACTTTTATTAAAAATAAATAAAAAATAACAATAATAATTAAAATATTAAAATATATACTTTTAATAACTACACTTAAGGATCTACGAAAGGGTATTTTTTATATTAAAAAAATATTATGTGTGAATGCCAGATACATGAGAATATGTGTAAACATGGGTAAATAAAGGTGAATAATTAAGACATAAGCCAAACAAAGCACAAGAGTATACCACTTATCAATATGTTATTGTAATTAAGATATTCTAGCAAGACACCCACAAAATGAAATGAGAAATGACATGGGTACATAAACATTTCACCATTATAACCTAGTTATATTTAGATAAAAAAATATATGGTTTGAAAATATAATTTTTTTGGCTTAAATATAAGCATATTTTTATCTTATAATTTAAATTAATTGAATAATGTTGTAGTGAGAAATGTATATGAAGTAAGGTTAAAAACCAAACCATTAAAGATGGAAATAACATATTCAACTAATCTTAAGATTAATAAATATTCATAATAACAATATTGTAATTAATTTAGAATGAAAAGATATTAAAGATTGTTATGATTAATTTGAAAAAAAATGATAATATTATAATTAGAAACATATCCATATATATTTTTTAAAATATTATATCATTTTCATTTATAATTCACATTTAATGTGATTTACTTAACTAACTTTATTAATAATCTAAACTTATGAATGCTTACTAGTTTTCATGTTCACTTTCTCATAATATTTTATATTATAAATTCTTTTATTTTATGTTTGAAATACTGCCCTTTAACAGCTGACTACTTTTGCTATCTTCAAAAGTGATTTGGATCGTCTCTAGCATTGATATTATCCAAATTCTCAAAATAGCAAAGGTGGTTGATAAACAGGACACATCTGAAAACCCAAACGGCATAAAAAAGTATAATATGATTCTAAATTTCTAAATACTCCAATAGCTAGCATGCTTCATTTTTCGCCTCACTGTTACTGCATTTCTACGTTTCTAAATACTCCAAGAGACAGCATGTAGGATTATTCTAGATACTCTTATTGTTAGCACGCTGTATTTTTTTAACACTTCCTCTAGGGATTATTCTAGAGAGGCGTGGTGTGGTTGGTTATTGTGAGAAGAGATGGTGTGTAGATGAGGGAAGTCACACCAGGCGAGCACTGAGCAATGCAGTTTTGCCTTGCACAGTAGGCTGCAGTGCTCCCACACCAGTTGTACTTACTGCAGCACCTCCCTGAGTTGCAAGTGAATCTTCCAGCTGGCCTGCATGTTGGATCACCCTCTTCACTGCAAAATCTTCCAGCTGGGCTGCATGTTGGATCTCCCTCTACACCCCTCATCATCATCATCACTGCAATCACCACTATCGCCATCACCATCACCACCCATCCTTTCTTCATCTCCATCTTTGCTCACATGCAACCAAAATTGTGTCTGCACAAACAAAGACTATCACCACCTACAAACAAATGGTTTATATAAAAACTGTTTCTATCAATATGAGAAGAATATATGTAAAGTGAAGTAAGCATTAGGAGGAGAATCCATTTATAACTTTAACAAACTTAACAAGGTTGAAACCTTGCTTGTGTTGAGATGCTTTGAAGCGCAGGAGGGGACTCTATTTATAGAGTCAAATATGGTAATTTCTTATGCCAACTGAGGAGAGGTCGAGCAGGCATCTTCAGTGTGCACCTGCATTGCTTTGAATTAACTATCATATTATACTATATTGTTTACAGCCACCCACCAAATATGATTTTATAACAGGTTTTTGGAAATAAAATGGGAGAGCATGTTTTCTGAATTGCCTAACAATCTTAGTACGTCTGTTGGCTCGCACGAGAATACATCTTGAAACACTTATTTTATTTATGAAAAAGGCCAATCTCCACTTCCCAAGCGCTTTATGAATGGGACAATTTTGAGGTCGTGAAATCTGCACACACGTGACATTTTTGATTAATTTTTTATTTTGATACAAAATTTTATATATTGATTTGATTTGTATTTGCATGTATTTTTATATCATAATAATTATTTTTTTATTATATCTATCTTTATATTTATGTTCATACGATTATTCTTCACTTCAAGATGTGTCTTTTTATCCAAGATCAAATTTACATTGTTCAGGTTTGAACCTATACCACATATAATTGACCATTAAAGATTAAGAATTCAAATACACATTTTGATGATTCATCATTTTCACAAATCGTCATAAGTTAATTTGGTGCACATTTGTGTAATTCACTACTATGCCTCGGTATTTAAAGGCATTTAATGTGTAATAATTCATATCAACTATCATGGAGAAATAAAGAGCATAATTTCAAATCATCCTATGAACAACACAACTTAGAGCAATAAAAGGAACCATAATCCACACTAAAATCATCTAGTGTAATTGCATGCTTGAGAGTCATGCTCAATATTCATCCATGGTTGTAAAGTCAATCTAACCAAGTAGACCTAACCTAGGATAACACGGCCCTTGTGATCTAGCAATTTTCCCAAAGTATTTTTCAATATCACTAGTCCTTACACATCAATAGACATCAAATACAAAGGAAACATAATTTTCAATAATGCACTATTAGCCAAATCAATCTCAAGGGTTATAGGATAATTCTACATGTCAAGTCATTTACATAAAGTATGTGATCATTCGTGTGGAACACATATTCAACCCATTAAAAAATATAGAATTGTTCAAAACCATAGGCTTGTTACAAGGGCATTACAAGATATTACAATTGGCACAAGGCTTTATTATGAGCTTCAGGTCTACTTTCCTACTACTAATAACTAACTATCTATCTTACTGACTTGACTTCCTTATAATGGATTATAAATGATCTTAAATATGAATATCTAGGTTCAATCATAATCTACGTCCACCTCAAGGGCTAACAACCCCAATGCAAGATCAAATGTGTAGGTCAACCAAGCACATGAAAAGATAACGCATCAAGAAATGGAATGTATTGTGGATCTCCAAGAAAATTTACCAAGGACCTAAAATAGCTTGTATGATGTTACTTTAAGCTCTGCACACTTGAGAATAGGTTCGCACAACCAGCCTAATCCAGTTAGGCCGTGAATGCTCTATCTGAGAATTTACAGTGAAATTTTGAGAGTGATAACCTTATGCAAACAAATGCAAATCACCTAAAATTTAGATATGTTGAAGATGAACTCATGTGGAACCAATATCCTACTCCACGAGTTGAGAAAAGATAATGTGGTAAAATACGGTAGAAATTGCTAAGACAGCTACAGACTGAATTGAAGGTAAACAATATTTTTTGTTGATACATAATTTCTTTACAACCAGGGATTCTCTTGCATTAGACACCCAAGATTAGAAGAAAAGTCAGTCCCTCACTTTCCAGGGGTGATAGGAAAACCAAAGTGGTCCACCTCAACCTGAGAAATCCATGATGAATCCTCCAATGGTCTACATTTCCACTTTACCAAGTACTCCTTGTATTGTGTGTTCGTAGTGCTTCTACCAATTTTGATGTACAAGATCTACTCAATCTACTCTAGTGGTTAATGTGGTAACTGTTCCTTTAGGTCAACTTCTTTGTTACTACCACTTGATTATCCTTCATGATACTCATAGATGTCTAAAAAATTAAAAATAGGTGATATACCAAGTCTCTCAAGTAACTCCACTTCATATGCATTTCTTGAATCAAACTTCCTAAGATTTTTACATGGTCCAAACTTCCTCATCTTCATCTTATTGTATGCTCCTACTGAAAACCTTTCTTTCTTGAGATATACCATAACTTCATCCCCAACAAAAAATTCCTTATGTCTCCTCTTCTCATGCGTCTGCTCTTTGTACTTGGTGTTCATGTCCTCCAAGTGTTTTCGAGCCTAACTATGTAATGTTTCCATGAATCCTACATTTTTTTTCTTCTACACTCCTTTTATTCTCCATACTGATGTCATTGAGATTTGTAATGCCTCTAAGATGTATTATTGTCATAATATCAAATGGTGTCTTCCCTATTCTCTGATTTACTAAATTATTGTAGGCAAACACTGCTTGTGGTAGAACTATATCTTAGTTACCTGCTATTAGCATACAGATTTATCCTTCAAAGATAGATACATAAAATGACTCAACATGCACAAAAGGAAGAACAAATAACACTAATAGTTGGAGAGATCATCATCAAATTGATAATATTTTTCTGAATTATGGAAAGGGACAACTCCCTTTTTATGATGTGTAATGAATTAGAATAGGGTATGTTTTTGACCAGAAAGAAGAAAAGAAAAATATAATAGCTACAACTACGAAAGATTAATTTGAAATGAAGTAGATGCAGACAAACAACACAAAGTCTATTTATCTCACACCTACAAGTGAGAACTAGGAAAAGAGTGAGCAGCAATTTTCCCTCCAACAGATGAATTAATCTGAGTTCAAAGCTCCAGATATAACCATGCACACACAGTCTTTTATAGCATAACAAACATTGAAGAATGATCACAAAGACTCAAAGTTCATTTGTAACCGAAAGAAAACATTCACAAATACAGTCTTAGGAATATTTTCCTCATTTCTCCAATGAAAAATATGAGTTCACAGTCTCATTATTACATAGAGCAAACTGAAATTGAAAAGAAAATAAAACTGTCCCAGTTCTCTCCTATTCCCAAACAACAAAAACATCCCCTTTCTACAAATAAAGAATTTTTTTTTATATTTTTCCCTGCCACTGCCTAATAACTGCTTCTTGAATTCAATTTTTGTTTTATTTTAAAAGAAACTTTCTATATTCCCTTCCTGCGAATGCCTTTTTCCACTCCTTGAAAATTTGATAATCTTCCATTTATCCTTCCCGAACAGCTTGCAATTATTGGATACAACTTCCAATCTCCCATGAAGACATCTGGCACATTCTTCCCTTTCTTGATAAATAGGAAAACATTTTTTTACTACTCCCTTTATCATAACTATTTCATAACCATCTTCCAACCGTTGATCCTCGGTTTCTAGTAAACTCCAATGGTGACATCATGAAGCTCGACAATCTCCTCAAAAACAAGAGTAAGCCACATTTCTATATCCGAGCTTAATGAAAATAACAGATTTAATGGTAAGGATCTTCCAAAATGCGCAACATAATGAATGGAGACTCATTGTGAATGATGACTGGAAGTTTTCATATATGTGAGAATGCTTCCTAAACACCTTAGCTGCAGATATTGTGGCTTTAAATATTTCTTTGATGATAGCCATGACCATCGAAGTTGCATAACTTACAGAAACCTCTGGATGCCATGTTTTTCATATTCATTGCCTGAATTCCTTAGTAAGTGCACAAGGCTGCATTCCCTTGATTTCTTCTATGAAATTGAGCCATACTTTAGATTAATCCATCATCTAGAGAACTGGCTCTGAAATTTCTATGATCGGTGCATAAATAAGTTATCAGGATATCATAGCCTTGATCTATTTAGACCGCATCCAGGTTAGTATCCAATTGCTATCACATCGTTGCTGTCACGATGGTGTGGCTGCTTCAACATACTTATCTGTTATGCAATACCCTTGACAACTTCTCCCAGAGTTCTCATCATCACTTTAAGTCTCTAAGTTTCGATGACCATTTGTGTCTCTTATCAAGCATTGCTTGGAAGTAATTTGTAACCATTATTTACTCCCTGTAACTGAATGTATCACACCTTGAAAACTCTTGTTATTTCAAGAATGTTGTAAAGAGTTTAAACATGTGACCGAACCACCCCATTGTTTATTAAGCGAATTCATGATTCTGAGTGCTTGCATTAGGAAAGCGTTGCTGATATGCCACAACATTGAACACGAGTAAGATCATCTTCAAATTTGTGCCTTCAAATGGAACTCATTGCAGACTCTTCAAAGAACATATCCACTGACATCTACCTTCGTAAACTTCAAGGTAGGGCATCGGGGGAACACGGGTTTCCGAAACTCCATGTCGGGCTTTAATGTCATTTCATAACCAATGGTTATAGAATTGTGCAGAATGCCGATGAGACTTGCCGCTTGCCTTCACTTTCATTTTCTATTGGTGTATTAATGAATTACGTGGAGTAACCAAATACCAATGGTAAAATGAACCTTTGCTAATATATATTTAGCCTACCCTTTGCTTACGTTTTCAAAACCATGTATCATTTCTTGAGCTAAATTTAAAGTAATGTTGACAGTTTCAATGGTTATATAATCACCTT
>VDFB02000009.1:12465969-12515353 GCA_007258455.2 Sequoia sempervirens
TGGCCTTGCGGTCAACATAGTGTATGTCAAACTCACTTAGAATCATTACCCATTTCGCTAACCTTCCTGTCAATGAGGCCTTGCTCAACAAATACTTGAGTGGATCAATCTTCGAAACCAAATTGACCGTATGGGTCAGCATGTAATGCCAAAACTTTTGTGAAGCAAAGACTACTGCCAGACAAGCCTTCTCAATAGAAGTGTAGTTGAGCTCATGACTTGTTAATGTTCTACTGATGTAGTAGATTGCACGTTCCTTCCCGGTAGTGTCTTCTTGTGCTAGTAGTGCCCCCAGAGATGTTTCTGTTGCAGCAATGTATAAGATGAGTGATTTGTCTGGATCTGGTGATATGAGAACCGGTGGAGTCATTAGATATTCTTTAATTTTCTGAAAAGCCAATTCACATTTGTCATCCCACTTAAAAGGAACATTTTTATGCAGTAGATGTGTGAATGGTAAACTCTTGTCAGCCAATTGTGCGATGAACCTCCGTATAGATTGAAGTCGTCCTTGTAGTGATCTTAGCTGACTGATGTTCTTTGGTGGGGGCATTTCCATAATTGCTTGAACTTTTGCTGGATCTACTTCAATTCCTTTTTCTGAAATAATGTACCCCAAGAGTTTTCTAGACTTGACCCCAAAAACACATTTCTTAGGGTTGAGGCGAACTTTGAATTTCTATAATCTTGCAAATATTTTGGACAATACTTCAAGATGTCCTTCTCTGGTGTATGATTTTTCCAATATGTCATCCACATAATCTTCCATGAAGACATGCATCATGTCATGAAAGATGGTATTCATGGCTCTTTGGTAGGTAGCTCCAGCATTTTTCAGACCAAAAGGCATGACATTCCAACAATAAGTTCCCCATGGACATGTGAAGGTTGTTTTCTCTTGATCTTCGGGTGCAATCTTGATTTGGTTATATCTAGAAAAACCATCCATTAATGAATACATGGCGTGGCCAGCTGTTAGATCAACTATGGTGTCGATATTTGGCAGTGGGAAATCATCCTTAGGACATGCTTTATTAAGATCTCTGAAATTTGTACATATTCTAACAGTTTTATCCGGTTTGGATACAGGTACAATATTGGAGATCCATTCTACATAGTCGATTGGTCTGATGAAGCCCACATCAAGAAGTTTTCTCAGTTCCTCTTTAACTAATAATGCAACATGAGGGTGCATTTTTCTGAGTTTTTGCTTTACCGGCTTGACCCCTGGTTTGATAGACAAATGATGCATGATAAGATCAGGATCCAGACCAGGCATGTCAGCATAAGACCATGCGAAATTGACTTGGTTTGCTTTCAGGAATTCCATAAACTTTGGTATTTCTTTCTCTGTCATAGATGCGGCTAACTGCAAAATTCTTGGTTTGTCAGAAGTCTCGAGATCGACAGCATTTGTAGACTCAATCAGAATAGGCGATCGCTCATGGTAGTGCTCCGGGAGAGTGTCAAAATTCCCATCGTTTGGTGCCTCTAAGAGGTTTTCACCATCAGATACGCTCTTTATTTTATCTTTTATTTGATCTAATACTGCCAGATTCTGGTTTTCACCATTAGATCTTTCTTTTTTGCTTTTACTTTTGCAGCTAGGAGACTTGACACTCTCCTGATCAAAAACTCTATATCGAAAATCACTGGTGGAACAATCATTTGTATCATCTGCGGAAAGGAAGTTTACGATAGCTTCATCACTTGGAAACATAGGTATATTGATAGGTTCGGATGAATCCCAATCAATGAGATCCGGATAAATCAAGGGTATAGGATCGTTAGGTTGTGTGAAATCGGCTATGGTCATGGTCATAACAGAGTGATCGGTAGGATCCGAGGTATGACGTGAGTCAATGATGATACTATCCTCATGATAATCTTGTTCATTTAGATCTAACTCAGTATCACTAGAATCATAGTTGATTTGTGGTTCAGATTCTTGTGGTTGGGACCCTGACCCTTCACCTTCAATTAGAGTTGGGGCATACTGGTGTATTACATCAACCTCTTTATCTCTCCAAAATTCATCATTGTAAATGGTGTCCCATTCATATTCAGCCGAGTCTGTGTCAGAATTGTTATCCACGAAATTCTGAACTATTGTCAAGCATGCTTCTTGCGAATCTGAGCTTTCTTGCAATGCGAAGACAGCGCCATGTAGTTGTTTGGATGTGTTTTCTTTGGAGTGAGTATCATAACCTAATCCAGTTTTCTCTTTTGCAGCAAGTCCGTGAAGGTGAATAGGTTCAACTACTCCTTCCTTCCTTTTTCCGATAGGACCTTCATCATAGCCCATCTTCTGCATGATTGAGTACCCTTTTCCATATTTGTCCGTGGGTAATTTGACATTAGAGACTGCTTCATCTTCACCTTTATAGAGCCAATTTAAAATTTCTATATCTTCAGGATCTTCCATGGGGAATTTTTCTTTGATGAATTGTCCATTAAATTTTATAATTGGCTCTATTGGTGTTTGCTTTGATGTTGATGCTGCTGATGTTTGATGTTCCTTGATAGATGGTTGTCCATGTGATCGAGGTGATGTAGGTAAATTGACAAGACAAAGGGAGTATTCTCCAACTCCATGATCCTTGAATTTCATCTTTTTGTCAAAGCTATTGGTCAATTGACTGATTTGTGTGTCAATCTTTAGAGAAGTACTAGTATGAGCTTCTCGATTATTAGGGACCAAAGTATCTTGACTGGCCTTTATGTTGGCACAAGTTTGAGTGTTGGAATTATCAGCAGGTATCGTGATTTCTTGTCCATCATAAGGAAACTTGAGACATTGATGGTAGGTTGATGGGACGGCTTGCATTTCATGGATCCAAGGATGACCCAACAAAATGTTATATGCCAGATCGTGATCCAGTACTTGACAAAAAGTATTCTTTATAACAGGGCCCACTCTGATTGGCAGCATGATTAGACCTTTGGATGCTCTTTCTTCATCATCATAAGCTTTTATGGTAATCTTTCTTCTGAAATCAATAGAGTCCTCAGAAAATCCTAAGGCTTTTACCAACTTCAAAGTACAGATGTTCAAACCAGCACCTCCATCTATTAGAACTCGTCTAATGCGAAATTTATGGACCATGACTTCTAAGTACAAAGAGGAGTTATGAGGATGGGTTATGGAAACGTCATCTTTATCAGAAAATGAAAGACAAGTGGGCGAGGACAAATGCCCTACCATGGCTTGAAATTGATTCACATCCAAATCAGTAGATACGTTGGTTTCAATAAGGGCTTTTTCAAGAATTTCTTTATGGGCCGGAGAAATCTTTAATAGTTCAAAAATAGAAATTTGAGCGGGGGTTTTTCGAAGTTGATTGACCAAATCATATTGATGTTGAGGTGGAGGTTCAATGGATCTCGAGGAGGCACCCTTTAAGACCACTTTGGCTTGCGCTCTTGTTGTTGCATTGACTTCTCGATATTCCACCTTCTGGTTGACTTTTATGACATTCACCCGCTCATCATCTGCATAGAGATGGTTGATGATATGGTCATCATTGATGTGATTCACCTTTTTTTCAGAAGACTCACCTTTTTGATAATTAGGTAAAGGATTGTGAAATGCTTGGTGGTCTGCATTGGTTTGTTGATTTCCTTCTACTGTGATGATGTCATTATCAATCAAGTCTTGAATGGAATTTTTCAAGGCTTGGCAGTTGTTGGTGCGGTGACCTTTACATCAATGATAATCACAATAGTATGCCTCATTCCATGATGGAGGCTTTATAGTGGGTTCATAATTTCGTTGAGGTGGTAAAGTAATAACATTTTTGGCCATCAACTCTTTGAATGCGGATTCTAGGGATTGACCCAATGGAGTGAAAGATCTTCTATTGGAGAAGAACGAAAATCTTTGTGGATTTGAATTTGAGGTGTTTCCTAAAGAATTGTGATTGTTATTATTTCCTCGATAACCCTGGTTGTTGTTTGAAGTCCCTTGATGGGAAGTTGAATGCTGATTTGTATTGTTCCTCTGAGGAGGAGGATTATTTTCGTGATTTGCAATTGAGTTGACATTGTTGTTGCGAGTGTTTGGAGTGCTGAGGACAAAGGGCTTGGTTGAGGCATGATTTGCCTCAACAACACCATCATTCACCATATTTTTTTTTGCGAGTCCAGAATTTAGATTTGTCCTGATTATTGTGATGGTTGGATGAGTTGGGATTTTCTTTGTCATGCTTTATTATCCCTCTTTTGACCAAAGCATTTTCAATGGTTAAGGCATCTTCAATCATTTTCTCAAAAGAAGAAGGGCAATGTAAGTTCAAATGATAGCTCATCTCTGAATTTAAACTGTTAATGAAAGTAACTATCTTTTCCTTTTCAGGAACAGCACGTGGATATCTGGCGAACATTCTTCTCCATCTTTGTAGAAACGTAATGAAGGATTCACCAGGTTTTTGTGCAACTTTGCAAAGATCTATCATGGTGATCGGGTGTTGTATGTTGTAAGCATATTGTGATATGAATAGGTTGATCAATTCTTCAAATGTCTTGACGGGAGGTGTAATCTTAGATAACCATTCCATAGAGTTAACTCCAAGGCTCCTAGGAAACAATCGCAACAAGTAAGTATCTTCGTGAGCGAATTCCAATGTCATGTTCCTGAAGTCTCTAACGTGATCAATTGGATCCGTTTTCCCATTATAGCGATCAAATTTTGGTATTTCACAATGCTGGGGAAAAGGAATCATGTTTAGACTTCGGTCAAAAGGATAAGGACAAATGTCCTCAAGAGTGTATTTCTTTGTGGTTGTTCCCCCTTGTAATTCTTTAACTTGTCCTTGAAGTGCCTTGATTTGTTGGGTCAAGGCACTAAGATCAGAAAGGGGTGTTTCTTCAGGTTTGTTTTTCAAATTTTCAGTATTAAAGTCATGAGGTAACTTAGCCCCTTGTTCGGCTAGATAGCGAAAATATTTTTCCTTGTCTCGCTGCAAGATCTTTTCAATGGCTTTATGGAATTTTGGATCTTGCTCAGCCTCTCTAAGACGTTCCTCATCTTGTTCCTCATCACTATCTATCTGTGTTCTGTTCATGTCTTTGTATTGATGGAACGGATTTTCTTCTCTGTTATCTGTATCTTTGTCAAAAAGTGGATTACGATTCATGATGTAAAGAGAATTGCTACTTTCACCCTCCTCTTGAATGTTTTGAGTATGTCCTTGTTGAATTTCGTCCTTCAATTTATTGAATTGGGATCTTGTGAAGATAGGCATATGATTTTGAAAAATTCTTCTAGACTTAGATCACGATTTTGACAAGTGCGATGATAATGATCCGATAAGATGTAGAATCTTATGATATGATCAAGGATGCTCCTAATTTATTGATTATGGCTTCCAATTGATGAAGGATTTCTGAATCCTGTTGGGGAAGTTGAACCAAAAATAAGAAAGTTGTTTGAGAGATGCACTCTTAAAGTTTTGATCTTTGTTTTTGAAGAAAGGTTCCAAAATTAATGAAGGATTTGATTGGGATGTGAAGGATACTCTATGGAAGGTTGTGGTATGTTGTCAAATTCAAGAGGTTGGTTATGATTATGCTGTTGTGATAAAGCTCTTCTTTGATAATAAGCTCGAGAATCTAAGGGATTTACAACATAGTCATCAGTGAATCCTCTAACAAAATCCTGATATCTGTGAAGAAATCCTCGATAGTGAAGCAAGACTTGTCGACTTTTGTATAAGAATTTCCTCTTTTGCAGTGTTTTCTTGTATCCTAAGGGTTTCTTAGGTTTCTTGACTCTCTTGGAAACTGATTTCTTGGGAAACTTTGTTGACTTCCAATCCCTAAGCATGGAGAA
This sequence comes from Sequoia sempervirens, assembly GCA_007258455.2. NCBI lineage: Eukaryota > Viridiplantae > Streptophyta > Pinopsida > Cupressales > Cupressaceae > Sequoia > Sequoia sempervirens. The sequence goes on from VDFB02000009.1 coordinate 12,471,800, forward strand.
AGGTATTTGGAAATGTTTTTGAAGCAATGATATGACAAAAACTCTTAAGTGGCTTTCAGTTGTTGTTCTTCATGTTTCTTTTGAATGATCTCTTTATCTAAATTAATGTAATGGAAGACACAACAAATATTTTTGAAAACAATTGTTCCTTAAAGCACTATACTAACATGAAGTGTTTGATCAAAAAATGTTTTTCATCAAATGTTTTCACAGGTTTTTGCACATGAAAGACAGTTCAGACAGACTCACTCTTAAGTGTTCAAGTAGGTCATTCTAGTAATCAACAGCCCACATCTTAGAACTGCGTCGACTCACATAGCCGTGTCACCCCCGAAGGGGCGCCCATTTTTTTGTCTTTTCCAGGTGCGTACTTAGAGTTACGAAAGTGGATACCGGGTCCCCTGAGAAAACGGTCCTTGGTAGTTATATGGTGAGTATCTTGGGGGCAGATTCTTCCCTCCCCTTGCACTGTGATTATCAGAATGTTTGGCAACTGACTCGGCTGGCCACTACACTAGGTTCGTAGTAAGGATTTCAGTTCGGTGCAGCAATAATAAACTCCCTCAGGAGACCTCCCAACCTTTAGAACAAAGGCTTTGGGGATGGTTATCTTGCACACTACCGGCAAAAGAGGGTTTCCCCAAATTCGCTTTAAATTTTATAGTGGGTCGGAATAGCCTGGCTTTGGCTTGAACCCACTTGAGTCGTTCCCGTAGGGTGAGTACTTTTTCCCACTACGGCAGGCTCTCTAAAAAATGTAATTGAAAAGAAAAATAACATTGCATGAATTTAAAAGGCAAGTCTGGTATTCTGATCACCCAGTTAAGGGGAGAGCATAGAGCTATTGCCACAATCACAGCAAGCAAATGTTCTTTTTAAAACTCAAATAACGATGAGCTAATCTAGGTGAAGATATTGCTTCACCAAAAACAGATTGTTCAATTTTAACTGCAAGATTCAAATGTTTGGTGACTATCCTAGATTGCTTCTTTTTATCCATATGTTACTACCCTAGGATTGCTTCATTTTATCCAGATGTGACTACCCTAGGATTGCTTCATTTTATCTAGATGTGACTACCCTAGGATTGCTTCATTCTTTTAAAGTTATTACTGTCCGCGGTTGCCTCGGATTTAGTCAAATTAAATTACAAATTACAATTTGCAACCTTTTTCAAAAGTGTGCTATAACAGACATCCGAGGCGCTGTAGGAATCTTCAAAGGTGCTAATTGATCCCAATGCTTTTCTAGCTCTGTGTGATTCACCTACAAGATAAAAAAAATGATTATAATGCAGCCAAAAAAAAACTAAATAAACTCATCAAAACAAATTGCAATTTTAGAGACATATTTTTTTTTTGGCATAGCCGAATTATATTTCAGTTTTTGACAATTTTATTGATCTAAAAAATGAAAACTCAAAGAAGAGATCCCTGTTAATTTTCTGAGAGCTTTCTAGAAATGTAAAGAAGTTAGAAAGATTCTCTGTTTTGCTCTCAAAAACGCGGATTTATGGAAATCACACAGAAAATGAAGATCGGATTTTTTTGCACTGTATTGACCTCAAAATTAAATCTGTAAAACACAGACCCCCATTAGAATTTAAAAATATTTCCGAAAATATAAAAAAATAAAAAAAAATCGCTGATTTGCATTCAGAAAACCAATTTTATGAAAAAACATAAAATTACGATAACTTTTACAAAAATGATGATACACTCTCAATTTTTTTACTGTAGCCTCTTGAGATGATTTCAAAGACTCTATAAAAATATTGTAGAAAAATTCGCTTCTGTGTAGAAGATATCAAGAAATTGGTAAAACTTGCAGTTTTGTCCAAAAATTGTCAGATCTGCATCAAAAAAATCAATAAAACCTGCAAGTAAATATTAAAAACGGGGAAAATGCCCCACGGTGGGCGCCAAATTAATGTGTGTGAGAAAATTGGATCAAATCTAAATAAAAATTCAAACACATGTCAATAAAACATTAAATCGAAAAAACTGTAAAAGAAAAAATGAAATACGCAAACCGTAACAGCAGCTTCTCGAAACCGTCTTATCTTCCTCTAACTTCAGCGTTTTTTTGCTTCGAAATGGCTCTCAGATCAGCAGGTAGAGCTCAACAAAATGGCAGCATGAAGAACGAGATGAAATCTAAAAATGTAATAATATGCAAAATGCAAGAAAGCTATGCTAGTATGAGAAATATTGCTATGCTATTAAAACTAATATGCATGCAAAGGCTGATGAAAATATGGCTATGTAAATGAGTATACGAAGTGTGCATATGTGAGTGATTATGCAGAGTGTATGTGGATGATTAACCAAGGCTTGGATTTGCACATGCTTTTATAGAGTTTTCGAACGAGTTTGATTGGCTGGTTTGGTCAATGGCCATGATAATTCCTGACAGATCAAACGGTTGAAGATAAATGAGATTGAAGAGAAAATAGAAGAAAACGAATAAAGCCAGATTTTTCCATTTTAATGGAAGAGATAAGATGAGATGATTTAAAAATCATCTTTTTAGAAGAAAAGAATGGAAAGATTATGATCAGATAAATAATGAATTATCTAATTCAATTATTTATTTATGAGTGCATGTTGATTTTTTCTTAAATAAATAAATATTTAAGATTTTGAGGAAATCAGAAGATTTTATAATTAAACAGAATATCTAATTATGATTTGAAGAAAGTAGAAAATCTTTAATTAAATAAAATATTTAATTAAATTTGAAAGAATGAAATTAATTAAATAAAAGTATTTAATTAATTAGAGGAAAGTTTTAAAATAGAAAGAAAAGAGATATTTAAATTTAATTAAAAATATTTAATTAAATTCAAAAGATGATAATTAACTTAAATAAATAAAATATATTTATTTAATTTAATCAAGTAGAATGTGGAATAATTAAATAAAATAGATCTATTTAATTATGGTGGGATGAATGAATACTATAATTAAATTAAATAAATTTAATTACGTATAGAAGAATTTTAGAGGAAATAATTAAATATTAAATATTTAATTAAATGTCAGGAATAATTAAATATGACCAATTTATGCATATGCATTATTTCTTGTTGAAAATAGAGAGTTGGGGTTGTACCCGCGATAAAGCAACAATCGGGGCTGCGTTTGGTATGTTGTTTGGGTATTAGCCTAGAAAAAGTGTTGGGAGAGAAGCGGTCCAGCTGGGAGATAGGAGGGTACAAATGTAGTTTTTGAATGATCAGGATGGAGGTGGAGGCCAGTGGATGAATGTGAGGGTGGAATGGAAATAGGTGGAATGGAGGAAAATAGTGCTAATTCCTTTAATCATTTTACTTGTAGGAGGCGTAACACTTCAAATTCTCCCTTATTTGGCATTGACCATAGAACTCTTTAAAATCTCTGGGAGAAACGATCCGATTTGATCCAACCATACCTTTAGCTTCATATTCCCAACATGTATTACTCAGCTACAATTGCAATTATGTTGATGTGTTTTTATGCACTTCTCAACACAGGTAGTGCGTAGGTGCACTACCTCTCTTGAAAGACAATCTTCCACAATCAAATTACAAAACACTATCCCAATGTCTCTAATGTTAGGTCTTGAGAGTGCTTGGAATATCTCAATTGTTTGATGTAATTTTCTGGACTCACAAGGTGGTCTTACAGATGTGTTACAAAGCATGGGAAGTTGGGTCTTGAAATGGAGCTCCTAAGATGGAGAAGTTGTGCATTTGCTGTAGGTTCAAACAACAATCTTGAACTCCATTTTTGTCATTGGATTTAGTTTTACAATGTGCAATGAACCTTAGCATAGGTAACTCATTAAATAAAATGAAAAAGGGCAAGGAAGAGAGGAGGTTTCTAGATCTACAACTAATTGTGAATAGTGATAATGGTGTTCTTACAATGGATAGCTTCTTGGAAACAATATTCCACTTAACCAAAAATCTCATAGTCTCATGGAACTTTTGCTATCTTCTGAGGTCTGTGAATATTTTATCTTTCATTCACCATGTGCATGCATGAACAAAGATGAAAGTTTGGAGCAGCTTTGGATTTAAGTCCAGACTAACTTTACACAGCTATCTACCATTAGCAAATAGCAAAAAGTATGGACTAAGAAGGCATCTACACAGCAAGAATTTTCATAACCACAAAACAACATTCCTAAAATCTATTAAAGCAAGAATACAACTAACTAAAACAACACAGAAAATCTAAGTCAAGTATCTAACAATGGAGGTTGAATCAAGCAACATGTGAGAAACTTAGAAAATGCACCAAGTCAATGTATTTTCATTATAAATTTCTACAGCATGTCTTTACAACAACTCAACTCTCTTTGCAAATGAGAGGAGACCCCTATTTATAGTGCCCGAAAGATCTAATGAATGGCCAAGATTAATACTCATTGTGTGGCCAAGATTCATTACAAAATAGGGTTTCACCAACCCCCAATATTTTATAATTTTAAAAACAACATTTTGTCCCTTTCCCTATTTTGTCCTCTAGTGACGGAATTGTAGCATTTTGTCCTTTTGCTCATTGCTATTTTACTATAGCTACTCTTTAGGGAGTTCTCTATCATTTGTAGGGTTGTCTTCCTGCTTCTTTGAGGCTGTGTATTCCATGAACTTTAGGATGACCAGCTGGAGTTTTCCCATCTCAATGATCTCGTATCACAACATTTGGTAGCTCCACTCCTTTGCATTATCCTCTAGCCTCTTCCATTCCTCATCGTACTTTGTACCTTGATCCCTGAATAGCTCTGATTGATCGAAGGCACGGGCAACAAAACTCATGAATTCCACCGTCATTTTGCTAGACATCCCGTCCTCCATCTTCTTTTGAAAGTAAGGTTTTCCTTCTCTAGATCCATCTGTACTGCAGGCATGTCATATTCCGTCATTAGCTTGAGGTACCAGGCACATTCCGCTCTAATCTCTTTGATCCATTTGATATCCGGGTCCACTTTGTTCATTATCTTTTCCAGCCTTTCCTTCAGGTTGTCAAAGTCTCGCCGCCACATATCCTTCAGCCAATGATCATCTTTGTTGAACTCAAGCTCCTTTTCCCATGTGGCCTCTGGAATCTGAAGGATAGCCTTGATCTTTGGGAAGGTGGAGTCGTATGTTGCAGGGAAGTCAGTGCGTAGCCTCTTTGTGCCCTCCAAAGATTGTTGCAGGTCCAAGAATGTGTTGGCTGTCTGAACAACCCAACTAATTCCCATGTTTCTGACATATAAGACTTATCAGAACCATCTTTTTCTAGTCCTTTCCAAGTTCTTTCTCCTTTCCATCTTATCAATCTATTCCTTGGACAGTAATTGGGGCGCGATTGTGGGTGTGGTGGGAGGGTCATCCACTGATGACCATTATTGAATGTAATTGTCAAAGCAGCTACCTGTGCTTTGAGCTCATCTTTTGAAATCTTGTCCTTCTTTATCAAGTGTACCACTATGTCCATTGACTCCTCAAGATGTTCTACCTTCTGCTCTCTGGTGGCAGTCCCCAAGTCGATGGTAGAGATGTAACTTACACCAGCCTGGCCCACCACAAGGGCTACTATTTGCACAGCACAAGACCCAAAAGCATCCATTGTCACCCTAGATTAGATCTTAGGCCTCTTCTCCTTCTTTGTTATGATCTGAGCTTGGGCTAAGTAGCTTCTAGTCTCGCCCTCGGGTCCTTTAGTACAAGAATTTTCCTTTTGAGCTACTTTTCTAACCATTCAGGCATGATAGACTTGCCCTTAGGTGATTCACGATCATCCTCGCCCCTCTCAGCCAAGGCCAAGGTTTCTGCCTTCTTATCTTTTGAAACTCTCAATTCCTCCTTGGCAGCATCTCCTTCTTCATCATTGGAGTCCTAGATGAACACAAGGCGCTTTATGGGAGGCTTGGCAGATAATTGTTGCAGGGGACTTTCTTTCTCTTCCATTTCCTCCCCTTCTCCTTAGTTTGTTCAACCTCATGTGCATGTTCCTTGAGTTGTTCGATTTCAACACCCTTGATAGCTTGGGCCTCTCCCTTAGGTTTATCTTCTTGCTGCTATCCTTCTTCTTCAAGGAGTGACCTTCCTGCCTTTTCCTTAGTATCCTTTAGCTGCTGGGCCATTTCTTCTTCTAGGTCATCGTCGAAGGTTTGCACAATGACCTTGCCACCAGCGTCATCCTCCTCATCCCTGCTCAGAGGAACCAGATCCTTCTTCTTCATAGGCCACCCTGTCAATAGTGCGATGTTCATATTCTAGGTGCTCGTGGTATTCATCAGCCTCCTCTTCAAAGGGCTTTAAGGCCTCTTGTTCTCACCTCTCCCACTCCTTAGAGATTAACATGGTGGCTTCCATAGCCGGTGGCCCTATCGGAGGTTGTGAAGGTTTGGTAGTAGCGAGGACCTGAGATAAGGTTGTTTGAAGAGTGCAATCCATGAGGATCTAGGAGAGCTCGGAAGGGATATTTTGCATATGCTTCGAGAAGGCCTCAAGAAAGGTGGGAGCGGGCATTGGTGCAACCACCGTAGGTAATGGAAGTGATGTGGTAGGTGATATAGTAGCGGAGGAAGGAGGAGTAGTTATGGCGGAGGAAGAGTCAATTATGACCATCGGCTCAGTCAGGGGAAAAGGGGCAAGATGGATAGAGATGTCCACTATCGGTGGGGATGTAGCGACCATAGCTAGAGAAGTAGGTGGTGTGACAGTCGGGGCAGGGAGAGCTAAGAGGGGTTCTAATTGATCTATACCTTTTACTTCTTCCTCTTGGACCAAGGGCTGCTCCGCAGTGCCCCCTATTTGTTTAAATCTTTTGGAGGGTGAGCCTCCTGTTTCTTTCCTTGTATAGACCTTGGGGTCAGGAGACTATTGTATTTTCGTCTCCTTCCTCCTCTTAAACCTGGTAACTGGAGGAGACTTAGATGTCCCACCTGTTGAAGTGGTGGTAGCAACATTGTCCGTGGCACTTGGTTCACTCTTGAGCCCTTCGTACGTCAGTACCACCCCTTGTTTTTTTAGTCAGGCCACCCATTCATCAACCCACTTCTTGGTATGGGCCAAGATTGGCTTGGTTATAGTGTCAAGGTCATCGACCTCTTGCTCATCCCAGTCTATTGTTGGTATCGGAAGATTGGCGACTGTAGGGTACTTATGGTGCATTATGGTGCTATCATCTTCTTCGACTTGGTCCAGTATGGGAAACGGTTGCACCTTCCTCACAAAATGCACAGTCATCCGCATATAGTGCCTTGCACATACCTATTTATCATCCTGGAAATCTCCCCAAAAGTATTCAATGTGGTGGAGATGAGCGAACCCGGGTCCCACTGCCTTCCTTACATGCCCATATGGATCTATTCGAGGGCGAGCAGTGTGTAGATAAAAATGGTAATCCTTTAGTTCTTTCTCGGAGTTACTAGCACACTGGGAAGTTTGTAGTTTATACATGCCCTAGCCAAGAGTCATGGGATAAGAGATCCCTGCTATGTGCTTGCCACTGAAGATCGCCTATATGTGTTGGAGCTACCGAGAAAGCTCCAATAGGATGATTCAGTCATTGGGGTATCGAGGCAACTTGTTTGGCCTTTCGGTGAAGCCTTGGTCATGAATGTATGTGAATTTTGGGAATTGAATGAAGAGGAAGGAATATTGCTTCAAAAATTCCCTAGCACTGTGGGAAACTCTCCTTTCGAAATCTCCGGCGATCATTCTAATAATATGGTTGATGAAAGCGTCATTCACTCTACAGTACTCCCTCTTGAAGTTTCGGTACTTGAGCTAGTGGTATCTATCATAAGCCTTGAGTCTTCGACCCTACTCCTGATCGGGCACCACAAATAACCCATTGTATTGTCTCCAGTCTGCCAAGGAGTACAGAAGATATGATGTCATGTAGAATTTGGAGCTTTTCTTCACATCGACGAACTGCTCATGAAACAGTTTCTTATCATACCTCCCCAATAAAATGTGGTCTTTGTGGTAATGTCTTCATTCCTATGAAGGATTTTCTCAACAAAGTACACCATCCACCCCTGAAAGAAGACCGCAGTAGGGAGGCCCATAACCCTACTTAGCATTGTGACCAAATCATGGTAGTCTTCATAGAAATCATTGCAGAAGATTTTGTCAGGAACCTTCGCGGTGCTACCCCACTTTTCCTTGAGCCAATGCTAATTTATTAACTTCCTATAGCCTGTAGGGTTAGCATCCCATGCTGCCTGGCACTCCTCAATGGTAGGTGTTTCCATTTCTTGAAATGTGGGAATATGAAAGGTTCTTGTGATTCCTCCAGCCGACATGTCGGCAAGAATGTTACCATCCCTATCAACAATTGTCCTTGTGTCGGGCTGATACACTTGTCGACAAGCCATGACCAATTCAAGGGCCACAAGGGATGGGGGAAGCTCGCAACTTTCACAATTCTACTCTGTCTTATGAATCTTGCATTTTTTGTTGTTTGATTGACCCTGACCTTTTGTGTAAATCCGTCAATATTGACGTGGCCTATGTTGGTGTCGGTGATTTTCTTCCAATCCATGGTAACCTTTGAGTGTAGAGGCTCACCCTAGAATTGGGATTTTATTTGGTCCTTGTCTTCTTTTCCTTGAAGAGTTTTTCCTGACTTCTTTCCTTTGTCCTTTTCGACGGCTTCCCCCGAAGGTCCCGCACCCGATTCCATATATTCTGCAAGCAAAGGCATAGTAAGTGCAATTGATCATGAAAGCATTCATGTTAGTCAAAATCCAAAAGATGAAATCCATTTTAAATAATCTATCAAGCATAACATGATACTCTTACCCCCCCGATGTCATTGGTCTTTTGATTCAGGGTTTCGGGATAGTCCGGGCCCGGAGGGCCAGACTTCCCTAGTAGGAATGTTGTTGGAGAAGGTGAACAGGGTGAAATGATCTAGGGGATTCTTTCCAATTGATTTTTTGATAATTTAAAAGGTTAGCAATGGAGAGGACCAAGATTCAACATGTGGGTCGAGATCAAATTTCATATTTGGGCTCATTTGGATTGGATTAGGAGGATCCAGAGGTAGCAAGCTGGGAGGCCGTTCGGAGATGGCTGTTTGGAACTTTAGAGCAGAAATGGAATTCTGAGATAAGAATTCTAGGATCTGGGGCTCGGTGGGTCAAAGGGCGGCCACTAGTTTACCATTTTTAAGTGACTAGGCCTAGAAGGCCGGGATGCCGCAGTGCTTTTGCCATTTGGGACAGCAGTCATCGGACGAAAGTCCAGAGTTTCAGGCCCAGGAGGGGAGGAAGTCATCAATTCATTTTAGTTTCAATTGGACAGATGGAGCTCATTCTGATATTAGCCAATCGGCGAGACATTACTCATTGTCTCGGCAACTAGGAGTTTCTAGTCGGTGTGAAAGTCTCCCTCAGGGAAAGGTCTTAACGAGAACCTTGTGTCTCGTCGACTAAGCACGTCGGTAGGAGTTTGTGCGGTGGGGAGATGTCCTGTCGAGATCTGAATGTCTCGTCGACTGCCAAGAGGCGAACCAGGCCTGGTGTTAGTGTTGGTCATTAGATTTTCTTAATGAGTAGTTATGGCAATGGGAAGCCAGAGCCAGATGTTTGGAAGGGCGAGGAGCATTTTCTTTTTTAGAACAATGGAGGAGGGATGGAGCTCTAGAGGCCAGGAGCCGGAAGGGGAAAGGCCATTCCAAGTTTGGATTAGGATTCCCGCGAAGAATGGAGGCCTGGGGCCCGGAGGGCAGAAGGATGTTAGGCATTCACCATTCGTGAAGGCAAAGATCACATAGAATCACCAAGGGAAATTGATATCGCCATGATGTCCTAGTGATGCGGAGAATCCTTTTCAAAAAGGGAGCCTTCGGCGTAATATTCCAAGTCGGAGAAAGGTCTCCCCGACATGGTGATGTCTCCCTGACCTACTTAGTGTTTGCCCAAGGATGAGGGGGGGTCGACATAAGGTCCTGGAAAATACGTTATGTCTCGCCAATGAAAATTTCCATTAGCATAACCTCTTGCTGACATTATGAAGTCTCCCCGAAAAATATTCGAGCTCGCCAAGAGAAAGGTTTCGCTATGAAGTCCTGGCGATCAGAAGGAGTCTCGCCAAAAGAAAAGGCTTCGGCAAGAGTAGCGAGCTCGCTGGAAGGTCTCTTTGACCAGATAGAGTCTTACGACGAAGGGGCATTCAGCCAGTGGATCAATAAAGTGTTTGGGTGACCAAAAGAAGACCCACAAAGGGTTTCGGTGACCGAAAAGATCTACATGACATCCCATCGACCTCGAAGAGTTACAACGACTGAAAGAACAAAGCTCGATGAAAGCAAAAGTATTCGGTGGGAGGTCTTGCCGAAGGACGGATGTCTTGGCGAAGCAAGATGACCATCAACAAAACTACTGAATCCCACCATGACCTCTTGGCAACTAGGACTTGTCTCGCCGACGGAGCAACTCGGCGAGAACAAGGTGCAGAAATCCGAAGTCTCGGGCCAGAGAGAGCTAAAGGTTGTTTCAAAATTTCTGGTTTATTTCTAAGTCTTATCTGACGGAGGGAGCACCTGGGCCCAAGGGGCATGAAAGCCCCTATGAAGAATAGCCGCATGGGGATAAAGCTCTGAATAAATCATGAGGGCGCGATGTTGGTTTTCTCAATTGTTGAGGACACGGGTTTTGTTCATTGTGCCAATATTTCATCATTCTCATGTCCTTTGGATCGTTCTTGTTCATTTTAAGCTTTAGAAATCATGAAAACATTGTTTGGGAGGGTGAACAGAAAACCTACCTCGAACACTCGATGCAGCAAGGTGCGGGATCCACTAGTGGTCGGCAAGCGAAGGCAATGGGCGATGATCGATAGAGGCTTCGAAGACGGTGGACTCCTATGGCAAGCTCTGACCTCTCTCTCCAACATCGTCAAGTGAAAATGACAAGCCTGGGCAAGCAATTTATACCCCTAACCGCCATTAATGGCCCTATTAAATTCCTGTATGGTGGACATTTGGATCGGTGTATTTTAAATTCACTAACAGTAGTGGGAGACCTGGGATCTAGACGCCGGGAGGGCGCAGGGCGGCGGGTGTTTGGGAAGTTTCGCACAGAAATCATCGGTGGCGAAGGGGAGGTCAAGGCCCGAAGGGAAAATTTTCGCCAGAGGTCTGTCGTCAGGAATGATGAAACTTTTGTGGAATTCTGGACGTGGAAGTCTGAAAGTTTAGGCCTAGAATGTTTGAAAGTGACCAAGATTTCCTCGTGAACTTTTCAGACGGTGATGACAAAGTCGGGACCTGGGGTCCAGGAAGACGCAACCCGTCCGCTATCAGAAATGATGGACACAATAGGGAAACTTGGCTAGGGAAACTTGAAGGGTCGGACCCAGCCAGGCCCAAGGCCGCTGGCAGAGGCAAACTGCCAGAGAAAGCCCAAAAGGCACCAAAACTTGACAAAACAAGCCAAGGGGAAGCACGGTCAACCTATGATGAAACTTTGGAAGAACGTTGAGCATACGGGGCACAAAAAATGGGGCATGCAAAAGAAAAAGAACGGGGCGTATGTGCTAAGGGCACAACAAATGGCAACTTCGCTGGGAAATGCTCCTGAGCGTTCCAAGGATAAATATTCATTCAGGACCCAGAATCTCTAGTTTTGTAGACCATGAGTGGCTCCCAAAGGTGAATCTGGGAGAACGAGATCCTTAATTGGGTCAGTTTATAGGACATCTCATAAGTGTGTGTAGTGAATTTATTCCTTTCCTTGGGATGGTGACCAAGAGCTACTAATTCAACCAAGCAAGTTACATAAATCTTTTAGCACCAAAAGTAACCCAGACATTGCTCTGCTGCTAGTCAGACATCCATAGCCCCGACGGAGTTGTCACTGCAATCCCATAGATATTGCTCTACTACCAACTGGGCATCCATAGCCCCAATAGAGTTACCCGAACACCCATACGACCGCTTATTTTTTAGAATTTCTTTTCTCTTTTATTTTGATTATTCCTTCAATGTTCGTTTTGAGATAACTTTCTTGCCTGACAGGGTAAGCACTGAAGCCTACAATGGGTTTGGGATCACAGTGGTCACTGGAGCAGACTTGATATTTTTCACTCACTAGGGTGTCATAGCAACCATGGTATGATCCTTTAGAAATGATTATTATATGTCTTGTGTGAGATCCGAGATGTGTGTAAGGAGATCCAATCCAGAGTCAAATTCTGAGCAGAGTTCAAACAAGGAAATCATTCACAGGTAGCCCTCAGAGACAGATGGTCGAGAGTGAATGTTTAGCCGAAGGACACCAAGGATGGGTAGCAAAGTAAACTATTCATTGAGTGAGCACGACCACCACAAAGGGGTGGGGAGCATCTTTTCTAAACAAAACAGCCGAGAAACAAAAGCAAAAGGAGTGATGCAAAACATAAAGACGTAAGCAAATAAAAAGGGCAACCTATTCTAACTTATATACAAATATTTACAATGAAGAGTTTGAAAGAGCTGAAGCATGGAAATAATGCTTCAAGTGCTACCTGTTGACCATCAACGGGACGTTCTCACCAGTTAAGGTCTTTAGGCAGAAGGCATTATCTCTCAAAATCTCAGCTATTTGAAAGGGGCCAAGCCAAAGCTTATCGAATTTGTTGTGTCCCCCTTTCCTTTCATTGGCCTTGTCCCAATATAGGACTAGATCTGCAATTCTAAAGGCTTTGATTTTGGCTTAGTGGTCAAACCATCTCTTAACCACGCCCTGATGTTTGGAAAATTTTTCTATTGTACGGTCTCGTACTTCCTCTAAATGCAAGAGCTCAACCAACCGAGCTTCTCTATGATCTCCTCCCTCATAAAGTCGTTAATAAACTAAAGAATGAGAATCTTCAAATGGATAGGAAATATGGGTTCTAGGCCATAAACGAGGTGGAATGGGAAATCACCCAGGGCGGCCTTATGGCGAGTGCGATCCCCCCAAAGGGCGAAGCGGAGCTGGGTATGCCAGTCCTTGGGATTCCTATCTAGCTACTTTTTGATCATGGTAATCAGGTTCTTATTTGTAGATTCGGAGAGGCCATTGCCTTGAGGGTAGTAATTGGATGAAAACTTAAGGGTAATCTCGTAATCAAATGTCCAACTAGCAAATTTCAATGAAGCGAAAGCAGGTCCATTGTCACATACCAAAGCATAAGGACAACCAAAGCGATTTAAAATGAAACATTCTAAAAAGTTAGCAACAACTTCAGTTATGCATTGCTTACATACAATTGCTTTTGTCATCTAGTGTAGTAATCAGTAGTGGTAAGAATGTACCTATGTCCCACAAATGATGGAGGGCTTACCAGACCGATGAAATCGAGACCTCATTGCACAAACGGTCTTACCTCCAGCATAGGCTACAGTGGGACAACAACATTATTTTCCTTGGTGGTGGTGGTCTGACACATGTGATATGAGCGAACATGACAATGAGCATCTTTGAAGACAGTTGGCCAATAATATCCCTCCCTTAATATCTGGTGTGTTGTGGAAGAACCAAAACCATGGCCCATGCCAAATTTGTCATGGAACTCTTTTAAGACTCGATCTATTTCCTCTTTGCCAAGGCATCTTAAGTAGATGCCTTCATGATTCTTCTTGTAGAGAATGGACCCTTGTAGCATGTAGCCATTACTTTTCAATCTAAGGGCATGCTTTTGGACTACCTGCAGGTGTGGCAGACACTTATGGTTCAACAAATAATAGACGACATTCTCATACCATTCTCCCAGGGAAACATCCTCAAGATGGTAGTGTTGCACAGTGAGTTTGGGTCCAGCTCCTGCTGCTACTTCAGTGATCATGCGGGTGAGTTCTTTTCCTTTCACCAGCTTCATTGGTAGGATTTCCATGTCATATTCTTGGAGTAGGGTGACCCATTTGGCTCTCTGTTCACCCAATTCATTTTGCATGAGCAACATTTTTACTGCTGGGTCAGGGACGATGGAAAACATCTTATTGCGCAGGATATAGTGCCAAAATTTCTTCACCCCTCTAACAAGAGCATACGCCTACTTTTCTACGTTGTGGTATCACAATTTAGCATCCTTCAGGGGAGCACTTATGAAGGTGATCGGGTGTTCATTTCATTCTTCATCCTTCTAAGTCAAAGTGCTAGCACAAGAATGTTCTGAAGTGAACGAGTAGATGTAGAAAGACTTCAGGTAATCCATGTTGACTAACACAGGTGCCTCAACAATAGCCCGTTTAATTTTCTCGAAGGCCTATTTGGCTTCAGAAGTCCATTCAACTTTGGCATCCTATTTTAACATAGCATTGAGAGGTTTAACAATCTTCGCGAAACCCGTGATGAATTTCTTGATGAAGTTGATCTTTCCAAAGAAGGATTTTAGTTCCTTCTTGCTGCCTGGTGGTGGGATTTTCAGCAATGACTGGATACATTCAGGGTCTATGGAGATTCCCTGTTCCGAAATGATGTGTTTGAGCAATCTACCTTCAGTCACGTTGAAAATGCACTTCTTGGGGTTAAGGGAAACCCCAAACTCCCGACACCTCTAAAACACCTTGCATAAATTGAAGACGTGATCACCTCACTTTTTAGAAAACACAGTTAAATCATCCATGTAGATGATTATGCACTTGTTGATCAGATCCTTGAAGGCGATATCCATGGCGCGTTGGAAGGTGGCGCTAGCGTTGATGAGCCCAAAAGGCATCCTCCTATAAGCAAACGTCCCCCACTTGGTGGTGGATGTCGTTTTATGATGATCTTCATACTGTACCATTACCTGGTTGTGCTCAGAGTACCCATCAAGGAAAGACATTTTTTGGGACCCATTGACGATTTGCAGTACTTCGTCCAATGAAGGCACTGGATAGTTGTCTTTTTTCAAAGCTCTGTTCAAATTGTGAAAATCTACACACAATCGAATCTCCCCATTCTTTTTTTGACCGGAACCAGGTCGGCAACCCATGTGGAATGCCTGATCGGGAAAATAATCCTTGCCAAGAGCAACTTCTGCACTTCTTTGTAAACGACGGGTTCCAACAAGGCATTAATAGGACGCTGCCGCTGGCAGAATGGCATCACTTCAGTCTTAAGAGGTATGGTGTGTGTGATGAAGGATGTGTCATATGTTTTTAAATCCTCATAGTTCCATGCCACCATGTCATGGTTCTTCCGCAATGCATCAATAATTCCCTTCTTTCCTCAAGCGTGCACACTTTGCCAATAAAAACATTTTTGATCTTCTCGGCTGTCTCGAGGTTGTAAGCATCACACTGGCTGCTTATGGCTCTTTCTTTGTTTGCTGGTTCTGGTCTTTGATCTGGTCCAAGTCAAATATGTGTTCCAGCTGGACCATGCCCCTGGGAATGGTATTGGTTTTTAGGTTAATAACCCCCTCTATGTCTAATTCAACTTCCTACAGATCAACTTCATCAATTATTTGGGCTGTGAAGAAATCAAAACTCGTAATAAACTCAAGAATATGTTTGTCATCATTGAAGACTTGAAAATGAGTGACATTATCTGGGACCAATGGCGTAGATGTCAACTCAATGGTAAATTTCTTAAGCCTGGACAAAGAGAGGAGTTGCAGAGTGCTGGTTGCTTGAGCTAAGGCATCAGCTGTACGATTCTGAGCACGAGGGATCAATTGTATATTGAATGCATCTAAACCTTCTAGGAGGTCCCAAACCCTGTGCCTATAGTTTGCCAGCCTTCTATCATGGTAGGAATACAATTTCCTAACTTGCTTAACTGTGAGTTCTGAATTCCTAAAAAACTTGTAGCATTTTGACATTTTTCTTCAAGGCTATGAGAAGGCCGTGGACCAAAGCTTCATATTCCACCACGTTATTGGTGCAATAAAAAAAAAATCTATGGGCGGCAAGAAAGGTCTTACCCATTGGGATAATAAGTTCAAACCCAACACCAGCTCCTTGCTTTGATTTGGACCCATCAAATTGGAGCGTTCAAAGTTTGGAAAGTTCTTTAACTTCGGGTTCGACTAAGTCCTCACTTTCTTTCAGCTGGGTGGTTGCCTCCGCAATCTCAAGAGAATCTTCTTGCCTAGTGTGTTGAACAAAGGGTGGTTCTGTCAATACCTCCATTGGCGTTTCCTTTTGGAGGGCGACCGATTTCTTAACACGTTCTACTGTTGTTCGACATAAGTACCAGTCAAATTCAGAGTGGGCAGCATTGGGAATCCTCCACCAATTCGGCAACAAGAGATCTTGGAAATTCATTCGAGCTCCTAGGTTGAGCTGATCCCTAGTGCACTTTTCTATGAACTCCCAAAAACCACTGAGTAATCCCTAGTTGTTGCCTTCATTAGGCTTGTCATCTATTTCTACCAACATTTCTGTACTCTGAGGCATTTCAATAAAATTGGTTGGAGGACTACACAACACTAGGAGTACTTCGGTAGCACATTCTTCCTAAGGTTTGACCTCATTCTGGTAGGTGAAAGGGCAGTAATTTCTCAATTCTATCTCAACAAACAACACTTCGCTGATATTATTGTATTCCATGATCATATATTTCATATGGGGTTTGCGGTCAATACAGATTTGGTTTGGCAACCCCTTCCACGGTAGCCACATATGAGAAAGGTCTATGGCAGTATATCCATTCAATGCCTTGGTGAATTCCCTTCCCAGGATGATCCCATATGCATTGGGAATATCTGCTACTTGAATATCAATGACCTGCTGTATCCTTAGATCTATAGCAATTTGCATGGGGATCCGATTCATTTCTCCCACAATGTTGATCTCTATTTTATCCAGCTGGGTCACCTTCCTCCTTGAAGGTGTGGGAGTAATTCCAAGAGCTTTGCATACTGCCAAGGGCATAACATTGGTATATGCTCTTGAATCGAGCAGGAAATTGTTTAAGTTCTTCCCAAATATTTGGATGGTGGTAAGGAAAGGGAGACTTTCCAGTCTCCCTTGAAAGATGTCCGTAGGCATATCCATGTGAGCGACTTGACCCCCGTTCTTATCACCAATTTTATCCTTAGCCTGTCTAGATGGCTGATCTTAAGAACCCTGCCTAGTGTTCTGATTTGGTTCCTTTTCTGTTTGCCTACTGGCAAATTGATTTATAGGAACATCCTTCCTTTTCCTGGTATTATCTTGTATCTCCGGTTCTTTCCTAGGCTCTTCAAAGGTGACTCTTTTAATTGATGTTTCTTGCATGGTGCCAGAGGATAAGGTCCCATTAAGGACCCTAAAGAAGGTGTGACTTATAGTAGGGAGCTTGAGTAATTCAAAGGTAGACAAAATGATTTTCACCATTTTAAACTCTTCTACCATGTATTCACCCATTTGTTCAATTTCCAAACTAAAGGCTTGACCTATTGCAGAGCTAGGAGGTTGGGTTTTCATTTGGCTAGAATGATTTTGGGATTGGTCTTGAGGCTGACTCTGCACCTGATTTTGAGGTCCATTTTTGTTGAGATATTGGACGGGTACATGGGGAAGTCCCGAGTTGTTGCTAGCATTGGGGTCAGGTGGGGTGGCGAAATTGTTTGGTGGAGTAGAGGTTGTAAAAAGTCCACCTGCCTATCTATTCCTAAGGAAGTAGGGAGTTGATCTCTAATGGAACATGTGGACCTCATCTATGAATGACTCTTCTTCATCTATTGGACCATTATCTACTGAATCAAAAAGCTGAGCCAAAGTTTGTTTGTTACTTACCTCTTGCACTTCTTCACTCCCAACAAGAATGGGCTCGAATTCAGGCATGTTGCGGTCACCCCACAGAAATGGCGCTTGGTTAACCATGAGACAGGAGGAATCCTATGGCTCAAATGGGACGATGTCCCTACAGCTGGCATTATCGACTGTGTTTTGCACTTCCACTTGGAATATTTCAACATTTGTCTAGAATTCGGGGCAATCCAACTCAGAGTGTCTGCTAGTTTTGTGAATCTGGCACCATCTAGATAAAGCTACCACGGCAAGGTACACTCAACTAGTTGTCTTTTCATTGTTTGCCGGTTGGTCAAAAGGTGTAGGAACACCCCCATTGTTGGGCTTAGTATTCCACGTGCGATTCTGCCTCTGAGAAGGTCTCCTTTATGAACTTTGATTAGCATTTGGTCCCCTATCATAATTATGCCCAGAGGAAGTGCTTGCTTCTTAGTTGTCCCTACTGTCCCTATTATCCTAGTTGTCCTGATTAAGATTGGCCTAAAAATTACGCTGGGAGGCTTGTAACTGATTATTCTAATTTTTTAGGTGCGTCATCTCTGTGGACATTTTCCTTATCATCTTTGTCAGTTCCTCTAACTTATCTCTCTCAGTCGTGTTACTTGGCTGCGGCACCAGACTTTGGAGAAAGGTAGGTGGAGCTACCGGCTGAATCTGGTACGCTGGAGGAAATTTTGGCCCTGATAGGTACAACGGTGCCTGGGACTACTACGAATGCACCTGCTATTGTGGAGCAACCTGAGAATAGTTATGTTGTAGTTGAGGTTGCAAGTAGGAAGGTACAGGAGGTACGTAATTCAGTGGTTGTCTCAGATGTGGCACGATGGGCAACTAAGGCACCTGGTTCATAAGAGGGGTTTGATGAGAAATGCTTGATTAAGCCCCTGAATTTGCATCGGGTGAGCCACTGGCCCCAAAGAAGGCAGCGGGCCAGAGATATTCTACCCCATATTTGCACTGGCCACAACAACCTCTTTATAGGCCATCACTAATGAGGCGGGTGGCGGTTGCATCCTTTTCACCAAAGCTGACATGAGGTTGTCCAATGTCGCATAGTAGACTAGGAGAGCTGCGACATCATTATGAAGGTATGGGTCCTGAAGTCTTGTGTAGGTTCAATGAAAACGATCATTGAAGGAGCTAATAGGCTTATTTATTTCTCTCCGGAAAAACATAAACTATTGGTAAAGTTCTGAAGGACTGATGGGAATCTTGTATTTCTGCAGGAAGGCATTCTTCATTAGGTTCCATGAGGTAACGGATCCCCTCGATAGATTGATGTACCAATCGAAGGCCTCTTCTCCCAATGAATGCAGGAAAAGGCGGCATGCAACATCCTCATGGTCGACTTGCATTTCGGTAATTGTTGTCTCGAATATTTTGGTATGTTCTTCAGCTGTTCTCTATGGGTCATGAGGATAGAACTTCGAACAAAAGCCTTCTAGATTCTTGGACATATCATTGTAAGAAGCAAAATGTATCAGCGAAGGGTTATGCGCCAACCAAGCCATGGTTGGAGGCAGAGGTAGTATTTGCTATTGAAAAATAGAGAGTTGGGGTTGTACCTGCGATAAAATAGCAATCTGGGACTGCGCTTGAGCTGTAGCTATTTAGACTGTGCCCAAAGGAAGTGCTGAGAGAGAAGCAATCCCACAGCCATAGGAGATAGGAGGTGTAAATGCAGTTCCAGATGGTCAGATGGAGGACGGAGGCCAGCTAGATGAAGGTGAGGGTGGAATGGAAATGGGTGGAATGGAGGGGGAGGAAGAAAGAGCGCTAATTCCTTTAACTCATTTTGCCCTTGTAGGAGGCTGTAACTCTTCAAATTATCCCTTATTTGGCATTGACCATAGAACTCTTTGAAATATCTCCAGGGAGAATGATCCAATTTGATCCAGCTTCAATTTTAACCTTTAGCTTTGTATTCCCAACATGTCAGCCCTCCTTCTAGCGCTAGTTCTGTTGATGTGTTTTTTTTGCACTTCTCAATATAGGCAGTACGTAGGTGCACTACCTCTCTTGAAAGATAATCTTCCACAATCAAATTGCAGAACACTATCCCAAGGTCTCTAATGTCAGGTCTTGATAGTGCTTGGAATATCTCAATTGTTTGATGTGATTTGTTGGAATCACAAGGCGGTCTTACAGATAGGTTACAAAGCATGAGAACTTGGGTCTTGAAATGGAGCTCCTAAGATGGAGAAGTTGTGCATTTGCTATAGGTTCAAACAGCAATCTTGAACTCCATTTTTGTCATTGGATTTAGCTTTACAATGTGCAATGAATCTTAGCATAGGTCACTCATTAAATAAAATGAAAAAGGGCAGGGAAGAGAGGAGGTTTATGGATCTACAACTAATTGTGAATAGTGATAATGGAGTTCCTGCAATTGACAACTTCTTGGAAACAATATTCCACTTAACCAGAAATCTCATAGTCTCATGGAACTTGTGCTATCTTATGAGGTCTACGAATATTTTATCTTTCATTCACCATGTGCGTGCATGAATAAAGATGAAAGTTTGGAGCAGCTTTGGATTTAAGTCCAGACTAACTTTACACAACTATCTACCATCAGCAAATAGCAAAAAGTATGGACTAAGAAGGAATCTACACAGCAATAATTTTCATAACCACAAAACAACATTCCTAAAATCTATTAAAGCAAGAATACAACTAACTAAAATAACACAACAAATCTAAGTCAAGTATCTAACAATGGAGGTTGAATCAAGCAACATGTGAGAAACTCAGAAAATGCACCAAGTCAATGTATTTTGATTATAAATTTCTGTAGCATGTCTTTACAACAACTCAAATCTCTTTGAAAATGAGAGGAGACCCCTATTTATAGTGCCCAAAAGATCTAATGAATGGCCAAGATTAATACTCATTGTGTGGCCAAGATTCATTACAAAATAGGGTTTCACCAACCCTCAATATTTTACAATTTTAAAAACAACATTTTTTCCCTTTCCCTATTTTGTCCTCTAGTGACGGCACTATAGCATTTTGTCCTTTTGCTCATTGCTATTTTACTATAGCTACTCTTTAGGGAGTTCTCTATCATTTGCAGGGTTGTCTTCCTGCTTCTTTGAGGCTGTGTATTCCACGAACTTTAGGATGACCGGCTAGAGTTTGTCCATCTTGATGATCTCTTATCATAGCATTTGGTAGCTCCACTCCTTTGCATTATCCTCTAGCCTCTTCTAGTCCTCATCGTACTTTGCACTTTGATCCCTGAATAGGTTTGATTGATCAAAGGCACAGGCAAAAAAAATCATGAATTCCACTGTCATTTCGCCAGACATCCCGTCCTCCATCTTCTTTTGAAAGTAAGGTTTTACCTTCTCCGGATCCATCTGTACAGCGGGCATGTCATATTCTGTCATTAGCTTGAGGTACCAAGCACATTCCACTCTGATCTCTTTGATCCATTCGATATCCAGGTCCACTTTGTTCATTATCTATTCCAGCCTTTCCTTCCGGTTGTCAAAGTCTCACCGCCACACATCCATCAGCCAATGATCATCTTTTTTGAACGCAAGCTCCTTTTGCCATGTGACCACTAGAATCTGAAGGATAGCCTTGATCTTTGGGAAGGTGGAGTCGTATGTTGCAGGGAAGTCAGTGCATAGCCTCTTTGTGCCCTCCAAAGATAGTTGCAGTTCCAAGAACCTGTTGGCTATCCAAACAGCCCAGCTAATTCCCATGCTTCTGACATATAAGACTTGTCAGAACTAGCTTTCTGTAGTCCTTTCCAAGTTCTTTCTCCTTTCCATCTTATCAATCTGTTCCTTGAACAACAGTTGGGGCGCGGTTGTGGACATGGTGGGCAGGTCATCCACTGAAGACCATTGCTAAATGTAATCTGTCAAAGCAGCTACCTGTGCTTTGAGCTCATCTTTTGAAATCTTGTCCTACTTTATCAAGTGTACCATTGTGGCCACTGACTCCTCAAGATGTTCTACCTTCTGCTCTCTGGTGGCGGTCCCCAAGTCGATGGTAGAGACGTTGTAACTTACACCAGCTTGGCCCACCAAAGGGGCTAATATTTGCGTAACTCGAGACCCAGAAGCATCCATTGTCACCCTAGATCGGATCTTAGGCCTCTTCTCCTTCTTTGTTGTGATTTGAGCTCAGGCTAAGATAGCCTCTAGTCTCACCCTTGGGTCCTTTAGTACGGGAGAATTCCTTTTCGAGCTGCTTTTCTAACCATTCAGGCACGGAAGACTTGCTCTTAGATGACTCACGATCATCCTTGCCCCTCTCGGCCAAGGCCAAGGTTTTCGCCTTCTTATCTTCTGAAACTCTCAATTCCTCCTTGGCAGCATCTCCTTCTTTGTCATCAGAGTCCTGGATGAATACAAGGTGCTTTATGGGAGGCTTGGCAGATAATTGTTGTAGGGGACTTTTTTTCTCTTCCATTTTCTCCCCTTCCTTCTCCTCAGTTTGTTCAACCTCGTGCTCATGTTCCTTGAGTTGTTCAATTTCGAGGCCCTTGATAGCTTGGGCCTATCCCTCCGGTTTGTCTTCTTGCTGCTGTCCTTCTTCAAGGAGTGACCCTCCTGCGTTTTCCTTAGTATCCTTTAGCTGCTGGGCCATTTCTTCCTCTAGGTCATCGTCGAAGGTCTACACAATGACCTTATGACTAGCATCGTCCTCCTCATCCCCACTCTCAGAGGAACCAGATCCTTCTTCTTCGTAGGCCACCCTATCAATAGTGCGATGTTCATATTTTGGGTGCTCGTGGTATTCATTGGCCTCCTCTTCAAAGGGCTTTAAGGCCTCTTATTCTCACCTCTCCCACTCCTTAGAGATTAACATGGTGGCTTCAATAGCCGGTGGCCCTTTCGGAGGTTGTGAATGTTTGACAATAGCGAGGACCTGAGCTAAGGCTGCTTGAAGAGTGGGATCCATAAGGATCTGTGAGAGCTCGGAAGGGATATTCTGCATATGCTTCGAGAAGGCCTCAGGAAAGGTGGGAGTGGGCATTTGTGCAACAACCATAGGTAATGGAAGTGACGTGGTAGGTGACATGGCAGCAGAGGAAGGAGGAGTAGTTATGGCGGAGGAAGAGTCAATTATGAGCACCGGCTCGGTTGGGGGCGAAGGGGCAAGATGGATAGAGATGTCCACTGTTGGCGGGGATGTAGTGACCATAGCCAGAGAGGCAGGTGGTGTGATAGTCGGGGCAGGGAGAACTAAGAGGGTTTCTAATTGATCTGTACCTTTTACTTCTTCCTCTTGGACCAAAGGCTACTCCACGGTGCCCCCTATTTGTTTAAATCTTTTGGAGGGTGAGCCTCCTGTTTCTTTTCTTGTATAGAACTTGGGGTCAGGAGACTGTTCTATTTCTGTTTCCTTCCTCTTCTTAGACCTAGTAACTGGAGGAGACTTAGATGTCCCACCTATTGAAGTGGTGGCAGCAGCACCGTCTGTGGCACTTGGTTCACTCTTGAGCCCTTCGTACGTCAGTACCACCCCTTGTTGTTTTAGTCAAGCTACCCATTCAACAACCCACTTATTGGTATGGGCCAAGATTGGCTTGGTTATAGTGTCAAGGTCATCGACCTCTTGCTCATCCCAGTCTATTATTGGTATTGGTAGATTGGTGATTGTAGGGTACCTGGGGTCCATTATTGTGCTATTGTCTTCTTTGACTTGGCCTAGTATGGGAAATGATTGCACCTTCCTCACAAAATGCGTAGTAATCCGCATATAGTGCCTTGCACGTACCTCTTTATCATCTTGGCAATCTTTCCAAAAGTCTTCAATGTGGTGGAGATGAGCGAACCCGGGTCCCGGTGCCTTCCTTACGTGCCCATATGGATGTATTCGAGGGCAACCAGTGTGTAGATGAAAATGGTAATCCTTTAGTTCTTTTTTAGAGTCACCAACACATTGGAAAGTTTGTAGTTTATACATGCCCTAGCCAAGAGTCATGGGATAAGAGATCCCTACTATGTGTTTGCCACTGAAGATTGCATGTATGTGTTGGAGTTTCCGAGAAAGCTCCAATAGGATGATTCAGTCATTGGGGTATCGAGGCAACTTGTTTGGCCTTTCAGTGAAGCCTTGGGCACAAATGTATGTGAATTTTTGGAATTGAATGAAGAGGAAGGCATATTGCTTCAAAAATGCCCTAGCACTGTGGGAAACTCTCATTTCAAAATCTCCGGTGATCATTCTAACAATATGGCCAATGAAGGCATCATTCACTCTACAGTACTCCCTCTTGAAGTTATGGTACTGGAGTTGGGGGTATCTATCATAGGCCTTGAGTCTTCGACCTTGCTCTTGATCGGGCACCACAAATAACCCGTTGTACTGTCTCTGGTCTACCAAGAAGTACACAAGATATGACGTCATGTAGAATTTGGAGCTTTTCTTCACATTCGTCAACTGCTCATGGAAGCAGCTGCTTATCATAGCTCCCCAATAAAATGTGGTCTTTGTGGTAACATCTTCATTCCCATGAAGGATTTTCTCAACAAAGTACACCATCCACCCCTGAAAGAAGGCTACGGTAGGGAGGCCCATAACCCTACTTAGCATTGTGACCAAATCATGGTAGTCTTCATAGAAATCACTGCAGAAGAGTTCGTTAGGAACCTTTGCGGCACTGCCCCACTTTTCCTTGAGCCAATGCTGATTTATTAACTTCCTGCAGCCCATAGGGTTAGCATCCCATGTTGCCTAACACTCCTCAATGGTAGGTGTTTCCATTTCTTGAAACGTGGGAATATGAAATGTTCTTGTGATTCCTCCAGCCGACATGTTTGCGAGAATTTTACCATCCCTGTCAACAATTGTCCTTGTGTCGGGTTGATATGCCTATCGACAAGCCATGACCAATTCAGGGGCCACGAGGGATGAGGGGAAGCCTGCAACTTTCGCGATTCCACTCTGTCTTATCAATCTTGCATTTTTTGTTGTTGGATTGACCTTGACCCTTTGTGTAAATTCGTCAATATTGACATGGCCTATGTTGGTGTCAGTGATTTCCTTCCAATCCATGGTAACCTTTGAGTGTAGAGGCTCACCCTAGAATTGGTATTTCATTTGGTCCTTGTCTTCTTTTCCTCAAAGAGTTTTTCCTGACTTCTTTCCTTTGTCCTTTTTGACGGCTACCCCCGAAGGTCCCGCACCCAATTCCATATATTCTGCAAGCAAAGGCGTAGTAAGTGCAATTGATCACGAAAGCATTCATGTTAGTCAAAATCCAAAAGATGAAATACATTTTAAATAATCTATCAAGCATAACATGATACTCTTACCCCCCCAATGTCATTGGTCTTTTGATTGAGGGCTTCAGGACAATCCGTGCCCACAGGGCTGGACTTCCCTAGTAGGAATGCTGTTGGAAAAGGTGAATGGGGTGAAATGATCTAGGGGATTCTTTCCAATTCATTTTTTGATAATTTAAAATGTTCGCAATGGAGAGGACCAAGATTCAACACGTGGGTCGATATCAGATTTCAGATTTGGGCTCATTTGGATTGGTTTAGGAGGATCTGAAGGTAGCAAGTCAGGAGGTTGTTCGGAGATGGTTGTTTGGAACTTTAGAGAAAAAAATGAAATTCTGAGATAAGAATTCTAGGATTCGGGGCCTGACGGGTCAAAGGGCTTCCAGTAGTTTACCATTTTCAAGTGACCAGGCCCAGAGGGCCATGATGCCGCAATGGTTTTTCCTTTTGGGATGGCAGTTATCGGATGGAAGTCCAGAGTTTCAGGCCCAAGAGGGGAGGAAGTTGTCAGTTCATTTTAGTTTCAATCGGGCAGATGGAGCTCATTCTAATATTAGCCAATCAACGAGACATTACTCATTGTCCCGATGACTAGGAGTTTCCAGTTGGTGTGAAAGTCTCCCTCAGGGAAAGGTCTCAGCGAGAACCTTGTGTCTCGTTGACTAAGCACATCGACAGGAGTTTGTGCGGTGGGGAGATCTCCTGTCGAGATCCGAATGTCTCACCGACTTCCAAGAGGGGAACCGGGCCCAGCGTCAGTGTTGGCCATTGGATTTTCTTATTGAGTATTTATGGGAATTGGAAGCTAGAGCCAGACGTTCGAAGGGCGAGGAGGATTTTCTTTTTCATAACGGCAGAGGAGGGACGGAGCTGCGGAGGTTGGGACCCTGAAGGGGAAAGGCTGTTCTGAGTTTGGATTCGGATTCCAATGGAGAATGGAGGCTTGGGGCCCAGAGGGTGGAAGGATGCTAGGCATTCGCCATTCACGAAGGCGAAGATCACGCAGAATCACCAAGGGAAATTGATGTCACCGTGATGTCCTAGCGATGCGGAGAGTCCTACCGACAAAGGGAGCCTTTGGCGTAATATTCCAAGTCGGAGAAAGGTCTCCCCGACACTGTGATGTCTCCTCGACCTGCTTCGTGTTCACCCAAGGATGAGGGGGGTCGGCGTAAGGTCCTAGCGAATACGTTATGTCTCACCGATGAAAAGTTCCATCGGCATAACCTCTTGCTGACATTATGAAGTCTCCCCGAAAAAGATCCAGGCTCGCTAAGAGAAAGGTTTTGCTATGAAGTCTTGGTGACCAGAAGGAGTGTCGCCAAAAGTGAAGGCTTCGACAAGAGTAGTGAGCTCACTGGAAGGTCTCTCTAACTAGACAAAGTCTCCCTGACTTCAAAGGGCATTCGACGGGAGTAGGGTATGGTTGG
This sequence comes from Sequoia sempervirens, assembly GCA_007258455.2. Lineage (NCBI taxonomy): Eukaryota > Viridiplantae > Streptophyta > Pinopsida > Cupressales > Cupressaceae > Sequoia > Sequoia sempervirens. Next base: position 12,498,155 of record VDFB02000009.1, read on the forward strand.
AGAAAGGTCTCACCGAAAGGGGAGATCTCAGTGATAGGACGAAAGAATCGGCAAGACAAAGGAACCCGCTATGACCTCTTGGTGATGAGGTTTGTCTTGCCGACAGGAAGACTTTGGTGTGAGAATTATAGTGTCTGGGCGACCAAAAGAAAACCCACAAAGGGTTTTAGTGACTAGAAAGATCTACATGACATCCCACCGACCTCGAAGGGTTACAGCATCTAAAAGAACAAAGCTAAATGAAAGCAAAAGTACTTGGTGGGAGGTCTCGCCGAATGACAGATGTCTTGGCAAAGCAAGATGACCATCGACAAAACTATGAAATCCCGCCATGGCCTCCTGGCGACTAGGACTTGTTTCGCCGACAAAGCAACTCAGGGAGAACAAGGTGCGAAAATCTAGATGCAGAATCCCGAAGACTTGGGCCCGAGAGAGCTAAAGGCTGTTTCAAAAATTTTGGTTTATCACTAAGTCTCAGCCGGTGAAGGGAGCGCCTAGGCCCGAGGGGCATGAAAGCCCCTGCAAAGAACGCCCACGTAGGGATAAAGCTCTGAATTAATCATGAGGGCACCATGTTGGTTTTCTCAATTATCGAGGACATGGGTTTTGTTCATTGTGCCAATATTTCATCATTCTCATGTCCTTTGGATCGTTCTCGTTCATTTTAAGCTTTAGAAATCATGAAAACATTGTTTGGGAGGGTGAATGAAAAACCTACCTTGAACACTCGATGCAGCAAGGCGCGGGATCCACCAGTGGTCGGCAAGCGAAGGTAATGGGCGATGATCGATGGAAGCTTCAAAGACGGTGGACTCCTATGGCAAGCTCTGATCTCTCTCTGCAACATCGTCAAGTGAAAATGATAGGCCTGGACAAGCAATTTATACCCCTAACTGCCATTAATGGCCCTATTAAATGTAGGTACGGTAGATATTTGGATTGGTGTATTTTAAATTCACTAACGGTGGCAGGAGACCCGGGATCCGAAGGTCGGGAGGGCATAGGGTGGCGGGCATTTGGCAAGTTTCGCTCAGAAATCCCCAGTGGCGAAGGGGAGGTCAGGGCTCGGAGGGCAGAGTTCTGCCAGAGGTTTGCCGTCAGGAATGGCGAAACCTTCACAGAATTGTAGAAGTTCGGGCCTGGAATGTTCGAAAGCATCCAAGATTTCCTCGTAAACTTTTCAGACGGCGATGACGGAGTTAGGACCTGGGGTCTGGGAAGATGCAACCTATCTGCTGTCAGGAATGATGGACACAATAGGGAAACCCAGCCAGGAAAACCCGAAGGGGCGGGCCCAGCTAGGCCCTTGGCCGCTGGCAGAGGAAAACTGCCAGAGAAAGCCCGCAAGGCACCAATACTTGACAAAATGTGCCAAGGGGAAGCATGGTCAACCTATGATGAAACTTTAGAAGAACGTTGACCATCTGGGGCACAAAAAATGGGGCACGCAACATGAGGCAGCGACAAAAAAATGACCTGGCAAGGCGAAAGAAAAAGAGGGTCCCCATTCCGAACAGGGCGTGTGTGCTAAGGGCACAACAAGTAGTTAGTTGAAACAAGAGTTGTCTTAGTCAACTGTTCCATAAGAAAAATTTTCCCCATGAAGAAAAAATGGTCTGCTAAATGATTCAATGCCATTGCATAGCACAGGTAAAGGCTCTATAGATCTTTTCCATTCCTTCATGAACACTACCTTTCTCACTAACTATGATAATCCTACAATTAAAAAGTGCACAATGTTGACAACAAATATTTTTCCCCATTTCAAGCACAGAATTTCTAAAATAATGCATTTAAAACCTATAAAAAATTGCAAATAAAATCATGTTGATTTTCATGCAAGAAAAAAACCATGATACCATAGCTTGTTGCTTACTATTATTCTTTGATATATTTTTTCCAAGCATCCATAGCTTTTTTGAAATCACCTATTTTATGGTTTTAGCCATAGCAGCAAGGTAGTGAATTGTTTGATAAAATGCTTTGGTAGAGATGCATGAAAAATGTGGTAGCATAGACTGGTTTAAAAAATTCCTCAAAGAAATGTGGTCTCATGGTGATGGAATTCAATGATGAATGACATGAAAAGTGAAATTTTATGGATTTTCATGGCATTCCATCACCATGAGACCACATTTCTTTGAGGCATTTTTTAAACCAGTTCACTACCTTGTCTATGCTATTGCTTACTTTATGCTTTGATAGATTTTTTTCCAAGCATCCATAGGTTGTTCGAAAGAACTCTTTTTAGGATTTTAGGCATAGCAACAAGGAAATGAACTATTTGATAAATTGTTTTGGCATAAATATATGAAAAATGTGGTAGCATAGACAAGGTAGTGAACTTTTTGGAAAAATTCCTCAAAGAAATGTGGTTTCATGGAATGCCATGACAAGCAAATACAAGTGGTAGTTGCTCCTAGTTATTAGTTATGTAATGTGAAGTAATTACATAACTTCTTAGGTTGAGTTTATAAAAACTATATTGTAATTGAAATTTTGTCATCTATTAGCATATAGTTATTATTTATGCAATGTGAAGTAATGCATTGATTTTGAAAGATGTGCAATGCAATGTAATCAAGAATTTGAATATAAACTACTAAAAAATATTTTTTACAATTCATTAGTTAAACTCCCTATTTTATTTTCTCTCTATAACTCTATTTCTATGGAAATACCTTTCAATTAAAAAAAATAGTTTGTCTCTTATTCTACAATTTTTTACATTTTTCCATCTATTAGCATCTAGTTATTAGTTATGCAATGCTAAGTAATGCTTTGAGTTTGAAAGATGTGCAATGAAATGTAATCAACAATTTGAATATAAACTACAAAAATCTATTTTTTACAATTCATTAATTAAACTCTCTATTTTATTTTCTCTCTACAACTCTATTTCTATGGAAATGCCTTTCAATTAAAAAATAGTTTTTGTCTCTTATTCTACAATTTTTTACATTTTTTCATCTATCTGTATCTAGTTATTAGTTATGAAATGTGAATCAATGCTTTGAGTTTGAAAGATGTGCAATGTAATGTAATAATTAATTTGAATATAAACTAGACAAAAATCTATTTTTTACAATTCATTAGTTAAACTCTCTATTTTATTTGCTCTCTATAACTCTATTGCTATGGAAATTCCTTTCAATTAAAAAAACAATTTTTGTTTCTTAGTCTCTAATTTTTTGTTGCTATGTGTAGAATATTATAGATGGATCAACGTTGAAGGTTGACTATGAATAAATGCCATGCATTTAATGAGAGATTAGTCGATGAGAGAGAGATGGAAAAGTATCCATGTCCATGTAATGATTGTCTTGGTGGAAAGGTAAGAAAAATAAGACTGTTTTATCGACATATGATAAGATATGGGCATAGTGGTATAAGCCCTTGGACCTACAATTATATTATCAAGATATGATATAATTGCAGAGTGTTGGAGATGAAGAGTCCACAAACATAGACAAAGTGGCACCAAACATAAATGAAGAGGCACCAATGTTAGATGAAGGGTTTGAAGTTGATAGAATGTTGAATGAGGTTCTAAATGATGATTGGCGAAGTTGATGGAGGATGCTTTAAATTCTATGTATGCTAATTGCAAGTTAAGTCATTTGACAAGAATCCTTCAAATTCCTAACTTTCAAGTGGTGTTTGGTTGGAAAAATGAGAGTGTAGATCAATTATTGACATTATTAAGTTTGTTGTTACCATCTGACTCCACATTGCCAACAAAATGAATTCAGTGTAAAAGAAAATCACTAAGCTAGGCTTAGGGTATGAAAACATCCACACATGTGTGAATGGTTGTGTATTATTTCTCAAGAATATTGCAAGTGAGAGTGAATATTTGAAATGTCATGAAGTGAGGTATAGACAAGGGTTGAAATTAGCTATGGTTCCTAGAAAGGTTCTTCGCCACTTTCTGGTAATCCCACAATTAATTTGAATGTATAGGTGTAGAGATATTTCTGAACTTATGCAATGGAATTTCCAAAATAAGTGTGCTAATGGAAAATAATGACATGTGTCTAATTCCAAGATGTAGATGGAATTTTATAACAAATGGCCTAATTTTTCTCAAGATCCTCATAATATAAGGTTGGGTTTGGATCCACATGGGGTGAACCCATGCTCAGATCAAATTACTAAATGCCAACCAACTTGGCTATTGTTTTTAATAAATTATAACTTCCCTCCATGGTTAGCAACTAAACTATTTTTCTTAATGCTATCATTGATTATACTAGGAGAGAAAAGTGTGACTTTAGATACAATTGATGCTTATCTAGAGCCATTATATGATGAGCTAATGGAATTGTTAAAATGAATTGAAGCAATTCAATCTTTAAGGGATGGTAATTCAATCAAATTCACTTTAAGAGCTTCTTATTGTTTATGATTCATGATCTTCCTGCATATGACACATTTTTTGGTCTCAATTTTCATGGATACCATGGGTGTCCTACTTACAACTTTAAGGATTTTGTGAGGCACTCAAAATTTTTGTGTAAGTTTATTTATTGTGGACATTGTGCTTAGCTTAAAATGGATCATCCATATCATCAACAAAAAACATAGTTCAATGGTCAAGAAGAGAGTCTTGAAGCACCATTGCTAATAATAGGTGATTACATTGTTGAGAATGGAAAAAAAAGAATGCCATTTATTGAAAATGATGGGATTGCTAGTAGTAGATATGATCCATGTAATGAAAGTGGTGTAAAATGGTTGTGCATATTCTATAAGTTGCCATACTTTAAGGATATAGCCATTAGGCATATTGTTGACTTTATGCATACTGAGAAAAATATAGCCTATACTATTATAGAAACAATTTTTGGTGCTTTTGATACTATTTCACCATGTGAAGACTTTTGACAACTAAAGATTCTTCAAAATCTTTGGGTTGAAAAATATGATGATGAAAAATATAGAAAACCTAGTGCTCCTTATATTTGGACAAAGAAAAAATGTGCACAATTCTTATAGTTGATGTCTCAAACTCACTTTCCCACTATATATGTAAGTACTAGTATTGGAAGCCAAATTGAAATTAATGGATTAAGAGGCACCAAGAACCATGACTATCATGTAATAATGGAGAATATTTTACCTATTGTGGTAAATATACTAAGTTTGGAAAAGGGGCCAAGATGGACAGTTATAAGGTTTGGCCTAATATTAAAGAGAATCAGTTTAATATATTAGATCCTTCAAATTTTTATAGTTTGAGGGAGGAGGTTATTGAAGTCCTTTGTCTATTGGAATGGGAATTTCCACCAAAAATATTTAACATTTCTATACATCTTTTGATACATCTACAATATGAACTAAAGTATTGTGGCCTGATAAGAACAAGATGGATGTATCCTATATAATGATATATGAAGGTTTTGAAAAAAAATGTTCATGCTAGGGAAAAATGAGAAGGTAGCATGTCTAAGGGATATTCAATGCAGGAGGCCATGGAATTTTGCACAAAATATATGAAGGATTTTAAAAATTTCAATCAACATGTATGGGATGATGACAAAGAAGAGATAGTTGTAGGTGAAGTACTATAAGGAAATGGATGTCACTTCAAGAAATAGGCACAATACATGCCTATATTCTTCAAAACACATCTTTGTTTGATAAGTGGCATAGGTAAAATAAAATTACACAATAATTTATTTACTCAATTGAATTTACACATTTATATTATTAATCTCACTATTTGTATGTTAATATTATATGTAGAAAATATGAAGAAGACAATCAATCTTGGATGTAACATTGACCTCAAAAGAGCAGACGTCATGCTGATTTGATTGGAGGTGATTCTTTTCCAAAATTTGAAGAATGGATTGCTAATGAAATCATTGATGCAAAAGAAGAAGTTCAAGATATAACAACGAAGGAAAGTGAGCTTTCAAAATCTCCACATTTATGGGCTATGCATTTCAGTGGAACATGGTCCTATAGTAGACATTTAAGAGTGGAAGAAAAAGATAAAGTAAATATAAATTATGATTGTGTTGTTAGTGCTGAATTTCTTCACGAAATTAAGAAGAATTTTTTTGTTGGATTCATCCAAAAAACTATTCTAGTGGAATATGGTGAAAATAGTCCAATATTATTAAAATGTAAGTGGATCTGACCATCCACAGTACAATTTGATGAGTATGGATTTGTACACACAAATACAAGACAATTTTTATTAGAGATGGATGAGCTATATGTTTCCCCTCTTCAAATTAACCAATAATTTTTAATTGATGATGTAAGAATCCTAGGATGGTCATATGTGATTCAAACAAAGTCTCATTCAAAACAAAATTTTATGGAAGTTGTTGATATAATGCCTGATGGGAAATATGTTAATCTATATGAAATATTAAAAGAAGTGGATGAAGACAATGATGGAGTGTTTGAAGAAAAAATTTTGATTACCAATGAAGAGATTGGGAGAGAGAATACATTGCATGTCACATATGAGGATGAGGAAGAAAATCAAGCAAATTCTGACACAAGTGATCAAGATTCTGATCTTACCGACAATGCAAATGATTATGATGATGTTTTGTCACCTTAATAGGTTAGGTTGTCACTGAAACTTTGGTTATATGTATGGTGTAATTTATTATTGAATGTAATAAAGATTTGAGTATAGGTATGCTTATTCACTGTTGTTTTATTGATACATTTATGAATGTAATCATCATTATTCTACTCGTACATTGTACACAAAACCTGCGATTTTCACTACTAATTTGAAGTGCATTTAAAGTTAGGTTCAATCATTCTTCTTAGTTTTCTTACTTTGGTTGAAAATTTAAAATTATTATTTTTTAGTTAGAATATAATTTATTGTATGTCCTATATGTTTTCTTGATGCAAACATATAATGAACATCTATGATTTAATAATACATATAGATATCTTAACATTAGGTGAACTAAGCCTCCTCATTACAAAAAAAAAAACTATCTCTTATTTATAACTAACATTGAAAATTAAAACTGAGAGACTAGAAAATTAGAAAATTGTTCAATCTTTTCAATAAAGTGATATCTAAAATACTGCATTCATAATAAAATCTAATACTGCACTATTGCAATAGTCAATAGAGGTATGTGTGAGATGGTGGGACAAATAGGTAAATATACAAATGCTTACTGCAATATCGTAGAGACCAAAGATGAATAACGTAGGATGGGAGGACATATAGGTCAATGTATAAATGCTTACTACAATATCGTGGCAACCAAATATGAATAGCATGGGGTGGCTGTGAGAACATGTTAACAACTAAAACAAACTGTAGCCCCAAAAGAGTTAAACAGTGAAGCTATGGTATGGAAGTGAACAATCACTCAACTACTAGAATTAACCAACTATCTTGTGGGAGTCCAAAGGGGTGTGTGTGAGGTGGAAGTACTGTTAACCCTACCAAAACACTACCTTGCAATGATCTTGATATGATAGAGTGGTATGGCAGTGAAAAATCACTCAACCACTAGAATTAACTCGCCATCTCGCAGGATTCCAAAGGGGTGTGCACGAGGTGGCGGTACTGTTAATGCTACACCACAATGGTCTTTAAATGACAGAGCGGTACTATGATAAAAGCTATAAAAGCATTTAAATCATTAGTGGAAATGATTACACCTCTAAACATGAACCATTTGATTTTCTAAGATCAAAGGCATGTATTCAAACTCGAAATATGGGAAAATTATGAAATATTTTGCATGAATTGACATTAATAGTGATGTGACCAAGCTCAATAGAAAATATTACTTGGGACTCAATGAAATCTTGGAAATCATTCACACAACTCAGTACACTAGAGGCAAGGGAGTTCAAGTGGGAAGAATTTGCAGCTATTATTTCACTAGGTAAGTTCACATAAACCCTCTATAGCAAGTGTATAAGAACTGAATTTCCTTATATAAGTATACACTTAGAGAAATAAAGTAGGAGTAAATTCTTCATCAAGCCAACCAAAAGAATTCAACTTGTGAGAAAAGGAAGAGTCCCTAGTTTCTAAAAGATAGAGGAGGTCCCTACAACAATCCATTTTAGATGTGTTACCTAATTTTGTAAAGAAAGAATTCAAAAAGGTGTTTAAAGATACAACCTATGGATGTAGAGACCCAATTATCCCTATCTTAGGGTGGGATATGTTTTGGTACTTCTATGAAAAAAGGGATGACAAGATTCCAGTTTCAAATCCTTGGACCTTAGATTTGGCTGAATTGATAGTCCCTAATTTCTTTATAGATGTTGAGTTTATTAAAGTATTGGCACAATATTATCACCTGACTACCAGGACTATAAGAATGCCAGATGGTTCACCATTAGTGGTGTTGAATAAAGAAGCAATTATATATTGCTTTATGTTAAAAAAGAAAGCTATCACTAAGATCGACTTTGACATAAGTGAGGAGGATTATAGGAGATTGAGAAAAACCTACAAGAGTGATGAACTTCCTTTACACATGAAAAGGGGTGTAAAAAATAGGATGATATCTATCTCCCCCTCCTAAATTGAGCCATTTTCCATAGAATACTTCCAAGTATATTTCAAAAAAACTTATTTTGATTTGTTCCAAGTGCTTGGAATAGATGTTGTAGAGAGGATGTCAACCTATCTTATAATGATGACAATGAAGATACAAAATACTGAAGTCAATATTGAGTATGACTTTGTTGTTGAAATTGAGAAAGGGCTACATGAGGGATTTTACCAAGTAAGAGAGAACTTAACTCCCATCACTTTTAGGAAATAATATTTTTTGTGTCATTTAATACTATACCAAAACATAAATAGATGGACTAAAAGAATGTGTTTGAGAATGACTGATGATGAAGGGAATAGGTTTCCTCTACAAAAATAATGTTACATCTAGGATAATAGATATAAAAATTTGTGATTATGTAATGTTTCATGATGATTTCATAATAAAAGTCATGGCCAGACTTGGTCATATTTCACCAAGATTTCCTAATAAAATCATGCAAGTATTAAGACCTTTAGCATTGAAGCTAGAGTAGGGACACACTCACAATTTCAATGACTGGTTCTTCTTAATAGACCAAACAATAATAAGGTTCTATGGGTGTCCTCAAGCCCCACATGTTTTACCTAAATTTTTTTCTATTTTAATTGGATTTTTAGAATTTATGTGGAAAATTTTATGGGATAGAGGAGGATGTTATGAAAAGACAAAAAAAGGGGACATTCCACCCCAAACTAACTAAATGTGAGGAGCTATCCATAGGGTTTGACACTCTTGAAGAAATGTAAAACTATTTGAATATGAGGTATTCATTGAAGTCACAAGGAGAAAGGGTCTTTGATCCTGAAGGGCATATTAATTTTATAAAGCAGACACTTCTCACTAGAGTTGGGATTACCCATCTAATGGATTGTGAAGAAGATGTAATAAAAATTCCTTAACACCTCATGAAGATTTTTAGAGGAAGAGGAAGTGGGAAATCATAAAGAGGCTTGAGGAGGAGAAGAAGAAGAGGGACACTGGATTCCAAGGATTCTATGTTTGAGAAGGGGATCCTATCAAAATAATGAACTTAATAATTGACAACTTTGAAAGATTATATGTTGAACCAGAAAAGAAACTTGAGGGTTGGTCTTCAAAACCCTCCAAGCTGCCCATCAAACCAAGTGGTATTGCAATCACAGAGACCCTACTAGACACTTCCATAATATAATTAGAAGCATGCCTTGAGCAACCAAGTCCTAAAAGGAAGAAGAAACATGGAGTGGCCCCTTTAGTAGCATATGGAATAAGTGAAGGAGTAGGGGATATTGAGGAGGTAGCCAATGTAATTTTGAATTTTAAAGATGATGAAGTTGATCAGCCACCACATAAGCTTGCAACTGATGCTCATAAACTACAAGAAAGAGTGGATGGACATGGGAATAATGATCAAGAAGTGCATGTTGATAAAAGGGTGATTGTTGCCCTTAAATTTATTGAAGATGATGACTTTATTCAAACTCCCGAGTTTAAGGATTTTTGGATTAAGATGAAAATGAAAGAATTGGAGGAGAGACTCCAAATTAATAAGATGGGCACCGAGGAGTCACAACATGGCTAGATTGTTTCCTAGAATTTTGAAGAACTCAAGATTAATAAAATTATTGTCAGCCCCCAAGAAGCAAGAAAATTGGTCTTAGAAAGCAATATACTAATTATTCTTGAGATGGAGTTAAAAAGGATATTCTTCCTAGATCAAGTAAGAAACCAAGAAAATCCCATGTTAGTTTCTAAATTCAATTTAGGTGAGGGAATGACTGGCACAAATTACAATCCAAGAATTGAAACCCTAGTCTTTTGGACAAAGCAAAAAAGAATAGAAAAACCAAGATCGCTTGATTTTGTATAAGAAATGAGAGGGATTGCCATGGTAAAGAAAATTCAAGACACGTTAGCATTGGAGGAAGCTACTTTGACAATGCACTCAACAATGTTTACTAGGGTTGTAGTTAAAGGTATGTAGCTTAGATTGGTAGAATATGAGAGCTCATAGACTAGTTTGAATGATGAAGTGAATAGTTTATTCATAGAAAATGTGAAATTGAAAGAGAATTTGAAGCAGAAAAGTCCTTCCAAAAGAACATAATTAATAGTATACCAGGCCTCTACCATCCAAACTGATATAGGTGCAATCATTGTTGAACAAGTAAATGTGATAAAACAAGAAATTGAGAAGTTGAAAAAGACTTATGAAGAAACAAAGGAAGGAGAAAAGAGACAAACCCTCATGGTATTGGAAAAGATCTTGGAGCATAGTGTTAAACAAATTAAGGAAAATTTGGAAAATGTGTATGAATGCTATGTCTCCTTGTAACAACTAGTTGATCAGATAAAGGCCCATGTAGCTATATTGGACCGCTTATTCAAGAAATGACAACTTGTACATCACACCTTAATAATTTTTTGTAGAATTTTACAAAGGGGTGTTGAGGCCCCTAAAGCTTTAAATCCTACTAAGAAAATAGTCTGAATGGTCATAGATGAATTTCAATGCATATCTACAGAAGAACAAAAGGTCAAGGAAAGAATAGATTTATTTCACACACTAAAGTAGTGGTTCATGGCTAAGATAATAAGGGATGATGATCATCTAAAAGGATCCAAGGATTGGATAGATGATTTTAGAAAAATCATTCCCAACTTCCTCACTAATTTATAGAAGGATGGTGAGATAAATCTTCACCGCCTCAATTTAACCTTGGATAGAATAATTACACTAGATGTTGGATACTTAAAATTCATCATAGATGGAAAAGGGTTATTAGACAATAGATGGAAGAGTCACTTGGCCAACACACAAAAAATCCAGTACAAATGGCTTCATGATTACATAGTGTACCAATGGGATCACACATATCTAGCTCCCCCAAAAGAATAGGCTTTGCAATGAAGTACCAAGCCTTGCAGATACTATCATGGAGAGAGGACCTTGCCAGATCTGAATGATCACAAGTACCTTATGATGATTAACATACTTTTGTATCTTGTGAGTTCTTTGGACTTCAACATATGATCATTTCTCTTCATTGCTCATCTTTCATTGCTTTTATGTAATCCTTTGTAAACATTAATAATTAAGACTTTTTGATTTATGTTAAAAGTGGATAATTGAAAAGACATTTTTTGACATGTCAGTCAGGAATTCTTTTTGAAACATATTGTAAAATATTTTTGAAGATTAGTAGAATGAAGTTATAATTGGTGGCTGAATTCTAGTTTCAATTGTTTGTTGAAGTGAATTAATGAATGTTATCTTGCTATCTCAAGTTTGATATTTCCTTGTTATTTAAATCAATATATCAAGGGTATATTTGGTTTATCAAAACACATTTCCTATCAAAAAGTTCATTTTGTACTACATTTTGGTGTCAAATCTTTGGTAATTATGGTTAGTTTCAATACATTCAAATTCTAAATTTTGGGAAATTATAAACAAGAAATAGATTGATGGTTGTTTGGATAGTGAAATTAGCTCTCTTAGAAATTAACTGAAATATCTTGTATTGAGATATCTAGAAGGATTATTTTAATTAAAGAGGATTTTGTGGTTATTTTTCTAACAATGATTAACAATAATTTTACAATATAGCTAACTTGCTATTTTCATTCAAGATACAAGTCATGATCAAAGTCAAGCACATACCAAGAAGATGGTACTCTACTTCAAACCCTCAACCTCACTTAGTTTAGTATGCTTACATGGGGATATTAAGGAAGTTGCTAAAAAAATAATATATATCATTTGTTGTTTGTGAAGAAGAATCCTGTGAAATTCAATATGGCAGTGGATCAATATCTTGTTTCTTAAGTAAAGATGATGTCACAGTTGGGAAACTTGTTGTGAAACATCATTTTAGTAATTTTTGGATTTTAAGGCTTCCTAATTGGATATCAAAGATTTTTTCTCATCAACTTAATTTGGAATTTATGTATAAATGGATTCTTTCATGGTGCAAGTCTTTACTGAGACAACACATGGACCAAGGTTGACATGTTTGTTGTCTAAGTTTGATTGCATTCTTGGGTTTGGTTTCGAGAAAATTTCTATTGATAATGTTGTTCCAATTTGGTTAGTGTTGATAGCCTTCATTCCATAATGTCAACTTCATTTTATAATCTAAGTGTATCACCTTTCTTAAATTTTGAACAAGGTTCTAAAATCAAGGGTTTAATATGCATATTTTAGGTCTATGTTGAACACTTTGTTTAAGGAATTTGTTGACAAGGCTACAAGTTTTTAATTGATTTATCTTTCTGTTGTGTTTGGACTTACTTTTGTAAACTTGAAATATACAATGCACTTTTATTCTTTCTGAATTGAGACTAATAGTTATTTTGTTGGTTGCATTGAGGCACAGATTCATTCATGGTGGAAAAGGTTGCACCCTATTGCTCATATCAAATGGCATGTTGCATATAAAGGAGGAAAGATTCTAAGGTTATTATTGACTGCATTGAAGGAGAGAGCTTCATATATGGGACATGATCGACACTTCCTTCTTGGATTCTACACATTACAACTTTCTCCAAGAAGATTTCCCATGTTGTAGAAGTTTTAAGAGATGAAAGGTACATGTGCTCACATTGAAGGGATCCAAGCATTCATTTCCATCATTGCAAAAGTTTTTTTGAAGAATTTTCTTTCTTGCAGTAATTTCTATGCATTGTAACTCAGATATTTAGTCTTGTGACTGAAAATAAAAAGTGCAATACTCTATTTCTAAGCTGTAACTAGAACACCTTTCTTTTATTAATAAATTTCACTTATTTTTCCTTCTCAATGGTTGTCTTATTGTTTGCAATTGAATATTGATGTGTATTTTTGTGTTTTATGTTTAAATCCTCAAATATCAGTAAATTAAAATGACTAAATATACTACTAATTAACATCAATTAATAATTAAATTGTTAAAATATACTACCAATTGATAGAAATCAAAGAACAATGAATAAATATATGACCAGTGAAATCAGTGAATAAAAATGACTAAATAAGTGACCAATTAGCAACAATAAATGACTAAATATATCACTGAATAAAAAATGACTAAATAAGTGACTAGATTACAACAATCAATGGCTAAATCAATGACTAAATAAGTAACCAATTAAATATATCAGTGAATAAAAAATGACTAAAGAAGTAACCAAATTACAACAATCAATTACTAAATCAACGACTAAATATACTACCAAATCAATCAATCAAAACAACCAATAAATGACTAAAAAAGGTTTAGTCATCAATCTGGTCATGTTATAAATGACTGGCAATAAACTACTAATGGTCATGTGATCATGTTCAGTCATTTATATGTAGTTTTTTAGTAGTTTTTTTAATCATATATTGTTGTTTCTATACTAGTGGAAACAATACTTAATTGTAGATTTTCAATACTACATCACAACACTATCCAAACAACATGCTTGATGCTCTATGCCCTTGACATGATGATGGATCTTGAATTGCTTTAACAAATGATAAAGAAATTTTTATGCCTTGTATATCCACCCCATTTTTTTTGGGTCAAAATGGGTCCCCCTTTATTTCTTTTGTCCTTAGTGTTCTTGTTTGGGTCTTAGGAGTTGTTTCTTTTTCTCCTAAGTCTTGGTTTTCTTTGTTTTTTGGGTTCAAGTTTTGGACTGGCACTGAAAATTGTTACTTTTAAAGGCTCATGTTCCTTCTTGTGTTCTAATTGTGACCCCCATGCTTTTCCTTGTGTTTTTCTTTGTTCTATTGGATTTGGGTTTCGGATCGAAACTATTACCTTACACCCTTCAAGGTTAAGTTTATATTTTCATCTCGATCTTGACTTCTGCATTTTTCCCTTGCACATTTTTCTTATGTTGGAATTAGACATTGGACTTGAACCATCACCAAGAACATTTAAAAATTCTTGTTCCTATTTCCATCCCAATCCCAGCTTTTGACTCTCTCTCTCTCTCTATTTTTTGGGATTGAACTTCAAACTTGGACTTGCACTAAGAACTTTTCAAAGTTCTTGTTTCACCTCTTAAATTGATCCCAATTCCCTCTTTGTCTAGTTTGTTTGTCGGGTTTCAGACCTCAGACCTTCACTTGAACTTTGCACTTATTGAAAGTTTGGTGTCATCTCTTGTCCTAATCTCGACTTTCGCTTACCTTCATTCTTGCAACATGCATTTATAACTTCCTTCCCAATCTTGAGGCCTGAACAACCCACATTTAATGTCTAATCATTTGCACATGTGAACGGGTTTTATTCCACCGCTCCTCAGTTTCCATCCATTCTGGCTTGAACAATTTGACAAAGTGAACGAGAGTGACACTAAGGGTCAAGGTTTGAGGAGGTGCTCAAATTTATCATCATGCTAATAGATTCTTGGTTGTGTTTGGAGGTAGGGGATTTTTCCTTGTATTACTCCCACGTCTTCTTTTTTTTTTTTTGTGTTTGCTTTGCCATTTTTTTCGCGTGTTTTCTTTTTTTCTTTTTGTTTTGCTTTTCTTTTTTGGCTTTCTTGGTACTCATTGGTGCATTTTCCTTTTTTCTCAAACCCTTCGGTTCAATTTCCCTTGTGTCATTTTGGGTTTTCTACATTTGGGGTTTTCCCTCATTTCTTTTGTGTTTTTGTTCGTGGGATTTTTCATCCCATCGTGTCCTAGTTTTCTAGGGATTTTTCTATACCACCAAGTTGAAACTATATTTGAATTGATAAATTTCAAGTTTTGACAAATTTAAATAAAAATCTTGAGCCCTACAACAATCTGATCCCAAAGGCATAAGTTAAGGATATTGTTACATGTATTCTTTGCCTTTGTTTATTGTTCTGGTGTTATTCCCGATTCTCGCATGTATTTTAGAATTGAGAATCAGAACTGCACTTAGGATTTTACCATTCTCTAAGTCTAAGCTTCCTCACTTTCTTTGATTCTAACTTTTGATGTTCTATCGGGATCGAGTATCAGATCGTCACCATAGGATTTTAAAGGGTTTTTGACAGAGTACTACACCATGTCCTAATTCTAATCCCCACATTACCATCAAAATTAGAAGTTAGGTCACCATCGAACCTTTGGCACATCGATAAGTACCATGACCTAGTGTCACCCCGATCCCAACTTCCAATTCAATGTTGGGATCAGAACTTGGAGTTGACCTATTTCCACTATGCATACTTAAGGTCTGGTTCATGATGAAGTCCCAACCCTAATTCTTGATATCTTGTTAGGATTAGAACTCAGGGAGCTACTCGCACTTGTTCCACACTATGGATTTGGTTCCAATTCACAACCTGATCCTAACTTCTAATTCAACATCAGGATCAGAACTCAATGAGACCCCTTCATTGACTTCATTGGTCAAAGTGTCACTACTTGGTGAAGACCTAATCCCAATTCCCAAACACACTGCTGGATTGGACCACAAAATTGCACTAAACTTTTTCATCAACATAGGTATAGGTGTCAAGTCACAACCCAATCCCGAATTCCAAAAAAGTTTAATTTTATGCTTTAAATGGTTAGGTTCTTTGTTTTGTCCTAAACCCTAAACTTGAAGGTGCGCAATTAACTTGTTGGATGGGACTTTAGCTTGAGTTAATGCTGATATAATATGAATTCCTATGTTAAATTGCTCTTCAGATGTCTTTTCTTTATTTGATAATTTTCAGTAGTGCAAGATAATTAACAAATGTTTGAATTAGAGTGGTGCAGGGGCACCTACAACCATGTTTTCAAATTTGATATGTTGATATGTAACAAGGTGAAGTTTAGGTATTTAGGGAGTGTTCAAAGTTTTTTTGACCTAACTAAGGTCTACAAGGTCTAAACAAGAGCATACTTCATGTAATATTGAGGCTTTGTAGGGTCAATGATGTTAAGGGTTAGTAAGTCTTTCAAAGACAATGAAAAATATTGTTAAATAAAAGTTGTTTAAAGGAAGTTGGGGAAGTTGGTCATTGAAATCTTGCTGTTAAATGTATTTAAAGCCTTGAGAGGCTCAAGCTTTTGTTGTTGTATTTGGAGAGAATAAAATAAAGGCTTTGAAATCACTCTATTTTCAAAATTTTCTCTAAATTTCTGAGTTCTCAACCTGTGTACAGGCTATACCATCTTTCCTTGCATTGTTTTCTTATTTGAAACAATAGATATATTCGCTAACTTGTATTTTGTGCCTTGACAGGTTTTTCTTTTAACATTTAGGGTCTGAACTCATCAAAGCTTTCCTACCGGGTTCCTAATCAGCCTTGAGGCTTGGGGTTTGTTCCAATGGCTTAAACATCATCCCACCTACTGTATTTGTAGACACCTAAAAATGACCTAGGCCTGCAAGCTTCATTTTTACCACCTTTGTCCTAACATGATTATGACATTTAATTATGTCCTTGGTCCACATTCGACTATTGATTAAATAATTCTTAATTATTTAATTAATTCATGTCTTTTATTCTACATGATTATTAAATAAATAAATTTTATTTATTTATTAAATACGTCATTAATTGTCTAAGTCTTCCTTTAATTAAATAAATTTCTTAATTTATTTAATTTCCCTTTCGGCATTTAATTCTTCCCGATTATTAAATAAATGAATTATATTTATTTATTTATTTAATACGTCACTAATTGTCCTAATTAAATGAATTGATTAATTTATTTAATTAA
>VDFB02000009.1:12515453-12612262 GCA_007258455.2 Sequoia sempervirens
CTATTAGTTTGGGATGCACTAATGTAAAAGTAGACTTTGAAGAATATTTTGTAAGAGTGTTTATATTAAGTGAAGGCTTTCTTTTTTCTTTTGAGGGACAATAACCAAGACCACTAGTATTTTCTTGCATGTTAGGATTTATAGGGACACAAATACCTTGTTCTCTAGCACCATATCCTTTCCCACTATATCAAAGTTGTTTCATAAGTTCATAACCTTTTCCATAAAGCTTTTTCATTTCTTTTGGGTTTTGTGATTGCTCATAATCAACTTCATCAAATTTTGTTGTATAATTTGCTTCTTATTCTAAAGTGTTTGAGGTGGATGCTTTTGAAGGGTCTTCTGAATTTTGTGTTGAAATTACCATTTTTTCTTTTCCCTTTTCAGAGTCTTTGTTTGTGATCTTGTATTCTCCCATGCATGATGTGAAATCTAAGGAACCCCAATCATCTTATAATAACTTCGTGACTTCCTCAATAAGTTATTCTTTTTATTTCTATTGCACAGTTTCTACTTATGTAATTTATGTTATTGTTTTCAAAGGGTTGTCCTTACCTTTCTCAATATTCAAAAAACTATTTGGTTTAGGGTCAGCTTTGATTGTATATACTTTGTTGTTGTAGACATATTTCATAATATGGTATAGAGTAGAAGGTACCCCATTCATTCCAGGAATCCATGGTCTTCCTAAAAGAAGATTATATGAAAGATCGCAAGGAATAACATGGATCGGTGTTTCTAGTGTGGCATTTCTAGCTGTAATAAGCAAAGTGATCACACCAAGTGGTCATTTTCCCACGTTATCAAACCCACTAGTAGATAAAGAGGTAGGTTGAATTTTTGATTTATCCACACCAAGTCTATCCAAAAGGGTTACACTACACACATTAAAGGTTGAGGAATTATCAACAAGGGTTCGCTTTATGTCTATTGACTTGTATTGAACTATAACCATGAAAGCATCATTTTGTTTTTGCACTTTCAAAGTAGAGAGCTCACTTTGGTGGAAAAAAAGTCAACATTCATTTCTTGAATTATGGCTGATATGTCACTCAATTGCACATTAGGAGGGGTAGGAACTTGTTGTAAGGAACTTTGAATCATGTTATGATAATGAGGGGATGCTTGAATAAGGCCCCATAATTATATTTTAGTAGGAGTGTTCTTAAGTTGTTCAACAAGGTCATACTCCTTTCCACTTTGTGAAGGAAAATGAGGAGTACTAGGTAAGATAGGTTGAGGTAATGGGAGGGATGTTCAAGGTGTTTATCTTGGTTGCAAATTATATCTAGTGTTATATGCATGAGCAACTATGTTATAATTCGATTGTTGCAAAACATTATTCTTAGGTGGGTAAAGGATAAGTTTGGGTTTTTTTTGAGTTTGTGGTTATTGTGAGGGTGGGTAATGAATTAGAGGATTCTTAGGATGTCCCATAGGGTATGTAGGAGGTCCATCAATCAAGGGAGATATAATGGATACTTGTGTATTCATAACCTCAATGATTTTAGCTTCATGTTTTTCTAATGAAGGGGAGTCTAGAGTCACATTTTCACCATCATCTAAGGAAGCCATATTACTATTCTTAATGTTGTCATTTTCTTGCACCATGATATCCTCCCTAGGAGGAGATTGTTTAGGAGAACTAAAAACTAGATGTTCATGACATTCTAAGGTTGGTTCTTCTAAAATGACTTCATCACAAGTAAGGGAGTTATCAATGGTTGAATTGTCTTGTTTATCAATGATGGCAATCTCTTGTTTAATAATGTTTTCCCTAGGGGAAGAGAAGAAACTAAGGTTCTCATGACTTTTATTGATTGCATTTTCTAACATCAAATTATCTTCTTCACAACTAGGAGAGATACTAGGAGAAGAATAAATGTAATTATCAAGATTTTCCATAACTTCATTCCTTTGTCCCATAGTGTCTTCCAAAATAGGATAGGTAGGGGAAAAAACATAAAGAGAGTTTTCATAGATCTTAAATATTTTATCATCCAACACCAACCTATCATCTTCATTTACAATATGATTGTCATGATTCCTTATAATAACATCATATTTCACTAAAAATTCTCACAAGAAAGGGATGAGTGTAGGGTGATGTTTAGAAATTTGTCTATGATCTCATTCTATTGTGCCATCATATCATCTGAAGGGGGAGGAGGAGAATGACAAGCAAGAATTTCATGATTCTCAAGGATTGCATCTTCTTTCACCAAGATACCTTCGTCACATGTAGGAGAGGTATTAGGAGAAGAGAAATTATGAGTATCATGATTGTATATGCTTTCATCTTCTTCTATCAGATAATTCCCACTAATAAGAGAGGTAAGAGAGGTTATAGGTTTAAGGAAAGCATCAACATTTTCATTATCTTGCACTATTAGACTCTCATAACTAGGAAATGTATTGAAAGAATGACTCACATGCTTATTGAATAAATTTTTCTTTGCAAACTTTAAAAAGATAGATACTAATATTTGTGAAAAGTAATCTATACAAACTAAAAATGGAAAGATACTTAAAATGTAACACAATGACCTAGAATGAAATGCATAGATGCAATTTTTAGATTCAAGACAAGGTAATTTACTAGTTACATTATGAAACAATCTAAAAATGAAATGTTGTAAATGTAAATTTGAAATTAAGCAATGCATGAAATGAACTGAATTACACTAGATGTAATGAAATGAATGTAACATAAATTCAACAAACTAAAATAGTTATCGAATGACAAGAAAAAGAAGTACAAAAATGATGTTTTTAATTTTGTAAATGGTAGTTTCAAGTCTGATCTAGGACTAATTCGCCCAAAGGGGTGTATGATTCCCAATCAGGGTTTTTTGAAGGATCATATGTTGAAAAATGCACAACACATAATTCCCAAAAAGTAGGAAAAACAACCTGTACTGAGACTAAATCGCCCAAAGGGGCATATGAGTCCTAGATAAGGGTTATGCACCAATTTTAGCAAATTTTGAGTTGTTTCTAGGGTTTGTAACTTGTATACTTTGTTGACTATTTGCAATTGCAGAATTTTAGTGAAATTGAATGATCTATGTTGCAAAAATGCAACCTATCTACATGTTCACTAATGCAAAATTTTGAAACCCTAGTGTAAACTATGATTTTGGTTACTACAAAACTCCCTAACACTTCTAGGGTTTTTCACCTAAAAGGAGGGAGGTAGGCCAAAATTTCAATGTATCCACTCAAGATTAATGCAATATGAATGAAATATGTCTAAATACAATGTCCTAAATGCATAAAACTAATGAAATAGATCAATTATCAAATGAAAACTAAGAAAATCCAAATTGTTTGAAAACATAGTGATGTATGCAAGAAGAACTAGAAACATGGACAAACAATGACATAATTTAATGAAACTAAAGAGGTACACCTAGAGGCTAGAGATTGATGCAGAGAGGCTCTGGAATGTTGTAGAAATTATTGTTGAAGCCCACTGGGACTCATTTTCCAAGTTGGGTGAATTAGTCTTGATTCTGGTAAAATATGTTAGAATAGGTTTTGCGATGCTAGGAACACAAAACTTGAAAAAGTACTTTTTTAGGTCTAGCAATGGGACTCATTTACCATAGATGGTGAATTAATCCACCTACAAAATTCTAAAAATTCCAAGGTCAAATCTGTAGCTTTTGGTTTGCACATCTCTTCCTAACAAGTTGCCAGATTTGAATCTGTAGAATTAAGTCTATAGTTGTTCTCCAAGATTCAATTAAGGTTTTTTTGTCTTTGAATAACTTTGACAAGTTTATGACACTTTTTAACACCTTTCTCTTTGACAAATCTGCATACAAGACCTGGAAAACACAAATGCAAAGAGGGGAAAAGTGTTTAAGGGTCAGAGTATAGGGGTTTACCTTGGTCAAACCTCAATTTGGTAATCAAACCCTTGAAAATGAAATAAAATTTAAAGAGAATGATGAATGAACAACATGCAATGTCATAACTCACCAAATCCTTGATGTTGAAATCTGAAGATATGCCAATGATTGCTCCAAAGTACTTGAAAACTGCTTGATTGAATGATTAGGAATGCTTGAATGCTTGAATGCTTGAATGCTTTGATGGATTGAATAATTGAATGAATGGGGGTTAAAATAAATAGAAAATATCTTATTTATACACAATTATGCCCTAATTCCTGAAAATACAACATCAAAGGTCGAACTTAGGTCTTAAGAAATAAAAACCCACCAGAAATTTCAAATTATTTTGATTTTTGTGCAAAGAGGGAATCATTCGCCCCTAATGGTTAATGGGTCCCACTCAAGGCATTTGAATGGGTGTCAGTAATTAAGTTGTATTAAATGATGTTTATCAAGTTTATGTTTCAAAATGCACTCAATTAAGGCATGCAAGTGCATAAAGGGGCCAAATAAGGCATAAGAAAGGTGTAATTATTGATGTCAAGCCTAGAAAATCTTGAAAGTTTATTACAACACTTTTAAATAAGTCTTGGTAAGTGATAAAAAGGGGTTATATAGGTGACTTAAATAATAAGAAGATCCTAGAAAAGTGTGAAAGTGTGTTACAACACTTTACAATACTTTTACAAGACATCATAAAGTTCTTAATGATTTATAAGGACTCAAGACCTAATGTGAATGTGTTGACCACATTAGAACATTAAATCAAGGTAAAAATCAAGCTAGAATTATGAGGGACTAAATAGGAAAGAGTAGATGGGTTACTTTTTATGTGCCCACATTTAGCCCCCACTTTAGTGAGAAGATGAACTTGCTTCAAACTCACACTAAAGTAGAGAAACACATCTCAAGAGAGGTTCCAATGCACTAATGCTTAGCAAGATGAAACAAAAATGAGGGATGATCAAGCCCCCAGGGATGAAGATCCCATGGAGACTAAACATAAGCACAAAGAAACACATACAAAAGAAAAAGGGAAAAGGAAAAGGTGAAAGAAAGAATTTGATCAAGCTTGATTGTTTTCTAGCTGTTGTGGATTAGATCTAGGCTATTTGTCCGAAAAGAAAATGCATACTCACTCTGAGGTGAAAAAATGCATGGTTGTCCCTTGGGTGAGAAGGTCTAAAAGGTGAGAAACATACACTCATGGCTGTATGCACTCACACACCGAGGGTGGCTATGGTGAAGTCATGCCTCGACATGGGCTTCCACTCAACCATGAAGTTATACCTCTAATAATTTTAATAAGGTTCCAAAAGAAAATGATTTTTCAAGCTTCATGAGACAAAGAAAGAAGTTTAGGTATGCTTAGAACTCATGAACAAATGTGATGGCACCATGCATGCAAGCTGTGTTATGTAAGGTGGCCATATAAAATGAAAAATACAACATGCAAATAAATGTTCAAAGAGGTCTTTCTTAGTTCATGCGAGGTCTATAACTTAGGGAACATTGTGTCTAATGTCTCCAAGAGAGGACTAATCAAAGAATTGAATATTCACAACAGGGGGATGCAATTGCATCACATTAGGCCACTAAGAGGAATGTAATATGCTAAGATAGATCATGCTCATGGAGGAAATCATACCCAATGTAATCCACAAAGCAACAAATTCATCATATGAAATAAAGAAATTTTAAGAACAAGAAAAGGAAAAATACAAAATGAATAATGCCAATTTTATGCTTCACTTTAAAGAAATTTCTACACCATCTGTGAGCAGAATTAATTTAAAGTAGAAAATGAAAAATGAAAACAAGAGAAATAAATACACTTGAGATCCAACTTGATCCTATGCCAAGTCATATGTTCAAGAAAAGCTATGTCATGTGAAAGGAAAGAAAAGAAGAGGGTTACCCTAAAGCACCAAACATAAAGGGATCTATGGATTTGGGGTCAGGTATGTTCATTCTATAATGTTTATTGAAGGAAGCAGAAGTATCATCCTTTCTAAATGCATAGAACAGAATAAACCATGAGAGAAATGAAATAAAGAAAGAACACTTTGGGTCAACATGGAAGAGACAATAGGTCTCAATGTACATCATCCATAAAAAGGAAGACAAGACAAAAGAGCAAAAAAAAAGGAAATCCTTTTTGAGGTCCAACATGGAGAAATTCCGGTATCAATGCATACGTCATCCCCTAAGGAAAACATAAGAAGAAAAGAAAAAGGAAGGGGACTTTAGGTCAACATGGAAGAGACATAGGGTGTCAGCACTTTGCATCATCAAAAGGAAAACACAAAGAAAAGAAAAGAATTGAAAGGGCAGCAGGTCAACATGGAACATAGGGTGTCTCAGTGCTTTAATCATCAAAAGAACAAAAATCAAAGAAAAAGAGATCAGAATAGATACAAAATGAAGGAATCACAAAGAATTAAATCAAGCGAGAACATCCTGGGGATCACATTACAAGCATGCAATCACACAAAAGAAAAGAAAAGAAAAAGAAAATGTAAGAGAATAGTAAGGTGAATACAAGTCAACCATTTAACAAGTCATCTACCTCCTAATCATGTTCAGAAGGAGAAAAAATAGTGAGAGGGACAAGGGCAAGGGTTGAACTAGGTGAAGTACCAGGCTCATCACTTTGTATAGGAGATATCTCAATTAAGCTCATAGATGAGAAAAACAATGTGTTGAGGTCATTATGTACTTCTTCGTCAATCTTAGTTATTTCCTCATCATCATCCAAGTTAATCACAAGAGGAGGACAAATGATAATACCTAAAGGAGAGTGCATCTCTTGCTATTATTGTTGTATTGGATTACTTTGTGGTGGGTGAGGAGGAGGGTGGCCATGTATTGCTTTTTTCAAGTGTGCATTATGATTTTATTTGTTTTATTCTACATGTAATATACAAACAAGGGAACCACGTCTAGGCCTATGCTCCCTAACACCTCAATTTATTTTTATTCAATTTTGAATTTGTGTGGGTGTAAGAGTGGGTTGATCCACCATACATTTCTTTTCTTCCCTAAGGGGAGGAATGGAAGGAACCATAGGAGGTGGGTCATCCACTTTTTCTTTTGGTTTATAAACCTTTTTTTATGCAAAGTTGCATGATGGGGTTGGTTTCATTGTCTCTTGAAGGCGAAGTGTTTATTGTTATTTGATCTAGTTCTTGTTTAGGTTGAAGCATTGTTCCATCTAAGATAGGAGTGCCAGAGGTGGAAAGGGAAATGTTCTGAAGAGACAATTATGATATTTTCTTGGCTTAAAATTTTTGGTAAGCAATAAAAAATAAGTCTTTGCGAGGTGTTATAAGTTCCATGGGCTTAGGCCAAAAGGCTTATGAGGAAAAGTTCCCTTTGGAAGACAATGTGTTAAAGCCGCTATGGTGGACAATAAATATGTTATTGTCAAATGTAAACTTCAAAAATTTGTGAACAACTAAAGGGATAGATTTCATTGAGCGAAGCTATGGATGGCCTAGCCTCAAACGTAACTGGTCCAATTGTGGGATGATGGAGAATGTTACATCTAGTGTTTTGGGTCCTATCTATAATGGAAGGATAATCAATCCTATCGTGGGGCAAGAAAAACCATTGTGTGTCTTGATCCATGCTTTTGGTTTGTCATAATCATCTTGATAAAGATCATGTAATACTAAAAACTCTCCAGTGATCACGTTCTCTCCACATGAAGGATCTATTAATATCCCATTAGTGGGCTTATCATAGATATAGCTGGCTATGTAAAGAGGACTATTAGGAATTTTTTTGAGTATATCCTTAGATTAGAAAGCAATATCAAGAGTTTTCTTAGGTTGGCCTTTACAAGGGATAATGTCTATCACACCTACCATTTCATCCATAGGATTAACATGAGTAGCATGTGGGGTAAGATCATGATTTCCATCATTTGTATCAACATTCATCACATCAGTGTTTGAAGTTTCACTAGCTTTGACAAATGAAATATTATGTTTTGGCATGAGATTAGTGAAAAATTTCAAATTTTGATTTGGAAGGGAAATTGAGTTATTGCCTTGATCATTGACACCTGCAATGGATAGATGACTAGAATCAATGAGGTCTTGCACTAGGTGTTTAAGATGCTTACACTGTTATACATGTCATGTCCATTTTGGTGATGATGATGAAAATAGGAATTGGATTTAAAGCTTGGTGGTAAGGGCTTAGTAGGATCGGGTGATTTAATAGTAGGCAAGGTGATCATTTGTTTTTGTAAGAATTGTGTCATTGTGTTATGAAGGGTATTAGGAAAAGGTGTGAACTATTGTTTTGGATCTCCATAACTAAAGGGAACTGTAGTTTTAAAAGCAACAACTTGGTTGTTGACAGGTGGAGTTTTTTGCTTAGGAGGGGGATTGAATTGTAAGAACCCTTTGTTTTGTTTCCAAATTGGTTGGGAATTTTTTTGGTTAGCATGTTCAGATTTCTCAGCTTGGCTAGAAGTGGACTTTACATCTCGACTATGAACTGAATTCTAATAATCACAAAGGGTAGTACACAAGTGGATGAAGGAGGGAAATTTCATCATGGTCAATTTATCTTGAAGTTTACTGCTTAGGTTTTCTATGAACATCTTTTGGAGATGTGGGTCTAGAACCTTGACATCAATTTGTGCATAAAGCAACTGATAGAATGAGATAAAATTAGTTACCTTTTCATCCTCATTGTTTTTACATCTAATAAAATCAGCCAATGTATTTTTGGGAGTCATGTGCAGTTGAAAATTATTTATGAATGCATCAACAAGTTCATTAAATGAACGAATTGAATTTTTCGGTAAAGAGGAGAACCATTCCAAGGCAGTATCTTTTAAAGTCCTAGGAATTAGTTTTGCTAACATTTTATCATCGAGGAAAAAATCACTACATAAGGAAGTATAGGCATTGACATGGTTAGAAGGATCTCCCTTCCCTCCATATTTCTCAAATCTAGGCATCCTTATTCCTTGTGGCATCAGTGTTTGCAATATTTCCAAAGAAATGGGCTGCTTCGAACATAATATGTAGGTGGTCCATTTTGATTTTGGTTTATGGTGGATATTTGTTTTTTCTTGGAAGAAATAGTTTGGAAGAGTTGTGTTATGAGAGGATTAGTATAGGTAGTATGAGGTGGAAGAGAAATTGGTGATGGAGTGTATGTAGTGGTAGGACAAGTGAATGGAACACTAATAGGTTGGATGGTGGTGGAGGATAGAACATTCGATGCCACATAGGAACTAGGGGTGCTAGTAGGAATACTAAAGGAAGGAGTCCAATTACTAACAAGTTGCATTGGTGTTGTGACTTGGGTAACGGTATAGGTAGGTATGGAGGCTACCATTGAAGGAGGAGAAATTGGATTTCCTCCTTGGTTAGGCACATTGCTTGTTGGAATAGGAGCACTAGATGTTGAAGGAAGATGTTTTGTATATATCTCAACTATATGTTTCAATTTGTCGAGGCCTTCTTCACTTTCAAGCATGTGATGGATGTTTTCTATGGTAGGAATGGCAACGGCTGGAATGTTTTCAAGGCTCACTTGATGTTGGAGATGTGTTAAGTTCTCATGAATGTTAATTAGTTTGTCATGTGGTATAGGATCAATTTGTGTGTCAACATGCATGTTGCCTCAATGCAATGAGTTACTAAAGGTATTATCCATGCCTAATGCACTATTATCAATACTAGGAGTAGTAGCTCTAGATAACCAAAGGTCCACAATGAGTGTGTTATCATGGGATTCCATTAGTCTCAAACTTCTTCTCACTAGAGTATCAATAATAGGGAACCAAACACTCATACAAAGGCTACTAAATGTAGGGTGGATGCAAATACAATGTAAAATAAGAACAAGAAAATGTTGATAACAAAAATTCTAGAGAGCAACACAAAAATGCAGAAAATGAAATACAAATGACAGAAAATGCAACACAAAATATGCAACTAGACTAATTTTCCCAGGGTGGCGAATGAGTCTAGGGAGGATTTTTTTTGTAATTTTTTAGAAAATTTAAAATGAATTTTATGCTTTTTAGATTTTCTGATGTAGAACTATAATGCAAATGCAGAATTTCAGTCTTTTTCAATGATTTTAAATTCAATAATGCAATCTATATGATCTTTTCACTAATGTAATGTTTGGAAACCCTAGGATGCGAAACAATGCAAAACCTAATGCAATGTCAATGCAAGGTATTCCTAGGATGTAAATGCAATGTGAATCAGAAATAGAATGTTCAAAAGTCGGGTTCACCAAAATGTAAACAATGATTTTGGTTACTACAAGACTCCCTAATACTTCTAGGGTTTTTCACCTAAAAGGAGAGTGGTAGGCCAAAATTGCAATGTCTACACTCAATATTAATGCAATATGTCTAAATACAATGTTCCAAATAAAAAATGCTAATGAAATAGATCAATTATCAAATGAAAGCTAAGAAAATGCAAATTATTTGAAAACATAGTGATGTATGCAAGAAGACCTAGAAACATGAATAAAAATGACAAAATTTAATGAAACTAAAGAGGTGCACATGGAGGATAGAAAATGATGCAGAGAAGCTTTGGAATGCTTCAAAAATTAATGTTGAATCCCACTAGGACTCATTCACCAAGCTGGGAAAATTAGTCCTATTTTTGATAAAATTTGTCAAAATAGGTTTCGAGGTGCCAGGAACACAAAACTTCAGAAAGTATTTTTTTTACTGGAAATGGGACTCATTTGCCACAGATGGTGAATTAATCCACCTATAGAATTGTGAAAAATCCAAGGTCAAAGTTGTAGCTTTTGGTCTGCACTTCTCTTCCTGATAAGTTGTCAAATCTAAATCTATAAAATTAAGTCTATAGTTTCTCTCCAAGCTTCAATTAGGGTTTTGTTGACTTTGAATAACTTTGACTAGTTGATGTCACTTTTTAACACCTTTCTCTTTGAAAAATATCCATTCAAGACCTAGAAAACATACATGCAAAGAGGGGAAAAAGTGTTCAGGGTTAGAGTATAGGGGTTTACCTTGGTCAAACCCTGGTTTGGTAATCAAACCCTTGAAAATGAAATAAAATGTAAAGATAATGATGAATGAACAACATGTAATGTCACAACTCACCAAACCCTTGATGTTGAAATCTAAAGATATACCAATGATTGCTCCAAAGTACTTGAAAATTGCTTGATTAAATGATTAGGAATGCTTGAATGCTTTGATGGATTGAATACTTGAATGAATGGGGGTTAAAATGAATAAAAAATATCTTATTTATACACAATTATGCCCTAATTCCCAAAAATACATCACAAGCCGACCTTAGGTCTCAAGAAATAAAAACCAACTAGAAATTTTAAATTATTTTGATTTTTGTGCTAAGAGAGATTGATTCACCCCTAATGACGAATGGGTCCCACTTAAGGAATTTGAATGGGTATCAAAAATTAAGTTGTATTAAATGATGTTTATTAGGTTTATATTTAAAAATACACTTAATTAAGGCTTGTAAGTGCATAAAGGGGCCAAATAAGGCATAAAAAAGGTGTAATTGTTGTTGACAAGCCTAGAAAAGTGTGAAATTTTGTTACAACACTTTGAAATAAGACTTGGTAAGTGGTAAAAAGAGGTTATTTAGGTGAATTATAATAAGAAGATTGTAGAAAAGTGTGAAAATGTGTTACAACACTTTACAACACTTTTACAACACATTATAAAGTTCTTAATGATTGACAAGGACTCAAGAACTAATGTGAATGTGTTGACCACATTACAACATTAAATCAAGGAAATAATCATGCTAGAAGCATAAGAAGGGACTAAACATGGAAAAGTAGAAGGGTTACATTTTTCGTGTCCACACCTAGATGCAACTTAACTAATGCAAGACCTAACACAAAGTTAATTTAAGCTAGATCTAGGACTATGATGCACTCCAAATCAAAAAATAAGGTGTTCCAAAGGCTAGGTTCACCAAAATAAAATGAAGAAAGTAAGTGTTCCACCTTTTAGGAGATGAAACTTGAACTAGGGTTTAGGGACCTAGACCAATTTTCTTCAAGTTTCATTCAAGGAAACCCTATAGATCTTAATCCAAGGATAGAATTAGAGAAATAGATCTGATAGAAGGGTTTCCTAGGGTGTGATTAAATGTACAAAGGGGGTTCACCACCAAGTTATGGCTTGGAAAGATAATAAATGAATGTAACAAGAAAAACCTAACTAGATGACCTAGGAAATGAAACTAAAAATTAGGATAACAAACTGAGAATGAACAAAGAGGTACCTGGAATAAAGATGTGAAAAAAAAGCTCTAAAACCCTGAAATATTGATGTTTGATGCTCACTAGGACTCATACGCCAGTCTGGGTTATTTAGTCCTAGACTAGTGTTTTTGTGCCAAAACTAGAATCTATCAATAACTAATATGAATCTCCTGAAATTTGGAAAAAGGTAGTACTAGGACTCATACACCACAAGTGGTAATTTAGTCCTATTATTAATGTTTGGCTAAAATTATAGTATTCTCTAGTGATCTCTTGTAGCTTCTTTCCTATCAAATCTCTGAGTTTGAAACCATGATTTGCGACCTGTAGGTGACTTTCTGTGATCTTGTAAGTAAGGAGACAACTCTGACAACTTTCTTCAATCTTGCAACTTAGTATTCAAAGATCCTTCAAGCTCCAGGACACCTATATCTACAATAACACATGTAGAGAGAGAGAAAAACTTGTTGATTGTTAGGAAATAGGGGTTTTCCTTGGTCAAACCCCATTTAGGTGATTAAATCTTATGATGAAACAATGAAATTTGAACATGGAACATGAAATATGAAACATGAACAATGATACCTTGAATGATGTCTTGAAATGTAGGCTTGTAATCTAACATGAAGTGACCATGAAGAATGTAAATCTTGATCTTGAATTGGATATGAACACTACTAGAATTTGGAAAATAAATGACTGAGTGACTAAAAATTTTAGTCACAACAACTAAAAATGACTAAATTCTATTGATTTTTTGCAAACTCAGCTATAAATGAGTAAATAAATGACTAATTTGGTCATGGAATAAAAAATTATTTAGCCATACAAATAAAAATGACTAAATAGTTAGTCACAAAAATACAAGTAAGACATAAATTTTTAAAAATATTTTGGGAATGATAGGGCGGGAGTGTATTGTGCATGTGCAATTCATTTTTTCATTTTTCTTGAGGTTTTTTGAGTTATAACAATAGTTCATCTAATTCATAGATAAATATTGTTTGGAGATAAAGATTGTTTGTCTTGATTCATTATTTGTTTGATAACTACACTAGCTTGGGTATTGCATATTGGGAAAGAAAGATTGTTTGGAGAGGACCTGGAGACTTCTAAAAAGGTGGGAAAGGGTAAGGAATTCAGAATTTTCTACAAAAAAATTGAAGTTGATGAGGCCCTCTGCATTGAAGTTGGATTTGGGGATGCCCTCTACAATGAATTTAGAGGTAGTTTGAAACCCTCATTACATTAAATGCAAAATATATAGCTTTTTGATTGGTAACTTACAAAAACTACAATCTACTGCTCTTAATAATGTTCTTTTACAATCTTGCCACTATTTTTCTTCATAATGTGTTTGAGCTAAATATAATAAAATTTTGGTTTCAATTTCAAAATAGAATTTCCTCAAACAATTTTGATACATTCTCACTACAAGCGGAAACTGTACTTGTGCAATGTAAACATGTGCTAGATTTACCCACACATCACACATCTAAACAAAGATGTTTCCTATTGCAGCTTCTTGTACCTATGTAAAAATTTCCTTTGCAATATCAAATTGACCCCTTTAAACTAGCACAATGGCTACCCCATTTGCAACATAAGCATTTCCTAGTTTTTGTGCCAACATTTTACAATATAGTTCTCTAGGCTTCTCAAGATGTTGTGCCTCCACCTTTGGATCCCTCCTCTCATTGCAAAAAGCTACAAAATAATTCCAATTTCTAATTTAAATGTCAACATAAGAATTATTTATACCTGATTCACTTTGTTCAACTTTAATTATTTCTTTTACTTTAAGCCAATCATCTATTTTTAGTTCATTTTTCCAAGCATAGATAAATCATTAAATGATGAGATTTTATCCACCTTAAGTGCATCCCCAATCAGTTCTAGGATTAGTTGGATCTCATTCCGAGCCTAAGCCATGGATACAAGAGATAGATATGCATCCACATAATCAAGAAACTTGAACAATATTAGCTTGTATAAAATATTTTATTTTTTAGTATCATGTAGCTATTCAAACAACCTAGAAAGATTAAATAGTGTTGTGACTTTATCCCATGGTAACTCAAGTGAAACACCACCCTCTTCTAGTTGATGGAAGAATTTCACATCCTTAAAGGGCACATGAAAATTGCAGAATTGGTACTGGGGCTTTTATTTACGAATTCAACTCAAATGCCATTTCCTAATGCCTCCATAAAAGTTTGTTGAGCCAACTCTAGTTCATCGCACTCAAAATGAAGAACCAAATTTTTTTTTAACAATTGAATGGTTACTTCTTCTCTTCTCTTCTTTAGAAGATATTTTTTTTCTTAAGAGAATCTAAGTCTACACTAGGGTCTAACAATATTAATAACTCACCCATCTTGATAAATACATGGGCATCACATGGATCTATGTGAGTTTCCTTTCATAAAATTTCCAAAGCATTCTCTGTCTACCCTTGCTGAGAATATATATGGCCTATAGCTTTTAATCTCTCACATTTCTTAGGGTGGACCTCCAGAACCTTTTCAAAATTTGAGAGGGAACTCTTAAGATCTCCCAATTTCAATTGAACCTATCCCAAAACCCTGTGGCCTCTAGATTTCCTTAATTGATGCCATGTAGTAGTGGCTAGTGGTTTCATAATCACCTTTACTATGATAAGATCGTGCAAGATTATAATATGAATGAGATTTCATGAGAGGGTGGTCAGTTGAAACAAGAGCTATCTTAGTCAATTGTTCCACAAGAAAATGTTACCTTACAGTGAAGAAAAAATGGTTTGCTAAATGATTCAATTCCATTGCATAGTATGGGTATAATTTAAAGGCTGTACACATCTTTTCCATTCCTTCGTGAACACTACCTTTTTCACTAACCATGAGAATCCTACAAGTAAAAAATGCACAAAACTAACCACAGAGATTTATGTAGAGACTGAACATCATTTCCTAATGCCTCCATAAAATTTTGTTGAGCCAACTCTAGTTCATCACGCTCAAAATGAAGAACCCCAATGTTGTTTAACAATTTAATGGGTACTTATTTTCTCTTCTTCAAAAGATACTTTAGCGTCTTAAGAGAATCTAAGGTTGCACTAGGGTTTGATGATATTAATAACTCACTTATCTTGATAAATGCATCGGCATCATGTGGATCTATGAAAGTTTCCTTTCTTAAAAATTCCAAAGCCTTCTCTACTTACCCCTGCTAAGCATATATATGGCCTAGAAATTTTAAGCTCTCATAGTTCTCAGGGTGGACCTCTAAAACCTTTTCAAAATTTGACAGAGAAATCTTAAGATCTCCTAGCTTCAATTGAACCTTCCCGTAAAATCTTGTGGCCTTTGGCTTTCCTTGACTGATTCCATGTAGTAAGTGACCGGTAATTCATAATCACCTTTTACTATGATAAGATCATGCAATATTATAATATGAATGAGATTTCATGAGAGAATTAGTTAGTTGAAACAAGAGTTGTCTTAGTCAAGTACTTGCGATGCAGTATAATTCAAATGCTCTAGAGATCTTTTCCATTCCTTCATGAACACTAAATTTTTCACTAATTGTGATAATAATGCAATTAAAAAGAGCACATTGTTGACCACAAATATTTTTCCCCATTTCAAACAACAAAATTTCCAAAATAATGCATTTAAAACCTATAAAAAATTACAAATAAAATCACGCTGATTTTCACGCCAAAAAAAAAAAACCAAGATACCATAGCTTGTTGCTTACTATTATGCTTTGATATATTTTTTGTAAGTTTTGAAATCACCTATTTTTGTAGCATGTATAAACAAGGTAGAGTGGTGTTTGATAAAATGCTTTGGTAGAGATGCATGAAAAATGTGGTAGCATAGACAAGGCAATGAACTTTGGAAAAAATTCCTCAAAGAAATGTGGTCTCATGGTGATGGAATTCAATGATGAATGACATGAAAAGTGAAATTTTATGGATTTTCATGGCATTCCATCACCATGAGACCACATTTCTTTGAGGCATTTTTTAAACCAGTTCACTACCTTGTCTATGCTATTGCTTACTATTATGCTTTGATAGATTTTTTTCCAAGCATCCATAGGTTGTTCGAAAGAACTTGTTTTAGGATTTTAGGCATAGCAACAAGGAAATGAACTATTTGATAAATTGTTTTGGCATAAATATATGAAAAATGTGGTAGCATAGACAAGGTAGTGAACTTTTTGGAAAAATTCCTCAAAGAAATGTGGTTTCATGGAATGCCATGACAAGCAAATACAAGTGGTAGTTGCTCCTAGTTATTAGTTATGTAATGTGAAGTAATTACATAACTTCTTAGGTTGAGTTTATAAAAACTATATTGTAATTGAAATTTTGTCATCTATTAGCATATAGTTATTATTTATGCAATGTGAAGTAATGCATTGATTTTGAAAGATGTGCAATGCAATGTAATCAAGAATTTGAATATAAACTACTAAAAAATATTTTTTACAATTCATTAGTTAAACTCCCTATTTTATTTTCTCTCTATAACTCTATTTCTATGGAAATACCTTTCAATTAAAAAAAATAGTTTGTCTCTTATTCTACAATTTTTTACATTTTTCCATCTATTAGCATCTAGTTATTAGTTATGCAATGCTAAGTAATGCTTTGAGTTTGAAAGATGTGCAATGAAATGTAATCAACAATTTGAATATAAACTACAAAAATCTATTTTTTACAATTCATTAATTAAACTCTCTATTTTATTTTCTCTCTACAACTCTATTTCTATGGAAATGCCTTTCAATTAAAAAATAGTTTTTGTCTCTTATTCTACAATTTTTTACATTTTTTCATCTATCTGTATCTAGTTATTAGTTATGAAATGTGAATCAATGCTTTGAGTTTGAAAGATGTGCAATGCAATGTAATAATTAATTTGAATATAAACTAGACAAAAATCTATTTTTTACAATTCATTAGTTAAACTCTCTATTTTATTTTCTCTCTATAACTCTATTGCTATGGAAATTCCTTTCAATTAAATTTTTTTTTTTGTTTCTTAGTCTCTAATTTTTTGTTGCTATGTGTAGAATATTATAGATGGATCAACGTTGAAGGTTGACTATGAATAAATGCCATGCATTTAATGAGAGATTAGCCGATGAGAGAGAGATGGAAAAATATCCATGTCCATGTAATGATTGTCTTGGTGGAAAGGTAAGAAAAAGAAGATTGTTTTATCGACATATGATAAGATATGGGCATAGTGGTATAAGCCCTTGGACCTACAATTATATTATGAAGATATGATATAATTGCAGAGTGTTGGAGATGAAGAGTCCACAAACATAGACAAAGTGGCACCAAACATAAATGAAGAGGCACAAATGTTAGATGAAGGGTTTGAAGTTGATAGAATGTTGAATGAGGTTCTAAATGATGATTGGCGAAGTTGATGGAGGATGCTTTAAATTCTATGTATGCTAATTGCAAGTTAAGTCATTTGACAAGAATCCTTCAAATTCCTAACTTTCAAGTGGTGTTTGGTTGGAAAAATGAGAGTGTAGATCAGTTATTGACATTATTAAGTTTGTTGTTACCATCTGACTCCACATTGCCAACAAAATGAATTCAGTGTAAAAGAAAATCACTAAGCTAGGCTTAGGGTATGAAAACATCCACACATGTGTGAATGGTTGTGTATTATTTCTCAAGAATATTGCAAGTGAGAGTGAATATTTGAAATGTCATGAAGTGAGGTATAGACAAGGGTTGAAATTAGCTATGGTTCCTAGAAAGGTTCTTCGCCACTTTCTGGTAATCCCACAATTAATTTGAATGTATAGGTGTAGAGATATTTCTGAACTTATGCAATGGAATTCCCAAAATAAGTGTGCTAATGGAAAATAATGACATGTGTCTAATTCCAAGATGTAGATGGATTTTTATAACAAATGGCCTAATTTTTCTCAAGATCCTCATAATATAAGGTTGGGTTTGGATCCACATGGGGTGAACCCATGCTCAGATCAAATTACTAAATGCCAACCAACTTGGCTATTGTTTTTAATAAATTATAACTTCCCTCCATGGTTAGCAACTAAACTATTTTTCTTAATGCTATCATTGATTATACTAGGAGAGAAAAGTGTGACTTTAGATACAATTGATGCTTATCTAGAGCCATTATATGATGAGCTAATGGAATTGTTAAAATGAATTGAAGCAATTCAATCTTTAAGGGATGGTAATTCAATCAAATTCACTTTAAGAGCTTCTTATTGTTTACGATTCATGTTCTTCCTGCATATGACACATTTTTTGGTCTCAATGTTCATGGATACCATGGGTGTCCTACTTACAACTTTAAGTATTTTGTGAGGCACTCAAAAATTTTGTGTAAGTGTATTTATTGTGGACATTGTGCTTAGCTTAAAATGGATCATCCATATCATCAACAAAAAACATAGTTCAATGGTCAAGAAGAGAGTCTTGAAGCACCATTGCTAATAATAGGTGATTACATTGTTGAGAATGGAAAAAAAAGAATGTCATTTATTGAAAATGATGGGATTGCTAGTAGTAGATATGATCCATGTAATGAAAGTGGTGTAAAATGGTTGTGCATATTCTATAAGTTGCCATACTTTAAGGATATAGCCATTAGGCATATTGTTGACTTTATGCATACTGAGAAAAATATAGCCTATACTATTATAGAAACAATTTTTGGTGCTTTTGATACTATTTCACCATGTGAAGACTTTTGATAACTAAATATTCTTCAAAATCTTTGGGTGGAAAAATATGATGATGAAAAATATAGAAAACCTAGTGCTCCTTATATTTGGACAAAGAAAAAATGTGCACAATTCTTATAGTTGATGTCTCAAACTCACTTTCCCACTAGATATGTAAGTAGTAGTATTGGAAGCCAAATTGAAATTAATGGATTAAGAGGCACCAAGAACCATGACTATCATATAATAATGGAGAATATTTTACCTATTGTGGTAAATATACTAAGTTTGGAAAAGGGGCCAAGATGGACAGTTATAAGGTTGGGCCTAATATTAAAGAGAATCAGTTTAATATATTAGATCCTTCAAATTTTTATAGTTTGAGGGAGGAGGTTATTGAAGTCCTTTGTCTATTGGAATGGGAATTTCCAACAAAAATATTTAACATTTCTATACATCTTTTGATACATCTACAATATGAACTAAAGTATTGTGGCCTGATAAGAACAAGATGGATGTATCCTATATAATGATATATGAAGGTTTTGAAAAAAAATGTTCATGCTAGGGAAAAATGAGAAGGTAGCATGTCTAAGGGATATTCAATGCAGGAGGCCATGGAATTTTGCACAAAATATATGGAGGATTTTAAAAATTTCAATCAACATGTATGGGATGATGACAAAGAAGAGATAGTTGTAGGTGAAGTACTAGAAGGAAATGGATGTCACTTCAAGAAATAGGCACAATACATGCCTATATTCTTCAAAACACATCTTTGTTTGATAAGTGGCATAGGTAAAAAAAAATTACACAATAATTTATTTACTCAATTGAATTTACACATTTATATTATTAATCTCACTATTTGTATGTTAATATTATATGTAGAAAATATGAAGAAGACAATCAATCTTGGATGTAACATTGACCTCAAAAGAGCAGACGTCATGCTAATTTGATTGGAGGTGATTCTTTTCCAAAATTTGAAGAATGGATTGCTAATGAAATCATTGATGCAAAAGAAGAAGTTCAAGATATAACAACGAAGGAAAGTGAGCTTTCAAAATCTCCACATTTATGGGCTATGCATTTCAGTGGAACATGGTCCTATAGTAGACATTTAAGAGTGGAAGAAAAAGATAAAGTAAATATAAATTATGATTGTGTTGTTAGTGCTGAATTTCTTCATGAAACTAAGAAGAATTTTTTTGTTGGATTCATCCAAAAAACTATTCTAGTGGAATATGGTGAAAATAGTCCAATATTATTAAAATGTAAGTGGATCTGACCATCCACAGTACAATTTGATGAGTATGGATTTGTACGCACAAATACAAGACAATTTTTATTAGAGATGGATGAGCTATATGTTTCCCCTCTTCAAATTAACCAATAATTTTTAATTGATGATGTAAGAATCCTAGGATGGTCATATGTGATTCAAACAAAGTCTCATTCAAAACAAAATTTTATGGAAGTTGTTGATATAATGCCTGATGGGAAATATGTTAATCTATATGAAATATTAAAAGAAGTGGATGAAGACAATGATGGAGTGTTTGAAGAAAAAAATTTGATTACCAATGAAGAGATTGGGAGAGAGAATACATTGCATGTCACATATGAGGATGAGGAAGAAAATCAAGCAAATTCTGACACAAGTGATCAAGATTCTGATCTTACCGACAATGCAAATGATTATGATGATGTTTTGTCACCTTAATAGGTTAGGTTGTCACTGAAACTTTGGTTATATGTATGGTGTAATTTATTATTGAATGTAATAAAGATTTGAGTATAGGTATGCTTATTCACTGTTGTTTTATTGATACATTTATGAATGTAATCATCATTATTCTACTCGTACATTGTACACAAAACCTGGGATTTTCACTACTAATTTGAAGTGCATTTAAAGTTAGGTTCAATCATTCTTCTTAGTTTTCTTACTTTGGTTGAAAATTTAAAATTATTATTTTTTAGTTAGAATATAATTTATTGTATGTCCTATATGTTTTCTTGATGCAAACATATAATGAACATCTATGATTTAATAATACATATAGATATCTTAACATTAGGTGAACTAAGCCTCCTCATTACAAAAAAATAAACTATCTCTTATTTATAACTAACATTGAAAATTAAAACTGAGAGACTAGAAAATTAGAAAATTGTTCAATCTTTTCAATAAATTGATATCTAAAATACTGCATTCATAATAAAATCTAATACTGCACTATTGCAATAGTCAATAGAGGTATGTGTGAGATGGTGGGACAAATAGGTCAATATACAAATGCTTACTGCAATACCGTAGAGACCAAAGATGAATAACGTAGGATGGGAGGACATATAGGTCAATGTATAAATGCTTACTGCAATATCGTGGCAACCAAATATGAATAGCATGGGGTGGCTGTGAGAACATGTTAACAACTAAAACAAACTGTAGCCCCAAAAGAGTTAAAAAGTGAAGCTATGGTATGGAAGTGAACAATCACTCAACTACTAGAATTAACCAACTATCTTGTGGGAGTCCAAAGGGGTGTGTGTGAGGTGGAAGTACTGTTAGCCCTACCAAAACACTACCTTGCAATGATCTTGATATGATAGAGTGGTATGGCAGTGAAAAATCACTCAACCACTAGAATTAACTCGCCATCTCGTAGGATTCCAAAGGGGTGTGCATGAGGTGGTGGTACTATTAATGCTACACCACAATGGTCTTTAAATGATAGAGCGGTACTATGATAAAAGCTATAAAAGCATTTAAATCATTAGTGGAAATGATTACACCTCTAAACATGAACCATTTGATTTTCTAAGATCAAAGGCATGTATTCAAACTTGAAATATGGGAAAATTATGAAATATTTTGCATGAATTGACATTAATAGTGATGTGACCAAGCTCAATAGAAAATATTACTTGGGACTCAATGAAATCTTGGAAATCATTCACACAACTCAGTACACTAGAGGCAAGGGAGTTCAAGTGGGAAGAATTTGCAGCTATTATTTCACTAGGTAAGTTCACATAAACCCTCTATAGCAAGTGTATAAGAACTGAATTTCCTTATATAAGTATACACTTAGAGAAATAAATTAGGAGTAAATTCTTCATCAAGCCAACCAAAAGAATTCAACTTGTGAGAAAAGAAAGAGTCCCTAGTTTCTAAAAGATAGAGGAGGTCCCTACAACAATCCATTTTAGATGTGTTACCTAATTTTGTAAAGAAAGAATTCAAAAAGGTGTTTAAAGATACAACCTATGGATGTAGAGACCCAATTATCCCTATCTTAGGGTGGGATATGTTTTGGTACTTCTATGAAAAAAGGGATGACAAGATTCCAGTTTCAAATCCTTGGACCTTAGATTTGGCTGAATTGATAGTCCCTAATTTCTTTATAGATGTTGAGTTTATTAAAGTATTGGCACAATATTATCACCTGACTACCAGGACTATAAGAATGCCAGATGGTTCACCATTAGTGGTGTTGAATAAAGAAGCAATTATATATTGCTTTATGTTAAAAAAGAAAGCTATCACTAAGATCAACTTTGACATAAGTGAGGAGGATTATAGGAGATTGAGAAAAACCTACAAGAGTGATGAACTTCCTTTACACATGAAAAGGGGTGTAAAAAATAGGATGATATCTATCTCCCCCTCCTAAATTGAGCCATTTTCCATAGAATACTTCCAAGTATATTTCAAAAAAACTTATTTTGATTTGTTCCAAGTGCTTGGAATAGATGTTGTAGAGAGGATGTCAACCTATCTTATAATGATGACAATGAAGATACAAAATAATGAAGTCAATATTGAGTATGACTTTGTTGTTGAAATTGAGAAAGGGCTACGTGAGGGATTTTACCAAGTAAGAGAGAACTTAACTCCCATCACTTTTAGGAAATAATATTTTTTGTGTCATTTAATACTATACCAAAACATAAATAGATGGACTAAAAGAATGTGTTTGGGAATGACTGATGATGAAGGGAATAGGTTTCCTCTACAAAAATAGTGTTACATCTAGGATAATAGATATAAAAATTTGTGATTATGTAATGTTTCATGATGATTTCGTAATAAAAGTCATGGCCAGACTTGGTCATATTTCACCAAGATTTCCTAATAAAATCATGCAAGTATTAAGACCTTTAGCATTGAAGCTAGAGTAGGGACACACTCACAATTTCAATGACTGGTTCTTCTTAATAGACCAAACAATAATAAGGTTCTATGGGTGTCCTCAAGCCCCACATGTTTTACCTAAATTTGTTTCTATTTTAATTGGATTTTTAGAATTTATGTGGAAAATTTTATGGGATAGAGCAGGATGTTATGAAAAGACAAAAAAAGGGGACATTCCACCCCAAACTAACTAAATGTGAGGAGCTATCCATAGGGTTTGACACTCTTGAAGAAATGCAAAACTATTTGAATATGAGG
Source organism: Sequoia sempervirens (assembly GCA_007258455.2). NCBI lineage: Eukaryota > Viridiplantae > Streptophyta > Pinopsida > Cupressales > Cupressaceae > Sequoia > Sequoia sempervirens. The sequence goes on from VDFB02000009.1 coordinate 12,538,800, forward strand.
TATTCATTGAAGTCACAAGGAGAAAGGGTCTTTGATCCTGAAGGGCATATTAATTTTATAAAGCAGACACTTCTCACTAGAGTTGGGATTACCCATCTAATGGATTGTGAAGAAGATGTAATAAAAATTCCTTAACACCTCATGAATATTTTTAGAGGAAGAGGAAGTGGGAAATCATAAAGAGGCTTGAGGAGGAGAAGAAGAAAAGGGACACTGGATTCCAAGGATTCTATGTTTGAGAAGGGGATCCTATCAAAATAATGAACTTAATAATTGACAACTTTGAAAGATTATATGTTGAACTAGAAAAGAAACTTGAGGGTTGGTCTTCAAAACCCTCCAAGCTGCCCATCAAACCAAGTGGTATTGCAATCATAGAGACCCTACTAGACACTTCCATAATATAATTAGAAGCATGCCTTGAGCAACCAAGTCCTAAAAGGAAGAAGACACATGGAGTGGCCCCTTTAGTAGCATATGGAATAAGTGGAGTAGGGGATATTGAGGAGGTAGCCAATGTAATTTTGAATTTTAAAGATGATGAAGTTGATCAGCCACCACATAAGCTTGCAACTGATGCTCATAAACTACAAGAAAGAGTGGATGGACATGGGAATAATGATCAAGAAGTGCATGTTGATAAAAGGGTGATTGTTGCCCTTAAATTTATTGAAGATGATGACTTTATTCAAACTCTCGAGTTTAAGGATTTTTGGATTAAGATGAAAATGAAAGAATTGGAGGAGAGACTCCAAATTAATAAGATGGGCACCGAGGAGTCACAACATGGCTAGATTTTTTCCTAGAATTTTGAAGAACTCAAGATTAATAAAATTATTGTCAGCCCCCAAGAAGCAAGAAAATTGGTCTTAGAAAGCAATATACTAATTATTCTTGAGATGGAGTTAAAAAGGATATTCTTACTAGATCAAGTAAGAAACCAAGAAAATCCCATGTTAGTTTCTAAATTCAATTTAGGTGAGGGAATGACTGGCACAAATTACAATCCAAGAATTGAAACCCTAGTCTTTTGGACAAAGCAAAAAAGAATAGAAAAACCAAGATCGCTTGATTTTGTATAAGAAATGAGAGGGATTGCCATGGTAAAGAAAATTCAAGACACGTTAGCATTGGAGGAAGCTACTTTGACAATGCACTCAACAATGTTTACTAGGTTTGTAGTTAAATGTATGTAGCTTAGATTGGTAGAATATGAGAGCTCATAGACTGGTTTGAATGATGAAGTGAATAGTTTATTCATAGAAAATGTGAAATTGAAAGAGAATTTGAAGCAGAAAAGTCCTTCCAAAAGAACATAATTAATAGTATACCAGGCCTCTACCATCCAAACTGATATAGGTGCAATCATTGTTGAACAAGTAAATGTGATAAAACAAGAAATTGAGAAGTTGAAAAAGACTTATGAAGAAACAAAGGAAGGAGAAAAGAGACAAACCCTCATGGTATTGGAAAAGATCTTGGAGCATAGTGTTAAAAAAATTAAGGAAAATTTGGAAAATGTGTATGAATGCTATGTCTCCTTGTCACAACTAGTTGATCAGATAAAGGCCTATGTAGCTATATTGGACCGCTTATTCAAGAAATGACAACTTGTACATCACACCTTAATAAATTTGTGTAGAATTTTACAAAGGGGTGTTGAGGCCCCTAAAGCTTTAAATCCTACTAAGAAAATAGTCTGAATGGTCATAGATGAATTTCAATGCATATCTACAGAAGAACAAAAGGTCAAGGAAAGAATAGATTTATTTCACACACTAAAGTAGTGGTTCATGGCTAAGATAATAAGGGATGATGATCATCTAAAAGGATCCAAGGATTGGATAGATGATTTTAGAAAAATCATTCCCAACTTCCTCACTAATTTATAGAAGGATGATGAGATAAATCTTCACCGCCTCAATTTAACCTTGGATAGAATAATTACACTGGATGTTGGATACTTAAAATTCATCATAGATGGAAAAGGGTTATTAGACAATAGATGGAAGAGTCACTTGGACAACACACAAAAAATCCAGTACAAATGGCTTCATGATTACATAGTGTACCAATGGGATCACACATATCTAGCTCCCCCAGAAGAATAGGCTTTGCAATGAAGTACCAAGCCTTGCAGATACTATCATGGAGAGAGGACCTTGCCATATCTGAATGATCACAAGTACCTTATGATGATTAACATACTTTTGTATCTTGTGAGTTCTTTGGACTTCAACATATGATCATTTCTCTTCATTGCTCATCTTTCATTGCTTTTATGTAATCCTTTGTAAACATTAATAATTAAGACTTTTTGATTTATGTTAAAAGTGGATAATTGAAAAGACACTTTTTGACATGTCAGTTAGGAATTTTTTTTGAAACATATTGTAAAATATTTTTGAAGATTAGTAGAATGAAGTTATAATTGGTGGCTGAATTCTAGTTTCAATTGTTTGTTGAAGTGAATTAATGAATGTTATGTTGCTATCTCAAGTTTGATATTTCCTTGTTATTTAAATCAATATATCAAGGGTATATTTGGTTTATCAAAACACATTTCCTATCAAAAAGTTCATTTTGTACTACATTTTGGTGTCAAATCTTTGGTAATTGTGGTTAGTTTCAATACATTCAAATTCTAAATTTTGGGAAATTATATACAAGAAATAGATTGATGGTTGTTTGGATAGTGAAATTAGCTCTCTTAGAAATTAACTGAAATATCTTGTATTGAGATATCTAGAAGGATTATTTTAATTAAAGAGGATTTTGTGGTTATTTTTCTAACAATGATTAACAATAATTTTACAATATAGCTAACTTGCTATTTTCATTCAAGATACAAGTCATGATCAAAGTCAAGCACATACAAAGAAGATGGTACTCTACTTCAAACCCTCAACCTCACTTAGTTTAGTCTACTTACATGGGGATATTAAGGAAGTTGCTAAAAAAATAATATATATCATTTGTTGTTTGTGAAGAAGAATCCTGTGAAATTCAATATGGCAGTGGATCAATATCTTGTTTCTTAAGTAAAGATGATGTCACAGTTGGGAAACTTGTTGTGAAACATCATTTTAGTAATTTTTGGATTTTAAGGCTTCCTAATTGGATATCAAAGATTTTTTCTCATCAACTTAATTTGGAATTTATGTATAAATGGATTCTTTCATGGTGCAAGTCTTTACTGAGACAACACATGGACCAAGGTTGACATGTTTGTTGTCTAAGTTTGATTGCATTCTTGGGTTTGGTTTCGAGAAAATTTCTATTGATAATGTTGTTCCAATTTGGTTAGTGTTGATAGCCTTCATTCCATAATGTCAACTTCATTTTATAATCTAAGTGTATCACCTTTCTTAAATTTTGAACAAGGTTCTAAAATCAAGGGTTCAATATGCATATTTTAGGTCTATGTTGAACACTTTGTTTAAGGAATTTGTTGACAAGGCTACAAGTTTTTAATTGATTTATCTTTCTGTTGTGTTTGGACTTACTTTTGTAAACTTGAAATATACAATGCACTTTTATTCTTTCTGAATTGAGACTAATAGTTATTTTGTTGGTTGCATTGAGGCACAGATTCATTCATGGTGGAAAAGGTTGCACCCTATTGCTCATATCAAATGGCACGTTGCATATAAAGGAGGAAAGATTCTAAGGTTATTATTGACTGCATTGAAGGAGAGAGCTTCATATATGGGACACGATCGACACTTCCTTCTTGCATTCTACACATTACAACTTTCTCCAGGAAGATTTCCCATGTTGTAGAAGTTTTAAGAGATGAAAGGTACATGTGCTCACATTGAAGGGATCCAAGCATTCATTTCCATCATTGCAAAAGTTTTTTTGAAGAATTTTCTTTCTTGCAGTAATTTCTATACATTGTAACTCAGATATTTAGTCTTGTGACTGAAAATAAAAAGTGCAATACTCTATTTCTAAGCTGTAACTAGAACACCTTTCTTTTATTAATAAATTTCACTTATTTTTCCTTCTCAATGGTTGTCTTATTGTTTGCAATTGAATATTGATGTGTATTTTTGTGTTTTATGTTTAAATCCTCAAATATCAGTAAATTAAAATGACTAAATATACTACTAATTAACATCAATTAATAATTAAATTGTTAAAATATACTACCAATTGACAGAAATCAAAGAACAATGAATAAATATATGACCAGTGAAATCAGTGAATAAAAATGACTAAATAAGTGACCAATTAGCAACAATAAATGACTAAATATATCACTGAATAAAAAATGACTAAATAAGTGACTAGATTACAACAATCAATGACTAAATCAATGACTAAATAAGTAACCAATTAAATATATCAATGAATAAAAAATGACTAAAGAAGTAACCAAATTACAACAATCAATTACTAATTCAACGACTAAATATACTACCAAATTGATCAATCAAAACAACAATAAATGACTAAAAATGGTTTAGTCATCAATCTGGTCATGTTATAAATGACTGGCAATAAACTACTAATGGTCATGTGATCATGTTCAGTCATTTATATGTAGTTTTTTAGTAGTTTTTTTAATCATATATTGTTGTTTCTATACTAGTGGAAACAATACTTAATTGTAGATTTTCAATACTACATCACAACACTATCCAAACAACATGCTTGATGCTCTATGCCCTTGACATGATGATGGATCTTGAATTGCTTTAACAAATGATAAAGAAATTTTTATGCCTTGTATATCCACCCCATTTTTTTTGGGTCAAAATGGGTCCCCCTTTATTTCTTTTGTCCTTAGTGTTCTTGTTTGGGTCTTAGGAGTTGTTTCTTTTTCTCCTAAGTCTTGGTTTTCTTTGTTTTTTGGGTTCAAGTTTTGGACTGGCACTGAAAATTGTTACTTTTAAAGGCTCATGTTCCTTCTTGTGTTCTAATTGTGACCCCCATGCTTTTCCTTGTGTTTTTCTTTGTTCAATCAGATTTGGGTTTTGGATCGAAACTATTACCTTACACCCTTCAAGGTTAAGTTTATATTTTCATCTCGATCTTGACTTCTGCATTTTTCCCTTGCACATTTTTCTTATGTTGGAATTAGACATTGGACTTGAACCATCACCAAGAACATTTAAAAATTCTTGTTCCTATTTCCATCCCAATCCCAGCTTTTGACTCTCTCTCTCTCTCTCTATTTTTTGGGATTGAACTTCAAACTTGGACTTGCACTAAGAACTTTTCAAAGTTCTTGTTTCACCTCTTAAATTGATCCCAATTCCCTCTTTGTCTAGTTTGTTTGTCGGGTTTCAGACCTCAGACCTTCACTTGAACTTTGCACTTATTGAAAGTTTGGTGTCATCTCTTGTCCTAATCTCGACTCTCGCTTACCTTCATTCTTGAAACATGCATTTATAACTTCCTTCCCAATCTTGAGGCCTGAACAACCCACATTTAATGTCTAATCATTTGCACATGTGAACGGGTTTTATTCCACCGCTCCTCAGTTTCCATCCATTCTGGCTTGAACAATTTGACAAAGTGAACGAGAGTGACACTAAGGGTCAAGGTTTGAGGAGGTGCTCAAATTTATCATCATGCTAACAGATTCTTGGTTGTGTTTGGAGGTAGGGGATTTTTCCTTGTATTACTCCCACGTCTTCTTTTTTTTTTTTTTTGTGTTTGCTTTGCCATTTTTTTCGCGTGTTTTCTTTTTTTCTTTTTGTTTTGCTTTTCTTTTTTGGCTTTCTTGGTACTCATTGGTGCATTTTCCTTTTTTCTCAAACCCTTCGGTTCAATTTCCCTTGTGTCATTTTGGGTTTTCTACATTTGGGGTTTTCCCTCATTTCTTTTGTGTTTTTGTTCGTGGGATTTTTCATCCCATCGTGTCCTAGTTTTCTAGGGATTTTTCTATACCACCAAGTTGAAACTATATTTGAATTGATAAATTTCAAGTTTTGACAAATTTAAATAAAAATCTTGAGCCCTACAACACTCCGATCCCAAAGGCACAAGTTAAGGATATTGTTACATGTATTCTTTGCCTTTGTTTATTGTTCTGGTGTTATTCCCGATTCTCGCATGTATTTTAGAATTGAGAATCAGAATTGCACTTAGGATTTTACCATTCTCTAAGTCTAAGCTTCCTCACTTTCTTTGATTCTAACTTCTGATGTTCTATCGGGATCGAGTATCAGATCGTCACCATAGAATTTTAAAAGGTTTTTGACAGAGTACTACACCATGTCCTAATTCTAATCCCCACATTACCATCGAACCTTTGGCACATCGATAAGTACCATGACCTAGTGTCACCCCGATCCCAACTTCCAATTCAATGTTGGGATCAGAACTTGGAGTTGACCTATTTCCACTATGCATACTTAAGGTCTGGTTCATGATGAAGTCCCAACCCTAATTCTCGATATCTTGTTAGGATTAGAACTCAGGGAGCTACTCGCACTTGTTCCACACTATGGGTTTGGTTCCAATTCACAAACTGATCCTAACTTCTAATTCAACATCAGGATCAGAACTCAATGAGACCCCTTCATTGACTTCATTGGTCAAAGTGTCACTACTTGGTGAAGACCTAATCCCAATTCCCAAACACACTGCTGGATTGGACCACAAAATTGCACTAAACTTTTTCATCAACATAGGTATAGGTGTCAAGTCACAACCCAATCCCGAATTCCAAAAAAGTTTAATTTTATGCTTTAAATGGTTAGGTTCTTTGTTTTGTCCTAAACCCTAAACTTGAAGGTGCGCAATTAACTTGTTGGATGGGACTTTAGCTTGAGTTAATGCTGATATAATATGAATTCCTATGTTAAATTGCTCTTCAGATGTCTTTTCTTTATTTGATAATTTTCAGTAGTGCAAGATAATTAACAAATGTTTGAATTAGAGTGGTGCAGGGGCACCTACAACCATGTTTTCAAATTTGATATGTTGATATGTAACAAGGTGAAGTTTAGGTATTTAGGGAGTGTTCAAAGTTTTTTTGACCTAACTAAGGTCTACAAGGTCTAAACAAGAGCATACTTCATGTAATCTTGAGGCTTTGTAGGGTCAATGATGTTAAGGGTTAGTAAGTCTTTCAAAGACAATGAAAAATATTGTTAAATAAAAGTTGTTTAAAGGAAGTTGGGGAAGTTGGTCATTGAAATCTTGCTGTTAAATGTATTTAAAGCCTTGAGAGGCTCAAGCTTTTGTTGTTGTATTTGGAGAGAATAAAATAAAGGCTTTGAAATCACTCTATTTTCAAAATTTTCTCTAAATTTTTGAGTTCTCAACCTGTGTACAGGTTGTACCATCTTTCCTTGCATTGTTTTCTTATTTGAAACAATAGATATATTCGCTAACTTGTATTTTGTGCCTTGACAGGTTTTTCTTTTAACATTTAGGGTCTAAACTCATCAAAGCTTTCCTACCGGGTTCTTGATCAGCCTTGAGGCTTGGGGTTTGTTCCAATGGCTTAAACATCATCCCACCTATTGTATTTGTAGACACCTAAAAATGACCTAGGCCTGCAAGCTTCATTTTTACCACCTTCATCCTAACATGATTATGACATTTAATTATGTCCTTGGTCCACATTCGACTATTGATTAAATAATTCTTAATTATTTAATTAATTCATGTCTTTTATTCTACATGATTATTAAATAAATAAATTTTATTTATTTATTAAATGCGTCATTAATTGTCTAAGTCTTCCTTTAATTAAATAAATTTCTTAATTTATTTAATTTCCCTTTCGGCATTTAATTCTTCCCGATTATTAAATAAATGAATTATATTTATTTATTTAATACATCACTGATTGTCTTAATTAAATAAATTGATTAATTTATTTAATTAATTAAATCTTATCTTATGAATTAAATAATTAAGTCTAATTATTTAATTGCCAATTAATATTCTTCTCATTTTAAATAAATTAAATTATTTAAAATGTCATGTCAATCTCAACTATCAGTCCTTTTTGATAAATAATCTGAAAAAGATTATTTATTATCTCTCAAAATCCATAATTTGAATTAATTTAATTCAAATTAGCAACTAATCTTCCAAAAATCAAGCAATCGGGCAGATTCTTGATTTTCCAAATATGATCTTTAGTCCAAATCTTATCTTCTTGATTTTTCGAATCTGGCAAATCAGGCAATCTTATCTTCTTGATTTTTTGAAAACCTTTATTTTCTAATTAATTTGTCTCATTTATTCTTTGTCGTCGATCTGATTTTATTCTAACCGTTCAATTAAGGATTTTTCCCTAACCCTAATTAGGGATTCTCAGGATTAATCTGGATCGCTCATTTTAGGTTCTTATCATTAATTTATCTCGTCCGTCCATTTGAAATGGTATTTTCTATAAAATGCCATCTTCTTCTCACTTTTCGACACATGCACATGCTAAAATTTTAGATTTATGCACATATTATAGGCATTTATTAGCTTGCACACTTAAGGCTTTTCATTTTTCAATTATTGTCATTGTTTGATCAAAGTCTTAGACATTGTCATTAGGCATAGGAATTTAGATTTTAATTAAAATCCTTCGAAACTTGATTTAGTCTTGTCTCTTGTCATAGTTGCTCATACACCAAATCTGAGGGCATCTTTATTTACTGCAAGCTAGGAGGTGTAACGAAGGTGAACCATGGAAGATGAAGAGATCCATATGGGCGAGACAAGGTGGTGGCAGCATTGTATCGACACAATGATATCCCTTATCTGGAGGCCGTATCAAGATTGTGGTTAGTGGGATGATGAGGACGAAAGATGGCAATGTGCTCCCACGCCCAAATCATCATCAGAGTGGTACCGCAGGAGATACTCTCTCCTCTCCTGTATGCGACATCATGAAGCTGATGGTAAAGCATCCCTAGCAAATAGGGACCCCACGCATAAACTGTCCTATCCCATCTCATGCCAACTAGGATGTCTCCCCAACCAATTGGAAATCCATGTCCTCGCCGGTCAGGAATCAAGATACCCGCAATCATAGTCGCTAGGAATGCATCGAAGCCCCCGTAGTGCTCTGCCATGAACTCCCACCTGATCTCATAGCCCTAAATGCCCAGTCTAGCACCCTAATCTCGATAATAGGCTCGAAAGGTCTACTTGCCATGCTGCAGATCATAGACGATCCGCTCCCCTCGAATAGGTACTCGGAGAATACGGTAGACATCCTCTAAGGTGATGGTAGCCTCACCCGTCGGCAGGTGGAAGGAGCAGGTCTTGGAGTGCCACCGCTCACACAACGTCATCAACAGACCTCTGTTCACCCGAATGGCGAGCATGAATGTAGCATAAAACAAACCTAGTCGCATCAGTCGTCACCGCTCTCGCAGGCCCAACTGATCAGCAAACAAAAATGTCGTCGGCCTGTTCTCTCCATTATAAATAGGGGCAAGCTACCTCTGCAAAAAGACGAACAATGCATCAACACTTTTTGGACAACTGTCAGCATCATGAAAAGCATCTAAGGTTACACAAACATCAAAACAAATCCTGGTCAAGATACAGGCAATTGCGTCGCGAAAGGTCAACTGCGTCATTCAAAACATCAGATGCATTGCAACATGTCAATTGTGTCGCACTATGACACTTGCGTCATGAAATTTTGTGATTGTGTCGTAACATGGCGTATGTGACTCGCCTGGTTAGTTGCGTCGCTCAAAACATCGATTGCGTTGCAAAATGGTGATTGCGGCATTCCAGTGGTCAAATACGACTCGATAGGTCACTTGCGTCACACGATTTGTCAAATGCGGCGCAAACCACCGGTGCAACCTATTTTGTCTTTGCACTTGCGTCGCGATGCATCAAATGCATCGAACGCGCAGGCAATTGCGACTTATGCGAATGCATATGCGTCGTGGCGCAGATGTTGACTATCCTAGAAAGTTACAAATGGCACGCAAAATGATGAAATGACAAAGTAAGTTAAGGGTACATACCGCCAGCTCTGAGCCCTCTGGCCATCTGAAGGTCCGCACAATCTCCCCGCGGTGCTCTAACACTGGAATAACCATCCTCGCTACTGCGCCTTTTTCCTTTGAGCTCTCAAGTTTCGCAAGGTAAATAGTAGAAGTGAATTGACTTTTACCCCTTTGTCAACCTATTTATAAGGTCAAAATGACATTTTTCTCAGGTGGGTTACTACTGGAGTCTCATTTGACCTCCTTTGAATTCCCCGTTGACTACCTTAAACATGTCCGAATCCGAAATCGACTGCGTCGTTGACTTTCTAGTCATTAAATTGATTTATCGGGACCCTTTGCAATTTTTTCTGTCGCTGACCCAAAATTTGAAAATTTCTCGAGGGGGCAATGATATTCCGTACATTCGCTGGGGCATATTCTTGACTTATTTTTATTTGTCACAATGTGACATGCTACATTATGACAAAGAGGGGCAAAATGTAGACACCTAAAAATGACCTAGGCCTGCAAGCTTCATTTTTACCACCTTCATCCTAACATGATTATGACATTTAATTATGTCCTTGGTCTACATTCGACTATTGATTAAATAATTCTTAATTATTTAATTAATTCATGTCTTTATTCTACATGATTATTAAATAAATAAATTTTATTTATTTATTAAATATGTCATTAATTGTCTAAGTCTTCCTTTAATTAAATAAATTTCTTAATTTATTTAATTTCCCTTTCGGCATTTAATTCTTTCCGATTATTAAATAAATGAATTATATTTATTTATTTAATACATCACTGATTGTCTTAATTAAATAAATTGAATAATTTATTTAATTAATTAAGTCTTATCTGCTGAATTAAATAATTAAGTCTAATTATTTAATTACCAATTAATATTCTTCTCATTTTAAATAAATTAAATTATTTAAAATGTCATGTCAATCTCAACTGTCAGTCCTTTTTGATAAATGATCTAAAAAAGATTATTTATTATCTCTCAAAATCAATAATTTGAATTAATTTAATTCAAATTAGCAACTAATCTTCCAAAAATCAAGCAATCGGGCAGATTCTTGATTTTCCAAATATGATCTTTAGTCCAAATCTTATCTTCTTGATTTTTCGAATCTGGCAAATCAGGCAATCTTATCTTCTTGATTTTTTGAAAACCTTTATTTTCTAATTAATTTGTCTCATTTATTCTCCGCCATCGATCCAATTTTATTCTGACCGTTCAATTAAGGATTTTGCCCTAACCCTAATTGGGGATTCTCAGGATTAATCTGGATTGCTCATTTTAGGTTCTCATCATTAATTTATCTCGTCTATCCATTCGAAATGGCATTTTCTATAAAATGCCATCTTCTTCTCACTTTTCGACACACGCACATGCTAAAATTTTAGATTTACGCACATATTATAGGCATTTATTAGCTTGCACACTTAAGGCTTTTCATTTTTCAATTATTGTCATTGTTTGATCAAAATCTTAGACATTGTCATTAGGCATAGGCATTTAGATTTTAATTAAAATCCTTCGAAACTTGCTTTAGTCTTGTCTCTTGTCATAGTTGCTCATACACCAAATCTGAGGGCATCTTTAGTTACTGCAAGCTAGGAGGTGTAACGAAGGTGAACCATGGAAGATGAAGAGATCTAGTGATATAATTACCTTTTGTTTTCATTGTATTCCTTTGTGCTTCGTTATTTTCAGTGGATTTTAATGTTATTGATCTAATCATCTAACAATCTATTTTTCCCTTGATTACAGTGTTCAATTGTAACGTTGTGGAATGATGAATTAGGATGTATGGAATGATATAATAGAAGTATAAGGTGTGTAAGAGTGATCTCTTGGCTTGAAGCATGAAAGGAAGGGCTGAAAATGTGTAATTTTCCTTAAAATGATGATGGTTCAAACCTAAGAAATGATGAAATAACATTTTCAAAGGCCTAATGTGTGTTATCAAAGCATGATTGGGCCTATTGAAATGTTTCTGGGTAGTTGGTTTGATTAGAGAAGGCTTGGAAGTTGGAGAATCAATAAGAGTACTCCAAAACCTTAGTTAACTAGGCTACAAGGAGGGTTTTAGTGTTGGGGGTTTATTTGAGCATGAAAGGTCCTAGGACCTAGAAAATCCTTTGTTTTTAAACACAAGTAAAGACTGATTTTTGGTTTGGGAGATTGTTGTGAAGATCTAAGGGTGGTCTCTTTGAAAAAGTGGCCTAATTGAAGGCCTAAAACAGTGAAAAACCTAAATTTGAGGGGTTTTTTTTGAAGAAATTGTACTTTTTTTTCTAGTATTTTATGCATCTCTGAAATGGGTATCTAAATTCATGAATGGTTCCTAAATCATTTTGGAAAGATTTGGACAAAAGTCTGAAAAATAGGTTTTCCACTACTACAAGGGAAACATGGCCAATTGGTGAGTTTTGATGATTTCAATGAATTTGACTAGAAGATTGATTTCAAATGAACAAATTTTCATTATATGCATGTTGAGGATTTTTTAAAGGCCTTGGTTAAGATTTTTAGTTGTTTTGCAAGATTAAAGGGTTGAGACCCTTGAGGGTGAGTTGATACCTAGCAAGCTGAAAACTTTGTAAAGAAGAGTTATTTGTTTCAAGGTTGATATTTCCATTGTTGTGAGTGATCTTCACCTTGGGTCTACATCATAGTTGTATCAGAGTAGGGAGTAGATTTTTTTTCATTTTGTAGGTTGAAGAAGAAGGTGAAGAGGAAAGGTTGTCAAGATGCCTCCAAAGAAGAATGATATGGCTAAAGAGATGAAGGAGATGAAATAAATACATGCTAAGGAAATCAAAGAGTTGGAAGAGAGAATCATATCCTTGGAGACAAACAAAAGAAGTGATGTTGAAGAGAGTAGTGAGTCAAATGAAGAGGAAGATGATGAGTTTGAAGATGTAGAAGAAGAGCTTACTCCAGAGGATCAAAGAATTGCAGAGTTGCTGAAGGCAGTGAAGGATGCCAAGCCTAACGTAAAAATTGATGTTCCTAAGTATGGTTTTAGTTTAAATGATGAAGAACTACTTGACTGGATTGCTGCATTAGATAACCATTTTGAATGTGATGAGGTTCCTAAGGAGAAAAGAGTAAAAATTACAAAGAAAAAATTGGAAGGCCATGCTTTGGTATGGTGGGACTACTTTCAATCTAAGAGGAGGAAGCAAGGAAAGTCTAAATTCACCTCATGTTACAAGATGATATCCAAACATAAAGGTAAATTCTTACCCAAGGATCACCAAGTTCAAATATTTAAGAAATTCCAAAGTTTGAGGCAAAAAGAAATGGATATTAAGTCTTATACTAAGGAGTTTTATAAATTAGGTCTAAGATCTAGTCATCATGAGAATGAAGATGAAAAAGTTGCAAGATACATGGGTGGTTTAAGATTAAACATACAAGATGAATTTGTTTTGGCTAACCCTAGAAATGTAGAGGAATGTTATCAAATGGAAATTAGGGTGGAGGAAAAAATGAAGAGAAGGCAAGACAAAGCAGTTAGAGGAAAAGGTAATGCATCAAGAGGAAGAGGATCCATGCCTAATTCAAAGCCAACCAATGATAATCAAGAAGATGCCATGAAAGGTCAAGAGCAATCTAATTTTAGAGGTGGATGGAGAGGTACACAAGGAAGATTTGGAGGAGGTAGGAATTCCAACAATGTGTTTTTCAGGTAGATGTTATACTTGTAATGAATTTGGCCATCCATCTTTCAAATTTCCTGAGAAGATTGGTGCTTCATCAAGTGAAAATAAAGGAGATAAAAGGGTTCAACTTGTGCAAGAGGATGAAGTGGAGAGCACTGCTTCATCAAGCAGTCCTGTAGACCCTAAGTTTGGAGAACCTTTGATGTTGCACTAGAAACTTTTGAAGAATTCCAAAGAAGAGGAGCCATTGCACAGGAAGAGGTTATTCAAAAAAACTTGCAAGAGTAAGGGAAAGGTATGTAAAGTTGTGGTTGATTCTAGTTCAGCTGAAAAATATGGCTTCATGTGAAATGGTAAATAAGTTAGAATTGAAAATAATTCCTCATGAATGTCCTTATAAAATCTCATGGTTGAATAATCATAAAACTTTATTGGTGAATGAAAAGGATATTGTGGATTTTCAAATTGGTGGTTATCATGATAATATTTAGTGTGATGTTCTTCCAATGGACTGTTGCCACACACTCCTTGGAAGACCATGGTAGTATGATAGGAGTTCCATTTATGATGGGAGAGAAAATAAGTATACAATCATGAAGGATGGTCATAAGTTTGTTTTGATTCCTCTTGTAGAAGATGTTAAGGGTAAAGAAAAGGTCATAATGTGTGGTAGGAAAGAACCTCTAGATGTTGTAAAGGAATACAAGAAATCTGATCATGTAATCAGTCCTAGGTTTGCTAATATAGGAGCAATAGGTATAAGGTTTGGTACAGGGGTAAAGGAAGTATTGTCAATGAATTTGCAAGACAATGTGATGGTAGGAACCATTGAATGTCATGTAGTTAAGAGAAACGCTGAGAAACAAACAAAGGTTGTAGGTAGAATAAGTGAAAGGATTGAGAAGATAGTGGCACAAGAAGTTACAAGGGAAGTAAAGACAAGACTGGTGATAGGGATTAGAGGACAGGGTACTCAAAGATCTGAGCATGGGTATAAACCTCAAGTAGGGGTAAAGGTAAAAACAATGCAAAATGTCTCTAACAATTGTTTATTTGTAGGTGTTGATAAAGAGAAGCAACTTGGTTTTGAACAAAGTACAAGTCTGCATTCAAACTTGAAGCCAAATACACCCAATGTCAAGAGTGTTTACAGGGTAGGGCAGTTTGCAAGTGCAAGCACACCACCATGTGCAAGAAAGTTTGAGAACCAAGGTCTGAAACAATGGATTATTGATCCAAGGAGCATGCATGGTGGATGGTGGGGTTGGTATCAATCTCTAGTCATGAGACATGAGTTTCTTTTAGGGGGGTTGTATGGTGCAGGGGCACCTACAACCATGTTTTAAAATTTGATATGTTGATATGTAACAAGGTGAAGTTTGGGTATTTAGGGAGTGTTCAAAGCTTTTTTGACCTCAATAAGGTCTAAACAAGACCATCCTTCATGTAATCTTGAGGCTTTGTAGGGTCAATGGTGTTAAGGGTTAGTAAGTCTTTCAAAGACAATGCAAAATATTGTAAAATAAAAGTTGTTTAAAGGTAGTTGGGGAAGTTTTTGATTGAAGTCTTGTTACTAAATGTATTTAAAGCCTTGAGAGGCTCGAGTTTTTGTTGTTGTCTTTGGAGAGAATAAAAGAAATGCTTTGAAATCACTCTGTTTTCAGATTTTTCTCTAAATTTTTGAGTTCTCAGCCTGTGTACAGGCCATACCATCTTTCCTTGCATTTTTTTCTTATGTGAAATAGTAGATATATTCCCTAACTTGTATTTTTTTCCTTGACAAGGTTTTCTTTGAACATTTAGTGTATGAACTCATCATAGTTTTTTCCTACCGGGTTCCTAATTAGCATTAAGGCTTGGGGTTTGTTCTAATGGATTAAACATCATCCCACCTACTGTATTCAATTTTAACTTAGTGGGATGATGCATTAGGATGTAGGGAATGATATAATAGAAGTATAAGGCATGTAAGAGTGATCTCTTAGATTGAAGCATGAAAGGAAGGGCTGGAAATGTGTAATTTTCCTTGAAATGATGATGGTTCAAACCTAATAAATGATGAAATAATGTTGTCAAAGGAATAATGTGTGCTATCAAAGCATGAGTGTACCTATTGAAAGGTGTCTAGGCATTTGGTTTGATTAGGGAAGGCTTGGAAGTTCGAGAATCAATAAGAGTACTCCAAAACCCTAGTTAATTAGGCTACAAGGAGGGTTTTAGCATTGGGGGTTTATTTGAGCATGAAAGGTCCTAGGACCTAGAAAATCTTTGTTTTGAAAACTAAGTAAATATATTTTTTGGGTTTGGGAGACTGGTGTGAAGATCTGAGGGTGGTCTCTTTGAAAAAGTGGCCTAATTGAAGGCCTAAAATAGTGAAAAACCTAAATTTGAGGGGTTTGGTCTGAAGAAGTTGTACTTGGTTTTCTAGTATGTTATGAATCTATGAAATGGGTATATAAATTCATGAATTTTTCCTAAAGTTTTTTGGAAAGATCTGGACAAAAGGCTAGAAAACAGGTTTTCCACTACTATAAGGGAAACATGGTCAATTGGTGAGTTCTGATGATTTTAATGAATCTGACTAGAAGATTGTTTTCAAATGATCTATTTGTCATTATATGCATGTTGAGGCTTTTTTAAGGGCCTTGGTGGAGAGTTTTAGTTTTTTTGCAAGATTGAAGAGTTGAGACCCTTGAGGGTGAGTTGATGCCTAGCAGGCTGAAAACTTTGTAAAGAAGAGTTCTTTGTTTTAAGGTTGATATTTCCATTGTTGTGAGTGATCTTCAACTTGGATTTGCATCATAGAGGAGGAAGTTCCCACTAAAAAGAAACATCAAAGGGAACAAGGGCCAAGAGGTTAAAGCCAAAACAAGTGCCTCTCACAATGAAATATAAGTTCCAAGGAACCCCAGTACCATCTATGTTTAAGCGTGATGTCATGAATATCACTGATACACTTATGGGGCACATTGATTTGGACCAATTTCATGAGGATACCTTTTCAGAGGATGCTACCCTAAGAGAAAATAGGATTTTCAGAGTTTGGGTTACTTCATGTATCTAGTTTTCCCATTATTGTGCAATTCCCTGATTTCATTGTAATTGCTACACAAACATTAACAGGGTAATGTAATAATTGATTTAACCCTAGCAATGATCAGACACATTTTTAAAACTCCTCCTTATCCCAATCACAAGATTATGAATGAGGCTGAGGCACTTCAACTCTGGGAAAAGGATGTGGATGGGAACAAAAAACTTATCAACAAACGATGGCTTAAGACAAAGAAGAAATCACTAAAGAAGTTACCATAGAATCCTAAGAGGTCTAACTTCTCTAAGGACATTGGGGACATGATTACATTGTTGGGAAAATTTTTTGGGAAGGAGAATTTTTGTGTCCTTGAACACTGGATGTTTCCATTCATCCAACTGATTCTAGATGGAAAACAATTCTTAGATTGGGGGTAGATTATTTTAGATAATATTCATGACCAACTGCTGAAAGTAACAAAAACCAAAACATTTTAGATGTCTTCATATGTCATTTATTGTGCTGCAAGGATGGGAAAGTTTCCTTGGTTGAATACAGAAGGGTCTATGGATGATGGTCCATATCAAAAGAAGGTTTGGGAATATTAACTAGAGCTAAAGAAGGTAGATAAACACTTCAAAAAGTCAATGATGCATTTTTCTATGCTATTATTAATTAGCTTAGAGGTGACATTGGTTTCAAATTATCATGAGATGCTATGGAATTCATCCAAGAGTGGGGATATTGGTTTATTGAATACCCCAAGTCCTCTTATTTCAGATTGTTTGGTTATGAGGGTCACCCTTTCAAATTTCCAAGATGTTGTGGTGATAGATGGGTCTTGACAGAGTTCTCTTGTCAGGTCGTGGTCGTAAATGCCAAGTTTTCTACACAATATAAGACTTGTTTCCATTCTTTCCCAATGCAATTGGTGTTTTATTCTTGTTCTTCTTCAATAGTAGCTAAAATAGCAATAGAATAATTTCAATCCCTAAATTTCTAGCAGCATACTTACAGGAAATTTTTTGATCCGAGGAGGAAAATGTATGGGTTGCATGTTTCTTAGTTTCCCCATCCTCAACCACTTCTTGAGGAATTTTGTGCCAACCTTCAGGATCAGTTTAAAGTTAGAAAAAGGGGGTATGAAAGATTAACAGTTCCCCAGATGAGAGATTTTTAGGTTAAAATGGATATTCCTGAAGGCACTACTGATGATGGGATCACACTTGATCCCTGATATGAAATGGATAAAGTGGAAACTAAGGATTTGGAGCCCATCAATTTGATGGAAAAAGAGGAAACTAAAATTTGTAAAATATCACGGGTAGTAGTGGAAAGAAGTTTGAAATGGATTGAGCTTTGGTTAAAGCATCCAAGAGTTAAGGATTCAAAGAAAGAAGATTCTACTAGTAAACCTACTTCCTGCATGGAGACAAAACAATACAAGATATTGAAGAAAGTTTTTGCAGCAATGGAGGTAGCTACAAAAGAGCCTCCCCTAATAGAAGAAGAAGTTTTGTTGAAACATATTGATGAAGCTTTGCAGAAAGCTAAAGTCACTTATGAATCAACTGCTACTAGGGTAGTTTTAGGTCTTGGTGCCACACCTTTGGCTAATTTATATCCCAAAGAAGAAGTTACTGAAGAAGTTCCTTCTACTATCCCTTCACAAACCAAGGATGCTGCTCCTACTATGCCATCAACTTCAAGAACTACAATTGTTGAAGAGGAGATACCTCTTGTGATTAATGTAATAGATTCACCTCCTTCCTCAAACTTTGAGAGGACTCCATCGCAGGAAGGAGAAAGATCAGAATGGGAGGAATATTTAGAGAGGGTTGAGGAAAAAATAGGAGAAGAAGAAAGTGGATTTGATCCTAGAAGCCTATATGGTGAAAAATTGGAAATGAATGAAGTTTTAACTAGAAAAGAGTAGAAGGAAATAATGGAAAGTGCCCAAATATTAGCTACTAAACAATTAGTTCTAGAAGAAAAAGAATAGAGAAAGAAAATTATAGAGCTATCCTAAGAAAAGGAAGTTGTTGAGGCACTGAAGAAAGTTGAAGAAGAGGCTCTTGCACTAGAATTGGAACTAAAGGAAAAAGCTGAACAAGACAAAGCTACAGAGGAGGA
Organism: Sequoia sempervirens; assembly: GCA_007258455.2. Taxonomy (NCBI): domain Eukaryota; kingdom Viridiplantae; phylum Streptophyta; class Pinopsida; order Cupressales; family Cupressaceae; genus Sequoia; species Sequoia sempervirens. Next base: position 12,557,580 of record VDFB02000009.1, read on the forward strand.
ACTCCATGCAAAAGAGTTGGAAGAGGTTGAAAGATGAAGAGGAGGCTACAAGGAAGAAGGGAGAAATGAAGAGGATAGAAGAGATTAGTGCCCAAAATGAGAGAATGAAGCAAGAATGGTTATAGAAAGAACAAGAGGATCAACAAACTGATTCTTCCCAAAAAACCATTGAGGTAATCTTCTACACCTCTGTCATTAACACCTCCAAATTTTCAACAATTGATTACTTAGCTAGCTGCTCCCACTTGGCTCAAGCTAAATCTAGAAAAGAGACAATAAGTGCAAGCTCAACCAGTTACATGGGATGAGATGGTAGTGGATATTGACAACGTGAAACCAAGGAAGAAACCTCATGTTGTGCATTCCACAAAGTTAACTGATAAGGGAGATTTGAAAGTAGAAATTTCTACCCCTATTGCTAATAAGGATTATAGAGAATTGCAAGCTAAAGATTATCAAATAAGCACTGTCAACCTCAAAGAACATACAAGAAATCAATAGATAAACCTAATTGATATTGTTGCCACCACCACCAAGTTAAGGTTGATCAAGGATAAGAAAGCTAAAGATGAGCTTAAGGCTCAAGTTGGAAAGATGAAATATTTTCTAAAGGAGTTAACTACATCCACTCCTAAGCATCCCACACCATCGGAGACCCCTATTTTGATGAGCCGCAAGGAGGTGGATGGGTTGAATGAAATGAAATAGAAGGCCATCTGGTTTGACAATTGGTTCAATTTTTTCAAGTCTTACATGGATAAGCATCAGGATGAAGGTTTTAAACAGTATTATGTAGGCCTTTCTTTGGTTAAAATGATAGAAGAATCTATAAGGAAATGGTGGGAAGAGGAAGAAAATCTCGGGCAGTAGTTGGGAAAGCTGAAGGCGATTGCTAAAAGTTTTAGTGAAGAGTTGGTCTGGTCACCGATTTTGGGTGATGAGAGCCCTAAATATATTTCAAAAGATATTAATGTTTCTGTTTTCAAAACATAGAATCTCATTGAACAAAGAAGAGCTATGCTCAAGGAAATTCATGAAATATGGGAACAGGTAGGCATCTTTGAGGATATTATTGAAAAACTCGTTGATAAAACTTTACCTGTGGATTAGAGACTTAAATCATTAGGAGAAATAAAAGATGCTTGGGAGGTGAGACTTGATAAAATAATGAAAGGAGATAATGCTGAGTTAACACTCATGGATAGGTTGTTGGATATCAGATGTGACATGCAGTGGGAAATCATAGACATCGATCAGTTGAGGGAAATTGTTGCTCTAGTGGAGAAGAAATTTGAGGACTCAAAGTTTAAAGTTGACTAGGTCAATGGACCTGATGATGATACATTGAAACATATTTTCTGGAATTATGATGAGTATCATGGGATTCCTCATGAGGATGACAAGTAAAGGAAACTATTTCAGATACCTTTTTGTATATCAACACTTTCATGAGAGTTTTTGAGTAGATGGATGATTCTAGATCTTGGTTTTGGAACTCATAGTTAGAAGAATAAGCATGTGGCATACCTTTTTTAGCTCCTACAATTTCAGTAGAGAGAACACTTGGAGTTAACTAGGCATCCTTATAATTGTGGATCTAGGCCCGAGATTTATGGGTCTTTATTTTTGATAGGAGAGATTGATGCTAATTTTGTCTATAATTTAGAATTCTCTCCTCATTTTAAAGGTTAGCTAATTGAATTCAATAATTGAATTCAAATTGTTTTCTTAGAGAGACTCGATATATTTTTTAGTTTTTACAAATTTTATGCAAGATACTCAAACACTTTTACAATTTTAATATAAGTAGTTTTATTTTAAAGTTGTTAAGTTTAATGATGATGTTGATAAACAATGGTTATTCGTATGTCAGTGCATCTTGTTGTGCATAAATTTTTCTTATTCCACAAAGTTGACTAATTAGGGAGATTTGATAGTAGAAATTGCTACCCTTGTTGCTGATAAGGATTACAGAGAATTGTAGGTTGAAGATTATCAGATAAGCACTGTCATCCTAGGAAAACATACAAGAAATCAGCAGATAAACTTGATTGATATTGTTTCCACCACCACCAACTCAAGGTTAATCAAGGATAAGCAAGCAAAAGATGAGATTAAGGCTTAAGTTGGAAAGATGAAATATTTTTTGAAGGAGTTAATTGCATCCACTCCTAAGCAGCCCACAAAATAAGAGACCTGTATTTTGATGAGCTGCAAGGAGGTGGATGGGTTAAATGAAATGAAAAAGAAGGACACCTGGTTTGACAATTGGTTCAATGTTTTCAAGTCTAACATGGATAAAAATTTGGATGAAGGTTTTAAACAATATTGTGTAGGCCATGATTTGGTCAAAAATATAGAAGAATCTATAAGGAAATGGTGGGAAGTGGAAGAAAATATTAGGCAGTACTTGGGAAAGTTGAAGGTGATTGCTAAAAGTTCCAATGAAGAGTTGGTCTAGTCACAAATTTTGGGTGATGATATCCCTGAATATATTTCAAAGGATATTAATGTGTTCACAAAATATCATTAAACAAAGAATAGCTATGATCAAGGGAATTCATGAAATATGGGAATAGGTAGGAATCTTTGAGGATCTTATTGCAAAACTCGTTGTAAAACTTTACCTCTGGATCAAAGACTTGAATGATTGGGAGAAATATAAGATGCTTGGGAGATGAGACTTGATAAAATAATGAAAGAAGGAGATATTACTGAGTCAACACTCATGGATAGGCTACTAGGCATCAGATGTGACATGCGGTGGGAAATCAAAGACATCAGTCAGCTGAGGGAAATTGTTGTTTTAGTAAAGAGGAAATTTGAAGACTCAAAGTTTAAAGATGATTGGGTCGATGGACCTAATGATGATACATTGAGACTAATGTAGGAGCATCTATGGTTCTTGGCAATCTTGCATCAACCAAAACTATTTTCTTTCAATTTTTGTTGTTATTTAGTTCAAGTTGGTAGATTCATCATATTTGCTTACTAGACCTTGTGGATCTATGTTTACATCATGGACATGTTCATTTTCCTTATTGCAAGATTTGAGCGCAATTAGATCTTTCTTGTAACTTGAAGATCTTGATGGTGTGAGTTGAATTGTTTTGTGGAGTGTCCCCAACCTTAATTATAGGTCCACACTTCATCCTATGCACCTATTGAGGAGAATTTCAAATTTGAGGCCGACCTATTTCATTCGCACGTTAATTTTTCTTTCATTGGAGATTACAATGATCTTTGGCCGACTTAGAAGATTCTAGATCTATGGATATGATATAAAGCTTGTAATAGATCATTAGAATAGAAGAAGTTGATTAGGTTTGATCATCCATCTGATTGTATATATGTAATTTTTTGTTTTATTGGTTTCTCATTGATGTTTTTTTTCATTTCCTTTATTTTTTTATTGTTTCTTCTTTTCTTTTATTTCTGGGGACCTTCATTTTCTCCATTTTGGATTGAAGGGGTAGCTATTCAATGTATAATAAGGGTACTATAATAGTCTAAAAGGTTAGGAATAAACAACTACATTGTAAGTGATCTCATAAACCATAGCCGAATCTATCACATAATAGATAGAAACATCTATTTTCATAAGGGCCTATTTGTCTTAGGGTGATTGTATTCATGATTTAGGTGAAAATTTTGACTCCTAAACACTGCCATGAGATCCATCATAGTTCTCAACCCAAATTTTAGGTTACCACATCTGGGTATTGAGAAAAGATAAGAAAATAATTTCTCCAAATAAAGCCCATTCAAAAGAAGAGAAAAGAGAAGATTAAATGATGAAAAACACAATATGATAAGGGTAAATCAAGTATCTCTATCAGGGCTATGGATGCCTGGTTGGTAGTAGAGAAATTCTTTGAGAGAACTAGAGGTATATCCATCGAGGATATAGACACCTGGATGGTACTGGAGCAATGCCCAAGATATCATTGCATGATAGTTAAAAAGGCTCAACTCACATAGCTTGAATCTTAATACAGTTGTTCCAGGATAGGTAAAGTCTTTAGGGAAAGAGATGTCCATACATGCACACACTCAGATTCAAAGTTGTTATTACTGATTTATGTTTGAGATTCCAACTCAACCTTGTTTATTGTAATTGATCATACTTGAGTTAAAACATTCATAAACCAAAGGTTCTTGATTATTGAATTCTTTAGTATCTTGAAAATGGATAAACCATTTTCCCAGTCGAGTTGCCAATTTTTATGCCTTGCATAATCACCCCATTTTGTTTCGGTCAAAATGGGTCCCCCTTTGTTTCTTTTGTCCTTGGTGTTCTTGTTGAGGTCTTAGGAGTTGTTTCTTTTTCTACTAAGTCATGGTTTCTTTTTTTTTCAGGTTTGGGTTTCGAACCGGCACTGACACTTGTTACTTTTAAAGGTTCAAGTTCCATATTTTTTTCAATCTTGATCCTTGTGCTTTGCCTTGTGTTTTCGTTTATTTTTTCAAAGTTGGGTTTCAAATCAAAACTGTTACCTTACACCCTTTAGGGTGTAAGTTCTTGTTTTCACCCCAATCTTGACTTTCACCTTTTTCCCTTGTGTGTTTTGCTTGTGTCAGAATCAGACATCAGATCAAAATCATCACCAAGTTCTTGTTGCTATTTCCATCCTGATCCTGACTTTTGACTCTCTATCTCTCTCTGTGTTTTTTGGGATCAGGCTTTGGACAAATACTTGCACTAAGAAATTTTCAAAGTTCTTGTTTCACCTCTAGACCCAATCCCAATTCCCGCTTTGTCTTGTTTGTTTGTCATGTTTCAAACCTTGGACCTTCGCTTGAACTTTGCAATTATTGAACATTCGGTGTCATCTCATGTCCCAATCCCAACTCCTGCTTACCTTCGTTCTTGTAACCCACATTTATGACTTCCACCCTACTCCCAAGGCCCGACTAACCCACATTTAATGTGTAACCATTCACACACACAAATTGATTTTTATTCCACTGCCCCTCAATTTTTGTCCATTTTGGCTTTAACAGTTTGAAAAAGTGAATGAGAGTGATGCCAAGGGTTAGGGTTTGAGGAGGTGCTTGTATTTCTCATCATGCTAATGGATTCTTGGTTGTGTTTGGAGGTAGTGGTTTTTTCCCTGTGTTGGCTTCGCCCTTGTTTTTACGTATTTTATTTCTTTTTTTTTTGTTTTTCTTTTCTATTTTGGCTTTCTTAGCATTCGTTGGTGCATTTTCATTTTTTCTTGAACCCTTTGGGTTTGTTTCCCTTGTGTCATTTTGGGTTTTTTGCGTTTGGGGTTTTCCCCCACATTTTGTTGTGTTTTTGTTCATGATATTTTCTATCCCATCACGCCCTAGTTTTCTAGGGCTTTTTCTATACCCCTAAGTTGAAACTGTGTTTGAATTAATAAATTTCTAGTTTTTACCATTTTAAATCAAAATCTTGATCCCGACAACAATATGATCCCAAAGGCATGAGTTAAGGATATTGTTACATGTATTTTTTTTCATTTTTTTATTGTTGATTTGCTATTCCTTATTCCTGCATGTATTTTAGAATTGAGAATTAGAACTATAGTTAGGTTTTTACCATTCTCTAAGTTTAAGCTCCCTCACTTTCTTCAATTCTAACTTCCAATGTTCTATTGAGATTGGGTATGGGATCGTCACCATAGAATTTTAAAGGTTTTTTGAAAGAGTACTAGTCCATGTCCTAGTTCTAATCCCCGCATTACCATTAGGATCGGAAGTTAGGTTGAGAATGAACCTTTGGAACATCGATAAGTACCATGACCTTGTTTCACTCCGATCCCTACTTTTGATTCAACATCAAGATTGGAACTCATAGTTGACCTATTTTCACTATGCATACTTAAGGTCTGGTTCATGATGAAGTCTTGACCTCAATTCTTGATATCTTGTAAGGATCGAAACTCAGGAAGCTACTTGCACCTGTTCCCCACTATGGGTCTAGTTCCAATTCACAACTCAATCTTGACTTCTGATTCAACGTCAAGATCAAAACTTGACCAGACCCTTTCATTGACTCTATTGGTTAAAGTGTCACTACTTGGTGAAGACTTGATCCTAATTCTCGAACACACTATGGGATCGAACTAAGGAATTGTACTAAACTTGTTCATCATCATAGGTATAGGTGGGGAGTCACAACCCAATCCTAACTTCTGAAAAAGTTTAGTTTTATGCTTTAAATGGTTAGGTTCTTGTTTCTGTCTCAAACTCAAAACCCGAAGGTTCTCAATTAACTTGTTGGATGGGACTTTAGCTCGAATTAATACTGATATAAAATCAATGCCTATGTTAAATTTCTCTTCACATGTCTTTTCTTTATTTGATAATTGTCAGTAGTGAAAGATAATTAAGAATTGTCTGACTCAGAGGAGGAAGTTCCTAGTGAAGGAACATCAAAGGGAATAAGGGCCAAGAGGTTAAAGTCAGAACAAGTGCCTCTCGCAATAAAGTATAAGTTACAAGGGACCACATTACCATATATGTTTGGGTTTGATGTCATGAATATCACTGATATAGTTATGGGGCACACTGATTTGGACAAGTTTTGTGAGGATACCTTTTCATAGGATGCTACCCTAAGAGAAAAGAAGATTTTAAAGTCTGGGTTAGCTCATGTAGCTAGTTTTCCCATTGTTGTGCAATGCCTAAGTTCATCCTAACTACTACACAAACATATAATCATTCTCAAAGGAAATGCATTGATTCACAAGGTAATGTAATAATTGATTTAACCCCAGTAATGATCAGACAAGTTTTTGACCCTCCTCCTTATCCTAATCTCATGATTATGAATGAGGATGAAGCACTCTAACTCTAGGAAAAGGATGTGGATGGCAACAAAAAAATTAGCAAATGGTGGCCTAAGATAGAGAAGAAATCACTAAAAAAGTTACCACAAAATCCTAAGAGGTTTGACTTCTCTAAGGACATTGGGGACATGATTACATTGTTGGCACAAGAGTTTGGGAAGGAGAATTCTAGTTTCTTTAAACACTGGATGTTTCCATTCATCCATTTGATTCTAAATGGAAAGCAATTCTATGATTGGGGGAAAATTATTTCAGATAATATTCATGACCAGCTCCTAAAAGTAAGAGAAACAAAGGCATTTTATATGTCTTCATATATCTTTTATTGTGTTGCAGGGATATGATGGTTTCTTGGATTGAATACAGAAGGGTCTACGGTTGATGGTCCACATCAGAAGAAGGTCTAGGAATATTATGACCAACTAGAGCTGAAGAAGGTAGAGAAACACTTCAAAAGAGTCAATGATGTATTTTTGTATGCTACTATTAATCAGCTCACAGGTGACATTTATTTCAGATTATCATGAGAAACTATGGAATTCATCCAAGATTGGGGATATTGGTTTATTCAATACTCAAAATCCACTTATTTTAGATTGTTTGGTTATGATGGTCACCCTTTCAAACTACCAAGATGGTATGGTGATAGATGGGTCTTGATGGAGTTCGCTCGTTAGGCCATGGACATAAATGCCAAGTTTTCTGCACAACATAAGACTTGTGGCTATTCTTTCCCAATGCAATTAGGGTTTTATTCTTGGTCTTCTTCAATAGTAGCTAAAACAACAACAAAAGAATTTCAGCCCCTAAATATCTAGCAGCATACTTACAGGAAATTTTTTGATCCAAGGAGGAAAATGTATTGGTTGTATGCTCCTTAGTTTTCCATTCATCAACCACTTCTCGAGGACTTTTGGGCCAACCTTCAGGACCAATTTGAAGTGAGAAAAATGGGGTATGAAATATTAACAGTTCTCCAGATGATAGATTTTGAGGTTAAAATGGATATTTCAAAAGGAACTACTGATGATGGGATCACACATGATTCCCGATATGAAATGGATAAAGTAGCCACTAAGGATTTGGAGCCCATCAACTAGATGCAAAAAAGAGGAAACTAAGATTCATAAAATGTCATGAGAAGTGGTGGAAAAAAGTTTGAAAGGGATTGAGCTTCAGTTAAAGAAACAAAGAGTTAAGGATTCAAAGAAAAGAGGTTCTAGCAATGAACCTACTTCCTCCACAGAGACAAAACAATACAAGATATTGAAGAAAGGTGTTGCAGCAATTGAGGCAGCTATGAAAGATCCTCCCCTAACTGAAGAAGAAGTTTTGTTGAAACAGATTGATGAAGCCTTACAGAAAGCTAAAGTCACTTATGAAGTAACTGTTGTTGGGGTTGTTTCAAGTCTTGGCGCTACACCTTTTTCCACTGTATATCTTGGAGAAGAAGTTACTAAATAAGGTCCTTTTGTTGTCCCTTCACAAACCAAGGATACTACTCCTAGTGTTCCATCAAATTTAGGAACAACAACTATTGAAGAGGAGATACCTTTGATGATTAATGTAATAGATTCACTTCCTTCCTCAGACTCTGAGAGAACTCCATCTTAGGAAGGAGAAAGAGCATAATGGGATGAATATCTGGAGATGGTTGAGGAAGAACCTAGAGAAGAAAAGAGTGGATTTGAGCCTAGAAGCCTATATGGTGAATAATTTGAAATGAATGAAGTTTTCATTGAAAAAGAGTAGAAGGAAATAATGGAAAGTGCCCAAAGATTAACTATTGAACAGTTAGCTTAGGAAGAAGAAGAGATAAAGAAAATCAAAGAGATATCATGAGAAAAGGAAGTTGCTAAGCCACTCAAGAAAGATGAAGAAGAGGCTCTTGCACTAGAATTGGAACTAAAGGGAAAAGATGAACAAGAAAAAGCTAAAGAGGAAGAACTCTATGCTAAAGAGTTGGAACAAAGGTTGAAATATGAAGAGGAGGTTGGAAGGAAGGAGGAATAAATGAAGAAGATAGAAGAGATTAGAGCCCAAAATGAGAGAATGGAGTAGGAACGGTTATAGAAAGAACAAGAGGTTCAACGAAAGGCTTCTTCCAAGCAAACTGTTGAGGTAATTTCTTCTACACCTCCATCATTAACACCTCCCTGTGTTCAACAAGTGATTAATTAGCCAACTACTCCCACTTATCTCAAGCTAAATCTAGAAAGAATACAACAAATGCAAGCTCAACCAATGACATGGGATGATATGGTAGTGGAGATTGACAAGGTGAAACCAAGAAAGAAACCTCGTGTTGTGCATTCCACAAAGTTGACTAATAAGGGAGATTTGATAGTAAAGATTTCTACCCCTATTGTTGATAAGGATGAAAGAGAATTGCAGGCTGAAGATTATCAAATAAGCACTATCATCCTAGGAAAACATACAAGAAATCAATAGATAAACTTGATTGATATTGCTGCCACCACCACCAAGTCAAGGTTAATCAAGGATAAGCAAGCTAAAGATGAGATTAAGGATTAAGTTGGAAATATGAAATATTTTATGGAGTTAGTTACATTAACTCCTAAGCATACCACACCATCAGAGACCCCTATTTTGATGAGCCACAAGGAGGTGGATGAGTTGAATGAAATGAAAAAGAAGGCCACCTAGTTTGACAATTGGTTAAATTTTTTCAAGTCTAACATGGATAAGCATCTGGATGAAGGTTTCAAACACTATTATGTAGGCCTTTCTTTGGTTAAAAAGATAGAAGAATCTATAAGGAAATGGTGGGAAGGGGATGAAAATATCAGGCAGTACTTGGGAAAGTTGAAGGTGATTGCTAAAAGTTCTAGTGAAGAGTTGGTCTAGTCACAAATTTTGGGTGATGAGATCCCTAAATATATTTCAAAGGCTATTAATGTGTTTGTTTTCAAAACAAAAAATATCATTAAACAAATAATAGCTATGCTCAAGGGAATTCATGAAATATGGGAACAGACAGGCATCTTTGAGGATCTTATTGCAAAACTCATTGTAAAACTTTACCTCTAGATCAGAGACTTGAATCATTGGGAGAAATATAAGATCCTTTGGAGGTGAGAATTGGTAGAATAATGAAAGAAGGAGATATTACTCAGTTAACACTAATGGATAGGCTATTGGACATTAGATGTGACATGCGGTGGGAAATCAAAGACATCAGTCAACTGAGGGAAATTGTTGTTGCAGTGAAGAGGAAATTTGAAGACTCAAAGTTTAAAGATGATTGGGTTGATGGACTAATGACGATATATTGAAACTGATGCAGGAGCATCCATGGTTTTTAGCAATCTTGCATCAACCAAAAATATTTTCTTTCAGTTTTTGTTCTTGTTCAGTTCTTGTTTAGTTCAAGTTGGTAGATTCATCATATTTTCTCACCAAACCCTGTGGATCTATGTTTACATCATGGACATGTTCATTTTCCTTATTCCAAGATTTGAGCGTGATTGGATCTTTTTCCGACAATTTATCACTTCCAGATTTAGTGGTAGTTTCTTTAACCGACACTAGAATAACTTTCAAGCCTAGCAACTAGTTTGATCGCTTGTGGATCTTTCCCATAACTTGTAGATCTAGATAGTGTGATTTGAATTGTTTCATGGAGTGTCCCTGAATTTAATTATAGGTCCACACTTCATCCTATGCACCTATTGAAGATAAATTCAAATTTGACGCTGACCTATTTCATGCCTACGTGACATTTTCTTTCATTGGATATTGCAATGATCTTTCGCCGACACAAGAGATTATAGATTTTTGGATATGATATAAAGCTTTAAATAGATCATTACAATAGAAGAAGTTGATTAGGTAGATTAATGCGGATTTGATATGTAATATTTTCACTCATGTTAGGGAGCATATAGGAATATTGTATTTGAGCATTTTGTATCAGGGCTGTGAGCCAAATCTATAACCCTGGATGTTGCTAGTTGATTGTAAGTGAGATTTCTGACAATAAGAATGTTTGAATCTTCCTTTTGCTCCATATTCTATGTTGCTTCTGCTATGTAACTCTTGTTGTATGGTCTGGACTATTCTCTTTAAGGACCCTCCTACCATGGATGCACTAGATTGGTATCAAAGCAAGATTCATTCTATGAGAGATCATCAGAGTTTGTAGAGTCCTGTTGAAGATTTGTTGTGGGGTGGAAAATTGAGGATTTGATATGCAGCTCCAAAGGACTTCTATAAAGATGGCGGGAGAAGAAATGGTAGAGGAAATGGAGCATGTTGAAATTCAGACCCAACTATGATGGAGATGTTGAGAGGAATTGCTTCTAGATTAGATGCAATCAAGACAACCTAGAGGAGAGGTTGACCATTTGATGATGTGAGTGATGGAGAGGTATAAGAACAAGGAGAAAGGGAAAGGGAAGATCAACCTAGCCTGGATCAAGGAGAAGAGAGGTTCATAAGAGCCCTAACTAGAGCAAATGCAAAACCACATTTTAATCCATCAGATTATAGAGGTAAGTTGGATTCAGATGAATTGCTTGTTTGGATAATGGAGATGGAAAAGTATTTTTATTTTTAAGGTACCACTGAAGAAAAGAAGGTGAAATTTTCTTGTACAAAGTTGAAAAGACATGCATCCCTTTGGTGGGAACATTTACAAATAGATAGGAAAAGAAGAGGAAAGGAGAAGATAAAATCATGGGATTGGATGGTGAATAAGTTAAAAACAAAGTTTATGCCAATAGATTATCAGATCAGTTTGTTCTGAAAGTTGCAAAATTTGAAGTAGAAAGAGTGAAGTGTGACAAAGTACACTGAGGAGTTCTACAAGTTGAATATTAGATTTGGACATTCGGAGGATGAGACTGAGCAAGTAGCTAGATATGTGAATGGCTTGAGGTCATCTATAGAAGATGAGATCAGTTTGATCAAGTTGCAGAGTGTGGAAGAGGCATATCAATATGCCCTAAATGTAAAAGAGAAGTTGAATAAAAGACATGAGTAGAAACAAAGAGGAAGAGGTGGAAGATTTCAGAGAGGAAGAACTTTTACTGGAGGAGGAAGAAGATCTTTTATAGATCATAATAAAGATAATGAAGTCAGTAAGAATGATAATTCATACTGTAGAGATGATGGAAACTCTTATCGGAGAGGAGGATATGGTGGTTACCGAAATGAGCATTATAGAAAATATGATAAAGGAAAGGATAAAAGAGTATTCAGGGGAACTTGTTTCAAGTGTGGTGGAGAAGGACATAGAGCATTTGAATGTAATCAAGGAGAGACAAGCAGAAAGACAGAGAACAGTAGAAGAATATCCTTTTTTGAGGAAGATCTTGTTGGATCATCTAACAAACTAGAAGAAGGAGAAGTGTTGGTGAAAATAAGAGTATTGTGTCAAAGTGAGATGGAGAAAGAATTTGTTTCAGACCAGATGTAAGGTAGTTGGTAAATGTTGCAAAGTGATTGTTCACAACAGAAGATATGAGAACCTAGTTTCTCAAGAAATGGTGACCAAATTGAAGCTGGAAAGATTGAAACACTCGAAGCCCTATTAGATAGCATGGATTCAAGATCAGCATAAGATTCTGGTAAGTGAACAATGCTTGGTGAAATTGAAGATAGGAAATTATCATGATGAAGTTTTTTTTGATATCATGCCTATGGATGTATGCCATGTTTTGTTGGGAAGGCCTTGGTTGTATCATAGACAGGCTATTCATGATGGAAAGAACACATATACCATTGTTGCTAATGGGATGAAGTAGACTTTGTTGCCATTGGAGGATGTTCCTAAAGTTGAGGTTTGTATGAGTGCTAGATTTTGTTTGGTTGATGGAAGGAGGTTTCTGGATGGATTGAGACATGAGAACATGTGTTATGCCTTGGTTCCTAAGAAGGCTGAAGACTTGAAGCATGTAGAAGAACAATTGAAATAGATAAAGGAGTTGGTGACAAAATATGAAGAGGTCATTTAAGATAATGTACTTGATGGATTACCACCTGTGAGGTGTATTAGTCATTGCATGGATCTGATTCCTAGAGTTATTTTTCCTAATAAAGAAGCACACCAGATGACACCAACAGAGAATGAAGAGTTGAATAGAAAAGTGAAAGAGTTGTTGAGGAAGGGCTTGATCAGAGAAAACTTAAGTCTATGTGTAGTACCTAGTGTGCTAGCACCTAAGAAGGATGGAGAATCAAGGATGTGTACAAATTCTAGAGCCATAAACAAAATCAAAGTGAATTATAGATTTCATTTGCCCCAGATGGATGAAATTATGGATTGTTTGAGTGGAGCTAAATACTTTACATAGATAGATTTGAAGAGTGGATATCATCATACCAGAATCAGAGAAGGGGATGAATGGAAGACAACATTCAAGACAAATGAAGGATTGTATGAGTGGTTGGTGATGCCTTTTGGACTAACAAATGCAGCGAGTACTTTCATGAGGCTGATGAATGAGGTATTGAATAAATTCCTAGGTAAGTTTGTGATTTTTCATTTGGATGACATCTTGATTTTCAGTAAGATTGGGGAAGAAAATTTGTTGCATAAAAGACAAGTTTTGCATAGGTTGAGAGAAGAGCAGTTGTTGATAAATATTAAGAAGTGTAGTTTCATGAAGGAAGAATTGGTATATCTAGGACTTGTGATATCTGTCGATGGATTGAAGATGGATCTTGAGAAAGTAAGAGAAATTTTTGAATGGCCTACACCAAAAAGCATTGGGGAGGTAAGATCATTTCATAGATATGCTACTTTCTACTGTAAGTTCATTAGAAATTTCAATTCTATTTGTAGTCCTATGATAGAAACAATGAGAGGGGATAAGAAATATTATAGATAGACATCAGGAGCAGACCAAAGTTTTAAGTTGTTGAAACAAAAGGTGACTGAGTAGCTTGTGCTAGATTTACTAGACTTTAGTAAGGTATTTTAGGTATACTGTGATGCAACTAGAAATGAAATTGGAGTAGTATTAAGTCAAGAAGGAAGACTAGTAGCTTATTTTAGTGAGAAATTGAATGATTCTAGGAGGAGATATTCAATATATGACTAGGAGTTTTATGCCCTAGTTCAAGCCTTGAAGAAGTAGAGATAGTACTTGTTTCCTAAGGAGTTTGTGTTATATATAGATCATCAAGTGTTACAATATTTGAACAATCAAGGTAAGTTGAATCAGAGACACATGAGATGGGTGGAATTCTTGCAAAGTTATACTTTTTTTTGAAACATAGGAGTGAAAATTCAAATAAAGTTGTTGATTCTTTGAGTAGGAGAAGAAATTTACTAGCAGAGATGAGAGTGGAGGCATTAGGATTTGATGAATTGAAGAACTTGTATGAGGAAGACCCAGATTTTGCAGAACATTGGAGAGCTTGTAAAGAACCAGTTTTGTAGGATAGGAGTCAGTGGTTGGATTATTTCATTTAGGAGGATATGTTTTTTAGAGAGAATTAGTTGTGTATACCCCATAGTTTAATGAGGGATATCTTGGTGAAAGAAAAACATAGTGGAGGATTGGCAGGACACTTTGGAGTTGATAAGACAATAACGTTGGTGTTAGAATTGGCTATGGATGCCACCCAAGATCTATGGACCAAATGGAAAGCACAAGAAAAGAGAGAGAAAATATGACAAGAATAAACTGTATTCAATGTCATTGATATGATGATTCTGATTATTGTTCTGTTTAATTAAAAATGAGAGACCCCTTGGTTATATAGCCAAGGTGAGAACATAGACGGGCATAAGATTATGACAAGTGTCGTAATATTATGACATGAGACAACTAGGAAGAGTTATCACTCCACAAAAGGTGGAAGTGATGAGGTAATGACATGTCAAGTCCACCAAAAGTGGAGATTCTCCAACAACCTCCTATGTGGTCCCTAAGTAAACTTAACTAAGGTGTAATCATGACCTAGGACAAGGTACAAGACATTTAATTACACCAACACCTTAAGTGCAACTTAGGGAGAATGTACACAAATGCAAACAATGCAAGATGGGTCCCGGCTACTAGGCCATGTTAGGTACCCATGTACAAACAATGCAATCAATGCAATCTCTCACAAGTGAGGAAAAGGAGAAAACCTCATGGGAAAAACTCCCCCTCAAAAGAGAGATGAAATAAAAAAAGGAAATTTTGTCAATGAAGAATGAGAAGGTAAAAACCCCATGTGAGGAAAAAGACCCCCCCATAAGAGAGAAGTAGAAGAGAAGCAAGGTAGCCCCCCTCAATGTTGAGTCTCCTACAATGATGGTAGAAGCTCGACATTGAATGCTGAAGATGATCCAATCTCACTGAACAACGTTCCTCCCCTTAGGAAGAAACAAAACCAAGGATGTATGCAGGATGTCAAGATGGATGATGTGTGATGATGTATCTGAAGCATGCTCAAGTGTCTCCATGTCGATGCAGAAAGCTGAACCACTCCAATCAGGCATTCTAGGCCACACTGCTGAAGAGGAAAATCCAACATCTAGTAGAGATGAATGTAGAGCACAATCCAAAGACAAAGATATCCCCTCTGAAGACAAAGAAGCCTCCTCCAAATGTTGTCCAAAAGTATCCACACTCACGCCAAGCTGTGAAGAATGATCATGTAGAGAATGAACAAGAGGGTCAAGGTGTTCCCTCACAACAACTGAAGAAGGTGCATCTTCATCAAAGAGAAGATGGATGCTATCAATAATGTCCTCCAAATATGCAAGATGAGACCCCACAAACAAGTCTGAAATACCTGTTAGGAAGTCATCCAAAGTAGCCATATCTGGAAGACTATGTATGTCCTGCTGCACTGAATCACTAGGAGCCAAAACTGTAGCGACACAAGTATCATCAAGTACAATAGTAGGTGGAGGAGATAGAGTGCATGGCTCAAGAACTGGATCTGATGTGAGTATGCCCAAGTTCAAAAATCCAAATGTCTCCTCAAAATCATAGTTGTGATCAACAGCCAAAGGAACATTGTCATCATCAGAAGCAAACTGTGAAAAGGAATACAACCGAGATGAATGATCAACCACCCCAGTAGCAATGATGTCTCTAGCCTCCAAGTCATGAATGATAACCGAATTAGGAGTGAACTCCACAGTTCTCCCACCTCCACCATGTGTAATCTGATAAATGGAAAGTAGATTGTTCGTCAAATGAGGAACACACAAGACATCCTGAAAAAGTGTTCTCCCCAATGCTAATAGATCCCTTCCCTGTTACACTCATGTATGTATTGTTTCCCATCAAGATAGGAGACATAGAACAAGGATGAAATGAAGAGAAGATAGTCTATGAAGATGCCATATGATGTGATGCTCCTGAATCTAGAAGCCATCTCCCTAATCCTAGACTTGAATGAGCACAAAGAGCTTGTCCTTTATATCTTGATGTTTGACCTTTGTCCTTTTTAGACTGTTTTGAAGTAGAAGGAGAAGAAGATTCAATCATTCTAGAAGGCAAATCAATGTGATTCTTTTTGAGAAGATTCTTCAACTCATCAATATCCTTCTTATAACAATAGTTTTCTTCATGTCCATCCTTCTTGCAATATGCACAAAAAAGTCTCTCCTTCTTAGATGTTTCTCCTTTTGATGATGAGGATTCTGATTCTTTATGTGGCTTGTTCTTTTTCTTCTTTTGCTTCTTATCAAGATTATCTGATTCTTTCTGTACCTTAGACTCATTTGCCACCAATGCTTGTGGTTTGGAAGACTTGATTAGACCCATGTTCATTAACTTAGCTTCCTCTTGGATTAGGAGATTTGCAAAGTCATCAAACTTAGGATAAACATATGATGCTCCCATAGAAAGTCGATGGGTATGAAAGCCAGAAACAAACATTGAATACTCAGGACCAAGATTGGATAACACATTCAGAATCAATTGTAAATCATCTTTTTCAATAGTGCATTCTTTCAATTGTGTTCTTAGTTGCTTGATTTTGGAGATGTAGTCTTGGATGTGGTCAAAACTTTTAGGATCAAGATTCATCAAATCATTATCAATCTGATAGCCTCTAATCTTATCTGTTTTACCATACAATTTCTCAAAAGTCTCCCATACCTCTTTAGGTGTATTACATGATTCAATGTGAAACTGCAAATCAAATGAGACTAATGAACATATGCATCCAAGTGTTTTCTCATGATCAATCTCCCACTTTGCCAATTCTTTAGCATCTGTAGGTTTTTGAATTGTGTCCTTTAGATGACCTATTAGACCTTTCATCATGAGATAGTTCGTTACTGATTTTCTCCATGTAGCATAATTATGTGGATTTAGGGGTTCAATTTGAGATCTCCCCATTGTTAGAACACAAACCAAGCAAAAGAATGCAAACAATCACTGCAAGATTACCCCCCCAAATCACTCAATCAAGAAACCCCCAAAGCAATATCTGATTTGGCACTTTATATTTAGTACGTTTACAGTTGCTAGATGCCAAAAATAGCAAGCTAGACTTGATCTTAGTGCTTACAAATGCCAAAATAGGCCACAATATCAAGTACAATTTTTGGTATAAAATGAGATCAATCTGATCATACCACTGAGAAGTACAGGAAAAATCATGCACTTTCCAAAAAAATTGCACCCAAAAATGTTACCGTAGGAGCAAGATATGAGCTCCCAAAGTTCCCAAAATGAGGATGAAGCAGCAACACCTGTGAGAATCTGCAAATTTTGAAAAAACTAGACACCAAAACCAAAAAATAATTGCACTAGTGTGTAGAGCACAAAATTCTAGCCCAAATAAAAAAAATTGCTTAAAAAAAGGAGTGAGAATGAGCAAGATATTAAGCTTTAAAGTTTGACTGCAAAACCAAAGAGCTCATCCGTGAGGGGTAGAAAATTTTCAAAACATTGATGACGTGGCATTGACGTCATCTACTCCAAGGTTAAATTTGATGGTCCTCTAGACATCACCATCACCGTCAGTCAGCAGTGCCAGAATATTCTCCAGAAACAAAATATGCTGAGGAATCTCCACGGAATCTCTGGGACCGGTTACGGAATCAATGAATGGAATATTCTGAGAAAAATGAACCACCGGGATTCTTTGATTGTGGAGCCGCCGGTATGTGTGTACAGTGACCACCGGTAGGGAGAGGGGCACGCCTGGCAGATGTGATAGGGCCACGTGGCTCCTGGCGTACAGCGATACTCTGCAGGTACCGCGCGTACTCTGTAGAGTACTAGTAGTACCTCATCCGCAAAAATTAAAATTTCTGCTTTTTCTTTTTTTTATTTTTATTTTTATTTTTGATTTTTAATAAAGTTTTCAATACAAACTTTGCAGAAAATATTTAATAAAATTTTCAAAACAAATTTCAAAAAAAAATTTCCGACGGAAATTAAATAATAATTTTCTGCAAATTGTACTGCATAATTATGACGACCTGGGGGCCGTACGGCTCTCGGGTAAATTTTTTTTGCTTCACCAGATGACTTGTTCCAAAATGGACGAATTGACAATCGATCTTAGGGTTTTTGGCCCTTTTGGATGCGATGGCAGGGTCGGATTTGACCCAAAATGCTCCAAAATTACAGCTACCTTCTGGATCTGGCAACCACACTTCAGCTTCAAACCCTCATAGATTTGGCCTCGTATGTCCGATTTGGATGAAACAAAAGGCAAAATAGACTATCTTGAACCTTCCAGACACAATGGTGAGCTCAGATTTGCACCAATAAGCTCGGATATGAACCTACAACAAAGAGCCACGAATGAAACCTCCTCAGATCTGGAATCTCTCTTCAGAATAAGACTCTCCAATGGCACCCAACCCGCTCTGATACCATGTTAGAATTGGCTATGGCTGCCACCCAAGATCTATGGACCAAATGGAAAGCACAAGAAAAGAGAGAAAAAATATGACAAGAATAAACTGTATTCAATGTCATTGATATGATGATTCTGATTATTGTTCTGATTAATTACAAATGAGAGACCCCTTGGTTATATAGCCAAGGTGAGAACATAGACGGGCATAAGATTATGACAAGTGTCGGAATCTTATGACATGAGACAACTAGGAAGAGTTATCACTCCACAAAAGGTGGAGAGATAATCACATGATGTGTCCACAAAAGGTGGAAGTGATGAGGTAATGACATGTCAAGTCCACCAAAAGTGGAGATTCTCCAACAACCTCCTATGTGGTCCCTAAGTAAACTTAACTAAGGTGTAATCATGACCTAGGACAAGGTACAATACATTTAATTACACTAACAGTTGGTAAGTGAGAATTACTTTTGGCCACAGATTCATAAGGATGTTAGGAAATTTGTGCAGAGTTGTAGAGCTTGTCAAGTTGCAAAAAGGAGTAGTTAGAATGTTGGATTGTATAATCCTTTGATAATTCCAGAGAAACCTTGGGAGGATATCAACATGGATTTCATACTTGGTTTGCTGAAGACACAAAGAGGTAATGATTCTATATTTGTGGTGGTGGATAGAATTTATAAAATGGCACATTTCATACCTTGTAAGAAGACAATAGATGCAGTACATGTAGCAGACTTAATTTTCAAGGAAGTGGTCAGATTGCATGGATTACCTAGGAGTATTGTTTTAGACAGAGATACGGAGTTTGTTGGTTACTTTTGGAGGACACTTTGGAAGAAGTTAAAGATAGACTTGAAGTTTAGTTCTACATTTTACCCATAGACTAATGGACAAATAGATCTAGTAAACAGTGTTGGAAACACAAAGGAAACCAACTGAGAAGGGGGGTGAATCAGTTGTCATAGAATTTCAAACTTATTAAACTTATTAACCTTATTCATAGATCTGATTAATAACCATGAAAGCATAAATCATCAACACATCAAAAGCACACATAACACCAAGATTTTTTACATGGAAACCCTGTTAGGGGAAAAACCACGATGGAGGTAAGTCCACAAGATTATACCCTATTAAAAGTATAAAGAAATGTGAATGGGGAATGCACATGTATTCAAGCGCACTGCCTAGAGCTCACTACTCAATTACAAAAGGAAGACTCACTATCTTACAAAAATATTTGGATTACATCCAAAAGATTTGAACTAAGAAAATAGCATCTGCTAATGCCTGATTATAGTTCCTCTTAAGCACATGAAACTTCATCACAGTCTGCTCACTCTTCTTCACACTTTGCTTCTACCTTCGAATGATTAGGACATTATTCACACATCTCATACACAAGCACACCTTCAAATGGAATAAACAATCACTTATATATATATTCGCAACGAGAGATTACATCACTACATGTCGTCCTCAATAAAATAATAAAAAGAATACAAACTATTGGCCAAAAAACATTAAATAATTTTCAATGCGAATCAACCAATGTCAGCCACAACATAGTGAAAACCCAAAATAAAATACTCAAACATGAAAACAATTCAAACAATTATTCCTCGAAGATCCACAACACGCTACAACACCCTATCAACCAAGAACATGAAAAACATGAACACAAAAGAGAAAATCTCTAATTGTGAGGACAACGATCAATGTGGAAATGCAACATAGATAGAGCATGATATAGAAACATTCACAAAAATCATGAATCACTAGAGAAGCATCCACAAGAATTGAACTTACTAGAATCACATCATCTTCATTCAGGAACACCAATTGAAGCAATAGAATGACTGTCAGAACAAAACTTCTCATAACTCAATCAAATCTTCATGCATATCTCTAAAACTTAATGTGGATAAACTAGATATATTGAAAAGAAACCCTTTAATCCACAACCATTTATCATCAACTTATTGAGCTAACCAATAGACTGAACTTCACTTCACCACTGACAACTTGCAACTTATTTGATTACAATTTTCTCATTAACCTCGACATATACAACTTCTAAGACATTAATGCCAATAGTGTTGACATCAATGACAACCACATATCAACAACACAACCACAACATCCAACAATCTTCCCCTTTGGCATTGATGACAACACATGATGTGAAAAACACCATCAATGCAACTCTCTTTAGTAGTTACTCTCCCTTAGGTTCTGACTCTTTTCTCCCCAATTATTTTACACAACTCTTCTCCCCACATGACTCTTCTCCTTAGATAATTCACATTTTTGACATCAATGACAAAGATCTCTTTTCTCCACACAAGCTCTGAACCACATATCTAAACATTTGACTACCCCCCTGAGTAGCAACCACCACAACATCAATCTGGATCAAGATAAGACTGTGAAATGCATATATTGATGCAAGTTAATGCATCTTAGTTCTAATTATGAGGGGTAATCACCCCTAGCTTCCCTTTGATATACTCAAAAGTATCCTTAGGAAATAGTTTGGTAAATATATCTGTAATATGTTCCTTAGTAGGCACATACTCCAATCTGACTTCCTTTTCACTCACCTTCTCTCTCAATAAGTGAAACTTGATAGATATATGCTTGGTTTTTAAATGCAGAACCAGATTCTTAGAAAAGTTAATTTCACTTGAATTATCATAGAATATAGCAATAGGTTCATCATACACAACTCTGATATATTTTAGCATCTGCTTCATACACAATACTTGAGTATAATTATTAGCAACACCAATGTATTCTACCTCTTTATTGAATCCAAAATTCAACAAATACTTGTCCAATCTAGCATACCATGCTCTTGGGGCTTGCTTAAGTCCTTACTATTATTTATTCAACTGGAAAACCATATCTCCCTGATCAGTCAATTGAAATCCATTAGGTTGCTCAACATACACTTCTTCTAATTCGCCATTTAGAAATGCTGACTTGACATCCATCTAATAAACCTTGTATTTTTTGTAAGCAACATAAGCAAGAAATAGTTTCACAACTTCAATCCTAGCAACAGGGGAAAAATTTTCCTCAAAGTCAATTCCTTCCATTTGAGAATATCCTTTACACACCAGTCTTGCTTTGTTTCTAACAACTTCACCTTGCTCATTCAGCTTGTTTCTAAAGATCCATTTAGTTCCAATTACATTTCTATCCTTAGGTCTAGGAACAAGAATCCATGTATTATTCTTCTCAATTTTTTGTAGTTCTTCTTTCATTGCTTCCACCCAATGTTCATATTTTTATGCTTCATTCACACCATTAGGCTCAGTCTTTGAAATTAAACAGTATTCTTCTGCAATTTTTCTCCTAGTCTAAACACCTTTGTTCTTATCACCTATAATCTAATCTTCTGAATGATTTAGTCTTACATACCTTGGAGTCTTAGGATGTTCTTGAACTTTTGGCTATTGTGATCTCTTTTCTGCACTTTCACTAGTTCCTTCCTCTTGATTTTCTTGATTCACTAGAATGATCTAAACTTGATTTTGAGTCTGAACTTTCTTTCCTATGATAGAACTATTATTTTGATCATCTAAATCATATCCACAGGTTCTAGATGGTCTATCTATGTCTTCATCAACCTTAACATTAGCACTTTCAACTACTTTTCAGGTATGTGCAGGATCATGATGGGCCAAAAAGTGGCAATATGATGGGTATTTGTAGGGTATGTGGTTGAAATTTTTTTTTACCCAAAATTGATGAAATGAAAAGGGTTTTTAAAGGAGATTCTCAACTTTCCACCAATATAGATTATGCTTTACTTTGAATTTAATAAATAATTATTATTCATTTTCTATTTGAATTACGACTAAATTCCTGATTGATAGGTTGATTGAACAACATCTATAGCTTTCAAATGATATCACATTTTTTGAATCCAAAACATGCATCACATTCTATGCTTCCTATACTATAGGATTTTCATGAATTTTTGACCAAGTTAAGGTGGTCAGACATATGAGTTTTACATTTTTTTAAAAGTTGTAATAAAAAATTCATAATTAATTATTTTCTTGGAAAAAAATTACAAAAAAATATGCATCACATCTGGACATGAGTCATCTACATATTTATAAAATCTTATAAAAAAAATTATCATTTTATTGTGGTTAGGGTGGTCAGACAGACACCTACTTCTTATTTTTTCCCCGAAATTTAAGTACTATTGCATTGAAATTTCAAATTTTCACCAAATAGATTTTTTTTTAAAATAAACCTAGAAGTTTAGAAACTACATTCAATTTTCTACAGATTCTATTCTTACATATTTTTGAAATAATATAGATTACTTATTCAAATTTTTACATCAAGTTGTCTAAGTCTGATTTTTCTGAATTTTTTGCCACTTAAGGGCTTGTTTTTTCCATGATGATCCTGCACATACCCTCCCTTAATCACTTGTTGTAGCACTGATAGGCCTCAATATTAGTATAATAACCAAGAAAGATTCTTTCATCACTTCTAGCATCAAACTTTCCTATATCTTCATCTCTTTTCAGCATTTACTCCCAAATATTATGAAATATCTAATAGTAGGCTTGTGACCAAACCATAGCTCAAAAGGGGTCTTACCAATATCACCTTTGACTTGTACCCAATTGAGAATCTAAATAGATATACTTGCAACTTCTCGCTAATAGATATGAGGAACATTTCCTTCTAGCATCATAGTCCTAGCAACATCTTGAATTGTCATTTTCTTTCTTTCCACAACTCCATTTAGCTCAGGGGTCCACAGGGCAGATAATTTTCTCTTTATACCATGCTCTTCAAAAAAGAAAATAGACTTGTGGGAAGTGAATTCACCACCTCTATCTGATCTCAAACATTTAATCTTTAGACCTATCTATGTCTCAACCATAGCCTTAAAAATATTGAACTTCTCTAGAGCTGCATATTTCTCCCTTAAGAAAGTAACCCACATCAATCTAGAGTAATCATCAATAAGTAGCATGAAATACCTGTTTCTTTGTAAAATTCTAATTCTAGAAGGACCACACAAATCAGTATGAATAAGCTCCAATGCTTCATTTGAACAATGTTGTTTGCTCTAAAATGAAATTCTAGTTTGCTTCCCTAACTGACATTCCTTGCATATAATATTAGTAGGCTTTACCAACTTAGGAAGATCTCTGACTACTTGAGTAGAAATTATCTTGATAATATTGTCAAAGTTTACATGACACATTCTCCTATGCGACAACCAACTTTCATCAACTTAAGCAATCAGACAACTTTTACCAATAACATTCAAGTGAAAGATGTTACCTTTTGTTTGTACCTGAAGCAATCACATTTCTAGAACTCCCCAATATTTTTCACTTTCCATCCTTGAATTGAAGATTGTATCCCTTGTCAACCATCTATCTAACACTTAAGAGATTATGCTTCAAACCTTCCACATATAGAACATAATTAGTATTATTCAAGTACCATCAAGAGAAATGCATTCTTTACCATGGATTACACCTGCTTTTTCATCACCAAATCTTACAACACCACCACATACTTTTCTAGGCTGACAAATTTGCTTTTATCAACTGTCATGTGATGAGAGAATCCACTTTCAATCACCCATTCATCTTTCTCTTCAACTCGAGAAGCTAGGGATTTCTCCAAATTTGAGAAACTAATAGATTTAGTAGGGGTAGGATCATTTTCCTTAATAGCAATAAATACCCATTCGTCCTCACTTACATTCCCTTTATCAGATTCATCATCTGTCACACCTTCATCAACAACATAATAGCACTTTCTTTGAAATCTAGGCTTATTAGGTCTTGGATTAGGAACTCTTTCGAGACACCTTGATGCAAAATGACCTATCTTATTGCAATAAAAACATCTAATAGGAAATTTCCCTTTATACTTACCTTCTCCTCTAGCTTCCCTTTTGACAATAAGTGCTTCAAGCTCCTCTAGTTTTCTCTCCTCTTCTTCAATATCTCTCATTTCCTCATCATACTTGAATAAATTTCTCTCGGATCATATCTCTATTTATCTCTTCCAGAGGTAGTAGCTTTGAATGCAAATTCTGTCTTAGGAAGAGCATTACCAAATTCACTCAACTCAAAAGTAGTAAGCTTACCAATCAACATGTCTCTGGTTACATTTGTTACAGTCTAAGCTCCTCAATAGCAATAGCTTTGACTTTGTATGTAGTAGGCAAGGATCTAAGCACTTTAGCAAAAATTTCTAATTCTTCCAATCATCCACCAACACATCTGATACAACACACAAGTTCATTCACTCTTTACATGAAAGAAGTAATGTTCTCATCATCACCCATTCTCAACATTTCATATTTCCCTTTTAGACTTTGCAACTTAGCAATCTTCACATTAGCATCACCTTCATGCAAAGTTTCCAACTTTTTCTAGATCTCATAACATTCATAAGATCCATAACATTTTTCATCTTAGAATTAGTCAAAGCACTCAACAATGCTTCCTTAGCCTTGATATTGTACTCAACTTCCTTAATCTCATCTGCAGTAGAAGGACCATTCTATGGAATGATATACCTATTCTTTGTAATTTTCTAGTAAGGTTCACCAATGCATCTCAAATGACACTCCATTCAAGCCTTCCACAGAGAATAATTGTTCCATCAAATCTTGGACTATCCTTCTTGTATGTTGCCATCCTGGATCACCTCAAGCTATTAAACTTCTTTCAAGGAACTTGCTCTGATACCAATTATTGGAAACACAAGGGTAGAAAACTAAGAGGGGGGGTCAATTAGTTGTCACAGAATTTTAAACTTATTAAACTTATTAACCTTATTCATAGATCTAATTAACAACCATGAAAGCATAAATCATCAACACATTAGAAACACACATAACACCAAGATTTTTTACGTGCAAACCTTGTTAGGGGAAAAACCATGGTGGAGGTTAGTCCACAAGATTATACCCTGTTAAAATTATAAAGAAATGTGAATGGGAATGCACATGCATTTAGACACATTTCCTAGAGCTCACTACTTAATTACAAAAAGGAAGACTCACTGTCTTACAAAAATATTTGGATTACATCTAGAAGATTTGAACTGAGAAAATAGCATCTGCTAATGCCTGATTACAGTTCCGGTTAAGCACATGAACACTTCTTCACACTCTGCTTCTACCTTTGAATGATTAGGACATTATTTTCACATATCATACACAAGAACACCTTCAAATGGAATAAATAATCAATTATATATATATCCACAACAAGAGATTACATCGCTAAATGTCAACCTCAACAAAATAATAAAATGAATACAAACTGTCAGCCCAAAACAATAAGTAATTTTCAATGTGAATCGACCAATTTTGGTCATAACATAGTGAAGATCCAAAATAAAATACTCAAACATGAAAACACTTCAAACAATTATTTCTCGAAGATCCACAACACACTACAACACCCTGTCAATCAAGAACATGAAAAACATGAATACACAAGAGAAAATATGTAATCACGAGCACAATGATCAATGCGGATGTGAAACACAAATAGATCATGATCTAGAAACATCCAAAAACATCATGAATCACTAGAGAATCATCTACAATAAATGAAATTACTAGAATCACATCATCTTCATTCAGGAACACCAACTAAAGCAACAGAATGACTGTCAGAACATAATTTCTCATAACTCGATCAAATCTTCATGTGAATCTATGAAACTTAAAGTGGATAAAATAGATATACTCTACAAGAAACAATTTAATCCACAACCATTGATCATCAACGTACTCAGCTAACCAATAGACTAAACTTCACTTCACCACTAACAACCTGCAACTTATTTCATTACAATTTTCTCAATATCCTCGACATATACAACTTCTAAGACATTAATGCCAATAGTGTTGAAATCAATGACAACCACAATTAGCAACACAACCACAACATCCAAAAAACAAGAGTTTGGGGAATTTTTTGAGATGCTTGGTTCCAGAGAAGATTGGAATTTGGGATTTAGTCCTTGCACAAGCAGAGTTTTCTTACAATAATTCGGTTAATAGGAGTACCCGAAAGACGCCTTTTGAGATTGTTACTAGAATTCATCCTAGATGTATATCAAAGTTGAGAGACATCAGTATGGAAGATAAAAGGAATGCAAAAGTAGAGGAATTTTCAGAACATATGAAGAAAGTGCATACTCAAGTGAAGGAGCAATTGAAAGATATGAACCAAAAGTATAAGGATAAAGTAGTTGAAAAGAGGAGACTTAAGGAGTTTGAAGTTGGATATGAAGTGATGGTGTATTTGAGGAAGGAAATATTTCTAGTTGGAACATACAATAAGCTCAAGATGAGGAAATTAGGACCCTATAATATTTTGAGGAAATTTGATTCAGGAAATGCATATGAAGTAGAGTTACTAGATGGCATGGGAATATCACCTATATTCAACATTGCAAATCTACATCAGTACCATGAATCATAATTAAATGAAGACAATAATGAAAAATTGGAGATCAATATCCTAAACAATAATCAGGTGAGATAGAAGAGATTTTGGATATCAGAGATGGGAGGAAAACTCATGGAAGACAGTATAAAGAATATCTTGTGAAATGGAAAGGCAGATCAGTGGAAGATTCTTCTTGGATTTCTTAGGCTAAGGTAGACCATATTGGTTTTCCTTTAGCCCTAGCAAAGTGAGGGACTCACTTTTCAAATAACCCTAGATGTCTGATGCAAGAGCATCCTTGGTTCTTGGCAATCAACATCAAATAAAAATATTTTCTTTTAGTTTTTGTTCTTGTTTAGTTCAAGTTGGTAGATTCATCATATTTGGTCACTAGACCCTATGGATCTATGTTTACATCATGGACATGTTCATTTTCCTTATTCAAAGATTTGAATGCAATTGGATCTTTTTTTGAAAAGTTATCACTTCCAGATTTAGTGGCATTTTCTTGCACCGGCACCAGAATAACTTTCAAGCCCAATGGCTAGTTTGATCGCCTGTGGATCTTTCCTATAACTTGCAGATCTTGATGGTGTGATTTGAATTGTTCCATGGAGTGTCCCCGACCTTAATTATAGGCCCACACTTAATCCTATGCACCTGTTGAGGAGAAATTCAAATTTGAGGCCAACCTATTTCATGTGCACGTTACATTTTCTTTCATTGGAGATTGCGATGATCTTTGGTTGACGCGGAAGATTCTAGATCTACGGACATGATATAAAGCTTGTAATAGATCATTAGAATAGAAGAAGTTGATTCTAAGGTAGATTAATTTGGATTTGATATGTAATATTTTCACTCGTGTTGTGGAGCATATAGGAATATTGTATTTGAGCATGTTGTATCAGGCCTGTGAGCCAAATCCATAAGCTCGGATGTTGCTGACCGATTGTAACTGATATTTCTAATAATAAGAATGTTTGAATCTACTTTTTCCTCCATATTTTGTGTTGCTTCTATTGTGTAACTCTTGTTGCATGGTATGAACTGTTCTTTTTGAGGACCCTCCTATTGTGGTTGCACCAGAAACAAATTTTATGGAATTATGATGAGTATCATGGGATTCCTCATGAGGATGACGAGTAAAGGAAACTATTTCAGATACCTTTTGGACATCAACACTTTCATGATATTTTTTGAGTAGATGGATGACTCCAAATCAATTTTGGTGGTTCAGAGATAAAGCATGGTCATCAACAAAGGACAGAGTTGGAACTCATAGTTAGATTTTGATTGAAGAAGCATGTGGTGTACCTTTTTCATCTCCTATAGTTTCAGCAGAGAGAACACTTGGAGTTAATTGGGCATCCCTATAATTGTGGATCTGGGCCCCAAATTTATGAATCTTGATTTTTGATAGAAGAGATTGATGCTAATTTTGTCTATAATTTAGAATTCTCTCCTCAGTGTAAAGGTCAGCTAATTGAAGTCAGATTGGTTGCCTAGAGAGACTAGATACAATTTTTCAGTTTTAATAGATTTTATGCAAGATACTCAAACACTTTTGTAGTTTTAATATAAATAGTTTTATTTTGGAAGTTGCTAAGTTTGATGATGATGTTGATAAAAAATGGTTAATTGTATTCTAGTGCCTCTTGTTGTGCATAAATTTTTCTTATTTGATGGTTCATTCAATAGAAGACTCCAAATTTAAAAACCATTTTATTGCATTATTTGTGGATGGTATTTCTTGATTTTTGTTGATCTATTAATTTTGGTAATGATCTTATGGTGTTTTGTTATTGAAAAAGTATAAAAAGAAATTGATGGTGAATGGTTGTATGCTCTAAATTTGCATTGTGAATGGATGCAATGGTATGGATTTTTTGATAAATTGTGTTGTTCTATAGTTTTAGTTGATTAGGAAAAGTGCTCATCATAAGAATTACATGTCTAAATTAAAATAATTTTTTGTTCATGTTTGTTGTCTCAAGCCTTGATCGATCTTATTATATTTATTTAAACCCCAAATGTTAAATTTCTTTGTACTATCCATTTTGTACTCATTTACTATAAGGCCCCTTGAATATTATGGTTGTGGTGCAGGGGCACCATTGAAAAAAATTTGACAATCAAAGTTGATCATCATTAGGCTTTAGGATTTAGAGTCACTATTCAATAAATAAGGTCATGTACATAATTTAATATTGAAATAATTCATTTTTTAGTCTTTTTAGGTGATTAGGAGGTTAAAATAGCTAAAATTACAAAATAATGAAAAGTTGACAATTGTGAAAAAATGCAAAATTGTAAAAAGTTGTAAAAGGGCCGATTTAGAAGTTCAATGGTCACATGGATTTGAATGGCCATTTGTGTTAATTTTAGAAGTTGGTTTAGGAGGGAAAGGGTATAAAATATATGTGATACTCATTGTATGGGTTGGTTGTGAATTTTGAAGAAGATTTGGATCAATAAAAACACTATTTTCCTTTAAATTATGTAGTTACTTTATGTATAGTGTTTTTGCTAAAATTTGTACAACCTATATAGGCCCTAACTTGCTATGATTTGATTTAAAAATTTTATTAGGTTGAATTCATTTTCAAATATTTCAATTTTGGAGTAATTTCATTGAAATTTGTGAAAGTTTAGAGGTGTTTACTAATCCTGCATGTGTAATTCAGTTTTAAGGGTTTTGCAGTTTTAAACATGAAGATTGTCCCATTCCACCTTCTTTGAAGACTGTATCTCAATGGAATGGGTATTTTACATTAGGTAAAGGTGTGTTCATGTTTCTTTTGTGTAGGGGAGGTCAAAAGAGACATTGGGAATGATGCCCTAGTAGTGAAAGGTGTGTTTTTCCTATGTAATTGTGAGGTTTGAATATGGAAAAGGCTATGAATCTTGGGGGAAGAAAATTATAATATTAGAATAAGTTTTTGAAGGTGATATTAAGTTTTTTTGAGGATTTTCTAGAGGGTGGGAAGGCTAGGAGTAGTGATTACCATTAAAACCTTAGGAAAATGGTCAAAAGAGAGGGTTTCTTGTTTTGGTGACTTGGAAAGAGTGATCCTCAAAATAAATTGAGGAATTGGTTGTATCATTGTCTAGTGAGTACTGCCCCATAAATTTTTTAGGTTGGGAAGTATTTTTGTGATAATTTCCTTTGGAAAAGTGACCTAATAAGTCATTTGGTTCAACGTAGGAAGCCTGGTTTGAAGAAGTTGTTAAAAAGAAGCCTATTGAGGTTTGAAGATATGTGTTTTTACACTGTAATGGGTATTTGAAAAGGTACTGGTCTTGATTTGAGAGGACATTCTCTAAAAGATATACTCAATTTACTCAAATTGGACTACTACAAGGAATTGTGAGAATTTGAAGATTGGTGACTTGAAAAGTTGTTGTTTCTAGTTGAGATTGTGTTGTTTGGTGTGTAGAACTCCCTTGATTGACATCAATTGGTACTAGAGAAAATTTACTAGATCTCTAAGGAATAAGATTGAAGTTTGCAGAAGAAAGGTTGGAAGGTGAAAAGGCAACATTGTCAAGATGCCTCCTATAGGGAAGAATGTGGCAAAAGAGATGAGTGATTTGAAGGAAAAGTATGTGAGAGACATCATAGAATTGAAGGAAAGATTGGAAAAATTGGAAACAAGCAAGGGGAGAGAAGAAGTTGAAAGTGATTCAGATGAAGAAGAGGAAGAAGAGTTTGAAGATGTGGATGAAGAACTCAATCCAAAAGATTAGAGAATGGAAAAGTTGTTAAGGGAAGTCAAGAGTGAAAAGCATAAGGTGAAGATTGATGTTCAAAATTTTAGTGGGAACCTGAATGAAGAAGAGCTATTAGATTGGATAACATCTTTGGATAACTACTTCAAGTGTGAAGACATTCCTGAAGAACAAAGAGTCAAGATTGCAAAGACAAAACTAAAAGGTCATGCACTTTTGTGGTGGGATTATCTACAATCAGAGAGAAGGAAGCAATGAAAATCCAAGATTGTGACATGGGACAAGATGGTATACATGATTAAAGGTAAATTTATCCTTTCTGATTATTCTATTCAGATGTTTAGAAAGTTGCAAATTTTAAGGAAAAAAGAGATGGATGTAAAGGCATACACCAAGGAATTCTATAAGTTAAGTATGAGATCTAACCATAATGAGAATCAGGATGAAAATATTGCTATGTACTTGGGTGTTTTGAGATTAAATATTTAGGATGAATTGGCTTTTACAAATCCAAGGAGTGTAGAAGAATGTTATCAAATGGCACTGAAGGTTGAAGAAAAAGTAAAAAGAAGCCAAGAAAAGATAGTTAGAGGAAGAGGCAACACTACAAGATGAAGGGGATCTTTCTCTATTTCAAGACAAACAAGTGAGATCCAAGAGGATGTGCACAAAAAGGAAGAGCACATTTCAAATTTCAAAGGTGGTTTTAGAGGAAAAAGAGGTAGATTTGGTGGTGGAAGAAATTCAAACACTTTTCTAGTAGGTGATTCAATTGCAATGAGTTTTTTCATCCCTCTTACAAGTTCCCTGAGAAATTTTGTTCAACATCAAGTGGTGGAGAAATGAAAGGTGAAAGAAAAGCTCAGATTGTCCAAGAAGATGAAGGTGAGAGTTCAAATTCCAATAGTATTTTTGCTACTCTTGAAATTGGGGAAAGTTTGATGGTGAAGAGACAACTTTTGAAGACATCCAAGGAGAAGGAGTTGATTCAAAGAAGAGCCTTATTTAGGACAGCTTTCAAATGCAAAAACAAGGTATGTAAGGTGATAGTAGATTTAGGATGTACTGACAATATGGTGTCTAGTGAAATTGAGGAAAAATTGAAACTGGAAAGAGTACCTAGAGTAAAACCTTACAAAGTGTCTTAGGTAAGTGATATTCAGTCCATTTTGGTAAATGAACAAGCTTCAATTGAGTTACAAATTGGTAGATATAGAGACAAGGTTGTTTGTGATATTTTTCCTATGAGTTGTTGCCATGTGTTACTTGGAAGGCCTTGGTAGTTTGACAAGTCAACAATTTATGATGGGAGAAAAAACACATATACAATTGAGAAAGATGGGAGAACATCCACATTGAATACATTGATTGAAGAAACTAAAGAACAAGGTAAGATCATTATGATAGGAAGGAAAGAGTTTGTGTGCATTGAGGAAGACAAGAGCATAAGGTTTGCAGCCATTACAAGGCTTGATAGTGTTGGGATAGTAGAAAGAAGAAATAAAGACAAGGTGCAAGTAGTAGGAATGAAGAATGCTTCCATGTGGAATAGAAAAACAAATGGATTAATGATTCAATCTGATACAGTGAAGTACGAGGGTGAAAAGCTTGTGAAAAAGCAAGCAAAGTGTGAAGTAATTCTAGTTGGGAAAGTCATGTGTCCTGTGACAGTGAAATAAGTGAAGAGGTAGTTAAATGGTGTTGAAATTTTTTTTTTTGAAATTGATGGGATAGTGAAAAAGATGTTTTCACATCTGATAGAGGTTCCTAAGTTTGATGGTGTAGGTGTTTGCAAGTCTGACAGAGAAAAGGATGAGGTTAAGAAGAGTACTGGGCAGAGATTTGATCCTGAAAAAAAAATGGAAAACATGGTAGTTGATAAGGATTTGGAGGTATATGTAAAAGAAGGTACAATATCAGTGTTTGATGATGAGAAAGTTGAAGGACACCCCACAAATTAGTGTACAAGGTTGGAACATGTTTCAAGTGATGATAAGGACAAGGATGACAAGCATAGTGTGAATCAAAAGCAAGGTGAACTTGATGAAAGAAATCAAGAAGGTCAGAGGCATGAAGTGCATAAAGGAGGACAATTTACAACATCCTTTCTAAGAGACTTGGAAAAATTTCAATCTGTGGTGTATGGTGTAGGGGCACCATTGAAAATTTTTTGTCAATCAAAGTTGATCATGAGTAGGCTTTAGGATTTAGAGTCAATATGCATTAAATAAGGTCATGTAGACCATTTAATATTGAAATAAGTCATGTTTGAGTCTTGTTAGGTGATTAGGAGGTCAAAAGAGCTAAAATTGCAAAATAATGAAAAGTTTACAATTGTGAAAAAATGCAAAATTGCAAAAAGTTGTAAAAGAGCTGATTTAGAAGTTCAACGGTCACATGGATTTGAATGGCCATTTGAGTTAGTTTTAGAAGTTTATTTAGGATGGAAAAGGTATGAAAGAGATGGGCGACTTGCTGTATGGGTTGGTTGTGAAATTTAAATCAGATTTGATCAATAAAAACACTTTTTTCCTTTAAATTATGTAGTTACTTTTTGTATACTATTTTTGCAGAGATTTGCATGGCTTGTATAGGTGCTAACTTGATATGATTTGATTTTTAAGTTTTACTAGGGTGAATATATTTTCAAATATTTCAATTTTGGAGTAATTTCATTGAAATTTGTGAAAGTTATGAGGTTTTTACTAATTCTACCTTTGTAATTTAGCTTTAAGGGTTTTGCAGTTTTAAACATGAAGATTATCCCATTCCACCTCTTGTGAAGACTACATCTCAGTGGAATGGGTAGTTTCCATTAGGTAAAGTTTTTTTCATGGTTCTTTTGTGTAGGGGAGGTCAAAAGAGATGTTGGGCATGATGCCCCAGTAGTGAAAGGTGTGTTTTTCCTATGTAATTGTGAGGTTTGAATGTGGAAAAGGCTATGCATCTTGGGGGAAACAAATTATACTATTAGAATAATTTTTTGCAGGTGATATTAAGTGTGTTTGAGAAGTTTCTAGAGGGTGGTAAGGCTAGGAGTAGTGATTTCCATTAAAACCCTAGGAAAATGGTCAAAAGAGAGGGTTTCTTGTTTTGGTGACTTGGAAAGAGTGTCCCTCAAAATAAATTGAGGAATTGGTGGTTTGGTTGTCTAGTAAGTGCTTTCCCATCAATTTTTCAGGTTGGGAAGTAGTTTTGTGATAAGTTCCTTTGTAAAAGTGACCTAATATGTCAATTGGTTCAGCGTAGGAAGCCTGATTTAAAGAAGTTGTTCAAAAGAAACCTATTGAGGTTTGACGATATGTGTTTGTATACCCTAATGGTTCTTTGAAAAGGTACTAGTCTTGATCTAGGAGGACCTTCTCTAAAATATATACTTGATTTACTCAAATTGGACTACTACAAGGAATTGTGAGAATTTGATGTGATAGAGAGAATTTGAAGATTGGTGACTTGAAAAGTTGTTTCTAGTTGAGATTGTGCTGTTTGGTGTGTAGAACTCCCCTGATTGACTTTAGGTTGCATGGACCACTAAATAATAACAGCATAGTTGAGAACCAACTACAGAGACCTTAGAAGATAGGCGGTTTTAGATCATTTGTCTTTCTTAGGAGAAATAGAGTAGAGATATTATGTTTTAACGTTGTTGTGTTAATTTTGACCATCAACAAAAATCTACCCTTGAATGCCTTAGAAATGCTCTTGTAAACTCTCTTGATGCTCTTGTGAAGTCTAAGGATGCTTAACTCTTGATTTCTAGGTGGATACAATGATTTCTTAGATGAAATAATGATTTATAACCTTGTTTATATAGGAACTCATCCAATTTACCATTTATTAGATCCCAAATATCAAAATTCATGAAAATTGAATTTAAAACCCTGATTTCTCACTCAAAACCCTAAAAAGGGACCAAATGGGACTCATACAACCAAGGTGGCATATAAGTCCCATCAAGGTGGGACTCATATGCCCAAGGTGGCATATGAGTCCCACTAGGCCTTTTTGGGACATAAGAAATATCGAGGAGTTAAGATATTAAGTATATTTGTTGATTATGTCTAGATCTCGGTTGAAATATGCCTTGAGATGCATAATAAAGGGTCTTATGGGCCTATTAATGATGATATGAAGGTCATACATTAAAGAGGGCCCACACCTTAATGTGAAATTGTAAATAAATACACTTTACAACACTAAATTAAAGAAAAATTAGGTCTATTTAGCTTAAAAGGGCCCTAAACCTAATGTGAATGTGTAAAACACATTACAACACTAGATCAAGGCAACATTAGGTCCATTTTAATGTTAATAATTCCCAAATCAAGTGTGAGAAATGGCTATTTTTTTCCACACTACACATATATACATATATATGTATATATGTGTATATTCATTTGTATGTACATATATGTATGTATGTATGTATGTATACATATATATGTATACATACATACATACATACATACATACATACATACATGCATGGATGCATGCATACATACATACATATATACATACATATATGTATATATGTATACATACATACATGCATACATACATACAAATACATGCATATGTGTGTGTGTGTGTGTGCATGTGTGTGTAAATTTATTTTAAAGACAAGGTGTCATTTTCTTATATGCTTTATAAGAAAATTATAATAAATCACATTGTCCTATGTCCTATATACACATAGGTAAAGATTTTACAAGTTTAAGATGATTGAGGGTATTGGCAAAGAAGAAGATATGGGAATTATTGTACCCAATGCAAGTCAACCTATACTGAGGGTGTAGGATAAACGAATGGGGGGAAATCACATTACCTTACCCAAGATGTATCGACCTATACATTTATTGTTAGGAACACTATTGCAAAATTTAGTGAAAATTCTTTCCCATTCAAACAATTTTAATTTTATGTATAAGTATGTTAATCCAAGTATATAGATGCTAAACATTGTGAAAATTGGTTTCATCTTCAAGAGGTTCATAATGTTTTAACATATTTCATGTGCTTAGTCAGCCTTGGTAGAAAATGCTTCATGAAATGATTCAAGATCAATAATCTAGTACTCATCATTGTCAAAGGATGGTGGGGAAAAGCTTAAAGAAGGCACTCATTAAAAGATTCAAATGAGAGAAACATTGTTCATAGTATAATGATGAGATGATACTATTGAAAGATCATGTGAGGATAGTCCTTGAGATCAAAAGTGCAGGGGTTGTAGACCTATTTATGGTGTTTCCATGGAAGTACACAGTAGCATTGGGCATTGGTGCTAATCACAAAATTTATAATAGATAGGGGTAGGTAACTTTTCTTCATGCCCAGAGGTATTAAAAGTATTAAAGAAGTTTCATGAGAGATATGTGGAGTTTCAAGTGATAGAAGTCTTTGTTAAACACCATATGGATGTTAATTGAAGGGGACTGCCAGTGATAAAGATTTATTTACACAATGATAAAGGTTTTTGTTTACTTTTTGTGAAGGATTATCAAAGAATACAATCGCATATTCATTACCCAAAACATACATTGGTAGAAGATTTGAAACATCACCTTTTCACACCTACCAATGAAAGAGGTTTTTGGAAATTTTTTGAGGCTGGCAGTAGTTATGGAAAATAATTCATGGGGAGAAGGTTAATACAGTTTAGAAAGACACATAGATCAAGAGATAGATTTGTAGCCATTATAAGAGTGCCAAGTCATACAGTTTAGAAAGGAAAATATAAGATTACAAAGGACAATGCATGGTAAAGTTGCTAATGGCAATAGAAAATAGGTCACAAATTTATGTTATCATCTAGGTAGTGTTTAAAAAGTAGGGGCGATATCTTGTTTAAAAATTAATGGAATATAATGTAGCAATACCCTCATTTTTTATTTTTAATAGTTTACAAAAAACACTGAGGGTATTTCTTTTCCAAGGTATGATGGTTCTGTGAGGGTTTCATGTAACAATAAATAATCACTAATCTCATTGCCATTACAAGGGTTTATTGAAATTTTAAGTAATGTAACAATATACATGAGATATTCACTATTCATTACCAAAAATGAATATCTCATTGTCATTTCAAAGGTTTATTCAAACTATTTAATGCAATAGTAAAATGATATATTCATAATTCATTGCCAAAAATAAAATTTACACACTGCCATTCACAATTTATTGCCAAAATCAAAACTTACACATTGCCATTCAAACCTAAAGATATTTGATTCAAAAAAAATGAAAATGATCATATGGTCACACTGCTATCTTCCTCTACAATCACTATTGTAGACACATAAAAAATTCCTAGACCTGCAAACCACATTCTTCTATGTCAAACATCTTCTTAACATAATTAAAATATTTAATTATGTCCTATAGTCCAAATTTGACGATTAATTAAATAATTCTTAATTATTTAATTAATTCACATCTTTTATTCTTCCTAATTATTTAAATAAATTTTATTTATCTAAATATGTCATTAATGTCTTATGTCCTCTTATAATTAAATAGATTCTTTATTTTATTTAATTGTTGACCACCTTATCCATTTCATCCTTAATTAAATAATTATCTTTAATTATTTAATTGTCTTATTTCATTGTTCCTCTAAATTTAAATAAAATCATTTATTTAAATTGACCCACTTTCTAATTTCCTCCAAGTAAATAATTAAAAAATAATTATTTACTGTCACATGGTCCCACCACTTTTGAATTAAATTAATTTTTAATTTAAAAGGTCAACTCAGTCTCTTAAATCAAATAACTTTAAATTAATTATTTGATTTTCCAGCTTTTTCCTCTTTTTAAACAAATAATTATTTATTTAATTATATCCTGGGCATATCTTGATTTTTTAATTAAAAATCAGTATTTAATTCAAAATGATGATTTTTCTTACTATCACAATCTTCCGTAATTAGATAATATCTTTATTATCTAATTATCCATTGGTCATTTAAATGGAAAAAGATTTGATTTTCTCTCCAACTCAATGCTTTTCTATATTGATCTTATCTTCTGTATTCCTATCCTTATTCCTCTTTGTCTCAACTAACCTCCACCTTTGATTAAATTATTTTTAATTTAATCTTGACCATTCATCTTTTCTAATTGAGCCTAACCCTAATTGTGGGTTGTCGCATTTAATATCAGTCATTGATTTTAGGGCATCTCTCAACTTTCAATCTTGGCCATTCACCTAAAATTGCATTTTCTATAAGAAGGCAACTTTATCCTCATTTGCATGTCTCTTGATCTCTTGACTTCATCTCTCAATTTTCTTTGGTCTTGGCATTGTCACATATTGCTCACACAAAATCTAAGGGAAAACTACAATTTGTAGCAAATTGAGAAAGTGTAATGGAGGTCAATCATGGAGGTTGAAGATCTTGGGTAAAATCCTTCCTTTTATTTTCATATTCTCTCCTATATGCTTCATTACTTAGGGTTTTATTTTATTAAGATCTTGCTTCATATTCTCTCCTAATTATTTAAATAAATTTTATTTATCGAGATACATCATTAATATCTTATGTCCTCTTATAATTAAATAGATTCTTTATTTTATTTAATTGTTGACCACCTTATCCATTTCATCCTTAATTAAATAATTATCTTTAATTATTTAATTGTCTTATTTCATTGTTCCTCTAAATTTAAATAAAATCATTTATTTAAATTGACCCACTTTCTAATTTCCTCCAAGTAAATAATTAAAAATAATAATTTTTGTCACATGTTCCCACCACTTTTGAATTAAATTAATTTTTAATTTAAAAGGTCAAATCAGTCTCTTAAATCAAATAACTTTAAATTAATTATTTGATTTTCCAGCTTTTTCCTCTTTTTAAATAAATCTTTATTTATTTAATTATATCTTGGGCATATCTTGATTTTTTAATTAAAAATCAGTATTTAATTCAAAATGATGATTTTCCTTCCTATCACAATCTTCCGTAATTAGATAATATCTTTATTATCTAATTATCCATTGGTCATTTAAATGGAAAAAGATTTGATTTTCTCTCCAACTCAATGATTTTCTATATTGATCTTATCTTTTGTATTCCTATCCTTATTCCTCTTTGTCTCAACTAATCTCCACCTTTGATTAAATTATTTTTAATTTAATCTTGACTATTCATCTTTTCTAATTGAGCCCTAACCCTAATTGTGGGTTGTCACATTTAATATCAATCATTGATTTTAGGGCATCTCTCAACTTTCAATCTTGGCCATTCACCTAAAATTGCATTTTCTATAAGAAGGCAATTTTATCCTCATTTGCATGTCTCTTGATCTCTTGACTTCATCTCTCAATTTTCTTTGGTCTTGGCATTGTCACATATTGCTCACACAAAATCTGAGGGAAAACTACAATTTGTAGCAAATTGAGATGGTGTAATGGAGGTCAATCATGGAGGTTGAAGATCTTGGGTAAAATCCTTCCTTTTATTTTCATATTCTCTCCTATGTGCTTCATTACTTAGGGTTTCATTTTATTAAGATCTAATCATGCTAACCTAAATTTTACCCTTAGTTACATTGGTGAACCTGACAATCATTTTTTTGTAGTTTTCAGATGGATTTGTTTCAACTTTTTTGTAGGTACAGATACAAAACAACACAATCAGAACCTTCTAAGATGCAAACACTCTATCACGACGCATTTGCTTTTGGGAACGATGCATCTGCCCTGTCAAACTGCATTTTCTTCTTCAAACGACACAAGTGATTTTCTAAGCCACATTAGCGAACCTATGCAACACATTTGATTTTTGAGCTAGATTTTCTTTGCATAGAGACACATTTTCCTATTGCACTTCTAGAATTCTGTCTTGAGACACATCTGCTCTATTGTGACACATTCGCCTAGGTAAAATTTGGCTTTCAAATTTTGTTGTATTTTCCAGGTTTCATTTTTTTACTTTGTAGGTTAGGGGTTATTTTGGTTACTAATATATTTTTTATAGCATGTGACAAGCTGAAAAAGGAGTCTAATCCCTTGTTGTTTGTGTTTTTATTTTTATTTTCACAATCTTAATCAAACAAACAACTCTACAACTTTGCATTTACATTTCATGAGTTAAAATGAACATGCAAGCACATTCACAGGATTAAAAAGAACACAATCATGCATTACAACTCATTGGCTTAAAACGAACTTGCATTCTCTCATGACATTGGTTTAAAATAAACAGTATTTGTCTCACACTAAGTTGGGATTTAAAATGAACAAGTGTATTGTGTGTCTTGTGTTATAGTGATACTCTCTTAAGTGTCTATGCATTTCTCTTGTGCTTTGTGCAATCTTGAGAAATAAAAAACACTAAGAAATTGTTACTTTGTCACACCTCACATTTCATTTTGGGTTTAAAATGAACAAATCTTGCTAGTGTGAGCTAAGTATATTGCATGTGTTCTCTCTTTGTTTATGCAAACAAAGATTGATTGAACTACAGATGTAATTACTTGCTATTGTTTATCCTTAGAGGGCCTTCCTGGTGGGAAAAAGTAATTACCCTAAGTAACAACCCAACCGGTAACACGCTAAAGCCAAGTGACTTCTAGCTGGTATATAAGTAGGGATACTTGAGGAAAGGCAAGTATCATAAGGATTATTCAGATAAGAAGGGTAGAAATGGTATCTTTCCGCATGGATGGTCCCCCATGAATGAAATGCTCATACTAGAACCCTTGTTATAGTAGGCCAAAAAATTTTATCTATTCTTTGGTGTAGCAACGGTTGTTGCAAAGGAATCCACATTCTCACAGTTTTTAGTAGAGATGATCAGCCCACCATGGGAGTTTTATGGGGGCTGAAAGCTTGGTTGACCTAAGAAGTGAGTGCACTGTAAGGGGGAGCTTCTATGTCCAAGCTTCTAAATTCATCTGCTAAGAATAAGTGTGATTGGAGTAAAATCTGCATGGAATCCAAAAGAATATAGTCCTTCAAACCATACGATTGTACTTGTCTTCTATGTGCTCATTTTCACAAACTTTCAAAGATAATGTGTTCGAAAAAGTGTTTTTCAAATCAAATGAACAATTAAACATCCGTTTCAAATCTAGAAACAATCATCCAACTAGAAACTTCCAAAATTTAGCCAAAACTGCAAAAACTAGACTTTGTCTAGATTGTAATGCATTTGCTACTCTATGCAACACATTTGACTTGATGCACTGCATTTAACAAACAAAACATGCATCTGCCTATGTTGAACCGCATTTTCTATTAGAAACAACACATTTGTTCTATCAAACTAGACTCTTTTCAAACTTGCAACACATTCACTAACTTCTGCAATGCAATTGAAATCCCAAGCCGCATCTTCTAGCCATAACGTTGCATCTGCTTAAACTATGATGCAATTGAAATTCTGCAGTACATTTTCCACCTCTTGCGACACATCTACTAGTCATAGTAAAATCACTATCAAACCCAAGACCAGACATTGTCAAACTACTGCAATGTGTTTGCATCTTTGTGACACAATTGATACCTTAAACAATGCATATGACATACTGCAATGCATCTATGATCTTAAACAACACAATTGCCTGACAATAAAAAAAAATCACTATCACTATCCAAATATGAAACCAAGCACTTTCAATCTATCTTTAGACATATTTCCTTAGTGGTCTCTGTCCAAAATTAACAAAATTTAGGATTGCATACCTTAGGCTTCGGCCATACATTTTCATTTTCATTCTCTATACTTCATTACCATATCTTCCATTAACCTTTATTTTCTTGCTAGTCAAGTTGAATACAAATTTCTCTGTAATCATCAATACCAACAAGCCTTGGACTTCAAAAGAAAATTCCTCCAAACCAAAACCAATTTCCTTCTTACCAACAACCCATCAATCCTAATCCTCCATCCATCTACCCTCAATATAAAAAATCCTTTAACACAAATCCTGCCATTAAGTCACAACAAACATCTAATTATCACCCTTATC
This sequence comes from Sequoia sempervirens, assembly GCA_007258455.2. Classification (NCBI taxonomy): domain Eukaryota; kingdom Viridiplantae; phylum Streptophyta; class Pinopsida; order Cupressales; family Cupressaceae; genus Sequoia; species Sequoia sempervirens. Next base: position 12,599,376 of record VDFB02000009.1, read on the forward strand.
CTAACCTTGACAAGGGAAACCAACTGTCCACTAGTCCATTCCAAGTCTCCACATCATATTCTAGTCCTTCAAGTCCTTCATCTAACAATCATGTCCAAGTCTACATGTATTATCAACCATCTACCAACTCATGTCAAGTCTCCACTTCGTACCATATTGATCCCACCCAAGTCTCCATATCCTATCTTAGCCAACCTTACACTAATTCAGTCCAAGTCTCCATGTCCTATTTTAGTCCTCCATCCACCAATCCCTTCCAAGGCTCCATGTCTAGTACTTCATCCACTAATCCTTTGTAAGTCACTTTCTCCCAAAAAACATTTAGTCATGTCAATTCTATCCTCGTCCAAAGTCCTATCCCATTTAATAAACTTGAGGATACATGTCAAGATGAAGACCCAAAACATGACATGATAACATCACCCTCATGTCAAGAACAAGGTAGTCCATCCCATGACCCTATCCTTTAGTCAATTCAAGAAGTCCTTGAATAATTTCATGGCATCCACAATACACCTATCCTTGACAAAGATTATAGTCTCTTTCAACATCTTATTTTGTAGAATGCTATTAAACAATTCCTCAAGCTTCATAGGGGAATAAGGCCTTACCGATTTAGTCTATTTTTGGTTTTTTCCTTTAACCGGAGTCTTCTTCTGACTTGTTTCTTTTTCCTCGTTATACAATGAGCCTTTCTTAGCAGCCTCTTTCCTCATGTGTACAATTTTTTTTTCTTTTCTTCTTCAATGTCCTCCACTTTCAATGTCAATGATATAATATCTTTTTATTTTGGTGCTTGCTTCACCTTGTGAAGAATCACTTCTTCTTCTTTGGACCAACTATGGTTCCTCTTCTTCAACAACATTAATACCTATGCTGTTTTCTCTCATGGCTTTCTACTTTACTCTTCTCTTAGCAGGGACAATAGTTGATGTAGTAGTGGTATTCTTATTATTAGCCCTAGTGATGTTCACAACCAAAGGAGATTTCTCCATTACTAGAGGAATAACAATGGTCTTTCTTTTCTCTAACAAAAGGTAAAGACCCAAAGGAATTTTGAGTAGCAGGTGGAGTGGTAGCTATCCAACATGTTCTTCTTGAGCTCTCAGATGCTTCTATAGAACTTAAATCTTCCTTGTCTCTTTCTCTTTCCCATTTTACTATTTCCTTTGAAATTCCCATTTCTTTTGCATATGCATAATCTATCTTATCCACATTCTTCTAGATCTACGGTTTCCTCTGTTCCATGTGAACTTCCATAGAATTTTATTCATATGTGCCATATCTTGACTTTTTGGTGTCTTTGGGGCTCTTCAACAAAATATCAACATGACCAATAAGATCTACTTTTATCATCTCATAACCTAGTATAAGAATCCAAGCACTTCTTGGTTCCACTGCCTCCATAATGCATTGGTTTGTAGATATAAGAAATGTGATATCATTTTTGTATCTTTCAAAAATTATCCTTGGAATTCTCTCTCTCATGCATTCTCTTCTAGAATACTGCAAAGAAAGTAGTAAGGGAATCATCTTGTGCTTTAACATTTCCATGATTCCTCATATGATCTGCAATTTGAAGTGCAACAAGCCTTACTCTTATCTAGGTTACACTTCCAATTATGAGAAGCTCCTTTAAGAAATAAAAGAGTAAGAACATGACCAAAGTTCCATACATAAATACATAATTGATCTTTTCCTTAGTTAGCTTCAAATTCTCCATCAATTATTGCCTAAGAAACTCACACAGGTCATAATTTGCACCATTTTCTACCACCTCATACACCACATTGATTACAGTGGTAGATATAGAGTTGTCTCTATTTATACAATAAATTTTGTGATCGATCATCATAGTTGTGTATCTCATAGTTGGTAATGGGATTTATTGCAAGGGATCTCTTCTCATATATTGCACTTGTTCTCTCCATAACCACTTCATTTTTAATGGATTTCAAAATGGTTATGGGTTTGGTGGATCATAGACTTAGTGAATTTTCTTTTAACTTCCTTAGTGACCATATTAATAATATTGATCTAGACAAATTGATCATTTACTCTGCTCAAACCATTTTGATCTACTTGACATCATAATAGAAATTAGGGAACCATTTCCATACATCCATTTTCTTCTCAAATAGGTTTTTACATTTTGGCTTTAGGGTGAAGTCATCTCCCATAATTAACTATTTTTCCCACTAACTTATTGGGAGGATGCTCTTCCATTTTTCCATGAATATAAGCCCTAATATCTTCAGTCGGTAAAACCCATTGAATGTGTGAGAATATCACTAATGGGTCATCTTCTATGGCTTTTGTAGGATTCCTTTTGAATTTTGGTTGTGTTTTTTTGGTAACCTCTATAACCCTCGATGTAGCCATTGTAAAATAAGTTCAAAACTATTTCCAAGAAAAATTCTTCAAAAATTAGGGTAAGCAAATTCATAAATACCTTTTTCTTTGCTCGCCAAACTAGTGTTTTGATATACTGAAAGACAAATCACCTTGAACACTTTGAATTATTTCTTCGCTGCTCTAATCCTTCTAAAATTTCCTTTGTGAAATGAATTTTACTTAGTGAATTTAATAATAACCTTTTGATTAGACCTAATTATACATTGAATGATTCAACGCATAAAGATAACAACACTTTATCTATATATAAAGATAACTTCCAAAGCTCTCAAAATTTCCACATCATCATATTTTCTTCCACAATCTTCACCAATAGATCAAGCATGTTGATCTACATCACATATCTTTGTGATAAGGCATCAACACATCTTCCTTTGCGAGGGACAAAGGATATCCTTAAAGCTCCCCTTAAGCCATAATTTTTTTATTAGTTTCTTGAGGAAACATCTAAACTAGAGGATGGTACAAATTCTTCCTTGGCTTTTGTATCTTTCTTCTTTCTCCAAATATTTTTCATTTCCTTCTTTGTTTCTATAGGATCAATCTTTTTAAATGGTTCATTCATTTTTACTATATTATCTTTCCTTGTGTTTTTTCTTCTGCAAAACTTTCCAATATGTCTAGGTCTACTACATTTATAACATGTGACATTCTTCTGAACAATATTCCTTTCATTCACTCTAGATCTACATTGGTTAGCTTTGTGCCCAAATCCATAGCATGTATAATAGTAACCCTTGAAGAATTGAACCATTCTACCATTTTTATATACATTCCTCATTTGAATTGTACACTCACTTTCTCTATGACCAAATCTCTTACATGTAAAAAATTGACCAAAAATGAATGGAACATTTTGATTCATGTTGCTTCTACATTCCATTTCCTTGTGTCCAAATTTATTGCAAAAATAGAAAAAACCATTGAAAAATGGGAACCTTTGTGCATTTGGTTGGCTGAAGAATGGTCTTCTAACTTCATTCCTTTGATTTCAAATCTTACTATTGTTCTTCTTGTCTTCAAACTTCTTTGGTTAATTGATCTTCTCTTCTACATTAGGTGTCCAATCTACTTTTGAGCATTCACCTTTTTCAAATCCTAAACCACCATTGTCTTTGAATGCTTTCTAACTTGCAATAATCTCATCAATTATTGTAGAACTCATCTTGAATTTGTATTCATGAATCTTTTTTTTTCCAGATCTAATCTTAGGTTTACCGCTTCTTGTTCAAGCCTTATGCATTCATCAAATTTTCTTTTCACCATTGTATTTAAGAATTCTTCAATTCTTTTCTTTTCTAAAACTTGCACTTTCAAACCAGTAATGGATTAATTTGTGTGCTTTAATTTCTCATTGACTTCCTTATTCCTTTCTTTGAATTTCTTTATTTTCTCTCTCAAATTTATGATACACTCATTTTCTTATTTGAAATTTTCTTTCAGATCTTTGTTTTCACTTTCAATTATTTCTAGATCTTCAAGAGCAAGTTTGAGTTCTCCATCTTTGTCAAGCATGCAATCTTCTTCTATAAATCTAACAATAGGAATCTCTTCCAAAGGAATATGAAATTTTTTGGCAGCCATGTGTTCAACCTCCAAGATCTTCCTAAAGCGGTTAAGCTCCTTCCAAGTAACTAGGCCCTAATATCAATTGCTCAACACCCAAAATGTTGAGGGGGGGTGAATCAGTATTCTCTTAAACCATTCAAACATTAAACATCCAATCACCAAAGAATATTCAATTGTAATAAGTATTGAAAGAATGGAATATTAGCAAAATCACATAACACATGAACACCAAGATTTTTTATGTGAAAATTGTAAATTGGGGAAAACCACAGTGAGGGTTAGATCATAATATATTATAACTGGTTACAATATATTTAAAGAAGTGATCACTGCAAGTAGACTCACTATCCACAGAAAACCATAGAAGAGAGATGGTGGCTCACAACCTATTTTTGAACTGTTACAATTTACATCTTACATATGCAAGAATATAGTTCTGTAATAACTGAAAAGGTTGCCTTTTCCTTGCTTCCTTGGATAATTGACATTAAAACTAGACTAATGGTGTCTTGGAGTGGTGTTTTAATGTCTTGTACACATTCACAACATCTTAGGACCTTTATTTAACTAAATCATGCTTTAATTTTTCCTTTGCAACGGTGTTGTAAAGTGTTGTAACACACTTTTACACTTTTCTATGACTTATTTTCTTAATTAACCCTTCTATGCCCCTTTCAAAATAAAATATGCATTGTATTCTTTTTTTAAGTGTTGTAAAGTGTTTTAAAGCACTTTTAGGTTTATCTAGGTGGTCCTAATTCATTGTGGTTAAATGGAGTTATTAACCCCCCCTTTTACACCTTAATTTTGACACCTCCTAAGGATCTCTCCTGACAATCATAAATTAAATATCAAATTATTTTAATGGGAAAAACTTGGTCCAGGTAAGTTGAGCTAGGACCCATTCACCCTTGATGGAAAATGGGTCCTCCCTTAATAGGACCCCCTTTTCTCCGTTGTTTTGGAATGAGTTTTTGGCCCTTGAACTCTCCAAAGCTTGGTCTTGGAAACTTAGCTAGGACCCATTCGCCTTTGGTGGAAAATGGGTCCCCGCTTAATTTGACCTTAATTTTTGAATTTCATTCTGGTGGGAATTTAATTGTCATTCTTTCCAAAACTGGGGTCGGCCTTAATTCTTTGAATTTTAGGGTTAATCTCCTAATTTATTATAAATAAGTTGTTAATTCACATTGTTTCTCGTAGCAATTTTTTTGAAGCAACCTAATATTTTCAAGAGAGCATCCTAATACTTTACAAGAGAATTTTCAAGGCATTTAAAGGTAGAAGTCAAGAGTTTATTATAGTGATTCAAAGATCATATCATCATGTCTAGGTTCTAATTGCATCATTTCATGTTCATGCTTCATTATCTTATTTCATCATTTGGTTTAATTACCTACAAGGGGTTTGATTGAGGAAAACCCCCATTAACTAAAAAATCAAAAAGTTTTTTTCCCTTGAGTGTGTGATTGCAGATTTATAGGTTGAAGAGCAAGATTATCAAAGTTGTCAAAATTGTCAAAGTTGTAAAGTTGTCATTCAAGGTGCAAGAACATGAAAAGAGCACTACATAATTGAATACTTCCTTCTAGAACTTGATATTAGGGATTTCAAGAGTGTAGACATCAAAGTACAGGACCCTAAAATCAGTTTTCTGAAACACTAAAAGGACCCATTTTCCCCTAAAGTCGAATGAGTCCTCCATAGCTCATAAACAACAACTTTCTGGATCAGTACACAAGTTTTTATACTCTCAAAACATTCCTCATATTTGTTATAATAGTTAGGGTTTTTTTTATGGTTGTTATTAGCATCTTCTTTTGCATAATTTGAAGTGATTTGGGCTTGGAAAATAAGTGTCCCATCTTATTTTTGGGATAGATCCTATTTTCCCACATTTCATTTTTGGTGAACCTGACTTATTCAACATTGCACTTTTCTGAATTATTCAACATTTCATTGCATTTCATGTTAAAATATTCAATTCATTGCATTTAGATTTGCATTGAATTTAAAGGGTTTCTTATTTTGCATTTAAATATTGCATATCATATAGGGTTTAAATTTGCATTGTTTTGCACTTCTTAAACATGAAAATTGCAAAAAAGAAGTAGTCATTTTGCATCTCATTTAGATTTAATTTAATTGAATTTTAAAATCAAAACAAAATTGCAATTGAATCTAAGTATTACATATCATCTTTCTATTGCATTTTTGCATTTAATTTCTAGAAAATTTGAAGCTGCCTTTCACTGTTTACAACCTAGAACTGAAAGATATATTTGAAAGCTTGCAAACCATTAAAAAATAGCTTAAAAAGACCTTACTAGGACCCATTTTACGTTGCAAGCAAATAGGTCCCTATTCAGATATGACCTGGAGCTTCTAGCAACTGAAAAGACATTAAAATTCAATCTAAAATCCACTTGAAAAACTCCTAGATAGACCTAACCAAGACCCATTCATCCTTACTGGAGAATGAGTCCTTGTTAGCTACAAATCTATAATTTTAGGACACAATTTTTTTATTTTTTATCTTCTGTTTGGTGCATTCATCTTGCTTTTTCAGTTTCCATATTTGTTGTTTCATCAAATTCATTGCATTTAGCTTAAATTGCTTCATTTTAGTGTATTGTAAAAATTCAAAACATTTCATTTTTAGCTTATCACATTGTTTAATCAATAAATTACAATGTTTTGGTTTGAAATTATAAAAATGGAGAACTGTTTAGGCAATTTGTGGAAGTCTTTGTTCTCTTTGGTTGATGTTTCATATTTTTTTTTTGGCAATGACCCTAATGAAATTGAACTTATTCATGCTCACACAACTCCTAATGCATGTCCTCCTCGTGATGTTGACATCATTGGAGAAGATGATTCCAACATGAATGAATTCATAAATGATTTCCTTGACAACATTGAGTCCAATGCATCCTTTTATCCTTCAATGAAAAAACCAACACAACTTGAAATGTTTGATATTTTACATCCTGAAACTAAGTCACAAGTTGAACCTAAGTTCCTTACCATAGGTGAACCTAGCACCTCTAAACAAGCAAACATTCAATCATCCTATGTCAACAAAGTGACCAACACATTAATCAACCTTGAAGAGACATATAGCAAAGGATTCACGATCTTACATAAACAAGGATGTGATACAACAAGTGAACATAACATTCATCAAGTCCTAGAGAAAATACCAACTGAAGAAACCAAAGGGATATGATATCAAGATCCCCCTCACAACATAAGACATCCTAGAGAATACCTAAGGATTTGTAGTGATTGTACGATAATATTAGATCCTCCTCCTGATATAAATTTCCTCATTCCTAAAGAGATCAGCCCATACCTCTTAAGGATAAGGATAATAAAGACAAGATCATCTCAAGACCTCCTACCCTGATTTCCTCTAGAGAAGTTGGTGAATCTAGCAAGCGCAAGAGGCCTTACAAGTTAAAGAAACTCAAATTACCTTGTCCACCACCTGAAAGTGAAAGGAAGATACAACTAATTCTAAACAAAGAACTTATAATGTATTACCACCAATGAAAGATAGGCTCATACTATATCCTATAGATGCAAATGTTCAACATTGTTCATACCAAAGAACTCTTGGACATAGTACTAATGAGTGTCGCACATTTAAATTAGTATTGAGGAACTTTCACTTTGATGGTAATGATTTCCATCGAGAGATTGCATAATATACACCCCTCTTGCTCCTTTCCATGTAATAGTTGTAGAATCTTAAAACATTCTCATTATTACATGTTTTATAGTTATTGCAAATCATTTTCTTTAATCCAAGGAGCTAATTTTCCTCACTTACCTCGGCTCATTCTCTTCTTACACAAAGTTGGGGCAACAACTTGATAGCCTTGTCTTAGTATTTCATTTTTCATTGGCTCTTTGGATAGTTTCCCACCTTCCATTTATACCAACCAATATTGGGAGGTGGATGATCTGCTCTAGGTTGACTCATCTATGCCTTACTAGTCTTTTTCCTTATCATTTTTCTTTTTCTTTGATTGCATGTGTGTAATGTGATCCCCCATGAAGTTTCATTTGATTTTCTTCTCTCTTTTTGTGCATTCTTCTATATGTACCTTCATTATTTTCTATGTCATAATCATTTTTCATTTGTCTTTTGTTTTCCTTTTGGGGATGATGCAAGGCGTCGAGAAATTTATGTCTCTTCCATGTTGATCCAAAAGATTTGTCTTTCTCTTTTTCATTTTTCTTTTGTTTTCCTTTTGGGGATGATGCAAGGCATCAAAACATTCATGTTTCTTCCATGTTGACCTAAAAGGTTTTTCTTTGTTTTCGCTCTCTTTGTGTCATTATTCAAGTTCTATGTGTATTTGGGGAATGATGACAGGTCCATGCTACTTGAAAACATTATAGAAAAAACATACTAACCCCAAATCCATAGATCCCTTATGTGTTTGTGGGGGTTACCTTTCCTTCCTATTTCATGATGCATCTTACTTTGGAAACATATGATTTGGCATAGGGTTTTCCGAGGAAAGCTATCATGTCTTACAGTCAAATCATCTGGCTACTTTAAAGAAATTTCTCACAGTGATGGTGTAGCAACCACTTTAAAGTGGGGGAATAGATCGATGACATCTTTTGGAAAATTTCATGGCATGATTTTCCTTTTTTCTTGTGATGCGTCCTCTTATTGGTGGTGTCATTGGGTTTGATGTTGTCCAAGAGTGTACAATCTTTGGTCATGGCATGATGTGAATGAGGCATTCCATGGGTAGTAATTTGACAGTTTGGCTCGCCCTCTCTTGGAGAGATTAGGAACAATGTTCCCTAAGAGGAAGACCGTTACACAAACAAAGAAAAATCCCCTCTAAGAATTTTTTTACATGACATTCAAAATTTTTTTACAAAAAATAATTTACATTATGGTGCGTTATCAAAGTTGTTAGGAGGATGAATTTGGCATGGTATTTGAGGCTAATTTGATACTCTCATTTTCCACCTCATTGGGATAACTCACCTAGTGGAAAGACTGAGGTTCCACTACCCCAGAATGGGCATAAATATTTTGGGACAAACTCACCCCATGGATGACCTAAAGTTACGTGGCCCCAGACTAAGCAACATATGTTATGGACAAACAACCACTGCCTCACATTGTGTTGAATCAGTTATGCTCGATCCTTTCCTTTTGGTTTATTTTTCTTGGCCTTTGACAGGGTATGATCATGTATCTTTTTAATTGCTGCATACTTAGGTGTCTTGGATGTCTACTTTAGTGTGAGTTTGAAATGGGTTCATCCTCTCACTAAAGTGGGGGAAAAATGTAGTAACGGAAAAAGTTTCCTTTTCCTAGCTTGCTTGGATAATTAACATTAAAATTGGACTAATGGTGTGTTGGAGTGGTGTTGTAATGTCTTGTACAAATTCACACCATTTTAGGACCTTTATTTAACTAAATCATGCTTTAATTTTTCCTTTGCAAAGGTGTTTTGTAAAGTGAACTGTAACACACTTTTAGACTTTTCTAGCTCTTATTTGCTTAATTAAGCCTTATGGGAACCTTTCTAAATAAAATATGCATAATTTATACCTTGTTTAAGTGTTGTAAATTTTTTTAAAGAACTTTCATATTTATCTAAGTGGTCCTAATTCATTGTGGTTAATTGGAGTTATTAACCCCCCGTTTTAGGCCTTAATTTTGATAACTCTTGAGGATCTCTCATGACAATAATAAATTAAATATCAAACAATTTCATTTGCAAAAATTTGGTCATAGTAAGTTGAGCTAGGAACCATTCACCCTCAATGGAAAATGGGTCCTCCCTTAATAGGACCCCCTTTTCTCAATTGTTTTGGAATTGGTTTTTGGCCCTCTTTCAACTCCCTGAAGCTTGGTCTTGGAAACTTAGCTAGGACCCATTCGCCTTTTGTGGAGAATGGGCCCTCCCTTAATGAGACCTTAAATTTTGAATTTCATTATGGTGGGAATTTAATTTTCTTTCTTTCCAAATCTAGTGTTGGCCTTAATTCTTTGAATTTTGGGGTTAATATGCTAATTTAGTATAAATAAGGGGTTAATTCACATTGTTTCTCCTAGCAATTTTTTGAAGCAACCTAATTTTTTCAAGAGAGCATCCTAATACTTTGAAAGAGAATTTTCAAGGAATTTAAAGATAGAAGTCAAGAGTTTATTGCAGCAATTCAAAGATCATATCATGTCAAGGTTCTGATTGCATCATTTCATGTTCATGCTTCATTATCTTATTTCATCATTTGGTTTAATTATCTACAAGGGGTTTCACTAATGAAAAACCCCATTCACAAACAAATCAACAAGTTTTCTACCCTTTAGTGTGTGATTGTAGATTTATAGGTTGAAGAGCAAGATTATCAAAATTGTCAAAATTGTAAAAGTTGCAAAGTTGTCATTCAAGGTGTAAGAACATAGAAATATCCCTACAAAATTGAATACTACCTTCCAGAACTTGATAACAAGGACTTCAAGAGTGCGGACATCAAAGTATAGGATCCTAAAATTAGTTTTATGAAACCCTAAAAGGACCCATTCACCCCTTAAGGTGAATGATTCCTCCACATCTCAAAAAAAACTTTCTGGACAAGTATACAACTTTTTATACTCTAAAAAAATTCCCCATAGTTGCTATAATAGTTAGGATTGATTTTTGGTTGTTATTAGCATCTTCTTTTCCATAATTTGAAATGATTTGGGCTTGGAAAATAAGTGATCCATCTCACTTTTTGGATAGATCCTATTTTCCACCATTTCAAGTTCCAATGAAGTTGAATAAACCATCTTTATCTAATTTAGATTCAACACTCTTCCATGGTCTTCATTCACACAACTTTGATCTTCAACTCAACATTCAAAACTTAACTTTGTGCCCCTTTGATAAAATTCACATCATATACATGTGGAATGTTCTTAGCACTTGGAATCTATATCAAAACACTGAAAACAATCTAACATATATATCCACATCAAGTATAACATTAATTAGGTCAACCTAATTAGATGTAGCACTCAAAATGTAACTTGTTGGCTCCAAAACTTTTCATCCACACAATGTGCCACAATTCAAAACTTAATAAATCTTAAGATAGGTGGGAATGGACCTATAATAGATCTCACATAAGATAGCAACACTTATTCAACCTTTGCACAACATAAAACATGTTAGGTCGGCACTGTATAAGTCCTAAAAACGAAAATCCTTCAACTATGCATCCACATCTCGATATGTGGATCTCAAAATTTGATGCCAAATAGAATCCATTCTCTTACATTTGGAAACTTATCTTCAAAATCACAAGGCCAAAAACTCATCCATGGAGAATTTCATATTCTACCACACAAACATACTACATAGAAAATCAACTATAATCTATCAAGATGAACACTATTACTAATAACTCTTAAATTATTTGTCCAAACAAGATGAAATATTAGAATTAGATAGATCTAAACTCAACCAAAATAATGTTACAATAACAAAGTGATATCTTCATTTTTGGAGTGGTGTGGACCCAAAAACCAATTCCTAGTTATACTGAATTGGAAGATTTGACACCTAGCCAATTTTCCACACAACTAATCTTTCTGATTGAATCATCTTGACATATGTCTTTCTTAACACTAAAAAACCTATTATAACTGATCAAAATGATTCAAAATGATCAGAAACAATGTTGAAATCAATGAAAACACTACAACACATCATTATGTACTTTCCATGCTCATGTTGCCAAACAACATCATCAATGACAAACTTCCTCAAAGTTCCAAAAATTATTGTATGACTAGTATGGGAATGACTACATTCAGTGATGGTTTTGAGATGATCCTTGCTTGGTGTTCATATAGTAATCTTAAGTATCTTCACAAAATAATGAAGAATATCTCTCTTGACTTAGTGTAAGAAGGGTCATGTATTAGCGATGATCATATGTGTAACTCATAAGTTTTGCACCTTCCTTTGAAATAGGTAGTTATTACTTATAGGGAAATTTATTAGTTGTACATGAGGGTTGTGTGTGTCATCTAGTAGCTTAACAATTCTTGGGTGATCCTATATGTGTGCTTAGTGATGATATTGATCTTAAATCATTGTTTTCCCTTATTATATTATGGACTAGAGTGGCATTGGATTATGGTTGATTTGTAGTTGAATTATTCTGAGAGTTTGAACCTAATTGACATGTTATTATTGATCAAACACATATTTGTTAGTTCAAGTCTAGGTAAGAAAACTATGAAGCCTCTTATCTAGTTACATAGGAAAGACCATCTTGTATGAGCCCTCGAGGTATATGTTTGACCCTCTTAGGTATTGTTGTTCTAAAATTTTCTTTAAAAACTATTATAATTTTTTTATTTGATGGAGGAATAATTGTGTGTCTAGTTTAATAGACATATTGTACTTACAGGTTATTGGAAACAAGTGGGTTGCTAATATTTCTATGAGGAAATGCAAAGAGAACTAGGGTAAGAGATGATTGTTTAACCATCCTTTTCAATTTCTTAAAGATCGGTAGAATCTTATGGTGATATCATATAGTTAGGAGAGATGTATTTTAGTTCCATTCTTGGAATACTTAGTGTGATTAAATAAATGAAACTTTATGCTATGTCAAATAAAACAACATAAAGAGTTATTATTTCAAACTCATCCATGGTCATTCTATCTAGCTAAAATAAATTTGTTTGATATTGTCGTGTCGTAAAATTGCACAATTTCACCTATATGTTTACATCCACTTTAGTGTCCATTCCCTTAGTATTTGTGTAGGCTCATTTTAGCCCTTGCATTAACCATTTTCTCCTTAGGATGCTTAAGAACCCCTTTTCAACAACTACATTTATATGTTAGCTTTGTATTAAACAC
>VDFB02000009.1:12612362-12750454 GCA_007258455.2 Sequoia sempervirens
CCTAAGTATGCAGCAATTAAAAAGATACATGATCATACCCTGTCAAAGGCCAAGAAAAATAAACCAAAAGGAAAGGATCGAGCATAACCGATTCAACGCAATGTGAGGCAGTGGTTGTTTGTCCATAACATATGTCACTCAGTCTGGGGCCACGTAACTTTAGGTCATCCATGGGGTGATTTTGTCCCAAAATATGTATGCTCATTCCGGGGTAGTGGAACCTCAGTCTTTCCACTAGGTGAGTTATCCCAATGAGGTGGAAAATGAGAGTATCAAATTAGCCTCAAATACCATGCCAAATTCATCCTCCTAACAACTTTGATAAGGCACCACAATGTAAATGCTTTTTTGTAAAATGTTTTTGAATGTCATGTAAAAAAAAATCTTAAAGGGGATTTTGCTTTGTTTGTGTAATGGTCTTCCTCTTAGGGAGCATTGTGCCTAATGTCTCCAAGAGAGGGCGAGCCAAAGTGTCAAATTACTACCCATGGGATGCCTCATTCACATCATGCCATGACCAAAGATTGTACACTCTTGGACAACATCAAACCCAATGACACCACCAATAAGAGGACGCATCACAAGAAAAAAGGAAAATCATGCCATGAAATTTTCCAAAAGATGTCATCGATCTATGCCCCCACTTTAAAGTGGTTGCTACACCATCACTGCGAGAAATTTCTTTAAAGTAGCCAGATGATTTGACTGTAAGACATGATAGCTTTCCTCGAAAAACCCTATGCCAAGTCATATGTTTCCAAAGCAAGATGCATCATGAAATAGGAAGGAAATGAAACCCCCACAAACACATAAGGGATCTATGGATTTGGGGTTAGTATGTTTTTGCTATAATGTTTTCAAGTAGCATGGACCTGTCATCATTCCCCAAATACACATAGAACTTGAATAATGACACAAAGAGAGCAAAAACAAAGAAAAACCTTTTAGGTCAACATGGAAGAAACATGAATGTTCTGATGCCTTGCATCATCCACGAAAGGAAAATAAAAGACAAATGAAAAAGAGAAAGACAAATCTTTTGGTTCAACATGGAAGAGACATAAATTTCTCGACGCCTTGCATCATCCCCAAAACGAAAACAGAAGACAAATGAAAAATGATTATGACATAGAAAAGAATGAAGGTACATATAGAAGAATGCACAAAAAGAGAGAAGAAAATCAAATGAAACTTCATGGGGGATCACATTACACACATGCAATCAAAGAAAAAGAAAAATGATAAGGAAAAAGACTAGTAAGGCATAGATGAGTCAACCTAGACCAGATCATCCACCTCCCAATATTGGTTGGTATAAATGGAAGGTGGGAAACTAGCCAAAGAGTCAATGAAAAATGAAATACTAAGACAAGGCTACCAAGTTCTTGCCCCAACTTTGTGTAAGACAAGAATGAGCCGAAGTAAGTGAGGAAAATTAGCTCCTTGGATTAAAGAAAATGATTTGCAATAACTATAAAACATGTAATAATGAGAATGTTTTAAGATTCTACAACTATTACATGGAAAGGAGCAAGAGGGGTGTATGTTATACAATCTCTCGATGGAATCATTACCATCAAAGTGAAAGTTCCTCAATACTAATTTGAATGCGTGACACTCATTAGTACTATGTCCAAGAGTTCTTTGGTATGAACAATGTTGAAAATTTGCATCTTTAGGATATAGTATGAGCCTGTCTTTCATTGGTGGTAATACATTATAAGTTCTTTGTTTATAATTAGTTATATTTTCCTTTCACTTTTAGGTGGTGGACAAGGTAATTTGAGTTTCTTTAACTTGTAAGGCCTCTTGCACTTGCTAGATTCACCAACTTCTCTGGAGGAAATTAAGGTAGGAGGTCTTGAGATGATCTTGTCTTTATTATCCTTATCCTTAAGAGGTATGGGCTGATCTCTTTAGGAATGAGGAAATTTATATAAGGAGGAGGATCTAAGATTATTGTACAATCACTACAAATCCTTAGGTATTCTCTAGGATGTCTTATGTTGTGAGGGGGATCTTGATATCATATCCCTTTGGTTTCTTCAGTTGTTATTTTCTCTAGGACTTGATGAATGTTATGTTCACTTGTATCACATCCTTGTTTATGTAAGATCGTGAATCCTTTGCTATATGTCTCTTCAAGGTTGATTGATGTGTTGGTCACTTTGTTGACATAGGATGATTGAATGTTTGCTTGTTTAGAGGTGCTAGGTTCACCTATGGTAAGGAAATTAGGTTCAACTTGTGACTTAGTTTCAGGATGTAAAATATCAAACATTTCAAATTGTGTTGGTTTTTTCATTGAAGGATAAAAGGATGCATTAGACTCCAATGATGTCAACATCACGAGGAGAACATGCATTAGGAGTTGTGTGAGCATGAATAAGTTCAATTTCGTTAGGGTCATTTCCAAAAAAATAATATGAAACATCAACCAAAGTGAACAAAGACTTCCACAAATTGCCTAAACAGTTCTCCATTTTTAGAATTTCAAACCAAAACATTGTAATTTATTGATTAAACAATGTGATAAGCTAAAAATGAAATGTTTTGAATTTTTACAATACACTAAAATGAAGCAATTTAAGCTAAATGCGATGAATTTGATGAAACAACAAATATGGAAACTGAAAAAGCAAGATGAATGCAACAAACAGAAGATAAAAACTAAAAAAATTGTGTCCTAAAATTATAGATTTGTAGCTAACAAGGATTCATTCTCCAGTAAGGGTGAATGGGTCTTGGTTAGGTCTTTCTAGGAGTTTTTCAAGTGGATTTTAGATTGAATTTTAATGTCTTTTCAGTTGCTAGAAGCTCCGGGTCATATTTGAATAGGGACCTATTTGCTAGCAACGTAAAATGGGTCCTAGTAAGGTCTTTTTAAGCTATTTTTTAATGGTTTGCAAGCTTTCAGATATATAAATTATTATATCAAGCCTCAGTAAAATATGAGGTGATGGCTGTGCCAGTAAATAAACAGATGTCGTCTCAGTCTGTTCTTCTTGTAATTCAATGTCAAATATCTAACATGAAATGCAATGAAATGTTGAATAATTCATAAAAGTGCAATGCTGAATAAGTCAGGTTCACCAAAAATGAAATGTGGGAAAATAGGATCTATCCCAAAAATAAGATGGGAAACTTATTTTCCAATCCCAAACCACTTCAAATTATGCAAAAGAAGATGCTAATAACAACCATAAATAAACCCTAACTATTATAAAAAATATGAGGAATGTTTTTAGAGTATAAAAACTTGTGTACTGATCCAGAAAGTTGTTGTTTTTGAGCTATGGAGGACTCATTCGACTTCAGGGGAAAATGGGTCCTTTTAGTGTTTCAGAAAACTGATTTTAAATCCCTAATATCAAGTTCTAGAAGGAATTATTCAATTATGTAGTGCTCTTTTCATGTTCTTGCACCTTGAATGACAACTTTACAACTTTGACAATTTTGACAACTTTGATAATCTTGCTCTTCAACCTATAAATTTGCAATCACACACTCAAGGGAAAAAACTTGTTGATTTGTTAGTTAATGGGGGTTTTCTTCAGTCAAACCCCTTGTAGTAATTAAACCAAATGATGAAATAAGATAATGAAGCATGAACATGAAATGATGCAATTAGAACCTAGACATGATGATATGATCTTTGAATTACTATAATAAACTCTTGACTTCTACCTTTAAATGCCTTGAAAATTCTCTTAAAATGCTCTTGTAAAGTATTAGGATGCTCTCTTGAAAATATTAGGTTGCTTCAAAAAAATTCTACAAGAAACAATGTGAATTAACAACTTATTTATACTAAATTAGGAGATTAACCCTAAAATTCAAAGAATTAAGGCCGACACCAGATTTGGAAAGAATGACAATTAAATTCCCACCAGAATGAAATTCAAAAATTAAGGTCTAATTAAGGGGGGACCCATTTTCCACCAAAGGTGAATGGGTCCTAGCTAAGTTTCCAGGACCAAGCTTTGGGGAGTTCGAGGGCCAAAAACTCATTCCAAAACAACAAAGAAAAGGGGGTCCTATTAAGGGAGGACCCATTTTCCATCAAGGGTGAATGGGTCCTAGCTTAACTTACCAAGACCAAATTTTTCCCATTGAAATAAGTTGATATTTAATTTATGATTGTCAGGAGAGATCATTAGGAGGTGTCAAAATTAAGGTGTAAAGGGGGGGGTTAATAACTCCAATTAACCACAATGAATTAGGACCACCTAGATAAACCTAAAATTGCTTTAAAACACTTTACAACACTTTTAAAAAAAATACAATGCATATTTTATTTTGAAAGGGGCCTAGAAGGGTTAATTAAGCAAATAAGTCATAGAAAAGTGTAAAAGTGTGTTACAACACTTTACAACACCGTTGCAAAGGAAAAATTAAAGCATGATTTAGTTAAATAAAGGTCCTAAGATGTTGTGAATGTGTACAAGACATTAAAACACCACTCCAAGACACCATTAGTCTAGTTCTAATGTCAATTATCCAAGGAAGCAAGGAAAAGGAAACCCTTTCAGTTATTATAGAACTATATTCTTGCATATGTAAGATGTAAATTGTAACAGTTCAAAATAGGTTGTGAGCCACCATCTCTCTTCTATGGCTTTCTATGGATAGTGAGTCTACCTACAATGATCACTTCTTTAAATATATTGTAACCAGTTATAATATATTATGATCTAACCCTCACTGTGGTTTTCCCCAATTTAAATTTTTTACATAAAAATCTTGGTGTTCATGTGTTATGTGATTTTGCTAATATTCCATTCTTTCAATACTTATTACAATTGAATATTCTTTGGTGATTGGATGTTTAATGTTTGAATGGTTTAAGAGAATCCTGATTCACCCCCCCCCCCCCCTCAACATTTTGGGTGTTGAGCAATTGGTATTAGGGCCTAGTTCCTTGGAAGGAGCTTAACTGCTTTGGGAAGATCTTGGAGGTTGAACACATGGCTGCCAAAAAATTTCATATTCCTTTGGAAGAGATTCCTATTGTTAGATTTATAGAATAAGATTGCATGCTTGACAAAGATGGAGAACTCAAACTTGCTCTTGAAGATCTAGAAATAATTGAAAGTGAAAACAAAGATTTGAAAGAAAATTTCAAAGAAGAAAATGAGTGTATCATAAATTTGAGAGAGAAAATAAAGAAATTCAAAGAAAGGAATAAGGAATTCAGTGAGAAATTAAAGCACACAAATGAATCCATCACTGGTTTGAAAGTGCAAGTTGAAGAAAAGAAAAGAATTGAAGAATTCTTAAATGCAATGGTGAAAAGAAAATTTGATGAATGCATAAGGCTTGAACAAGAAGCGGTAAACCTAAAATTAGATCTGGAAAAAAAAAGATTCATGAATACAAATTCAAGATGAGTTCTACAATGCTTGATGAGATTATTGCAAGTTAGAAAGCATTCAAAGACAAAGGTGGTTTAGGATTTGAAAAAGGTGAATGCTCAAAAGTAGATTAGACACCTAATGTAGAAGAGAAGATCAATTAACCAAAGAATTTTGAAGACAAGAAGAACAATAGTAAGATTTGAAATCAAAGGAATGAAGTTAGAAGACCATTCTTCAGCCAACCAAATGCACAAAGTTTCCCATTTTTCAATGGTTTTTTCTATTTTTGCAATAAATTTGGACACAAGTAAATGGAATGTAGAAGCAACATGAATCAAAATGTTCCATTCATTTTTGGTCAATTTTTTACATGTAAGAGATTTGGTCATAGAGAAAGTGAGTGTACAATTCAAATGAGGAGTGTATATAAAAATGGTAGGATGATTCAATTCTTCAAGGGTTACTATTATACATGCTATGGATTTGGGCACAAAGCTAATCAATGTAGATCTAGAGTGAATGAAAGGAATATTGTTCAGAAGAATGTCACATGTTATAAATGTAGTAGACCTAGACATATTGGAAAGTTTTACAGAAGAAAAAGCACAAGGAAAAATAATATAGTAAAAAGGAATGAACCATTTAAAAAGATTGATCCTATAGAAACAAAGAAGGAAATGAAAAATATTTGGAGAAAGAAGAAAGATACAAAAGCCAAGGAAGAATTTGTACCATCCTCTAGTTTAGATGTTTCCTCTGGAAACTAAGAAAAAAATTATAGCTTAAGGGGAGCTTTAAGGATATCCTTTGTCCCTCGCAAAGGAAGATGTGTTGATGCCTTATCACAAAGACATGTGATGTAGATCAACATGCTTGATCTATTGGTGAAGATTGTGGAAGAAAATATGATGATGTGGAAATTTCTAGAGCTCTAGAAGTTATCTTTATATATAGATAAAGTGTTGTTATCTTTATGGGTTGAAGCATTCAATGTATAATTAGGTCTAATCAAAATGTTATTATTAAATTCACTAAGTAAAATTCATTTCACAAAGGAAATTTTAGAAGGATTAGAGCAGCGAAGAAATAATTCAAAGTGTTCAAGGTGATTTGTCTTTCAGTATATCAAAACCCTAGTTTGGTGAGCAAAGAAAAAGGTATTTATGAATTTGTTTACCCTAATTTTTGAAGAATTTTTCTTGGAAATAATTTTGAACTTATTTTACAATGGCTACATCGAGGGTTATAGAGGTTACCAAAAAAACACAACCAAAGTTCAAAAGGAATCCTACAAAAGCCATAGAAGATGACCCATTAGTGATATTCTCACACATTCAATGGGTTTTACCGACTGAAGATATTAGGGCTTATATTCATGGAAAAATGGAAGAGCATCCTCCCACTAAGTTATTGGGAAAAAGAGTTAATTATGGGAGATGACTTCACTCTAAAGCCAAAATGTAAAAACCTATTTGAGAAGAAAATGGATGTATGGAAATGGTTCCCTAATTTCTATTATGATGTCAAGTAGATTAGAATGGCTTTGAGCAGAGTACATGATCAATTTGTCTGGATCAATATTACTAATATGGTCACTAAGGAAGTTAAAAGAAAAGTCACTAAGTCTATGACAAGAGATCCCTTGCAATAAATCCCATTACCAACTATGAGATACACAACTATGATGATCGATCACAAAATTTATTGTATAAATAGAGACAACTCTATATCTACCACTGTAATCAATGTGGTGTATGAGGTGGTAGAAAATGGTGCAAATTATGACCTGTGTGAGTTTCTTAGGCAATAATTGATGGAGAATTTGAAGCTAACTAAGGAAAAGATCAATTATGTATTTATGTATGGAACTTTGGTCATGTTCTTACTCTTTTATTTCTTAAAGGAGCTTCTCATAATTGGAAGTGTAACCTAGATAAGAGTAAGGCTTGTTGCACTTCAAATTGCAGATCATATGAGGAATCATGGAAATGTTAAAGCACAAGATGATTCCCTTACTACTTTCTTTGCAGTATTCTAGAAGAGAATGCATGAGAGAGAGAATTCCAAGGATAATTTTTGAAAGATACAAAAATGATATCACATTTCTTATATCTACAAACCAATGCATTATGGAGGCAGTGGAACCAAGAAGTGCTTGGATTCTTATACTAGGTTATGAGATGATAAAAGTAGATCTTATTGGTCATGTTGATATTTTGTTGAAGAGCCCCAAAGACACCAAAAAATCAAGATATGGCACATATGAATAAAATTCTATGGAAGTTCACATGGAACAGAAGGAAACCGTAGATCTAGAAGAATGTGGATAAGATAGATGATGTGTATGCAAAAGAAATGGGAATTTCAAAGGAAATAGTAAAATGGGAAAGAGAAAGAGACAACAAAGATTTAAGTTCTATAGAAGCATCTGAGAGCTCAAGAAGAACATGTTGGATAGCTACCACTCCACCTGCTACTCAAAAGTCCTTTGGGTCTTTACCTTTTCTTAGAGAGAAAAGAAAGACCATAGTTATTCCTCTAGTAATGGAGAAATCTCCTTTGGTTGTGAACATCACTAGGGCTAGCTAATAATAAGAATACCACTACTACATCAACTATTGTCCCTACTAAGAGAAGAGTAAAATAGAAAGCCATGAGAGAAAAGAGCATAGGTATTAATGTTGTTGAAGAAGAGGAAGAATTGGAAGAAGAGGAACCATAGTTGGTCCAAAGAAGAAGAAGTGATTCTTCACAAGGTGAAGCAAGCACCAAAATAAAAAGATATTATATCATTGACATTGAAAGTTGAGGACATTGAAGAAGAAAAGAAAAAAAAATTGTACACATGAGGAAAGAGGCTACTAAGAAAGGCTCATTGTATAACAAGGAAAAAGAAACAAGTCAGAAGAAGACTTTGGTTAAAGGAAAAAACCAAAAATAGGCTGAATCAGCAAGGCCTTATTCCCCTATGAAGCTTGAGGAATTGTTTAATAGCATTCTACAAAATAAGATGTTGAAAGAGACTGTAATCTTTGTCAAGGATAGGTGTATTGTGGATGCCATGAAATTATTCAAGGACTTCTTGAATGGACTAAAGGATAGGGTCATGGGATGGACTACCTTGTTCTTGACATGAGGGTGATGTTATCATGTCATGTTTTGGGTCTTCATCTTGACATGTATCCTCAAGTTTATTAAATGGGATAGGACTTTGGACGAGGATATAATTGACATGACTAAATGTTTTTTGGGAGGAAGTGACTTACAAAGGATTAGTGGATGAAGGACTAGACATGGAGCCTTGGAAGGGATTGGTGAATGGAGGACTAAAATAGGACATGGAGACTTGGACTGGATTAGTGTAAGGTTGGCTAAGATAGGATATGGAGACTTGGGTGGGATCAATTTGGTATGAAGTGGAGACTTGACATGAGTTGGTAGATGGTTGATAATACATGTAGACTTGGACATGATTGATAGATGAAGGACTTGAAGGACTAGTGGACAGTTGGTTTCCCTTGTCAAGGTTAGGATAAGGGTGATAATTAGATGTTTGTTGCGACTTAATGGCAGGATTTGTGTTAAAGGATTTTTTATATTGAGGGTAGATGGATGGAGGATTAGGATTGATGGGTTGTTGGTAAGAAGGAAATTGGTTTTTGGTTTGGAGGAATTTTATTTTTGAAGTCCAAGGCTTGTTGGTATTGATGATTACAGAGCAATTTGTATTCAACTTGACTAGCAAGAAAATAAAGGTTAATGGAAGATATGGTAATGAAGTATAGAGAATGAAAATGAAAATGTATGGCCGAAGCCTAAGGCATGCAATCCTAAATTTTGCTAATTTTGGACAAAGACCACTAAGGAAAGATGTCTAAAGATAGATTGAAAGTGCTTGGTTTCATACTTGGATAGTGATAGTGATTTTTTTGATTGTCAGGCAATTGTGTTGTTTAAGATCATAGATGCATTGCAGTATGTCATATGTGTTGTTTAAGGTATCAATTGTGTCACAAAGATGCAAACATATTGTAGTAGTTTGAAAATGTTTGGTCTTAGGTTTGATAGTGATTTTACTATGACTAGTAGATGTGTCGCAAGAGGTGGCAAATGTACTGCAGAATTTCAATTGCATCATAGTTTGAGCAGATGCGTCATTATGGCTAGAAGATGCAGCTCAGGATTTGAATTGCATTGTAGAAGTTAGCGAATGTGTTGCATGTTTGAAAAGAGTTTGGTTTGATAGAACAAATGTGTTGTTTCTGATAGAAAATGTGGTTCAACATAGGCAGATGCATTTTTTGTTTGTTAAATGTAGTGCATCAGGTCAAATGTGTTGCGTAGAGTAGCAAATGCATTGCAATCTAGACAAAGTCTGGTTTTTGCAATTTTGGCTGAATTTTGGAAGTTTCTAGTTGGATGATTGTTTCTAGATTTGAAACAGATGTCTAATTGTTCATTTGATTTGAAAAAAACTTTTTCAAACACATTATCTTTGAAAGTTTGTGAAAACAAGCACATAGAAGACAAGTACAGCCGTATGGATTGAAGGACTATATTCTTTTGGATTCCATGCAGATTTTACTCCAATCACACTTATTCTTAATAGATGAATTTAGAAGCTTGGACACAGAAGCTCCCCCTTATAGTGCACTCACTTCTTAGGTCAACCAAGCTTTCAGCCCCCATAAAACTCCCATGGCAAGCTGATCGTCTCTACTAAAAACTGTGAGAATGTGGATTCCTTTGCAACAACCGTTGCTACACCAAAGAATAGATAAAGTTTTTTGGCCTACTATAACAAGGGTTCTAGTATTAGCATTTCATTTGTGGGGGACCATCCATGCAGAAAGAGACCATTTCTACCCTTCTTGTCTAAATAATCCTTGTGATACTTGCCTTTCCTCAAGTATCCCTACTTGTATACCAGCTAGAAGTCACTTGGCTTTAGCATGTTACTAGTTGGGTTGTTCCTTAGGGTAATTACTTTTTCCCACTAGGAAGGCCCTCTAAGGATAAACAATAGCAAGTAATTACATTCGTAGTTCAATCAATCATTGTTTGCATAAACAAAGAGAGAACACATGTGATATACTTAGCTCACACTAGCAAGATTTGTTCATTTTAAACCCAAAATGAAATGTGAGGGGTGACAAAGTAACAATTTCTTAGTGTTTTTTATTTCTCAAGATTGCACAAAGCGCAAGAGAAATGCATAGACACTTAAGAGAGTATCACTATACCACAAGACACACAATACACTTGTTCATTTTAAATCCCAACTTAGTGTGAGACAAACACTGTTTATTTTAAACCAATGTCAGGAGAGAATGCAAGTTCATTTTAAGACAATGAGTTGTAATGCATGATTGTGTTCTTTTTAATCCCATGAATGTGCTTGCATGTTCATTTTAATTCATGAAATGTAAATGCAAAGTTGTAGAGTTGTTTGTTTGATTAAGATTGTGAAAATAAAGAAAAAACACAAACAACAAGGGATTAGACTCCTTTTTCAGCTTGTCACATGCTATAAAAATATATTAGTAACCAAAATAACCCCTAACCTACAAAGCCAAAAAATGAAACCTGGAAAATACAACAAAATTTGAAAGCCAAATTTTACCCAGGCGAATGTGTCACAATAGAGCAGATGTGTCTCAGGACAGAATTCTAGAAGTGCAATAGGAAAATGCATCTCTATGCAAAGCAAATGTAGCTCAGAAATCAAATGTGTTGCACAGGTTTGCTAATGTGGCTTAGAAAATCACTTGTGTCGTTTGGAGAAGAAAATGCAGTTTGACAGGGCAGATGCATCGTTCTCAAAAGAAAATTCATTGCGATAGAGAGTTTGCATCTTAGAAGGTTGCGATTGTGTTGTTTTGTACCTGTACCTAGAAAAAAGTTGAAACAAATCCGTATGAAAACTACAAAAAAATGATTGTCAGGTTCACCAATGTAACTAAGAGTAAAATTTAGGTTAGCATGATTAGATCTTAATAAAATGAAACCCTAAGTAATGAAGCACAAAGGAGAGAATATGAAAATAAAAGGAAGGATTTTACCCAAGATCTTCAACCTCCATGATTGACCTCCATTACACCATCTCAATTTGCTACAAATTGTAGTTTTCCCTTAGATTTTGTGTGAGCAATATGTTACAATGCCAAGACCAAAGAAAATTGAGAGATGAAGTCAAGAGATCAAGAGACATGCAAATGAGGATAAAATTTTCTTCTTATAGAAAATGCAATTTTAGGTGAATGGCCAAGATTGAAAGTTGAGAGATGCCCTAAAATCAATGATTGATATTAAATGTGACAACCCACAATTAGGGTTAGGGCTCAATTAGAAAAGATGAATGGTCAAGATTAAATTAAAAATAATTTAATCAAAGGTGGAGATTAGTTGAGACAAAGAGGAATATAGATAGGAATACAAAAGATAAGATCAATATAGAAAAGCATTGAGTTGGAGAGAAAATCAAATCTTTTTCCATTTAAATGACCAATGGATAATTAGATAATAAAGATATTATCTAATTACGGAAGATTGTGATAGGAAGGAAAATCATCATTTTGAATTAAATACTTATTTTTAATTAAAAAATCAAGATATGACCAAGATATAATTAAATAAATAAAGATTTATTTAAAAAGAGGAAAAAGCTGGAAAATCAAATAATTAATTTAAAGTTATTTGATTTAAGAGACTGATTTGACCTTTTAAATTAAAAATTAATTTAATTCAAAAGTGGTGGGACCATGTGACAGAAATTATTATTTTTAATTATTTACTTGGAGGAAATTAGAAAGTGGGTCAATTTAAATAAATGATTTTATTTAAATTTAGAGGAACAATGAAATAAGACAATTAAATAATTAAAGATAATTATTTAATTAAGGATGAAATGGATAAGGTGGTCAACAATTAAATAAAATAAAGAATCTATTTAATTATAAGAGGACATAAGATATTAATGATGTATCTAGATAAATAAAATTTATTTAAATAATTAGGAGAGAATATGAAGCAAGATCTTAATAAAATAAAACCCTAAGTAATGAAGCATATAGGAGAGAATATGAAAATAAAATGAAGGAGTTTTCCCAAGATCTTCAACCTCCATGATTGACCTCCATTACACTTTCTCAATTTGCTACAAATTGTAGTTTTCCCTCAGATTTTGTGTTCATCTGAGCAATATGTGACAATGCCAAGACCAAAGAAAATTGAGAGATGAAGTCAAGAGATCAAGAGACATGCAAATGAGGATAAAATTGCCTTCTTATAGAAAATGCAATTTTAGGTGAATGGCCAAGATTGAAAGTTGAGAGATGCCCTAAAATCAATGACTGATATTAAATGCGACAACCCACAATTAGG
This sequence comes from Sequoia sempervirens, assembly GCA_007258455.2. Classification (NCBI taxonomy): domain Eukaryota; kingdom Viridiplantae; phylum Streptophyta; class Pinopsida; order Cupressales; family Cupressaceae; genus Sequoia; species Sequoia sempervirens. The sequence continues at coordinate 12,625,103 of VDFB02000009.1, forward strand.
GTTAGGCTCAATTAGAAAAGATGAATGGTCAAGATTAAATTAAAAATAATTTAATCAAAGGTGGAGGTTAGTTGAGACAAAGAGGAATAAGGATAGGAATACAGAAGATAAGATCAATACAGAAAAGCATTGAGTTGGAGAGAAAATCAAATCTTTTTCCATTTAAATGACCAATGGATAATTAGATAATAAAGATATTATCTAATTACGGAAGATTGTGATAGTAAGGAAAATCATCATTTTGAATTAAATACTTATTTTTAATTAAAAAGATCAAGATATGCCTAGGATATAATTAAATAAATAATGATTTGTTTAAAAAGAGGACAAAGCTGGAAAATCAAATAATTAATTTAAAGTTATTTGATTTAAGAGTCTGAGTTGACCTTTTAAATTAAAAATTAATTTAATTCAAAAGTGGTGGGACCATGTGATAGTAAATAATTATTTTTTAATTATTTACTTGGAGGAAATTAGAAAGTGGGTCAATTTAAATAAATGATTTTATTTAAATTTAGAGGAACAATGAAATAAGACAATTAAATAATTAAAGATAATTATTTAATTAAGCATGAAATGGATATAAGGTGGTCAACAATTAAATAAAATAAAGAATCTATTTAATTATAAGAGGACATAAGACATTAATGACGTATTTAGATAAATAAAATTTATTTAAATAATTAGGAAGAATAAAAGATGTGAATTAATTAAATAATTAAGAATTATTTAATTAATCATCGAATTTGGACTATAGGACATAATTAAGTATTTTAATTATGTTAAGAAGATGTTTGACATAGAAGAATGTGGTTTGCAGGTCTAGGAATTTTTTGTGTCTACAATAGTGATTGTAGAGGAAGACAGGAGTGTGACCATATGATCATTTTCATTTTTTTTTTAATCAAATATCTTCAGGTTTGAATGGCAATGTGTAAGTTTTGATTTTGGCAATAAATTGTGAATGGCAGTGTGTAAATTTTATTTTTGGCAATGAATTATGAATATATCATTTTACTATTGCATTAAATAGTTTGAATAAACCTTTGAAATGACAATGAGATATATTCATTTTTGGTAATGAATAGTGAATATCTCATGTATATTGTTACATTACTTAAAATTTCAATAAACCCTTGTAATGGAAATGAGATTAGTGATTATTTATTGTTACATGAAACCCTCACAGAACCATCATACCTTGGAAGAGCAATACCCTCAATGTTTGTTTGTAAACTATTAAAAATAAAAAATGAGGGCATTGCTACATTATATTCCATTAATTTTTAAACAAGATATCACCCCTACTTTTTAAACACTACCTAGATGATAACATAAATCTGTGACCTATTTTCTATTGCCATTAGCAACTTTACCATGCATTGTCCTTTGTAATCTAATATTTTCCTTTCTAAACTGTATGACTTGGCACTCTTATAATGGCTACAAATCTATCTCTTGATCTATGTGTCTTTCTAAACTGTATTAACCTTCTCCCCATGAATTCTTTTCCATAACTACTGCCAGCCTCAAAAAAATTCCAAAAAACCTCTTTCATTGGTAGTTGTGAAAAGGTGATGTTTCAAATCTTCTACCAGTGTATGTTTTGGGTAATGAATATGCCATTGTATTCTTTGATAATCCTTGACAAAAAGTAAACAGAAACCTTTATCATTGCGGAAATAAATCTTTATCATTGGCATTCCCCTTCAATCAACATCCATATGGTGTTTAACAAAGACTTCTATGACTTGAAACTCCACATATCTCTCATGAAACTTCTTTAATACTTTTAATACCTTTGGGAATGAAGAAAAGTTACCTACCCCTATCTATTAGAAACTTTGTGATCAGCACCAATGCCCAATGCTACTGTGTACTTCCATGGAAACACCATAAATAGGTCTACAACCCCTACACTTTTGATCTCAAGGACTATCCTCGCATGATCTTTTGATAGTATCATCTCATCATTATACTATGAACAATGTCTCTCCCATCTAAATCTTTTAATGAGTGCCTTCTTTAAGTTTTTCCCCACCATCCTTTGACAATGATGAGTACTAGATTATCATTTCATGAAGCATTTTCTACCAAGGCTGACTAAGCACATGAAAGATGTTAAAACATTATGAACCTCTTGAAGATGAAACCAATTTTCACAATGTTTAGCATCTATATACTTGGATTAACATATACATAAAATTAAAATTGTTTGAATGGGAAAGCATTTTCACTAAATTTTGCAATAGTATTCCTAACAATAAATGTATAGGTCGATACATCTTGCATAAGGTAATGTGATTTCCCCCCATTCACTTATCCTACACCCTTAGTATAGGTTGACTTGCATTGGGTACATTAATTATTCCCATATCTTCTTTTTTGCCAATACCCTCAATCATGATCTTAAACTTGTAAAATCTTTACCTATGTGTATATAGGACATAGGACAATGTGATTTATTATAATTTTCTTATAAAGCATATAAGAAAATTACACCTTCTCTTTAAAATAAATTTACACACACATGCACACACGCACACACGCGCACACACACACACACACACACACACACACACACATGCATGTATTTGTATGTATGTATGTATGTATGTATGTATGTATGTATACATATATGTATGTATATATGTATGTATGTATGCATGCATCCATGCATGCATGTATGTATGTATGTATGTATGTATGTATGTATGTATGTATACATACATACATACATACATATATGTACATACAAATGAATATACACATATATACATATATATGTATATATTTGTAGTGTGGAAAAAAATAGCCCTTTCTCACACTTGATTTGGGAATTATTAACATTAAAATGGACCTAATTTTTCCTTGATCTAGTGTTGTAATGTGTTTTACACATTCACATTAGGTTTAGGGCCCTTTTAAGCTAAATAGACCTAGTTTTTCTTTAATTTAGTGTTGTAAAGTGTATTTATTTACACTTTCACATTAAGGTGTGGGCCCTCTTTAATGTATGACCTTCATATCATCATTAATAGGCCCCTAAGACCCTTTATTATGCATCTCAAGGCTTATTTCAACCGAGATCTAGACATAATCAATAAATATACTTAATATCTTAACTCAATATTTCTTATGTCCCAAAAAGGCCTAGTGGGACTCATATGCCACCTTGGGCATATGAGTCCCACCTTGATGGGACTTATATGCCACCTTGGGTGTATGAGTCCCATTTGGTCCCTTTTTAGGGTTTTGAGTAAGAAATTAGGGTTTTAAATTCAAATTTCATGAATTTTGATATTTGGGATCTAATAAACGGTAAATTGGATGAGTTCCTATATAAACAAGGTTTCAAATCATTATTTCATCTAAGAAATCATTGTATCCACCTAGAAATCAAGAGTTAAGCATCCTTAGACTTCACAAGAGCATCAAGAGAGTTTACAAGAGCATTTCTAAGGCATTCAAGGGTAGATTTTTGTTGATGGTCAAAATTAACACAATAATGTTAAAACATAATATCTCTACTCTATTTCTCCTAAGAAAGACAAATGATCTAAAACCACCTATCTTCTAAGGTCTCTGTAATTGGTTCTCAACTATGCTATTATTATTCAGTGTTCCATGCAACCTGGAGTCAATCAGGGGAGTTCTACACACCAAACAACACAATCTCAACGAGAAACAACTTTTCAAGTCACCAATCTTCAAATTCTCACAATTCCTTGTAGTAGTCCAATTTGAGTAAATCAAGTATATATTTTAGAGAAGGTCCTCCCAGATCAGGACTAGTACCTTTTCAAAGAACCATTAGGGTATACAAACACATATCTTCAAACCTCAATAGGTTTCTTTTGAACAACTTCTTTAAATCAAGCTTCCTATGCTGAACCAATTGACCTATTAGGTCACTTTTACAAAGGAACTTATCACAAAACTACTTCCCAACCTGAAAACTTGATGGGAAAGCACTCACTAGACAACTAAACCACCAATTCCTCAATTTATTTTGAGGGACACTCTTTCCAAGTCACCAAAATAAGAAACCCTCTCTTTTGACCATTTTCCTAGGGTTTTAATGGAAATCACTACTTCCAGCCTTACCACCCTCTGCAAACTTCTCAAACACACTTAATATCACCTGCAAAAACTTATTCTAATAGTATAATTTTTTTCCCCCAAGATGCATAGCCTTTTCCACATTCAAACCTCACAATTACATAGGAAAAACACACCTTTCACTACTGGGGCATCATGCCCAACGTCTCTTTTGACCTCCCCTACACAAAAGAACCATGAAAAAAACTTTACCTAATGGAAACTACCCATTCCACTAAGATGTAGTCTTCACAGGAGGTGGAATGGGACAATCTTCATGTTTAAAATTGCAAAACCCTTAAAACTAAATTACAAAGGTAGAATTAGTAAAAACCTCTTAACTTTCACAAATTTCAATGAAATTACTCCAAAATTGAAATATTTGAAAATATATTCACCCTAATAAAACTTAAAAATCAAATCATATCAAGTTAGCACCTGTACAAGCCATGCAAATCTCTGTAAAAATAGTATACAAAAAGTAACTACATAATTTAAAGGAAAATAGTGTTTTTATTGATCAAAATCTTCTTTAAACTTCACAACCAACCCATACAGCAAGTCTCCCATCTCTTTCATACCTTTTCCATCCTAAATAAACTTCTAAAACTAACTAAAATGGCCATTCAAATCCATGTGACCGTTGAACTTCTAAATTAGCTCTTTTACAACTTTTTGCAGTTTTGCATTTTTTCACAATTGTAAACTTTTCATTATTTTGCAATTTTAGCTCTTTTGACATCCTAATCACCTAACAAGACTCAAACATGACTTATTTCAATATTAAATGGTCTACATGACCTTATTTAATGCATATTGACTCTAAATCCTAAAGCCTACTCATGATCAACTTTGATTGACAAAAAAATTTCAATGGTGCCCCTGCACCATACACCACAGATTGAAATTTTTCCAAGTCTCTTGGAAAGGATGTTGTAAATTGTCCTCCTTTATGCACTTCATGCCTCTAACCTTCTTGATTGCTTTCATCAAGTTCACCTTGCTTTTGATTCACACTATGCTTGTCATCCTTGTCCTTATCATCACTTGAAACATGTTCCAACCTTGTACACTAATTTGGTGGGTGTCCACCTTTTTCATCATCAAACACTGATATTGTAACTTCTTTTACATATACCTCCAAATCCTTATCAACTACCATCTTTTCCACTTTTGTTTTAGGATCAAATCTCTGCCCAGTACTCTTCTTAACCTCGTCCTTTTCTCTATCAAACTTGCAAACACCTATACCATCAAACTTAGGATCCTCTATCAAACTTGAAAACATCTTTTTTCACTATCCCATCAATTCCAAAAACCTTTGTTTCAACACCATTTAACTACCTCTTCACTTATTTCACTGTCATAGGACACATGACTTTCCCAACTAGAATTACTTCACACTTTGCTTGCTTTTTCACAAGCTTTTCACCCTCGTACTTCACTGTATCAAACCGAATCATTAATCCATTTGTTTTTCTATTCCACATGGAAGCATTCTTCATTCCTACTACTTGCACCTTGTCTTTATTTCTTCTTTCTACTATCCCAACACTATCAAGCCTTGTAATGGTTGCAAACCTTATGCTCTTGTCTTCCGCAATGCACACAAAATCTTTCCTTCCTATCATAATGATATTACCTTGTTCTTTAGTTTCTTCAATCAATGTATTCAATGTGGATGGTCTCCCATCTTTCTCAATTGTATATGTGTTTTTTCTCCCATCATAAATTGTTGACTTGTCAAACTACCAGGGCCTTCCAAGTAACACATGGCAACAACTCATAGGAAAAATATCACAAACAACCTTGTCTCTATATCTACCAATTTTTAACTCAATTGAAGCTTGTTCATTTACCAAAATGGACTGAATATCACTTACCTAAGACACTTTGTAAGGTTTTACTCTAGGTACTCTTTCTAGTTTCAATTTTTCCTCAATTTCACTGGACACCATATTGTCAGTACATCCTAAATCTACTATCACCTTACATACCTTGTTTTTGCATTTGCAAGCTGTCCTAAATAAGGCTCTTCTTTGAATCAACTCCTTCACCTTGGATGTCTTCAAAAGTTGTCTCTTCATCATCAAACTTTCCCCAATTTCAAGAGTAGCAAAACTACTATTGGAATTTGAACTCTCACCTTCATCTTCTTGGAAAATCTGAGCTTTTCTTTCACCTTTCCTTTCTCCACCACTTGATGTTGAACAAAATTTCTCAGGGAACTTGTAAGAGGGATGAAAAAACTCATTGAAATTGAATCACCTACTAGAAAAAGTGTTTGAATTTCCTCCACCACCAAATCTACCTCTTTTGCCTCTAAAACCATCTTTGAAATTTGAAATGTGCTCTTCCATTTTTTGCACATCCTCTTGGATCTCACTTGTTTGTCTTGAAATAGAGAAAGATCCCCTTCATCTTGTAGTGTTTCCTCTTCCTCTAACTATCTTTTCTTGGCTTCTTTTTACTTTTTCTTCAGCCTTTAGTGCCATTTGATAACATTCTTCTACACTCCTTGGATTTGTAAAATCCAATTCATCCTAAATATTTAATCTCAAAACACCCAAGTACATAGCAATATTTTCATCCTAATTCTCATTATGGTTAGATCTCATACTTAACTTATAGAATTCCTCAGTGTATGTCATTACATCCATCTCTTTTTTCCTTAAAATTTGCAAATTTCTAAACATCTAAATAGAATAATCAGAAAGGATAAATTTACCTTTCATCATGGATACCATCTTGTCCCATGTCACAATCTTGAATTTTCATTGCTTCCTTCTCTCTGATTGTAGATAATCCCACCACAAAAGTGCATGACCTTTTAGTTTTGTCTTTGCAATCTTGACTCTTTGTTCTTTTGGAATGTCTTCACACTTGAAGTAGTTATCCAAAGATGTTATCCAATCTAATAGCTCTTCTTCATTCAGGTTCCCACTAAAATTTTGAACATAAATCTTCACCTTATGCTTGTCACTCTTGACTTCCCTTAACAACTTTTCCATTCTCTAATCTTTGGATTGAATTCTTCATCCACATCTTCAAACTCTTCTTCCTCTTCTTCATCTTAATCACTTTCAACTTCTTCTCTCCTCTTGCTTGTTTCCAAGGTTTCCAATCTTTCCTTCAATTCTATGATCTCTCTCACATACTTTTCCTTCAAATCACTCATCTCTTTTGCCACATTCTTCCCTTTAGGAGGCATCTTGACAATGTTGCCTTTTCACCTTCCAACCTTTCTTCTGCAAACTTCAATCTTATTCCTTAGAGATCTAGTAAATTTTCTCTAATACCAATTGATGTCAATCAAGGGATTTCTACACACCAAACAACACAATCTCAACTAGAAACAACAACTTTTCAAGTCACCAATCTTCAAATTCTCTCTATCACATCAAATTCTCACAATTCCTTGTAGTAGTCCAATTTGAGTAAATCGAGTATATCTTTTAGAGAATGTCCTCTCAAATCAAGACCAGTACCTTTTCAAATACCCATTACAGTGTAAAAACACATATCTTCAAACCTCAATAGGTTTCTTTTTAACAACTTCTTCAAACCAAGCTACCTATGTTGAACCAAATGACCTATTAGGTCACTTTTCCAAAGGAAATTATCACAAAAATACTTCCCAACCTAAAAAATTTATGGGGCAGCACTCACTAGACAACGATAAAACCAATTCCTCAATTTATTTTGAGGATCACTCTTTCCAAGTCACCAAAACAAGAAACCCTCTCTTTTGACCATTTTCCTAAGGTTTTAATGGTAATCACTACTCCTAGCCTTGCCACCCTCTAGAAAATCCTCAAAAAAAACTTAATATCACCTTCAAAAACTTATTCTAATATTAGAATTTTCTTCCCCCAAGATTCATAGCCTTTTCCATATTCAAACCTCACAATTACATAGGAAAAACACACCTTTCACTACTACGGCATCATGCCCAACGTCTCTTTTGATGTCCCCTACACAAAAGAAACATGAACACACCTTTACCTAATGTAAAATACCCATTCCATTGAGATAAAGTCTTCAAAGAAGGTGGAATGGGACAATCTTCATGTTTAAAACCACAAAACCCTTAAAACTGAATTACACATGCAGGATTAGTAAACACCTCTAAATTTTCACAAATTTCAATGAAATTACTCCAAAATTGAAATATTTGAAAATGGATTCAACCTAATAAAAATTTTAAATCAAATAATAGCAAGTTAGGGCCTATATAGGTCATACAAATTTTAGCAAAAACACTATACATAAAGTAACTACATAATTTAAAGGAAAACAGTGTTTTTATTGATCCAAATCTTCTTCAAAATTCACAACCAACCCATACAACGAGTATCACATCTATTTTATACCCTTTCCCTCCTAAACCAACTTCTAAAATTAAAACAAATGGCCATTCAAATCCATGTGACCATTGAACTTCTAAATCGGCCCTTTTACAACTTTTTACAATTTTGCATTTTTTCACAATTGTCAACTTTTCATTATTTTGCAATTTTATCTATTTTGACCTCCTAATCACCTAAAAAGACTAAAAAATGAATTATTTCAATATTAAATGGTGTACATGACCTTATTTAATGAATATTGACTCTAAATCCTAAAGCCTAATGATGATCAACTTTGATTCACAATTTTTTTTCAATGGTGCCCTTGCACCATAACCATAATATTCAAGGGGCCTTATAGTAAATGAGTAAAAAATGGATAGTACAAAGAAATTTAACATTTGAGGTTTAAATAAATATAAAAAGATCGATCAAGGCTTGAGACAACAAACATGAACAAAACTTTATTTTAATTTAGACATGTAATTCTTATGATGAGCACTTTTCCTAATCAATTAAAACTATAGAACAACACAATTTATCAAACAATCCATACCATTGCATCCATTCACCATCAATTTCTTTTTAGACTTTTCCAATAACAAAACACCATAAGATCATTACCAAAATTAATAGATCAACAAAAATCAAGAAATATCATCCACAAATAATGCAATAAAATGGTTTTTAAATTTGGAGTCTTCTATTGAATGAACCATCAAATAAGAAACATTTATGCACAACAAGAGGCACTAGAATACAATTAACCATTTTTTATCAACATCATCATCAAACTTAACAACTTCCAAAATAAAACTATTTATATTAAAACTACAAAAGTGTTTGAGTATCTTGCATAAAAGCTATTAAAACTAAAAAATTGTATCTAGTCTCTCTAGGCAACCAATCTGACTTCAATTAGCTGACCTTTACACTGAGGAGAGAATTCTAAATTATAGACAAAATTAGAATCAATCTCTCCTATCAAAAATCAAGACTCATAAATTTGGGGGCCAGATCCACAATTAGAGGGATGCCCAATTAACTCCAAGTGTTCTCTCTGCTGAAATTATAGGAGATGAAAAAAAGGTACGCCACATGCTTCTTCAATCAAAATCTAACTGTGAGTTCCAACTTTGTCCTTTGTTGATCACCATGCTTTATCTCTGAACCACCAAAACTGATTTGGAGTCATCCATCTACTCAAAAAATATCATGAAAGTGTTGATGTCCAAAAGGTATCTGAAATAGTTTCCTTTACTCGTCATCCTCATGAGGAATCCCATGATACTCATTATAATTCCATAAAATTTGTTTCTGGTGCAACCACGATAGGAGGGTCCTCAAAAATAACTGTTTAGACCATGCAACAAGAGTTACACAATAGAAGCAACACAAAATATGGAGGAAAAAGTAGATTCAAACATTCTTATTATTAGAAATCTCAGTTACAATCGGTCGGCAACATCTGAGCTTATGGATTTGGCTCATAGGCCTGATACAACATGCTCAAATACAATATTCCTATATGCTCCACAACACGAGTGAAAATATTACATATCAAATCCAAATTAATCTACCTTAGAATCAACTTATTCTATTCTAATGATCTATTACAAGCTTTATATCATGTCCGTAGATCTAGAATCTTCCACGTCAACCAAAGATCATCGCAATCTCCAATGAAAGAAAATGTAATGTGTGCATGAAATAGGTTGGCCTCAAATTTGAATTTCTCCTCAACAGGTGCATAGGATGAAGTGTGGGCCTATAATTAAGGTCAGGGAGACTCCATGGAACAATTCAAATCACACCATCAAGATCTACAAGTTATAGGAAAGATCCACAGGCGATCAAACTAGCCATTGGGCTTGAAAGTTATTATGGTGCCGATGCAAGAAAATGCCACTAAATCTGGAAGTGATAACTTTTCAAAAAAAGATCCAATTGCATTCAAATCTTTGAATAAGGAAAATGAACATGTCCATGATGTAAACATAGATCCACAGGGTCTAGTGACCAAATATGATGAATCTACCAACTTGAACTAAACAAGAACAAAAACTGAAAGAAAATATTTTTAGTTGATGCAAGATTGCCAAGAACCAAGGATGCTCTTGCATCAGACATCTGGGGTTATTTGAAAATTGAGTCCCTCACTTTGCTAGGGCTAAAGGAAAACCAATACAGTCTACCTTAGCCTAAGAAATCCAAGAAGAATCTTCCACTAGTTTGCCTTTCCATTTCACAAGATATTCTTTATACTGTCTTCCATGAGTTTTCCTCCCATCTTTGATATCCAAAATCTCTTCTATCTCATTTGATTATTGTTTAGGATATTGATCTCCAATTTTTCATTATTGTCTTCATTGAATTATGATTCATGGTACTGATGTAGATCTGCAATGTTGAATATAGGTGATATGACCATGCCATCTAGTAACTCTACTTCATATGCATTTCCTGAATCAAATTTCCTCAAAATATTATAGGTTCCTAATTTCCTCATCTTGAGCTTATTGTATGTTCCAACTAGAAATATTTCCTTCCTCAAATACACCATCACTTCATATCCAACTTCAAACTCCTTAAGTCTCCTCTTTTCATCTGCTTTATTCTTATACTTTCGGTTCATATCTTTCAATTGCTCCTTCACTTGAGTATGCATTTTCTTCATATGTTCTAAAAATTCCTCTACTTTTGCATTCCTTTTATCTTCCATAATGATGTCTCTCAACTTTGATATACATCTAGGAAGAAGTCTAGTAACAATCTCAAAAGGTGTCTTTCGAGTACTCCTATTAACCAAATTATTGTAAGAAAACTCTGCTTGTGCAAGGACTAAATCCCAAATTCTGATCTTCTTTGGAACCAAGCATCTCAAAAAATTCCCCAAACTCTTGTTTTTTGGATGTTGTGGTTGTGTTGCTAATATGTGGTTGTCATTGATTTCAACACTATTGGCATTAATGTCTTAGAAGTTGTATATGTCGAGGATATTGAGAAAATTGTAATGAAATAAGTTGCAGGTTGTTAGTGGTGAAGTGAAGTTTAGTCTATTGGTTAGCTAAGTACGTTGATGATTAGTGGTTGTGGATTAAATTGTTTCTTGTAGAGTATATCTATTTTATCCACTTTAAGTTTCATAGATCCACATGAAGATTTGATCGAGTTATGAGCAATTGTGTTTTGACAGTCATTTTGTTGCTTTAGTTGGTGTTCCTGAATGAAGATGATGTGATTCTAGTAATTTCTTTTATTGCAGATGCTTCTCTAGTGATTCATGATGTTTGTGGATGTTTCTAGATCATGATCTATCTGTGTTGCATATCCGCATTGATCATTGTGCTCATGTTTTTCATGTTCTTGGTTGACAGGGTGTTGTAGTGTGTTGTGATCTTCGAGAAATAATTGTTTGAAGTGTTTTCATGTTTGAGTATTTTCTTTTGGATCTTCACTATGTTATGACCGAAATTGGTCAATTCACATTGAAAATTACTTATTGTTTTGGGCTAATAGTTTGTATTCATTTTATTATTTTGTTGAGGCCGATATGTAGCAATGTAATCTCTTGTTGTGGATATATATAATTGATTATTTATTCCATTTGAAGGTGTGCTTGTGTATGATATGTGCAAATAATGTCCTAATCATTCAAAGGTAGAAGCAGAGTGTGAAGAAGTGTTCATGTGCTTAACCAGAACTGTAATCAGGCATTAGCAGATGCTATTTTCTCAGTTCAAATCTTTTGGATGTAATCCAAATATTTTTGTAAGACAGTGAGTCTTCCTTTTTGTAATTGAGTAGTGAGCTCTAGGAAATGTGTCTAAATGTATGTGCATTCCCCATTCACATTTCTTTATAATTTTAATAGGGTATAATCTTGTGGACTAACCTCCACCGTGGTTTTTCCCCTAACAAGGTTTGCACGTAAAAAATCTTGGTGTTATGTGTGTTTCTGATGTGTTGATGATTTATGCTTTCATGGTTGTTAATCAGATCTATGAATAAGGTTAATAAGTTTAATAAGTTTGAAATTCTATGACAACTAATTGACCCCCCCTCTCATTTTTCTACCCTTGTGTTTCCAATAATTGGTATCAGAGCAGGTTCCTCAAAATAAGTTTAATAGCTTGAGGTGATCCGGGATGGCAACATACAAGAAGGGTAGTCCAAGATTTGATGGAACAAATTATTCTCTGTGGAAGGCTTGAATGGAGTGTCATTTTAGATGCATTGGTGAACCTTATTGGAAAATTACAAAGAATAGGTATATCATTCCATAGAATGGTCCTTCTACTGCAAATGAGATTAAGGAAACTGAGTACAATATCAAGGCTAAGGAAGCATTGTTGAGTGCTTTGACTAATTCTAAGATGACAAATGTTATGGATATTATGAATGCTTATGAGATTTGGAAAAATTTGGAAACTTTGCATGAAGGTGATGCTAATGTGAAGATTACTAAGTTGCAAAGTTTGAAAGGGAAATATGAAATGTTGAGAATGGGTGATGATGAGAACATTACTTCTTTCATGCAAAGAGTGAATGAACTTGTGTGTTGTATCAGATGTGCTGGTGGATGATTGGAAGAATTAGAATTTTTTGCTAAACTGCTTAGATCCTTTCCTACTGCATACAAAGTCAAAGCTATTGCTATTGAGGAGCTTAGACTATAACAAATGTAACCAGAGACATGTTGATTCGTAAGCTTACTGCTTTTGAGTTGAGTGAATTTGGTAATTCTCTTTCTAAGACAGAATCTCCATTCAAAGCTACTACCTCTAGAAGAGATAAATAGAGATATGATCTAAGAGAAAGTTATTCTAGAAGGTTATTCAAGTATGATGAGGAAATGAGAGATATTGAAGAAGAGGAGAGAAAACTAGAGGAGCTTGAAGCACTTATTGTCAAAAGGGAAGCTAGAGGAGAAGGTAAGTATAAAGGGAAATTTCCTATTAGATTTTTTTATTGCAATAAGATAGGTCATTTTGCATCAAGGTGTCTCGAAAGAGTTCCTAATCCAAGACCTAATAAGCCTAGATTTCAAAGAAAGTGCTATTATGTTGTTGATGAAGGTGTGACAGATGATGAATCTGATAAAAGGAATGTAAGTGAGGATGAATGGGTATTTATTGCTATTAAGGAAAATGATCCTTCCCCTACTAAATCTATTAGTTTCTCAAATTTAGAGAAAGATGAATGGGTGATTGAAAGTGGATTCTCTCATCACATGACATCTCATCACATGACAGGTGATAAAAGAAAATTTGTTAGCCTAGAAAAGTATGTGGTGGTGTTGTAAGATTTGGTGATGAAAAAGCAGGTGTAATCCATGGTAAAGAATGCATTTCTCTTGATGGTAAGAATAATACTAATTAAGTTGTATATGTGGAAGGTTTGAAGCATAATCTCTTAAGTGTCGGATAGATGGTTGACAAGGGATACAATCTTCAATTCAAGGATGGAAAGTGAAAAATATTGGGGAGTTCTAGAAATGTGATTGCTTCAGGTACAAACAAAAGGTAACATCTTTCACCTGAATGTTATTGGTAAAAGTTTTCTGATTGCTCAAGTTGATGAAAGTTGGTTGTGGCATAGGAGAATGTGTCATGTAAACTTTGACAATATTATCAAGATAATTTCTACTCAAGTAGTTAGAGATCTTCCTAAGCTGGTAAAGCCTACTAATACTATATGCAAGGAATGTCAGTTAGGGAAGCAAACTAGAAATTCATTTTAGAGCAAACAACATTGTTCAAATGAAGCATTGGAGCTTATTCATACTGATTTGTGTGGTCCTTCTAGAATTAGAATTTTACAAGGAAACAGGTATTTCATGCTACTTATTGATGATTACTCTAGATTGATGCGGGTTACTTTCTTAAGGGAGAAATATGTAGCTCTAGAGAAGTTCAATATTTTTAAGGCTATGGTTGAGACATAGATAGGTCTAAAGATTAAATGTTTGAGATCAGATAGAGGTGGTGAATTCACTTCCCACAAGTTTAATTCTTTTTGTGAAGAGCATGGTATAAAGAGAAAATTATCTGCCCTGCGGACCCCTGAGCAAAATGGAGTTATGGAAAGGAAGAAAATGACAATTCAAGATGTTGCTAGGACTATGATGCTAGAAGAAAATGTTCCTCATATCTATTAGCAAGAAGTTGCGAGTATTTATGTTTAGATTCTCAACCGGGTACAAGTCAAAGGTGATATTGGTAAGACCCCTTTTGAGCTATGGTTTGGTCACAAGCCTACTATTAGATATTTCATAATATTTGGGAGTAAATGCTCAAAAGAGATGAAGATATAGGAAATTTTGATGCTAGAAGTGATGAAGGAATCTTTCTTGGTTATTATACTAATATTGAGGCCTATCAATGCTACAACAAGTGATTAAGGGAGGGTATGTGCAGGATCATCATGGAAAAAACAAGCCCTTAAGTGGCAAAAAATTCAGAAAAATTAGACTTAGGCAACTTGATGTAAAAATTTGAATAAGTTATCTATATTATTTCAAAAATATGTAAGAATAGAATCTGTAGAAAATTAAATGTAGTTTCTAAACTTCTAGGTTTATTTATTTTTTTAAAATCTATTTGGTGAAATTTTGAAATTTCAATGCAATAGTACTTAAATTTCAGGGAAAAAATAAGAAGTAGGTGTCTGTCTGACCACCCTAACCACAATAAAATGATAATATTTTTTTATAACATTTTATAAATACGTAGATGACTCATGTCCAGATGTGATGCATTTTTTTTGTAATTTTTTTCCAAGAAAATAATTAATTATGAATTTTTTATTACAACTTTTAAAAAAATATAAAAACTCATATGTCTGACCACCTTAACTTGGTCAAAAATTCATGAAATTCATTTTTTGTTTTTTAATCCTATAGTATAGGAAGCATAGAATGTGATGCATGTTTTTGATTCAAAAAATGTGATATCATTTGAAAGCTATAGATGTTGTTCAATCAACCTATCAATCAGGAATTTAGTTGTAATTCAAATAGAAAATGAATAATAATTATTTATTAAATTCAAAGTAAAGCATAATCTATATTGGTGGAAAGCTGAGAATCTCCTTTAAAAACCCTTTTCATTTAATCAATTTTGGGTAAAAAAAATTTTCAACCACATACCCTACAAATACCCATCATATTGCCACTTTTTGGCCCATCATGATCCTGCACATACCCGAAAAGTAGTTGAAAGTGCTAATGTTAAGGTTGATGAAGACATAGATAGACCATCTAGAACCTGTGCATATGATTTAGATGATCAAAATAATAGTTCTATCATTGGAAAGAAAGTTCAGACTCAAAATCAAGTTTAGATCATTCTGGTGAATCAAGAAAATCAAGAGGAAGGAACTAGTGAAAGTGTAGAAAAGAGATCACAATAGCCAAAAGTTCAAGAACATCCTAAGGCTCCAAGGTATGTAAGACAATCATTTAGAAGATTAGATTATAGGTGATAAGAATAAAAGTGTTTAGACTAGGAGAAAAATTGCAGAATAATACTGTTTGATTTCAAAGACTGAGCCTAATAGTGTGAATGAAGCATAAAAATATGAACATTGGGTGGAAGCAATGAAAGAAAAACTTAAAAAAATTGAGAAGAATAATACATGGATTCTTGTTCCTAGACCTAAGGATAGAAATGTAATTGGAACTAAATGGATCTTTAGAAACAAGTTGAATGAGCAAGGTGAAGTTGTTAGAAACAAAGCAAGACTGGTGTGTAAAGGATATTCTCAAATGGAAGGAATTGACTTTGAAGAAAATTTTGCCCCTGTTGCTAGGATTGAAGCTGTGAAACTATTTCTTGCTTATGTTGCTTACAAAAAATACAAGGATTATCAGATGGATGTCAAGTCAACATTTCTAAATGGAAAATTGGAAGAAGTGTATGTTGAGCAACCTGATGGATTTCAATTGACTAATCAGGGAGATATGGTTTTCCAGTTGAATAAATAATAGTAAGGACTTAAGCAAGCCCCAAGAGCATGGTATGCTAGATTGGACAAGTATTTGTTGAAGTTTGGATTCAATAAAGAGGTAGAATACATTGGTGTTGCTAATAATTATACTCAAGTATTGTGTATGAAGCAGATGCTAAAATATATCAGAGTTGTGTATGATGAACCTATTGCTATATTCTATGATAATTCAAGTGAAATTAACTTTTCTAAGAATCTGGTGCTGCATTTAAAAACCAAGCATATATCTATCAAGTTTCACTTATTGAGAGAGAAGGTGAGTGAAAAGGAAGTCAGATTGGAGTATGTTCCTACTAAGGAACATATTACATATATATTTACCAAACTGTTTCCTAAGGATACTTTTGAGTATATCAAATGGAAGCTAGGGGTGATTACCCCTCATAATTAGAACTAAGATGCATTAACTTGCATCAATATATGCATTTCACAGTCTTATCTTGATCTAGATTGATGTTGTGGTGGTTGCTACTTAGAGGGGTAGTCAGATGTTCATATATGTGGTTCAGAGCTTGTGTGGAGAAAAGAGATCTTTTTCATTGATGTCAAAAATGTGACTTATCTAAGGAGAAGAGTCATGTGGGGAGAAGAGTTGTGTAAAATAATTGGGGAGAAAAGAGTCAAAACCTAAGGGGGAGTAACTACTAAAGATAGTTGCATTGATGGTGTTTTTCACATCATGTGTTGTCATCAATGCCAAAGGGGAAGATTGTTGGATGTTGTGGTTGTGTTGCTGATATGTGGTTGTCATTGATGTCAACACTATTGGCATTAATGTCTTAGAAGTTGTATATGTCGAGGTTATTGAGAAAATTGTAATCAAATAAGTTGCAAGTTGTCAGTGGTGAAGTGAAGTTCAGTCTATTGGTTAGCTTAATAAGTTGATGATCAATGGTTGTGGATTAAAGGGTTTCTTTTCAATATATCTAGTTTATCCACATTAAGTTTTAGAGATATGCATGAAGATTTGATTGAGTTATGAGAAGTTTTGTTCTGATAGTCATTCTATTGCTTCAATTGGTGTTCCTGAATGAAGGTGATGCGATTCTAGTAAGTTCAATTATTGTGGATGCTTCTCTAGTGATTCATGATTTTTGTGGATGTTTCTATATCATGCTTTATCTATGTTGCATGTCCACATTGATTGTTGTGCTCACAATTACAGATTTTCTCTTTTGTGTTCATGTTTTTCATGTTCTTGGTTGATAGGGTGTTGTAGCATGTTGTGGATCTTCGAGGAATAATTGTTTGAATTGTTTTCATGTTTGAGTATTTTATTTTGGGTTTTCACTATGTTGTGGCTGACATTGGTTGATTCACATTGAAAATTATTTAATGTTTTTTGGCTGACAGTTTGTATTCTTTTTATTATTTTATTGAGGATGACATGTAGTGATGTAATCTCTCGTTGTGAATATATATAAGTGATTGTTTATTCCATTTTAAGGTGTGCTTGTGTATGATACGTGTGAATAATGTCCTAATCATTCGAAGGTAGAAGTGGGTATGTGCAGGATTATGATAGGCCAAAAAGTGGCAATATTATGGGTATTTGTAGGGTATGTGGCTGACAACTTTTTTTTACCCAAAATTGATGAAATGAAAAGGGTTTTTAGAGGAGATTCTCAGCTTTCCACCAATATAAATTATTCTTTAATTTGAATTTAATAAATTATTATTATTCATTTTCTATTAGAATTACAACTAAAGTCCTAATCAATATGTTGATTGAAAAACATCTATAACTTTCAAACTGTATCACATTTTTTGAATCTGAAACATGCATCACATTATATGCTTCACATACTATAGGATTAAAAAAATAAAAATTAAATTTCATGAATTTTTGACCAAGTGAAGGTGGTCAGACATACGAGTTTTTATATTTTTTAAAATTTGTAATAAAAAAATCATAATTAATTATTTACTTAAAAAAAAATTACAAAAAAATATGCATCACATCCAGACATGAGTCCTCTACTTATATATAAAATCTTATACAAAAATATTATCATTTTATTATGGTTAGGGTGGTCAGACAGACACCTACTTATTTTTCCAAATTTAAGTACTATTGCATTGAAATTTCAAATTTTCCCCAAATAGATTTTATTTATTTTAAATAAACCTAGTAGTTTAGAAACTACATTCAATTTTCTATAGATTCTATTCTTACATATTTTTGAAATAATATAGATAACTTATTCAAATTTTTACGTCAAGTTGCCTAACACTGATTTTTCTGAATTTTTTGCCACTTAAGGGCCTATTTTTTCCATGATGATCCTGCACATACCCAAGTAAAGTGTGAAGAGGAGTGAGAAAAGTGTGATGAAGTGTTCATATGCTTAAGAGGAACTACAATCAGGCATTAGCAGATTCTATTTTCTTACTTCAAATCTTTTGGATGTAATCCAAATCTTTTTGTAAGACAGTGAGTCTTCCTTTTGTAATTGAGTAGTGAGCTCTAGGTAGTGCGCTTGAATACATGTGCATTCCCCATTCACATTTCTTTATACTTTTAATAGGGTATAATCTTGTGGACTGACCTCCACCATGGTTTTTCCCCTAACAGGGTTTCCAAGTTAAAAATCTTGGTGTTATGTGTGCTTTTGATGTGTTGATGATTTATACTTTCATGGTTATTAATCAGATCTATGAATAAGGTTAATAAGTTTAATAAGTTTGAAATTCTGTGACAACTGATTCACCCCCTTTCTTAGTTAGTTTCCTTTGTGTTTCCAACATTGTTTACTAGATCTATTTGTCCATTAGTCTATGGGTAAAATGTAGAACTAAACTTCAAATCTATCTTTAACTTCTTCCAAAGTGTCTTCCAAAAGTAACCAACAAACTCTGTATCTCTATCTAAAACAATACTCCTAGGTAATCCATGCAATCTGACCACTTCCTTGAAAAATAAGTCTACTACATGTATTGCATCTATTGTCTTCTTACAAGGTATGAAATGTGCCATTTTATAAATTCTATCCACCACCACAAATATAGAATCATTACCTCTTTGTGTCTTCAACAAACCAAGTATGAAATCCATGTTGATATCCTCCCAAGGTCTCTTTGGAACTGTCAAAGGATTATACAATCCAACATTCTAACTACTCATTTTTGCAACTTGACAAGCTCTACAACTCTGCACAAATTTCCTAACATCCTTATGAATCTGTGGCCAAAAGTAATTCACTTACCAACGTTATTGTCTTATCAACTCCAAAGTGTCTTGCCAATCCTCCACTATGTTTTTCTTTCACCAAGTTATCCCTCATTAAACTATGGGGTATACAAAACTAATTCTCTCTAAAAAACATATCCTCCTGAATGAAATAATCCAACCACTGACTCCTATCCTCCAAAACTAGTTCTTTACAAGCTCTCCAAGGTTTTGCAAAATCTGGGTCTTCCTCATACAAGTTCTTCAATTCATCAAATCCTAATGCCTCCACTCTCATCTCTGCCAGTAAATTTCTTCTCCTACTAAAAGAATCAACAACTTTATTTGAATTTTCACTCCTATGTTTCAAAAAAAAGTATAACTCTGCAAGAATTCCACCCATCTCATGTGTCTCTGATTCAACTTACCTTGATTGTTCAAATATTGTAACGCTTGATGATCTATATATAACACAAACTCCTTAGGAAACAAGTACTATCTCTACTTCTTCAAGGCTTGAACTAGGGCATAAAACTCCTGGTCATATATTGAATATCTCCTCCTAGAATCATTCAATTTCTCACTAAAATAAGCCGCTAGTCTTCCTTCTTGACTTAATACTACTCCAATTTCATTTCTAGTTGCATCACAATCTACCTAAAATACCTTACTAAAGTCTAGTAAATCTAGCACAAGCTACTTACTCACCTTTTATTTCAACAACTCAAAACTTTGGTCTACTCTAGATGTCCATCTAAAATATTTCTTATCACCTCTCATTGTTTCTATCACAGGACTGCAAATAGAATTGAAATTCCTAATGAACTTATAGTAGAAAGTAGCATATCTATGAAATGATCTTAACTCCCTAATGCTTTTTGGTGTAGGACATTCAAAAATTGATCTTACTTTCTCAAGATCCATCTTCAATCCATCGACAGATATCACAAGTCCCAGATATACCAAATCTTCCTTCATGAAACTACACTTCTTAATATTTATCAACAACTGCTCTTCTCTCAACCCATGCAAAACTTGTCTTTTATGCAACAAATTTTCTTCCCCAATCTTACTGAAAATCAAGATGTCATCCAAATGAAAAATCACAAACTTACATAGGAATTTCTTCAATACCACATTCATCAGCCTCATGAAAGTACTCGGTGCATTTGTTATTCCAAAAGGCATCACCAGCCACTCATACAATTCTTCATTTGTCTTGAATGTTGTCTTCCATTCATCCCCTTCTCTGATTCTAATATGATGATATCCACTCTTCAAATCTATCTATGTAAAGTATTTAGCTCCACTCAAACAATCCATAATTTCATCCATCTAGGGCAAACGAAATCTGTAATTCACTTTGATTTTGTTTATGGCTCTAGAATTTGTACACATCCTCGATTCTCCATCCTTCTTAGGTGCCAGCACACTAGGTACTACACATAGACTTAAGTTTTCTCTGATCAAGCCCTTCCTCAACAACTCTTTCACTTTTCTATTCAACTCTTCATTCTCTATTGGTGTCATCTAGTGTGCTTCTTTATTAGGAAAACTAACTCTGGGAATTAGATCCATGCAATGACTAATACGCCTCACAGGTGGTAATCCATCAAGTACATTATCTGAAATGACCTCTTCATATTTTGTCACCAACTCCTTTATCTATTTCAATTGTTCTTCTACATGCTTCAAGTCTTCAGCCTTCTTAGGAACCAAGGCATAACACATGTTCTCATGTCTCAATCCATACAAAAACCTCCTTCCATCAACCAAACAAACTCTAGCACTCATACAAACCTCAACTTTAGGAACATCCTCCAATGGCAACAAAGTCTACTTCATCCCATTAGCAACAATGGTATATGTGTTCTTTCCATCATGAATAGCCTATCTATGATACAACCAAGGCCTTCCCAACAAAACATGGCATACATCCATAGGCATGATATAAAAAAAAACTTCATCATGATAATTTCCTATCTTCAATTTCACCAAACATTGTTCACTTACCAGAATCTTATGCTCATCTTGAATCCATGCTATCTAATAGGGCTTCGATTGTTTCAATCTTTCCAGCTTCAATTTGGTCACCATTTCTTGAGAAACCAAGTTCTCATATCTTTTGTTGTCAACAATCACTTTGCAACATTTACTAACTACCTTACATCTGGTCTGAAACAAATTCTTTCTCCATAATGGTTCTTTCTCCATCTCACTTTGACACAATACTCTTATTTTCACCAACACTTCTCCTTCTTCCAGTTTGTTAGATGATCCAACAAGATCTTCCTCAAAAAAGGATATTCTTCTACTGTTCTATGTCTTTCTACTTGTCTCTCCTTGATTACATTCAAATGCTCTATGTCCTTCACCACACTTGAAACAAGTTCCCTTGAATACTCTTTTATCCTTTCCTTTATCATATTTTCTATAATGCTCATTTCGGTAACCACCATATCCTCCTCTCTGATAAGAGTTTCCATCATCTCTACAATATGAATTATCATTCTTACTAACTTCATTATCTTTATTCTGATCTATAAAAGATCCTCTTTCTCCTCCAATAAAATTTCTTCCTCTCTGAAATCTTCCACCTCTTCCTCTTTGTTTCTACTCATGTCTTTTATTCAACTTCTCTTTTGCATTTAGGGCATATTGATATGCCTCTTCCACACTCTACAACTTGATCAAACTAATCTCATCTTCTATAGATGACCTCAAGCCATTCACATATCTAGCTACTTTCTCAATCTCATCCTCCAAATGTCCAATCTAATATTCAACTTGTAGAACTCCTCAGTATACTTTGTCACCCTTCACTCTTTCTACTTTGAATTTTGCAACTTTTAGAACAAACTGATCTGATAATCTATTGGCATAAAAAATTTCTTTAACTTATTCACCATCCAATCCCATGATTTTATCTTCTCCTTTCCTCTTCTTTTCCTATCTATTTGTAAATGTTCCCACCAAAGGGATGCATGTCCTTTCAACTTTTTACAAGAAAATTTCACCTTCTTTTCTTCAGTGGTACCTTAAAAATCAAAATTCTTTTCCATCTCCATTATCCAAACAAGCAATTCATCTGAATCGAACTTACCTCTATAATCTGATGGATTGAAATGTGGTTTTTCATTTGATCTAGTTAGGGATTTTATGAACCTCTCTTCTCCCTGATCCAGGCTAGGTTGATCTTCCCTTTCCCTTTCTCCTTGTTCTTATACCTCTCCATCACTCACATCATCAAATGGTCAACCTTTCCTCTAGGTTGTCTTGATTGCATCTAATCTAGAAGCAATTCCTCTCAACATCTCCATCATAGTTGGGTCTGAATTTCAACATGCTCCATTTCCTCTACCATTTCTTCTTCCCACCATCTTTACAGAAGTCCTTTGGAGCTGTAGATCAGATCCTCAATTTTCCACCCCACAAAAAATCTTCAATAGGACTCTACAAACTCTTATGATCTCTGAAAGAATGAATCTTGCTCTGATACCAATCTAGTGCATCCATGGTAGGAGGGTCCTTAAAGAGAATAGTCCAGACCATACAACAAGAGTTACACAACAAAAGAAACATAGAATATGGAGCAAAAGGCAGATTCAAACATTCTTATTATTAGAAATCTCACTTATAATCAACTAGCAACATCCAGGCTTATAGATTTGGCTCACAGCCCTGATACAAAATGCTCAAATACAATACTCCTATATGCTCCCTAACACGAGTGAAAATATTACATATCAAATCCACATTAACCTACCTAATCAACTTCTTCTATTGTAATGATCTATTTAAAGCTTTATATCATATCCAAAAATCTATAATCTCTTGTGTCAGCCAAAGATCATTGCAATCTCCAATGAAAGAAAATGTCACGTATGCATGAAATAGGTCAGCGTCAAATTTTAAATTATCTTCAATAGGTGCATAGGATGAAGTGTGGACCTATAATTAAAGTTAGGGACACTCCATGAAACAATTCAAATCACACTATCTAGATCTACAAGTTATGGGAAAGATCCACAAGCGATCAAACTAGTTGCTAGGCTTGAAAGTTATTCTAGTGTCGGTTAAAGAAACTACCACTAAATCTGGAAGTGATAACTTGTCGGAAAAAGATCCAATCACGCTCAAATCTTGGAATAAGGAAAATGAACATGTCCATGATGTAAACATATATCCATAGGGTTTGGTGAGAAAATATGATGAATCTACCAACTTGAACTAAACAAGAACTAAACAAGAACAAAAATTGAAAGAAAATATTTTTGGTTGATGCAAGATTACCAAAAAACCATGGATGCTCCTGCATCAGTTTCAATATATTGTCATTAGGTCCATCGACCCAATCATCTTTAAACTTTGAGTCTTCAAATTTCCTCTTCATTGTAACAACAATTTCCCTAAGTTGATTGATGTCTTTGATTTCCCACCGCATGTCACATCTAATGTCCAATAGCCTATCCATTAGTGTTAACTGAGTAATATCTCCTTCTTTCAGTATTCTATCAATTCTCACCTCCAAAGGATCTTATATTTCTCCCAATGATTCAAGTCTATGATCTAGAGGTAAAGTTTTACAATGAGTTTTGCAATAAGATCCTCAAAGATGCCTGTTTGTTCCCATATTTCATGAATTCCCTTGAGCATAGCTATTCTTTGTTTAATGTGATTCTGTGTTTTGAAAACAAACACATTAATAGCCTTTGAAATATATTTAGGGATCTCATCACCCAAAATTTGTGACTAGACCAACTCTTCACTAGAAATTTTAGCAATCACCTTCAACTTTCCCAAGTACTGCCTGATATTTTCATCCCCTTCCCACCATTTCCTTATAGATTCTTGTATCTTTTTAACCAAAGCAAGGCCTACATAATAGTGTTTAAAACCTTCATCCAGATGCTTATCCATGTTAGTTTTGAAAAAAATTAACCAATTGTCAAACTTGGTGGCCTTCTTTTTCATTTCATTCAACTCATCCACCTCCTTGTGGCTCATCAAAATAGGGGTCTCTAATGGTGTGGTATGCTTAGGAGTGGATGTAACTAACTCCATAAAATATTTCATATTTCCAACTTAATCCTTAATCTCATCTTTAGCTTGCTTATCCTTGATTAACCTTGACTTGGTGGTGGTGGCAGCAATATCAATCAAGTTTATCTATTGATTTCTTGTATGTTTTCCTAGGATGACAGTGCTTATTTGATAATCGTTAGCCTGCAATTCTCTTTCATCCTTATCAAAAATAGGGGTAGAAATCTCTACTATCAAATCTCCCTTATCAGTCAACTTTGTGGAATGCACAACACAAGGTTTCTTTCTTGGTTTCACCTTGTCAATCTCCACTACCATCTCATCCCATGTCACTGGTTGAGCTTGCATTTGTTGTATTCTTTCTAGATTTAGCTTGAGATAAGTGGAAGTAGTTGGCTAATTAATCACTTGTTGAACACAGGGAGGTGTTAATGATGGAGGTGTAGAAGAAATTACCTCAACAATTTGCTTGGAAGAAGCCTTTCGTTGAACCTTTTGTTCTTTCTATAACCGTTCCTACTCCATTCTCTCATTTTGGGCTCTAATCTCTTCTATCTTCTTCATTTATTCCTCCTTCCTTCCAACCTCCTCTTCATATTTCAACCTTTGTTCCAAATCTTTAGCATAGAATTCTTCCTCTTTAGCTTTTTCTTGTTCATCTTTTTCCTTTAGTTCCAATTCTAGTGCAAGAGCCTCTTCTTCTTCTTGAGCTAACTGTTCAATAGCTAATCTTTGGGCACTTTCCATTATTTCCTTCTACTCTTTTTCAATGAAAACTTCATTCATTTCAAATTATTCACCATATAGGCTTCCAGGCTCAAATCCACTCTTTTCTTCTCTAGGTTCTTCCTCAACCATCTCTAGATATTCCTCCCATTATGCTCTTTCTCCTTCATGAGATGGAGTTCTCTCAGAGTCTGAGGAAGGAAGTGAATCTGTTACATTAATCATTGAAGGTATCTCCTCTTCAATAGTTGTTGTTCCTAAATTTGATGGAACACTAGGAGTAGTATCCTTGGTTTGTGAAGGGACAACAAAAGGACCTTATTCAGTAACTTCTTCTCCAAGATATATAGTAGAAAAAGGTGTGGCGCCAAGACTTGAAACAACCCCAACAACAGTTACTTCATAAGTGACTTTAGCTTTCTATAAGGCTTCGTCAATCTGTTTCAACAAAACTTCTTCAGTTAGGGGAGGATCTTTCATAGCTACCTCAATTGCTGCAACACCTTTTTCAATATCTTGTATTGTTTTGTCTTTGTGGAGGAAGTAGGTTCATTGCTAGAACCTCTTTTCTTTGAATCCTTAACTCTTTGTTTCTTTAACTGAATCTCAATCCCTTTCAAGCTTTTTTCTACCACTTCTCATGACATTTTATGAATCTTAGTTTCCTCTTTTTTGCATCCAATTGATGGGCTCCAAATCCTTAGTGGCTACTTTATCCATTTCATATCGGGAATCATGTGTGATCCCATCATCAGTAGTTCCTTTTGAAATATCCATTTTAACCTCAAAATCTATCATCTGGGGAACTATTAATATTTCATACCCCATTTTTCTCACTTCAAATTGATCCTGAAGGTTGGCCCAAAAGTCCTCGAGAAGTGGTTGATGAATCGAAAACTAAGGAGCATACAACGAATACATTTTCCTCCTTGGATCAAAAAATTTCTTGTAAGTATGCTGCTAGATATTTAGGGGCTGAAAATCTTTTGTTGTTGTTTTAGCTACTATTGAAGAAGACCAAGAATAAAACCCTAATTGCATTGGGAAAGAATAGCCACAAGTCTTATGTTGTGTAGAAAACTTGGCATTTATGTCCATGGCCTAACGAGCGAACTCCATCAAGACCCATCTATCACCATACCATCTTGGTAGTTTGAAAGGGTGATGATCATAACCAAACAATCTGAAATAAGTGGATTTTGAGTATTGAATAAACCAATATCCCCACTCTTGGATGAATTCCATAGTTTCTCATGATAATCTGAAACAAATGTCACCTGTGAGCTATTTATTGTAGCATACAAAAATACATCATTGACTCTTTTGAAGTGTTTCTCTACCTTCTTCAGCTGTAGTTGGTCATAATATTCCTAGACCTTCTTTTGATATGGACCATCAACCATAGACCCTTTTGTATTCAATCCAAGAAACCATCATATCCCTCCAGCACAATAAATGATATATGAAGACATATAAAATGTCTTTGTTTTTCTTACTTTTAGGAGCTGGTCATGAATATTATCTAAAATAATTTTCCCCCAATCATAGAATTGCTTTCCATTTAGAATCAAATGGATGAATGGAAACATCCAGTGTTTAAAGAAACTAGAATTCTCCTTCCCATACTCTTGTGCCAACAATGTAATCATGTCCCCAATGTCCTCAGAGAAGTCAAACCTCTTAGGATTTTGTGGTAACTTTTTTAGTGATTTCTTCTCTATCTTAGGCCACTGTTTGTTAAGTTTTTTGTTCCCATCCACATCCTTTTCCCAGAGTTAGAGTGCCTCAGCCTCATTCATAATCATGAGATTAGGATAAGGAGGAGGGTCAAAAACTTGTCTAATCATTACTGGGGTTAAATCAATTATTACATTACCTTGTGAATCAATGCATTTCCTTTGAGAATGATTGTATGTTTGTGTAGTAGTTAGGATGAACTCAGGAATTGCACAACAATGGGAAAACTAGCTACATGAGCTAACCCAGACTTTGAAATCTTCTTTTCTCTTAGGGTAGCATCCTATAAAAAGGTATCCTCACAAAAATTGTCCAATTCAGTGTGCCCCATAACTATATCAGTGATATTCATGACATCAAACCCGAACATATATGGTAATGGGGTCCCTTGTAACTTATACTTCATTGCAAGAGGCACTTGTTCTGGCTTTAACCTCTTGGCCTTTATTCCCTTTGATGTTCCTTCACTAGGAACTTCCTCCTCTGAGTCAAACACTTCTTAATTATCTTTCACTACTGACAATTATCAAATAAAGAAAAGACATGTGAAGAGAAATTTAACATAGGCATTCATTTTATATTAGTATTAATTCAAGCTAAAGTCCCATCCAACAAGTTAATTGAGAACCTTCGGGTTTTGAGTTTGAGACAGAAACAAGAACCTGACCATTTAAAGCATAAAACTAAACTTTTTCAGAAGTTAGGATTGGGTTGTGACTCCCCACCTATACCTATGATGATGAACAAGTTTAGTACAATTCCTTAGTTCAATCCCACAGTGTGCTCAGGAATTAGGATCAAGTCTTCACCAAGTAGTGACACTTTAACCAAGAGAGTCAATGAAAGGGTCTCACCAAGTTTTGATCTCGATGTTGAATCAGAAGTCAAGATTGAGTTGTGAATCAGAACTAGACCCATAGTGGGGAATAGGTGCAAGTAGCTTCCTGAGTTTCGATCCTTACAAGATATCAAGAATTGAGGTCAAGACTTCATCATGAACTAGACCTTAAGTATGCATAGTGGAAATAGGTCAACTATGAGTTCCAATCTTGATGTTGAATCAAAAGTAGGGATCAGAGTGAAACAAGGTCATGGTACTTATCGATGTTCCAAAGGTTCATTGCCGACCTAACTTCTGATCCTAATGGTAATGCAAGGATCAGAACTAGGACATGGACTAGTACTCTTTGAAAAAACCTTTAAAATTCTATGGTGACAATCCCATACCCGATCTCGATAGAACATTGGAAGTTAGAATTGAAGCAAGTGAGGGAGCTTAGACTTAGGGAATGGTAAAAACCTAGCTACAGTTCTAATTCTCAATTCTAAAATACATGCAGGAATAAGGAATAGCAGATCAACAATAAAAAAAGGAAAAAAAATACATGTAATAATATCCTTAACTCATGCCTTTGGGATCATATTGTTGTCGGGATCAAGATTTTGATTTAAAATGGTAAAAACTAGAAATTTATTAATTCAAACATAGTTTGGACTCAGGGGTATAGAAAAAGCCCTAGAAAACTAGGGTGTGATGGGATAGAAAATCCCACGAACAAAAACACAACAAAATGTGGGGGAAAACCCTAAATGCAAAAAACCCAATTTGACACAAGGGAAACAAAACCAAAGGGTTTAGGAAAAAAGGAAAATGCACCGAGTGCTAAGAAAGCCAAAATAGAAAAGAAAAAAGAAATAAAAAGAAATAAAATGCGTAAAAACAAAGGCAAAGCCAACACAGGGAAAAAACCACTACCTCCAAACACAACCAAGAATCCATTAGCATGATGAGAAATACAAGCACCTCCTCAAAACCTAACACTTGGCATCACTCTCGTTCACTTTTTCAAACTGTTAAAGCCAGAATGGACAAAAACTGAGGGGCAGTGGAATAAAAATCAATTTGTGTGTGCGAATGGTTAGACATTAAATGTGGGTTAGTTGGGCCTTGGGATTAGGGTGGAAGTCATAAATGCGGGTTGCAAGAACGAAGGTAAGTGGGAGTCGGGATTGGGACATGAGATGACACTGAATGTTCAATAATTGCAAAGTTCAAGTGAAGGTCCAAGGTTTGAAACATGACAAACAAACAAGACAAAGCGGGAATCGGGATTGGGTCTAGAGGTGAAACAAGAACTTTGAAAATTTATTAGTGCAAGTATTTGTCCAAAGCCTGATCCCAAAAACCACAGAGAGAGATAGAGAGTCAAAAGTCAAGATAAGGATGGAAATAGAAACAAGAACTTGGTGATGATTCTGACCTGCTATCTGATTCTGACACAAGAAAAACACACAAGGGAAAAAGGTGAAAGGCAAGATTGGGGTGAAAACAAAAACTTACACCCTAAAGGGTGTAAGGTAACATTTTTGATTTGAAACCCAACTTTGAAAAAATAAACGAAAACACAAGGCAAAGCACAAGGATCAAGATTGAAAAAAAAATGGAACTTGAACCTTTAAAAGTAACAAGTGTCAGTGTCGGTTCGAAACCCAAACCCAAAAAAAAAGAAACCATGACTTAGTAGAAAAAGAAAGAACTCCTAAGACCTCAACAAGAACACCAAGGACAAAAGAAACAAATGGGGACCCATTTTGACCAAAACAAAATGGGGTGATTATGCAAGGCATAAAAATTGGCAACTCGACTGGGAAAATGGTTTATCCATTTTCAAGATACTGAAGAATTCAATAATCAAGAACCTTTGGTTTATGAACATTTTAACTCAAGTATGATATGTTACGATAAACAAGGTTGAGTTGGAATCTCAAACATAAATCAGTAATAACAACTTTGAATTTGAGTGTGTGCATGTATGGACATCTCTTTCCCTAAAGACTTTACCTATCCTAGAACAACTATATTAAGATTCAAGCTATGTGAGTTGAGCCTTTTTAACTATCATGCAATGATATCTTGGGAATTTCTCTGCTACTAGCCAGGTTTCTATATCCTCGATGGATATACCTCTAGTTCTCTCAAAGAATTGCTCTACTACCAACCAGGCATCCATAGCCCTGATAGAGATACTTGATTTACCCTTATCATATTGTGTTTTTCATCATTTATGCTTCTCTTTTCTCTTCTTTTGAATGGGCTTTATTTGGAGAAATTATTTTCTTATCTTTTCTCAATACCCAGATGTGGTAACCTAAAATTTGGGTTGAGAACTATGATGGATCTCATGACAGTGTTTAGGAGTCAAATTTTTCACCTAAATCATGCATACAATCACCCTAAGACAAATGGGCCCTTATGAAAATAGATGTTTCTATCTATTATGTGATAGATTCGGCTATGGTTTATGAGATCACTTACAATGTACTTGTTTGTTCCTAACCTTTCAGACTATTATAGTACCATTATTATACATTGAATAGCTACCCCTTCAATCCAAAATGGAGAAAATGAAGGTCCCCAGAAATAAAAGAAAAGAAGAAACAATAAAAAAATAAAGGAAATGAAAAAAAACATCAATGAGAAACCAATAAAACAAAAAATTACATATATACAATCAGATGGATGATCAAACCTAATCAACTTCTTCTATTCTAATGATCTATTACAAGCTTTATATCATATCCGCAGATCTAGAATCTTCTAAGTCGGCCAAAGATCATTGTAATCTCCAATGAAAGAAAAAGTAACGTGCGCATGAAATAGGTCGGCCTCAAATTTGAAATTCTCCTCAATAGGTGCATAGGATGAAGTGTGGACCTATAATTAAGGTTGGGGACACTCCACAGAACAATTCAACTCACACCATCAAGATCTGCAAGTTACAAGAAAGATCCAATTGCGCTCAAATCTTGGAATAAGGAAAATGAACATGTCCATGATGTAAACATAGATCCACAAGGTCTAGTAATCAAATATGATGAATCTACCAACTTGAACTAAACAAGAACAAAAATTGAAAGAAAATAGTTTTGTTTGATGGAAGATTGCCAAGAACCATAGATGCTCCTACATTAGTCTCAATGTATCATCATTAGGTCCATCAACCCAATCATCTTTAAACTTTGAGTCTTCAAATTTCCTCTATACTACAACAACAATTTCCCTTAGCTGACTGATGTCTTTGATTTCCCATCGCATGTCACATCTGATGTCTAGTAGCCTATCCATGAGTGTTGACTTAGTAATATCTCCTTCTTTCATTATTTTATCAAGTCTCATCTCCCAAGCATCTTATATTTCTCCCAATCATTCAAGTCTTTGATCCAGAGGTAAAGTTTTACAATGAGTTTTGCAATAAGATCCTCAAAGATTCCTACCTATTCCCATTTTTCATGAATTCCCTTGAGCATAGCTATTCTTTGTTTAATGATATTTTGTGAACACATTAATATCCTTTGAAATATATTTAGGGATCTCATCACCCAAAATTTGTGACTAGACCAACTCTTCATTGGAACTTTTAGCAATCACCTTCAACTTTCCCAAGTACTGCCTAATATTTTCTTCCTCTTCCCACCATTTCCTTATAGATTCTTCTATATTTTTAACCAAAGCATGGTCTACACAATATTGTTTAAAACCTTCATCCAAATGTTTATCCATGTTAGACTTGAAAACATTGAACCAAATGTCAAACTAGGTGTCCATTTTCATTTCATTTAACCCATCCACCTCCTTGCGGTTCATCAAAATACGGGTCTCTTATTTTGTGGGCTGCTTAGGAGTGGATGCAATTAACTCCTTCAGAAAATATTTCATCTTTCCAGCTTAAGCCTTAATCTCATCTTTTTCTTGCTTATCCTTGATTAACCTTGAGTTGGTGGTGGTGGAAACAATATCAATCAAGCTTATCTGCTGATTTCTTGTATGTTTTCCTAGGATGACAGTGCTTATCTGATAATCTTCAGCTTGCAATTCTCTATAATCCTTATCAGCAATAAGGGTAGCAATTTCTACTATCAAATCTCCATGATCACTCAACTTTGTGGAATAAGAAAAAATTATGCACAACAAGATGCACTGACATACGAATAACCATTGTTTATCAACATCATCATTAAACTTAACAACTTCTAAAATAAAACTACTTATATTAAAATTGTAAAAGTGTTTGAGTATCTTGCATAAAAGTTGTAAAAACTAAAAACTATATCGAGTCTCTCTAAGAAACCAATTTTAATTCAATTATTGAATTCAATTAGCTAACTTTAAAATGAGGAGAGAATTCTAAATTATAGACAAAATTAGCATCAATCTCTCCTATCAAAAATAAAGATCCATAAATCCCGGGCCCAAATCCACAATTATAAGGATGCCTAGTTAACTCCAAGTGTTCTCTCTACTGAAATTGTAGGAGCTAAAAAAGGTATGCCACATGCTTATTCAATCAAAATCTAACAATGAGTTCCAACTCTATACTTTGTTGATCACCATGCTTTATCTCTGACTCACCAAAAAAGATCTAGAATCATCCATCTACTCAAAAAATCTCATGAAAGTATTGCTATACAAAAAGGTATCTGAAATAGTTTCCTTTACTTGTCATCCTCATGAGGAATCCCATGATACTCATCATAATTCTAGAAAATATGTTTCAATGTATCATCATTAGGTCCATTGACCTAGTCAACTTTAAACTTTGAGTCCTAAAATTTCTTCTCCACTGGAGCAACAATTTCCCTCAACTGATCGATGTCTATGATTTCCCACTGCATGTCACATCTGATATCCAACAACCTATCCATGAGTGTTAACTCAGCATTATCTCCTTTCATTATTTTATCAAGTCTCACCTCCCAAGCATCTTTTATTTCTCCTAATGATTTAAGTCTCTAATCCACAGGTAAAGTTTTATCAATGAGTTTTTCAATAATATCCTCAAAGATGCCTACCTGTTCCCATATTTCATGAATTTCCTTGAGCATAGCTCTTCTTTGTTCAATGAGATTCTATGTTTTGAAAACAGAAACATTAATATCCTTTGAAATATATTTAGGGCTCTCATCACCCAAAATCAGTGACCAGACCAACTCTTCACTAAAAATTTTAGCAATCACCTTCAGCTTTCCCAACTACTGCCTGAGCTTTTCTTCCTCTTCCCACCATTTCCTTATAGATTCTTCTATCATTTTAACCAAAGAAAGGCCTACATAATACAGTTTAAAACCTTCATCCTGATGCTTATCCATGTAAGGCTTGAAAAAATTGAACCAATTGTCAAACCAGATGGCCTTCTATTTCATTTCATTCAACCCATCCACCTCCTTGAGGCTCATCAAAATAGGGGTCTCTGATGGTGTGGGATGCTTAGGAGTGGATGTAATTAACTCCTTTAGAAAATATTTCATCTTTCCAACTTGAGCCTTAAGCTCATATTTAGCTTTCTTATCCTTGATCAACCTTAACTTGGTGGTGGTGGAAACAATATCAATTAGGTTTATCTATTGATTTATTTTATGTTTTTTGAGGTTGACAGTGCTTATTTGATAATCTTTAGCTTGCAATTCTCTGTAATCCTTATTAGAAATAGGGGTAGAAATTTTTGCTATCAAATCTCCCTTATTAGTTAACTTTGTGGAATGCACAACATGAGGTTTCTTCCTTGGTTTCACCTTGTCAATATCCACTACCATCTCATCCCATGTAACTGGTTGAGCTTGCACTTATTGTCTCTTTTCTAGATTTAGCTTGATCCAAGTGGGAGCAGCTAGCTAAGTAATCAATTGTTGAAAATTTGGAGGTGTTAATGACAGAGGTGTAGAAGATTACCTCAACGGTTTGTTGGGAAGAATCAGTTTGTTGATCCTCTTGTTCTTTCTATAACCATTATTGCTTCGTTCTCTCATTTTGGGCACTAATCTCTTCTATCCTCTTCATTTCTCCCTTCTTCCTTGTAGCCTCCTCTTCATCTTTCAACCTCTATTCCAACTCTTTTGCATGGAGTTCTTCCTCTGTAGCTTATTCTTGTTCAGCTTTTTCCTTTAGTTCCAATTCTAGTGCAAGAGCCTCTTCTTCAGCTTTCTTCAGTGCCTTAGCAACTTCCTTTTCTTAGGCTAGCTCTTTAATTTTCTTTCTCTATTCTTTTTCTTCCAGAACTAATTGTTTAGTAGCTAATCTTTGTCCACTTTCCATTATTTCCTTCTACTCTTTTCTAGTCAAAACTTCATTCATTTTGATTCTTCACCGTATAGGCTTCTAGGATCAAATACACTTTCTTCTTCTCCTATTTTTTCCTCAACCCTCTCTAGATATTCCTCCCATTCTAATCTTTCTCCTTCCTAATATGGAGTCCTCTCAAAGTCTGAGGAAGGAGGTGAATCTATTACATTAATCACAAGAGGTATCTCCTCTTCAATAGTTGTAGTTCTTGAAGTTGATGGCATAGTAGGAGCAACATTCTTGGTTTGTGAAGGGATAGTAGAAGGAACTTCTTCAGTAACTTCTTCTTTGGGATATACATTAGCCAAAGGTGTGGCACCAAGACCTAAAACTACCCTAGTAGCAGTTGATTCATAAGTGACTTTAGCTTTCTTCAAAGCTTCATCAATATGTTTCAACAAAACTTCTTCTTCTATTAGGGGAGGCTCTTTTGTAGCTACCTCCATTGCTGCAAAAACTTTCTTCAATATCTCGTATTGTTTTGTCTCCATGTAGGAAGTAGGTTCACTAGTAGAATCTTATTTCTTTGAATCCTTAACTCTTGGATGCTTTAACCGAAGCTCAATCCATTTCAAACTTCTTTCCACTACTACCTGTTATATTTTACAAATCTTAGTTTCCTCTTTTTCCATCAAATTGATGGGCTCCAAATCCTTAGTGGCCACTTTATCCATTTCATATCAGGGATCAAGTGTGATCCCATCATCAATAGTGCCTTCAGGAATATCCATTTTAACCTAAAAATCTCTCATCTGGGGAACTATTAATCTTTCATACCCCCTTTTTCTAGCTTTAAATTGATCCTGAAGGTTGGCACAAAATTCCTTAAGAAGTGTTTGATGATGGGGAAACTAAGAAACATGCAACCCATACATTTTCCTCCTTGGATCAAAAAATTTCCTGTAAGTATGTTGCTGGAAATTTAGGGATTGAAATTATTCTATTGCTATTTTAGCTACTATTGAAGAACGAGAATAAAACACCAATTACATTGGGAAAGAATGGAAACAAGTCTTATATTGTGTAGAAAACTTGGCATTTACGACCACGACCTGACGAGAGAACTCCGTCAAGACCCATCTATCACCACAACATCTTGGAAATTTGAAAAGGTTACCCTCACAACCAAACAATATGAAATAAGAGGACTTGGGGTATTCAATAAACCAATATCCCCACTCTTGGATGAATTCCATAGCATCTCATGATAATCTAAAACCAATGTCACCTCTAAGCTAATTAATAATAGCATAGAAAAATGCATCATTGACTTTTTGATGTGTTTATCTACTTTCTTTAGCTCTAGTTAATATTCCCAAACCTTCTTTTGATATGGACCATCATCCATAGACCCTTTTGTATTCAACCAAGGAAACTTTCCCATCCTTGCAGCACAATAAATGACATATGAAGACATCTAAAATGTTTTGGTTTTTGTTACTTTCAGGAGTTGGTCATGAATATTATCTAAAATAATCTACCCCCAATCTAAGAATTGTTTTCCATCTAGAATCAGTTGGATGAATGGAAACATCTAGTGTTCAAGGAAACAAAAATTCTCCTTCCCAAAAACTCTTCCTAACAATGTAATCATGTCCCCAATGTCCTTAGAGAAGTCAGACCTCTTAGGATTCTATGGTAACTTCTTTAGTGATTTCTTCTTTGTCTTAAGCCATTGTTTGTTGATAAGTTTTTTGTTCCCATCCACATCCTTTTCCTAGAGTTGAAGTGCCTCGACCTCATTCATAATCTTGTGATTGGGATAAGGAGGAGTTTTAAAAATTTGTTTGATCATTGCTAGGGTTAAATCAATTATTACATTACCCTGTTAATGTTTGTGTAGCAATTACAATGAACTCAGGGAATTACACAATAATGGGAAAACTAGCTACATGAGCTAACCCAGACTCTGAAAATCCTATTTTCTCTTAGGGTAGCATCCTCTGAAAAGGTATCCTCATGAAATTGGTCCAAATCAATGTGCCCCATAAGTGTATCAGTGATATTCATGACATCACGCTTAAACATAGATGGTACTGGGGTTCCTTGGAACTTATACTTCATTGTGAGAGGCACTTGTTTTGGCTTTAACCTCTTGGCCCTTGTTCCCTTTGATGTTTCCTTTTAGTGGGAACTTCCTCCTCTATGATGCAAAGCCAAGTTGAAGATCACTCACAACAATGGAAATATCAACCTTAAAACAAAGAACTCTTCTTTACAAAGTTTTTAGCCTGCTAGGCATCAACTCACCCTCAAGGGTCTCAACTCTTCAATCTTGCAAAAAAACTAAAACTCTCCATCAAGTCCCTTAAAAAATCCTCAACATGCATATAATGACAATTAGATCATTTGAAAACAATCTTCTAGTCAGATTCATTAAAATCATCAAAACTCACCAATTGACCATGTTTCCCTTATAATAGTGGAAAACCTATTTTCCAGCCTTTTGTCCAGATCTTTTCAAAAAAATT
This sequence comes from Sequoia sempervirens, assembly GCA_007258455.2. Classification (NCBI taxonomy): domain Eukaryota; kingdom Viridiplantae; phylum Streptophyta; class Pinopsida; order Cupressales; family Cupressaceae; genus Sequoia; species Sequoia sempervirens. The sequence goes on from VDFB02000009.1 coordinate 12,661,826, forward strand.
TAGGAACAATTCATGAATTTATATACCCATTTCATAGATTCATAACATACTAGAAAACCAAGTACAACTTCTTCATACCAAACCCCTCAATTTTAGGTTTTTCACTATTTTAGGCCTTCAATTAGGCCACTTTTTCAAAGAGACCACCCTTAGATCTTCACACCAGTCTCCCAAACCCAAAAAAATATTTACTTAGTTTTCAAAACAAAGTATTTTCTAGGTCCTAGGACCTTTCATGCTCAAATAAACCCCCAATGCTAAAACCCTCCTTGTAGCCTAATTAACTAGGGTTTTGGAGTACTCTTATTGATTCTCCAACTTCCAAGCCTTCCCTAATCAAACAAAATGCCTAGAAACCTTTCAATAGGTACACTCATGTTTTGATAGCACACATTAGTCCTTTGACAACATTATTTCATCATTTCAAGGAAAATTACACATTTCCAGCCCTTCCTTTCATGCTTCAATCTAAGAGATCACTCTTACATGCCTTATACTTCTATTATATCATTCCCTACATCCTAATGTATCATCCCACTGAGTTAAAATTTAATATAGAAGGTGGGATGATGTTTAAGCCATTAGAACAAACCCCAAGCCTTAAGGCTAATTAGGAACCCGGTAGGAAAAAACTATGATGAGTTCATACACTAAATGTTCAAAGCAAACCTTGTCAAGGAAAAAATACAAGTTAGGTAATATATCTACTATTTCACATAAGAAAAAAATGCAAGGAAAGATGGTATGGCTTGTACACAAGCTGAGAACTCAAAAATTTAGAGAAAAATCTGAAAACTGAGTGATTTCAAAGCATTTCTTTTATTCTCCCCAAAGAAAACAACAAAAACTCGAGCCTCTCAAGGCTTTAAATACATTTAGTAACAAGACTTCAATCAAAAACTTCCCCAACTACCTTTAAAAAACTTTTATTTTACAATATTTTGCATTGTCTTCGAAAGAATTACTAACCCTTAACACCATTGACCCTACAAAGCCTCAAGATTACATGAAGGATGGTCTTGTTTAGACCTTATAGACCTTATTTAGGTCAAAAAAACTTTGAACACTCCCTAAATACCCAAACTTCACCTTGTTACATATCAACATATCAAATTTTAAAACATGGTTGTAGGTGCCCCTGCACCATACAACCCCCCTAAAAGAAACTCATGTCTCATGACTGGAGATTGATACCAACCCCACCATCCACCATGCATGCTCCTTGGATCAATAGTCCATTGTTTCAGACCTTGGTTCTCAAACTTTCTTGCACATGGTGGTGTGCTTGCACTTGCAAACTGCCCTACCCTGTAAACACTCTTGACATTGGGTGTATTTGGCTTCAAGTTTGAATGCAAACTTGTACTTTGTTCAAAACCAAGTTGCTTCTCTTTATCAACACCTACAAATAAACAATTTTTAGACATTTTTCATTGTTTTTACCTTTACCCCTACTTGAGGTTTATACCCATGCTCAGATCTTTGAGTACCCTGTCCTCTAATCCCTATCACCAGTCTTGTCTTTACTTCCCTTGTAACTTCTTGTGCCACTGTCTTCTCAATCCTTTCACTTATTCTACCTACAACCTTTGTTTGTTTCTTAGTGTTTCTCTTAACTATAGGATGTTCAATGGTTCCTACCATCACATTGTCTTGCAAATTCATTGAAAACACTTCCTTTACCCCTGTACCAAACCTTATACCTATTGCTCCTATATTAGCAAACCTAGGACTGATTACATGATCAGATTTCTTGTATTCCTTTACAACATCTAGGGGTTCTTTCCTACCACACATTATGACCTTTTCTTTACCCTTAACATCTTCTATAAGAGGAGTCAAAACAAACTTATGACCATCCTTCATGATTGTATACTTATTTTCTCTCCCATCATAAATGGAACTCCTATCATACTACCATGATCTTCCAAGGAGTGTGTGGCAACAGTCCATTGGAAGAACATCACACTCAATATTATCATGATAACCACCAATTTGAAAATCCATAATATCCTTTTCATTCACCAATAAAGTTTTATGATTATTCAACCATGAGATTTTATAAGGACATTCATGAGGAATTCTTTTCAATCCTAACTTATTTACCATTTCACATGAAGCCATATTTTCAACTGAACCAGAATCAACCACAACTTTACATACCTTTCCCTTACTCTTGCAAGTGTTTTTGAATAACCTCTTCCTATGCAATGGCTCCTCTTCTTTGGAAGTCTTCAAAATTTTCTTGTGCAACATCAAAAGTTCTCCAAACTTAGGGTCTACAGGATGACTTGATGAAGCAGTGCTCTCCACTTCATCCTCTTGCACAAGTTGAACCCTTTTATCTCCTTTACTTTCACTTGATGAAGCACCAATCTTCTCAGGAAATTTGAAAGATGGATGGCCAAATTCATTACAAGTATAACATCTATCTAAAGAGCACATTGTTGGAATTCCTACCTCATCCAAATCTTCCTTGTGTACCTCTCCATCCACCTCTGAAATCAGATTGCTCTTGACCTTTCATGGCATCTTCTTGATTATCATTGGTTGGCTTTGAATTAGGCATGGATCCTCTTCCTCTTGATGCATTACCTTTTCTTCTAACTGCTTTGTCTTGCCTTCTCTTCATTTTTTCCTCCACCCTAATTGCCATTTGATAACATTCCTCTACATTTCTAGGGTTAGCCAAAACAAATTCATCTTGTATGTTTAATCTTAAACCACCCATGTATCTTGCAAATTTTTCATCTTCATTCTCATGATGACTAGATCTTAGACTTAATTTATAAAACTCCTTAGTATAAGACTTAATATCCATTTCTTTTTGCCTCAAACTTTGGAATTTCTTAAATATTTGAACTTGGTGATCCTTGGGTAAGAATTTACCTTTATGTTTGGATATCATCTTGTAACATGAGGTTAATTTATACTTTCCTTGCTTCCTCCTCTTAGATTGAAAGTAGTCCCACCATACCAAAGCATGGCCTTCCAATTTTTTCTTTGTAATTTTTACTCTTTTCTCCTTAGGAACCTCATCACATTCAAAATGGTTATCTAATGCAGCAATCCAGTCAAGTAGTTATTCATCATTTAAACTAAAACCATACTTAGGAACATCAATTTTTACGTTAGGCTTGGCATCCTTGACTGCCTTCAACAACTTTGCAATTCTTTGATCCTCTGGAGTAAGCTCTTCTTCTACATCTTCAAACTCATAATCTTCCTCTTCATTTGACTCACTACTCTCTTCAACATCACTTCTTTTGTTTGTCTCCAAGGATATGATTCTCTCTTCCAACTCTTTGAGTTCCTTAGCATGTATTTATTTCATCTCCTTCATCTCTTTAGCCATATCATTCTTCTTTGGAGGCATCTTGACAACCTATCCTCTTCACCTTCTTCTTCAACCTACAAAATGAAAAAAAAATCTACTCCCTACTCTGATACAACTATGATGTAGACCCAAGGTGAAGATCACTCACAACAATGGAAATATCAACCTTGGAACAAAGAACTCTTCTTTACAAAGTTTTCAGCTTGCTAGGCATCAACTCACCCTCAAGGGTCTCAACCATTCAATCTTGCAAAACAACTGCAAATCTTAACCAAGGCCCTTACAAAATCCTCAACATGCATATAATGAAATTTTTTTCATTTGAAATCAATCTTCTAGTGAGATTCATTGAAATCATCAAAACTCACCAATTGGCCATGTTTCCCTTGTAGTAGTGGAAAACCTACTTTTCAACCTTTTGTCCAAATCTTTCCAAAATGATTTAGGAACCATTCATGAATTTAGATACCCATTTCAGAGATGCATAAAATACTAGAAAACAAAGTACAATTTCTTCAAAAAAAACCCCTCAAATTTAGGCTTTTCACTGTTTTAGGCCTTCAATTAGGCCACTTTTTCAAAGAGACCACCCTTAGATCTTCACAGCAATCTCCCAAACCAAAAATTAGTCTTTACTTGTGTTTAAAAACAAAGGATTTTCTAGGTCCTAGGACCTTTCATGCTCAAATAAACCCCCAACACTAAAACCCTCCTTGTAGCCTAGTTAACTAAGGTTTTGGAGTAGTCTTATTGATTCTCCAACTTCCAAGCCTTCCCTAATCAAACCAACTACCCAGAAACATTTCAATAGGCCCAATCATGCTTTGATAACACACATTAGGCCTTTGAAAATGTTATTTCATCAGTTATTAGGTATGAACCATCATCATTTTAAGGAAAATTACACATTTTCAGCCCTTCCTTTCATGCTTCAAGCCAAGAGATCACTCTTACACACCTTATACTTCTATTATATCATTACCTACATCCTAATTCATCATTCCACAAAGTTACAATTGAATACAATAGGTGGGATGATGTTTAAGCCATTGGAACAAACCCCAAGCCTTAAGGCTGATCAGGAACCCGATAGGAAAGCTTTGATGAGTTCAGACCCTAAATGTTCAAAGAAAAACTTGTCAAGGCACAAAATACAAGTTAGGGAATATATCTATTGTTTCAAATAAGAAAACAATACAAGGAAAGATGGTATGGCCTGTACATAGGTTGAGAACTCAGAAATTTAGAGAAAATTTTGAAAATAGAGTGATTTCAAAGCCTTTCTTTTATTCTCTCTAAATACAACAACAAAAGCTCAAGCCTCTCAAGGCTTTAAATACATTTAACAACAAGAGTTAAATGACTAACTTCCCCAACTTCCTTTAAACAACTTTTATTTAACAATATTTTGCATTGTCTTTGAAAGACTTACTAACCCTTAACATCATTGACCCTACAAAGCCTCAAGATTACATGAAGTATGCTCTTGTTTAGACCTTGTAGACCTTAGTTAGGTCAACAAAACTTTGAACACTCCCTAAATACCCAAACTTCACCTTGTTACATATCAACATATCAAATTTGAAAACATGGTTGTAGGTGCCCCTGCACCACTCTAATTCAAACATTTGTTAATTATCTTGCACTACTGAAAATTTTCAAATAAAGAAAAGACATGTGAAGAGCAATTTAACATAGGAATTCATATTATATCAGCATTAACTGAAGCTAAAGTCCCATCCAACAAGTTAATTGCACACCTTCAAGTTTAGGGTTTAGGACAAAACAAAGAACCTAACCATTTAAAGCATAAAATTAAACTTTTTTGGAATTCGGGATTGGGTTGTGACTTGACACCTATACCTATGTTGATGAAAAATTTTAGTGCAATTTTGTGGTCCAATCCAGCAATGTGTTTAGGAATCGGGATTAGGTCTTCACCAAGTAGTGACACTTTGACCAATGAAGTCAATGAAGGGGTCTCATTGAGTTCTGATCCTGATGTTGAATTAGAAGTTAGGATCGGGTTGTGAATTGGAACCAAACCCATAGTGTGGAACAAGTGCGAGTAGCTCCCTGAGTTCTAATCTTGACAAGATATCGAGAATTAGGGTTGAGACTTCATCATGAACCAGACCTTAAGTATGCATAGTGGAAATAGGTCAACTCCAAGTTCTAATCTGAACATTGAATTGGAAGTTGGGATCTGGGTGACACTAGGTCATGGTACTTATTGATGTGCCAAAGGTTCGATGGTGACCTAACTTCTGATTTCAATGGTAATGTGGGGATTAGAATTAGGACATGGTGTAGTACTCTGTCAAAAACCCTTTAAAATTCTATGGTGACGATCTGATACTCGATCCCGATAGAACATCAAAAGTTAGAATCAAAGAAAGTGAGGAAGTTTAGACTTAGAGAATGGTAAAACCCTAAGTGCAGTTTTGATTCTCAATTCTAAAATACATGCGAGAATCGGGAATAACACAAAAAAAATAAACAAAGTCAAAAAATACATGTAACAATATCCTTAACTTGTGCCTTTGGGATCAGATTGTTGTAGGGCTCAAGATTTTTATTTAAAATTGTCAAAGCTTGAAATTTATCAATTCAAATATAGTTTCGAGTTGGTGGTATAGAAAAATCCCTAGAAAACTAGGACACGATGGGATAAAAAATCCCACGAACAAAAACACAAAAAAAAATGAGGGAAAACCCCAAATGTGGAAAACCCAAAATGACACAAGGGAAACCGAACCAAAGGGTTTGAGAAAAAAGGAAAACGCACCAATGAGTACCAAGAAAGCCAAAAAAGAAAAGTAAAACAAAAAGAAAAAAATAAAACACGCAAAAAATATGGCAAAGAAAACACAAAAAAAATATATAAAAAGAAGATGTGGGAGTAACACTAGGAAAAATCCCCTACCTCCAAACACAACCAAGAATCTGTTAGCATGATGATAAATCCGACCACCTCCTCAAACCTTGACCCTTAGTGTCACTCTCATTCACTTTGTCAAATTGTTCAAGCCAAAATGGATGGAAACTGAGGAGCAGTGGAATAAAACCCGTTCACATGTGTGAATGGTTAGACATTAAATGTGGGTTGTTCAGGCCTCAAGATTGGAGAGGAAGTTATAAATGCACGTTGCAAGAATGAAGGTAAGCGAGAGTCAAGATCAGGATAGGAGACGACACCAAACTTTCAATAAGTGCAAAGTTCAAGCGAAGGTCTGAGGTTTGAAACCCAACAAACAAACTAGACAAAGAGGGAATTGGGATCAATTTAAGAGGTGAAACAAGAACTTTGAAAAGTTCTTAGTGCAAGTCCAAGTTTGAAGTTCGATCCCAAAAAATAGAGAGAGAGAGTCAAAAGTTGGGATTGGGATGGAAATAGGAACAAGAACTTTTAAATGTTCTTGGTGATGGTTCCAGTCCAATGTCTAATTCCAACATAAGAAAAATGTGCAAGGGAAAAATCTAGAAGTCAAGATTGAGATGAAAATATAAACTTACATCTTGAAGGGTGTAAGGTAATAGTTTCGATCCAAAACCAAAATCTGATAGAACAAAGAAAAACACAAGGAAAAGCATGGGGATCACAATTAGAACACAAGAAGGAACATGAGCCTTTAAAAGTAACAAGTGCCAGTGCCAGTCCAAAACCTGAACCCAAAAAACAAAGAAAAAAAAGACTTAGGAGAAAAAGAAACAACTCCTAAGACCCAAACAAGAACACTAAGGACAAAAGAAATCAAGGGGGGCCCATTTTGACCAAAACAAAATGGGGTGGATATACAAGGCATAACAATTTCTTTATCATTTGTTAAAGCAATTCAAGATCCATCATCATGTCAATGGCATAGAGCATCAAGCATGTTATTTGGATAGTGTTGTGATGTAGCATTGAAAATCTACAATTAAGTATTGTTTCCACTAGTATAGAAACAACAATATATGATTAAAAAAACTACTAAAAAACTACATATAAATGATTGAACATGATCACATGACCATTAGTAGTTTATTACCAGTCATTTATAATGTGACCAGATTGATGACTAAACCATTTTTAGTCATTTATTGGTTGTTTTGATTGATCGATTTGGTTGTATATTTAGTCGTTGATTTAGTAATTGATTGTTGTAATCTAGTTACTTATTTAGTCATTTTTTATTCATTGATATATTTACTTGGTAACTTATTTAGTCATTGATTTAGTCATTGATTGTTGTAATCTAGTCACTTATTTAGTCATTTTTTATTCACTGATATATTTAGTCATTTATTGTTGCTAATTGGTCACTTATTTAGCCATTTTTATTCACTGATTTCATTGGTCATATATTTATTCATTGTTCTTTGATTTCTGTCAATTGGTAGTATATTTTAACAATTTAATTATTAATTGATGTTAATTAGTAGTATATTTAGTCATTTTAATTTACTGATATTTGAGGATTTAAACATAAAACACAAAAATACACATCAATATTCAATTGCAAACAATAATACAACCATTGAGAAGGAAAAATAAGTGAACTTTATTAATAAAAGAAAGGTGTTCTAGTTACAGCTTAGAAATAGAGTATTGCACTTTTTATTTTCAGTCACAAGACTAAATATCTGAGTTACAATGCATAGAAATTACTGCAAGAAAGAAAATTCTTCAAGAAAACTTTTGCAATGATGGAAACAAATGCTTGGATCCCTTCAATGTGAGCACATGCACCTTTCATCTCTTAAAACTTCTAAAACATGGGAAATCTTCTTGGAGAAAGTTGTAATGTGTAGAATCCAAGAAGGAAGTGTTGATCATGTCCCATATATGAAGCTCTCTCCTTCAATGTAGTCAATAATAACCTTAGAATCTTTCCTCCTTTATATGCAACGTGCCATTTGATATGACCAATAGGGTGCAACCTTTTCCACCATGAATGAATTTGTGCCTCAATGCAACCAACAAAATAACTATTAGTCTCAATTCAGAAAGAATAAAAGTGCATTGTATATTGCAAGTTTACAAAAGTAAGTCCAAACACAACAAAAAAATAAATCAATTAAAAACTTGTAGCCTTGTCAACAAATTCCTTAAACAAAGTGTTCAACATAGACCTAAAATATGCATATTGAACCCTTGATTTTAGAACCTTGTTCAAAATTTAAGAATGGTGATACACTTAGATCATAGAATGAATTTGACATTATGGAATGAAGGCTATCAACACTAACCAAAATTGAACAAAATTATCAATAGAAATTTTCTCGAAACCAAACCCAAGAATGCCATCAAACTTAGACAACAAACATGTCAACCTTGGTTCATGTGTTGTCTCAATAAAGACTTACACCATGAAAGAATCCATTTATACATAAATTCCAAATTAAGTTGATGAGAAAAGATCTTTGATATCCAATTAGGAAGCCTTAAAATCCAAAAATTACTAAAATGATGTTTCACAACTAGTTTCCCAACTGTGACATCATCTTTACTTAAGAAACAAGATATTGATCCACTGCCATATTGAATCTCACAGGATTCTCCTTCACAAACAAAAAATGATATATATTAATTTTTTAGCAACTTCCTTAATATCCCCATGTAAGCAAACTAAACTAAGTGAGGTTGAGGGTTTGAAGTAGAGTACCATCTTCTTGGTATGTGCTTGACTTTGATCATGACTTGTATCTTGAATGAAAATAGCAAGTTAGCTATATTGTAAAATTATTGTTAATCATTGTTAGAAAAATAACCACAAAATCCTCTTTAATTAAAATAATCCTTCTAGATATCTTAATACAAGATATTTTAGTTAATTTCTAAGAGAGCTAATTTCACTATCCAAACAACCATCAATCTATTTCTTGTATATAATTTCCAAAAATTTAGAATTTGAATGTATTGAAAATAACCATAATTACCAAAGATTTGACACCAAAATGTAGTACAAAATGAACTTTTTGATAGGAAATGCATTTTGATAAACCAAATATACCCTTGATATATTGATTTAAATAACAAGGAAAGATCAAACTTGAGATAGCAAGATAACATTCATTAATTCACTTCAACAAACAATTGAAACTAGAATTCAGCCATCAATTATAACTTCATTCTACTAATCTTCAAAAATATTTTACAATATGTTTCAAAAAAATTTCCTGACTGACATGTCAAAAAGTGTCTTTTCAATTATCCACTTTTAACATAAATCAAAAAGTATTAATTATTAATGTTTACAAAGGATTATATAAAAGCAATGAAAGATGAGCAATTAAGAGAAATGATCATATGTTGAAGTCCAAAGAACTCACAAGATACAAAAGTATGTTAATCATCATAAGGTACTTGTGATCATTTAGATCTAGCAAGGTCCTCTCTCCATGATAGTATCTGCAAGGCTTGGTACTTCATTGCAAAGCCTATTCTTCTGGGGGAGCTAGATAAGTGTGATTCCATTGGTACACTATGTAATCATGAAGCCATTTGTACTAGATTTTTTGTGTGTTTGCCAAGTGACTCTTCCATCTATTTTCTAATAACCCTTTTCCATCTATGATGAATTTTAAGTATCCAACATCTAGTGCAATTATTCTATCCAAGGTTAAATTGAGGCGGTGAAGATTTATCTCACCATCCTTCTATAAATTAGTGAGGAAGTTGGGAACGATTTTTCTAATATCATCTATCCAATCCTTGGATCCTTTTAGATGATCATCATCCATTAGTATCTTAGCCATGAACCACTACTTTAGTGTGTGAAATAAATCTATTCTTTCCTTGACCTTTTTTTCTTTTGTAGATATGCATTGAAATTCATCTATGACCATTCAGACTATTTTCTTAGTAGGATTTAAAGCTTTAGGGGCCTCAACACCCCTTTGTAAAATTCTACACAAATTTATTAAGGTGTGATGTACAAGTTGTCATTTCTTGAATAAGCAGTCCAATATAGCTACATGGGCCTTTATCTGATCAACTAGTTGTGACAAGGAGACATAGCATTCACACACATTTTCCAAATTTTCCTTAATTTGTTTAACACTATGCTCCAAGATCTTTTCCAATACCATGAGGGTTTGTCTCTTTTCTCCTTCCTTTGTTTCTTCATAAGTCTTTTTCAGCTTCTCAATTTCTTGTTTTATCACATTTACTTGTTCAACAATGATTGCACCTATATCAATTTGGATGGTAGGGGCTTGGTATACTATTAATTATGTCCTTTTGGAAGGACTTTCTTGCTTCAAATTCTCTTTCAATTTCACATTTTCTATGAATAAACTATTCACTTCATCATTCAAACTAGTCTATGAGCTCTCATATTCTACCAATCTAAGCTACATACCTTTAACTACAACCCTAGTAAACATTGTTGAGTGCATTGTCAAAGTACCTTCCTCCAATGCTAACGTGTCTTGAACTTTCTTTACCATGGCAATCCCTCTCATTTCTTATACAAAATCAAGCGATCTTGGTTTTTCTATTCTTTTTTGCTTTGTCTAAAAGACTAGGGTTTCAATTCTTGGATTGTAATTTATGCCACTCATTCCCTCACCTAAATTGAATTTAGAAACTAACATGGGATTTTCTTAGTTTCTTACTTGATCTAGTAAGAATATCCTTTTTAACTCCATCTCAAGAATAATTAGTATATTGCTTTCTAAGACCAATTTTCTTGCTTCTTAGGGGCTAACAATAATTTCATTAATCTTGAGTTCTTCAAAAGTCTAGGAAACAATCTAGCCATGTTGTGACTCCTCAGTTCCCATCTTATTAATTTGGAGTCTCTCCTCCAATTCTTTCATTTTCATCTTAATCCAAAAATCCTTAAACTCGGGAGTTTGAATAAAGTCACCATCTTCAATAAATTTAAGGGAAACAATCACCCTTTTATCAACATGCACTTCTTGATCATTATTCCCATGTCCATCCACTCTTTCTAGTAGTTTTTGAGCATCAGTTGCAAGCTTATGTGGTGGTTGATCAACTTCATCATCTTTAAAATTCAAAATTACATCGGCTACCTCCTCAATATCCCCTACTCCTTCACTTATTCCATATGCTACTAAAGGGGCCACTCCATGTGTATTCTTCCTTTTAGGACTTGGTTGCTCAAGGCATGCTTCTAATTGTATTATGGAAGTGTCTAGTAGGGTCTCTGTGATTGCAATACCACTTGGTTTGATGGGCAGCTTGGAGGGTTTTGAAGACCAACCCTCAAGTTTCTTTTCTAGTTCAACATATAATCTTTCAAAGTTGTCAATTATTAAGTTCATTCTTTTGATAGGATCCCCTTCTCAAACATAGAATCCTTGGAATCCAGTGTCCCTTTTCTTCTTCTCCTCCTCAAGCCTCTTTATGATTTCCCACTTCCTCTTCCTCTAAAAATCTTCATGAGGTGTTAAGGAATTTGTATTACATCTTCTTCACAATCCATTAGATGGGTAATCCCAACTCTAGTGAGAAGTGTCTGCTTTATAAAATTAATATTCCCTTCAGGATCAAAGAGCCTTTCTCCTTGTGACTTCAATGAATACCTCATATTCAAATAGTTTTGCATTTCTTCAAGAGTGTCAAACCCTATGGATAGCTCCTCACATTTAGTTAGTTCAGGGTAGAATGTCCCCTTTTTTTGTCTTTTCATAACATCCTACTCTATCCCATAACATTTTCCACATAAATTCTAAAAATCCAATTAAAAAAGAAACAAATTTAGGTAAAACATGTGGGGCTTGAGGACACCCATAGAACCTTATTATTGTTTGGTCTATTAAGAAGAACTAGTCATTGAAATTGTGAGTGTGTCCCTGCTCTAGCTTCAATGCTAAAGGTCTTAATACTTGCATGATTTTATTAGGAAATCTTGGTGAAATATGACCAAGTTTGGCCATGACTTTTATTATGAAATCATCATGAAATATTACATAATCACAAATTTTTATATCTATTATCCTAGATGTAACACTAGTTTTGTAGAGGAAACCTATTCCCTTCATCATCAGTCATTCCCAAACACATTCTTTTAGTCCATCTGTTTATGTTTTGGTACAGTATTAAATGAAAAAAAAAATATTATTTCCTAAAAGTGATGGGAGCTAAGTTCTCTCTTACTTGGTAAAATCCCTCACATAGCCCTTTCTCAATTTCAACAACAAAGTCATACTCAATGTTGACTTCAGTATTTTGTATCTTCATTGTCATCATTATGAGATAGGTTGACATCCTCTCTACAACATCTTTTCCAAGCACTTGGAACAAATCAAAATAAGTTTTTTTGAAATATACTTGGAAGTATTCTATGGAAAATGGCTCAATTTAGGAGGGGGAGATAGATATCCTCCTATTTTTTACACCCCTTTTCATGTGTAAAGGAAGTTCATCACTCTTGTAGGTTTTTCTCAATCTCCTATAATCCTCCTCACTTATGTCAAAGTCGATCTTAGTGATAGCTTTCTTTTTTAACATAAAGTAATATATAATTGCTTCTTTATTTAACACCACTAATGGTGAACCATATGGAATTCTTATAGTCCTGGTAGTTGGGTGATAATATTGTGCCAATACTTTAATAAACTCAACATCTATAAAGAAATTAGGGATTATCAATTTATCCAAATCTAAGGTCCAAGGATTTGAAACTGGAATCTTGTCGTTCCTTTTTTCATAGAAGTACCTAAATAGATCCCACCCTAAGATAGGGATAATTGGGTCTCTACATCCATAGGTTGTATCTTTAAACACCTTTTTGAATTCTTTCTTTACAAAATTAGGTAACACATCTAAAATGGATTGTTGTAGGGACCTCTTCTATCTTTTAGAAACTAGGGACTCTTCCTTTTTACTCACAAGTTGAATTCTTTTGGTTGGCTTCATGAAGAATTTACTCCTACTTTATTTCTCTAAGTGTATACTTATATAAGGAAATTCAGTTCTTATACACTTGCTACAGAGGGTTTCTGTAAACTTACCCAGTGAAATAATAGCTGCAGATTCTTCCCACTTGAACTCCCTTGCCTCTAGTGTACTGAGTTGTGTGAATGATTTCCAAGATTTCATTGAGTCCCAAGTAATATTTTCTATTGAGGTTGGTCACATCACTATTAATGTCAATTCATGCAAAATATTTCATAATTTTCCCATATTTCGAGTTTGAATACATGCCTTTGATCTTAGAAAATCAAACGGTTCATGTTTAGAGGTGTAATCATTTCCACTAATGATTTAAATGATTTTATAGCTTTTATCATAGTACCGCTCTGTCATTTAAAGACCGTTGTGGTGTAGCATTAACAGTACCGCCACCTTGTGCACACCCCTTTGGAATCCTGCAAGATGGTGAGTTAATTCTAGTGGTTGAGTGATTTTTCACTGCCATACCACTTTGTCATATCAAGATCATTGCAAGGTAGTGTTTCGGTAGGGTTAGTAGTACTACCACCTCGCACACACCCCTTTGGACTCCCACAAGATAGTTGGTTAATTCTAGTAGTTGAGTGATTGTTCACTTCCATACCATAGCTTCACTGTTTAACTCTTTTGGGGCTACAGTTTGTTTTAGTTGTTAACATGTTCTCATTGCCACCCCATGCTATTCATATTTGGTTGCCACGATATTGCAGTAAGCATTTATACATTGACCTATATGTCCTCCCATCCTATGTTATTCATCTTTGGTCTCTACGGTATTGCAGTAAGCATTTGTATATTGACCTATTTGTCCCACCATCTCACACATACCTCTATTGACTATTGCAATAGTGCAGTATTAGATTTTATTATGAATGCAATATTTTAGATATCAATTTATTGAAAAGATTGAACAATTTTCTAATTTTCTGTTCTCTCAGTTTTAATTTTCAATGTTAGTTATAAATAAGAGATCATTTATTTTTTTGTAATGAGGAGGCTTAGTTCACCTAATGTTAAGATATCTATATGTATTATTAAATCATAGATGTTCATTATATGTTTGCATCAAGAAAACATATAGGACATACAATAAATTATATTCTAACTAAAAAATAATAATTTAAAATTTTCAACCAAAGTAAGAAAACTAAGAAGAATGATTGAACCTAACTTTAAATGAACTTCAAATTAGTAGTGAAAATCATAGGTTTTGTGTACAATGTATGAGTAGAATAATGATGATTACATTCAAAAATGTATCAATAAATCAACAGTGAATAAGCATACCTATACTCAAATCTTTATTACATTAAATAATAAATTACACCATACATATAACCAAAGTTTCAGTGACAACCTAACCTATTAAGGTGACAAAACATCATCATAATCATTTGCATTGTTGGTAAGATCAGAATCCTGATCACTTGTGTCGGCATTTGCTTGATTTTCTTCCTCATCCTCAATGTGACATGTAATGCATTCTCTCTCCCAATCTCTTCATTGGTAATCAAAATGTTCAAAACACTCCATCATTGTCTTCATCCACTTCTTTTTCTATTTCATATAGATTAACATATTTCCCATCAGGCATTATATCAACAACTTCCATAAAATTTTGTTTTGAATGAGACTCTGTTTGAATGACATATGACCATCCTAGGATTCTTACATCATCAATTAAAAATTATTGGTTAATTTGAAGAGGGTAAACATACAACTCATCCATCTCTGATAAAAATTTTCTTGTATTTGTGCGTACAAATCCATACTCATCAAATTGTACTATGGTTGGTCAAATCCACTTACATTTTAATAATATAGGACTATTTTCACCATATTCCACTAGAATTATTTTTTGGATGAATCCAACAAAAAAATTCTTCTTAGTTTCGTGAAGAAATTTAGCACTAACAACACAATCATAATTTATCTTTACTTTATCTTTTTCTTCCACTCTTAAATGTCTACTATAGGCCCGCATTCCACTGAAATGCATAGCCCATAAATGTGGAGATTTTGAAAGCTCACTTTCCTTCATTGTTATGTCTTGAAATTCTTCTTTTGCATCAATGATTTCATTAGCAATCCATTCTTCAAATTTTGGAAAAGAATCACCTCCAATCAAATCAGCATGACGTTTGCTCTTTTGAGGTCGATGTTACATCCAAGATTGATTGTCTTCTTCATATTTTCTACATATAATATTAACATACAAATAGTGAGATTAATAATATAAATGTGTAAATTCAATTGAGTAAATAAATTATTGTGTAATTTTTTTTTACCTATGCCACTTATCAAAAAAAGATGTGTTTTGAAGAATATAGGCACGTATTGTGCCTATTTCTTGAAGTGACATCCATTTCCTTCTAGTACTTCACCTACAACTATCTCTTCTTTGTCATCATCCCATACATGTTGATTGAAATTTTTAAAATCCTTCATATATTTTGTGAAAAATTCCATGGCCTCCTGCATTGAATATCCCTTAGACATGCTAACTTCTCATTTTTCCCTAGCATGAACAATTTTTTTCAAAACCTTCATATATCATTATATAGGATACATCCATCTTGTTCTTATCGGGCCAAAATACTTTAGTTCATATTGTAGATGTATCAAAAGATGTATAGAAATGTTAAATATTTTTGGTGGAAATTCCCATTCCAATAGACAAAGGACTTCAATAACCTCCTCCCTCAAACTATAAAATTTTGAAGGATCTAATATATTAAACTAATTCTCTTTAATATTAGGCCCAACCTTATAACTATCCATCTTGGCCCCTTTTCCAAACTTTGTATATTTACCACAATAGGTAAAATATTCTCCATTATTACATGATAGTCATGGTTCTTGATGTCTCTTAATCCATTAATTTCAATTTGGCTTCCAATACTACTACTTACATATCTAGTGGGAAAGTGAGTTTGAGACATCAACTATAAGAATTGTGCACATTTTTTCTTTGTCCAAATATAAGGAGCACTAGGTTTTCTATATTTTTCATCATCATATTTTTCAACCCAAAGATTTTGAAGAATCTTTAGTTGTCAAAAGTCTTCACATGGTGAAATAGTATCAAAAGCACCAAAAATTGTTTCTATAATAGTATAGGCTATATTTTTCTCAGTATGCATAAAGTCAACAATATGCCTAATGGCTATATCCTTAAAGTATGGCAACTTATAGAATATGCACAACCATTTTACACCACTTTCATTACATGGATCATATCTACTACTAGCAATCCCATCATTTTCAATAAATGGCATTCTTTTTTTTCCATTCTCAACAATGTAATCACCTATTATTAGCAATGGTGCTTCAAGACTCTCTTCTTGACCATTGAACTATGTTTTTTGTTGATGATATGGATGATCCATTTTAAGCTAAGCACAATGTCCACAATAAATACACTTACACAAAATTTTTGAGTGCCTCACAAAATACTTAAAGTTGTAAGTAGGACATCCATGGTATCCATGAACATTGAGACCAAAAAATGTGTCATATGCAGGAAGATCATGAATCGTAAACAATAAGGAAGCTCTTAAAGTGAATTTGATTGAATTACCATCCCTTAAAGATTGAATTGCTTCAATTCATTTTAACAATTCCATTAGCTCATCATATAATGGCTCTAGATAAGCATCAATTGTATCTAAAGTCACACTTTTCTCTCCTAGTATAATCAATGATAGCATTAAGAAAAATAGTTTAGTTGCTAACCATGAAGGGAAGTTATAATTTATTAAAAACAATAGAAAGGTTGGTTGGCATTTAGTAATTTGATCTGAGCATGGGTTCATCCCATGTGGATCCAAACCCAACCTTATATTATGAGGATTTGAGACAAAATAGGCCATTTGTTATAAAATTCCATCTACATCTTGGAATTAGACACATGTCATTATTTTCTGTCAGCACACTTATTTTGGGAATTCCATTGCATAAGTTCAACAATATCTCTACACCTATACATTCAAATTAATTGTGGGATTACCAAAAAGTGGCAATGAACCTTTCTAGGAACCATAGCTAATTTCAACCCTTGTCTATACCTCACTTCATGACATTTCAAATATTCACTCTCACTTGCAATATTCTTGAGAAATAATACACAACCATTCACACATGTGTGGATGTTTTCATACCCTAAGCCTAGCTTAGTGATTTTCTTTTACACTGACTTCATTTTGTTGGCAATGTGGAGTCAGATGGTAACAACAAACTTAATAATGTCAATAACTGATCTACACTCTCATTTTTCCAACCAAACACCACTTGAAAGTTAGGAATTTGAAGGATTGTTGTCAAATGACTTAACTTGCAATTAGCATACATAGAATTTAAAGCATCCTCCATCAACTTGGCCAATCATCATTTAGAACCTTATTCAACATTCTATCAACTTCAAACCCTTCATCTAACATTGGTGCCTCTTCATCTATGTTTGGTGCCACTTTGTCTATGTTTGTGGACTCTTCATCTCCAACACTCTGCAATTATATCATATCTTCATAATATAATTGTAGGTCCAAGGGCTTATACCACTATGCCCATATCTTATCATATGTCGATAAATCAGTCTTCTTTTTCTTACCTTTCCACCAAGACAATCATTACATGGACATGGATATTTTTCCATCTCTCTCTCATCGGCTACTCTCTCATTAAATGCATGGCATTTATTCATAGTCAACCTTTGACGTTGATCCATCTATAATATTCTACACATAGCAACAAAAAATTAGAGACTAAGAAACAAAAATTGTTTTTTTAATTGAAAGGAATTTCCATAGCAATAGAGTTATACAGAGCAAATAAAATAGAGAGTTTAACTAATGAATTGTAAAAAATAGATTTTTGTCTAGTTTATATTCAAATTAATTATTACATTGCATTGCACATATTTCAAACTCAAAGCATTGATTCACATTTCATAACTAATAACTAGATATAGATAGATGAAAAAATGTTAAAAATTGTAGAATAAGAGACAAAAACTATTTTTAATTGAAAGTCATTTCCATAGAAATAGATTTATAGAGAGAAAATTAAATAGAGTTTAATTAATGAATTGTAAAAAATAGATTTTTGTAGTTTATATTCAAATTGTTGATTACATTGCATTGTACATCTTTCAAACTCAAAGCATTACTTAGCATTGCATAACTAATAATTAGATGCTAATAGATGGAAAAAAGTAAAAAATTGTAGAATAATAGACAAACTATTTTTTTTAATTGAAAGGTATTTCCATAGAAATAGAATTATAGAGAGAAAATAAAATAGAGAGTTTAACTAATGAATTGTAAAAAATATTTTTTTGTAGTTTATATTCAAATTCTTGATTACATTGCATTGCACATCTTTCAAACTCAATGCATTACTTCACATTGCATAAATAATAACTAGATGCTAATAGATGAAAAAATTTCAATTACAATATAGTTTTTACAAACTCAACCTAAGAAGTTATGTAATTACTTCACATTACATAACTAATAACTAGGAGCAACTACCACTTGTATTTGCTTGTCATGGCATTCCATGAAACCACATTTCTTTGAGGCATTTTTCCAAACAGTTCATTGCCTTGTCTATGCTACCACATTTTTCATATATTTCTACCAAAACAATTTATCAAATAGTTCATTTCCTTGTTGCTATGCCTAAAATCCTAAAACAAGTTCTTTTGAACAAGCTATGGATGCTTGGAAAAAAATCTATCAAAGCATAATAGTAAGCAATAGCATAGACAAGGTAGTGAACTTGTTTAAAAAATGCCTCAAAGAAATGTGGTCTCATGGTGATGGAATGCCATGAAAATCCATAAAATTTCACTTTTCATGTCATTCATCATTGAATTCCATCACCATGCGACCACATTTCTTTGAGGATTTTTTTCCAAAGTTTATTGCCTTGTCTATGCTACCACATTTTTCATGCATCTCTACCAAAGCATTTTATCAAACAATTCACTACCTTGCTGCTATGGCTAAAATCATAAAATAGGCGATTTCAAAAAAGCTATGGATGCTTGGAAAAAATATATCAAAGCATAATAGTAAGCAACAAGCTATGGTATCATGGTTTTTTTTTTGCATGAAAATCAACATGATTTTATTTGCAATTTTTTACAGGTTTTAAATGCATTATTTTGGAAATTCTGTTGTTTGAAATGGGGAAAAATATTTGTTGTCAACATTGTGCACTTTTTAATTGTAGGATTATCATAGTTAGTGAAAAAGGTAGTGTTCATGAAGGAATGGAAAATATCTATAGATCCTTTGAATTATACCTGTATTGTGCAATGGCATTGAATCATTTAGCAGACCATGTTTTCTTCATGGGGAAATTTTTTCTTATGGAACAGTTGACTAAGACAACTCTTGTTTCAACTAACTACATGTTGTGCCCTTAACACACACACCCTGTTTGGAACGGGGACCCTCTTTTTCTTTCACCTTTCCAGGTCATTTTTTTGTCGCTGCCTCATGTTGCGTGCCCCATTTTTTGTTCCCCAAATGGTCAACATTCTTCCAAAGTTTCATCATAGGTTGACCATGCTTCCCCTTGGCTCATTTTGTCAAGTTTTGGTGCCTTGTGGGCTTTCTCTGGCAGTTTGCCTCTACCAATGGCCTTGGGCCTAACTGAGCCCACCCCTTCGGGTTTCCCTGGCAGCGTTTCCTTGTTGTGTCCGCCATTCCCAATGGCAGATAGGTTGCGTCTTCTCGGACCCCGGGTCCCAACTCCGTCATCGCCGTCTAAAAAGTTTACGAGGAAATCTTGGCCACTTTCGAACATTCCAGGCCTGAACTTTTAGAATTATGTGAAGGTTTTTCCATTCCTAACGGTGGAACTTCACCCTCTAGGCCCCGACCTCCCCTTCACCACCGAGGATTTCTGAGAAAAACTTGCCAAACACCCGCCGCCCTACGCCCTCCCAGCCTCCAAATCCAGAGTCTCCCGCCACCATCAGTGAATTTAAAATACACCGATCCAACTGTCTACCATACGTGCATTTAATAGGGCCATTAATGGTAGTTAGGGGTATAAATTGCTTGCCTAGGCCTATCATTTTCACTTGACAGTATTGTAGAGAGAGATCAGAGCTTGCCATAGAAGTCCACCATCTTCGAAGCCTCTGTCGATCATCGCCCATTACCTTCACTTGCGAACCATTGGTGGATCCCGCACCTTGCTGCATCAAGTGTTCAAGGTAGGTTTTCTGTTCACCCTCTCGAAAAATGTTTTCATGATTTCTAAAGCTTAAAATGAACGAGAACAATCCAAAGGACATGAGAATGATGAAATATTGGCACAATGAACAAAACCCATGTCCTCGACAATTGAGAAAACCAACATGGCGCCCTCATGATTAATTCAGAGCTTTATCCCCGAGCAACCATTCTTCACAAGGGCTTTCATGCCCCTTGGGCCTGGGTGCTCCCTCTACCAGCTGAGACTTAGTGATAAACCAAAAATCTCGAAACAACCTTTAGCTCTCTTGGGCACGGGTCTCCGGGATTCCACATCCGAATTTTCGCACCTTGTTCTCCCCAAGTTGCTCCATCGGTGAAACAAGTCCTAGTCGCCAAGAGGTCATGGCGGGATTTAGTAGTTTTTTCAATGGTCATTTTGCTTTGCCAAGACATCCATCCTTCGGAGAGACCTCCCACCAAGTACTTTTTCTTTCATTGAGCTTTGTTCTTTCAGTCGCTGTAACCCTTCAGGGTCCGTGGGATGTCATGTAGATCTTTTTGGTCACCGAAACCCTTCCTGGGTTTGCTTTTGGTCGCCCAGACACTATAATTCTCATGCCGAAGTCTTCTTGTTGACAAGACAAACCTCATCACCAAGAGGTCATAGCAGGTTCCTTTGTCTTGCCAATTCTTTTGTCCCATCACTGAGATCTCCCCTTTTGGTGAGACCTTTCGCCAACCATACCCTACTCCTGTCGAATGCCCTTCGAAGTTGGGGAGACTTTTTCTACTTGGAGAGACCTTCCAGCGAGCTCTCTACTCTTACCGAAGCCTTCACTTTCAACGACACTCCTTCCGGTCACTAGGACTTCATAGTGAAACCTTTCTCTTGGCGAGCCCAGATCTTTTTCAGGGAGACTTCATAATGTCGGCAAGAGGTTATGTCATTGGAACTTTTCATCGGCGAGACATAACGTATTCGCTAGGACCTTACGCTGACCCCCCACATCCTTGGGTGAACATGAAGCAAGTCGGAGAGACATCACTGTGTCGGGGAGACCTTTCTCCGACTTGGAATATTACACTGAAGGCTCCCTTTGTCGGCAGGACTCTCCGCATCGCTAGGACATCATGGTGATATCAATTTCCCTTGGCGATTTTGTGTGATCTTCGCCTTCGCAAATGGCAAATGCCTAGCATCCTTCTGCCCTCCGGGCCCTGGGCCTCCATTCTCCGTTGGAATCCTAATCCAAACTCAGAACAGCCTTTCCCCTTCCAAGTCCCGGCCTTCGGAGCTCCATCCCTCCTCTGCCGTTCTGAAAAATAAAATCCTCCTCACCCTTCCGAACGTCTGGCTCCGGCTTCCCATTGCCATAAATACTCAATAAGAAAATCCAATGGCCAACACTGACGCCGGGCCCAGTTCACCTCTTGGTGGTCGGCGAGACATTCAGATCTTGACAGGACATCTCCCTACTGCACAAACTCCTGCCGACGTGCTTAGTCAGTGAGACACAAGGTTCTCGCCAAGACCTTTCCCCGAGGGAGACTTTCACACTGACTAGAAACTCCTAGTCATCGAGACATTGAGTAATGTCTTGCCAATTGGCTAATATCAGAATGAGCTCCATCTACCCAATTGAAACTAAAATGAACTGACGACTTCCTCCCCTCATGGGACCAAAACTCTAGACTTCCGTCCGATGACTGCCGTCCCAAATGGCAAAAGCACTACGGCATCCTAGCCCTCTGGGCCCAGTCACTTGAAAATGGTAAACTATTGGCTTCCCTTTGACCCACTAGGCCCCGGATCCTAGAATTCTTATCTCAAAATTCCATTTCTACTCTGAAGTTCCAAACAACCATCTCTGAATGGCCTCCCAACTTGCTACCTCTGGATCCTCCTAAACCAATCCAAATGAGTCCAAATCTGAAATCTGATATCGACCCACGTGCTAAATCTTGGTCCTCTCCATTGCGAACCTTTTAAATTATCAAAAAATCAATTGGAAAGAATCCCCCAGATCGTTTCACCCCATTTTCCTTTTCCAACAGCATTCCTGCTAGGGAAGTCTGGCCCTCCAGGCCTAGATTGTCCCGAAGCCCTCAATAAAAAGACCAATGACATCGGGGGGTAAGAGTATCATGTTATGCTTGATAGATTATTTAAAATGAATTTCATCTTTTGGATTTTGACTAACATGAATGCTTTCATGATCAATTGCACTTACTATGCCTTTGCTTGCAGAATATATGAAATCGAGTGTGGGACCTTCGGGGCCAGCCGTCGAAAAGGACAAAGGAAAGAAGTCAGGCAAAACTCTTCGAGGAAAAGAAGATAAGGACCAAATGAAATGCCAATTCTAGGGTGAGCCTCTGCACTCAAAGGTTACTACAGATTGGAAGCAAATCACCGACACCAACATAGGCCACGCCAATATTGACAAATTTACACAAAGGGTCAGGGTCAATCCAACAACAAAAAATTCAAGATTGATAAGACACGGTGGAATTGAAAAAGTTGTGAGCTTCCCCCCATCCCTCGTGGCCCCTGAATTGGTCATGGCTTGTTGACAGGCATATCAGCCTGACACAAGGACAACTATTGACATGGATGGTAATATTCTTGCCGACATGTCGGCTGGAGGAATCACAAGAACCTTTCATATTCCCACATTTCAAGAAATGGAAACACCTACCATTGAGGAGTTATTTCTATGAAGACTACCACCGCGAAGGTTCCTAACGAACTCTTCCATAGTGATTTCTATGAAGACTACCACGATTTGGTCACAATGCTAAGTAGGGTTATGGGCCTCCCTATCACGGCCTTCTTTCAAGGGTGGATGGTGTACTTTTTTGAGAAAATCCTTCGTAGGAATGAAGACATTACCACAAACACCGCATTTTATTGGGGAGGTATGATAAGCAATTGCTTCCATGAGCAGTTTTTCGATGTGAAGAAAAGCTCCAAATTCTACATGACGTCATATCTTGTGTACTCCTTGGCAGACCGAAGATAGTACAACAGGTTATTTGTGGCACCCAATCAGGAGCAAGGTCGAAGACTCAAGGCCTATGATAAATACCCCCAGCTCCAGTACCAAAACTTCAAGATGGAGTACTGTAGAGTGAATGACGCCTTCATCGGCCATATTGTCAGAATGATCACCGAAGATTTCGAAAGGAGAGTTTCCCACAGTGCTAGGGAATTTTTGAAGCAATATGCCTTCTTCTTCATTCAATTCACAAAATTCACATACATACATGCCCAAGGCTTCACCGAAAGGCCAAACAAGTTGCCTCGATACCCTAATGACTGAATCATCCTATTGGAGCTTTCTTGGCAGTTCCAACACATATAGGCGATCTTCAGTGGCAAGCACACATCAGGGATCTCTTATCCCATGACTCTTGGCCAGGGTCTATATAAACTACAAACTTTCCAGTGTGCTCGTGACTCTGAGAAAGAACTAAAGGATTACCATTTTCATCTACACACTACTCACCCTCGAATAGATCCATATGGGCACGTAAGGAAGGCACTAGGACCCGGGTTCGCTCATCTCCACCACATTGAAGACTTTTGGGGAGATTTCCAGGATTATAAAGAGGTATGTACAAGGCACTATATGTGGATGACTGCGCATTTTGTGAGGAAGGTGCAACTGTTTCCCATACTGGACCATGTCGAAGAAGATGATAGCACCATAATGGACCCCAGGTACCCTGCAGTTGCCAATCTGCCAATACCAACAATAGACTGGGATGAGCAAGAGGTCGATGACCTTGACACTATAACCAAGACAATCTTGGCCCGTACCAAGAAGTGGGTTGATGAATGGGTGGCCCGACTAAAACAACAAGGGGTGGTACTAACGTATGAAGGGCTCATGAGTGAACCGACTGCCACAGACGATGCTGCTACCACCACTTCAACAAGTGGGACATCTAAGTCTACTCCAGTTACCAGGTCTAAGAAGAGGAAGGAGACAAAAATAGAACAGTCTCCTGACCCCAACATCTATACAAGGAAAGAAATAGGAGGCTCACCCTCCAAAAGATTTAAACAAACAGGGGGCATAACAGAGCAACCCTTGGTCCAAGAGGAAGAAGTAAAAGGTATAGATCAATTAGAACCCCTCTTAGCTCTCCTTGCCCTGACTATCACACCACCTGCCTCTCTAGCTATGGTCGCTACATCCCCGCCGACAGTGGACATCTCTGTCTATCTTGCCCCTTTGCCCCCGATCGAGCCAGTGGTCATAATTGACTCTTCCTCCGCCATAACTACTCCTAATTCCTCCACTACCATGTCACCTACCATGTCACTTCCATTACCTACGGTGGCTACACCAATTCCCGGTCCCACCTTTCCTGAGGCCTTGTCGAAGCATATGCAGAATATCCCTTCCGAGCTCTCCCAGATCCTTATGGATCCCACTCTTCAAGCAGCCTTAGCTCAGGTCCTCACTACTACCAAACATTCACAACCTCTGACAGGGCCACTGGCTATGGAAGCCACCATGTTAATCTCTAAGGAGTGGGAGAGGTGAGAACAAAAGGCCTTAAAGCCCTTTGAAGAGTAGGTCGATGAATACCACGAGCACCCAGAATATGAACATCACACTATTGACAGGGTGGCCTACGAAGAAGAAGGATCTAGTTCCTCTGAGAGTGGGGATGAGGAGGATGATGCTAGTGGTAAGGTCATTGTGCAGATCTTCGACGATGACCTAGAGGAAGAAATGGCCCAACAGCTGAAGGATACTAAGGAAAAGGCAGGAGGGTCGCTCCTTGAAGAAGAAGGATAATAGCAAGAAGACAAACTTGAGGGAGAGGCCCAAGCTATCAAGGGCCTCAAAATTGAAGAAATCAAGGAACATACGCATGAGGTTGAGCAAACTGAGGAGAAGGAAGGGGAGGAAATGGAAGAGAAAGAAAGTCCCCTACAGAAATTATCTGCCAAGCCTCCCATAAAGCACCTTGTGTTCATCCAGGACTCCGATGACAAAGAAGGAGATGCTACCAAGGAGGAATTGAGAGTTTTGGAAGATAAGAAGATGGAAACCTTGGCCTTGGCCAAGAGGGGCGACGATGATCGTGAGTCATCTAAGGGCAAGTCTTCTGTGCCTGAATGGTTAGAAAAGCAACTCGAAAGGAAAACTCCCGTACTAAAGGACCGTAGGGCGAGACTAGAGGCTATCTTAGCCCAAGCTTAGATCACAAGAAAGAAGGAGAAGAGGCCTAAGATCTGATATAGGGTGACAATGGATGCTTTTGGGTCTCGAGCTATGCAAATAGCAACCCCTGTGGTGGGCCAGGCTAGTGTAAGTTACAACATCTGTACCATCAACTTGGGGACTGCCACCAGAGAGTAGAAGGTAGAACATCTTGAGGAATCAATGGCCACAATGGTACATTTGATAAAGCAGGACAAGATTTCAAAAGATGAGCGCAAAGCACAGGTAACTACTTTGACATATTACATTCAATAATGGTCTTCAGTGGATGACCTGCCCACCATGTCCACAACCACACCCCAACTGCTATCCAAGGAACAGATTGATAAGATGGAAAGGAGAAAGAACTTGGAAAGGACTACAAAAAGCTAGTTCTGACAAGTCTTATATGTCGAAAAAATGGGAATTAGTTGGGTTGTTCGAACAGCCAACAGGTTCTTGGACCTACAACAATCTTCTGAGGGCACAAAGAGGCTATGCACTAACTTCCCTGCAACATACGACTCCACCTTCCTAATGATTGAGGCTATTCTTCAGATTCTAGTGGCCACATGGGAAAAGGAGTTTGCGTTCAAAAAAGATGATCATTGGCTGATGGATGTGTGACGATGAGACTTTGACAATCATAAGGAAAGGCTAAAATAAATAATGAACAAAATGGACCTGGATATTGAATATATCAAAGAGATCAGAGTGGAATGTACCCGGTACCTCAAGCTAATGACGGAATATGACATGCCCGCAGTAAAGATGGATCCAGAGAAGGTAAAACCTTAATTTCAAAAGAAGATGGAGGATGGGATTTCTGGCGAAATGACGGTGGAATTCATGAGTTTTGCTACCTGTGCCTTCGATCAATCAGAGCTATTCAGGGATCAAGGTGCAAAGTATGATGAGGACTAGAAGAGGCTAGAGGATAATGCAAAGGAGTGGAGCTACCAAATGCTGTGATACGAGATCATCAAGATGGACAAACTCCAGCCGGTCATCCTAAAGTTCATGGAATACACAGCCTCAAAGAAGTAGGAAGACTACCCTACAAATGATAGAGAACTCCCTAAAGAGTAGCTACAGTAAAATAGCAATTAACAAAAGGACAAAATGCTACAGTGTCGTCACTAGAGAAAAAAATAGGGAAAGGGACAAAATGTTGTTTTTAAAATTGTAAAATATTGGGGGTTGTGAAACCCTATTTTGTAATGAATCTTTGCCACATAATGAGTATTAATCTTAGCCATTCATTAGATCTTTTGGGCACTATAAATAGGGGTCTCCTCTCATTTGCAAAGAGAGTTGAGTTGTTGTAAAGACATGCTGTAGAAATTTATAATAAAAATACATTGACTTGCTGCATTTTCTGAGTTTCTCACACATTGCTTGATTCAACCTCCATTGTTAGATACTTGACTTAGATTTGTTGTACTGTTGTAGTTATTTGTATTCTTGTTTTAATAGATTTTAGGAATGTTGTTTTGTGCTTATGAAAATTCTTCCTGTGTAGATGCCTTCTAAGTCCATACTTTTTGCTATTTGCTTATGGTAGATAGCTGTGTAAAGTTAGTCTGGACTTAAATCCAAAGCTACTCCAAACTTTCGTCTTTGTTCATGCATGCACATGGTGAATGAAAGATAAAATATAAGAAGACTTTAGAAGATAGCACAAGTTCCATGAGATTGTGAGATTTTTGGTTAAGTGGAATATTGTTTCCAAGAAGTTGTCAATTGCAGGAACTCCATTATCACTATTCACAATTAGTTGTAGATCCAAAAACCTCCTCTCTTCCCTACCCTTTTTCATTTTATTTAATGAGTGACCTATGCTAAGGTTCATTGCATATTGTAAAGCTAAATCCAATGACAAAAATGGAGTTCAATATTTTTGTTTGAACCTACAGCAAATGCACAACTTCTCCATCTTAGGAGCTCTATTTCAAGACCCAACTTCCCATGCTTTGTAACCCATCGGTAAGACCGCCTTGTGATTCCAGAAAATCACATCAAACAATTGAGATATTCCAAGCACTATCAAGACCTAACATTAGAGACCTTGGTATAGTGTTCTACAATTTTATTGCAGAAGATTGTCTTTCAAGAGAGGTAGTGCACCTACACACTTCCTGTGTTGAGAAGTGCATAAAAAATACATCAACATAACTGGCACTAGGAGGGCTGACATGTTGGGAATACGAAAGCTAAAGGTTAAAATTGAAGCTAGATCGAATCGGATCGTTCTCCCCAGAGATATTTCAAAGAGTTCTACGGTCAACGCCAAATAAGGGAAATTTTGAAGAGTTGCAGCTTCCTACAAGGGAAAAACAAGTTAAAGGAAATAGCACTATTTCTTCCTCCCCCTCCATTCCACTCGTTTCCATTCCACCCTCACCTTCATCTAGTTGGCCTCCATCCTCCATCCAACCATTCGGAACTACATTTGCACCTCCTATCTCCTGCGGCTGTGGGATTTCTTCTCTCTCAGCACTTCCTCCGGGCACAGTCCAAACAACTGGAGCTCAAGCGTAGTCCCGGATTGTTGTTTTATCGCGGGTACAACCCAAACTCGTTATTTTTCAATAGCAAATACTACCTTCACCTCCTGCCATGGCTTGGTTGACGCATAACCCTTCGCCGATACATTTTGTTGCTTACAATGATATGCCCAAGAATCTGTAAAGCTTTTGTTCAAAGTTCTATCCTTGTGACCCACAAAAAATAGCTGAAGAACATAGCAAAATATTCGAGACAACAATTACCAAAATGCAAGTCGACCATGAGGATGTTGCATGCCGCCTTTTCCTGCATTCGTTGGGAGAAGATGCCTTCTATTGGTACATCAATCTGCCAAGGGGATCCATTACCTCATGGAACCTAATGAAGAATGCCTTCCTATAGAAATACAAGATTCCCATCAGTCCTTCAGAACTTTACCAGTATTTTATGTTTTTTCGGAGAGAAATAAATAAGCCTATTGGCTCCTTCAATGATTTTTTTCATCAAGCCTACACAAGACTTTAGGACCCATACCTTCATAATGATGTCGCAGCTCTCCTAGTCTATTATGCAGCATTGGACAACCTTACGTCGACTTTGGTGAAAAGGATGCAACCGCCACCCACCTCATTAGTGACGGCCTATAAAGAGGTTGTTGTGGCCAGTGAAGATTTGGGGCAGAATATCTCCGGCCCGCTACCTTCTTTGGGGCTAGTGGCTCACCTGATGTAGATTCAAGGGCTTAATCAAGAATTTTCTCATCAGACCCCTCTTATGAGCCAGGTGCCTCAGTTGCCCATCGTGCCACATCTGGGACAACCACTGAATTACGTACCTCTCGTGCCTTCCTATTTGTAACCGTAACTACAACATAACTATTCTCAGGCTGCTCCACAATAGCAGGTGCATCCGTAGTAGCCCCAGGAACCGTTGTACCTATCAGGGCTAGAATTTCCTCCAGTGTACCAGAATCAGCTAGTAGCTCCACCTGCCTTTCTCCAAAGTCTGGCGCTACAACCAAGTAACATGATTGAGAGAGATAAGTTAGAGGAACTAACAGAGATGATAAGGAAAATATCCACAGAGATGACACACCTAAAAAATCAAAATAATCAGTTACAGGCCTCCTAGTGCAATTTTCAGCCAATCTTAATCAAGACAACTGAGATAATAGGGACAGTAGGGACAACCACAAAGCAAGCACTTCCTCTGGGTATAATTATGATAGGGGACCAAAGGCTAATCAAAGTTCAGAAAGGAGACCTTCTTAGAGGCAGAATTGCATGTGGAATACTAGGCCCAACAATGGGGGTGTTCCTATGCCTTTTGACCAACTGGAAAATAATGAAAAGACAACTAGTGGAGTGTACCTTGCCAAGGCAGCTTTATATGGATGGTGCCAGATTCACAAAACTAGCAGACACTCTAAGTTGGATTGCCCCGAATTCTAGACAACTGCCAAAATATTCCAAGTGGAAGTGTAAAATGTAGTCGATAATGCCGGCTGTAGGGACATTGTCCCATCTAAGCTGTATGATTCCTCCTATCTCGTGGTTAACCAAGCGTCATTTTCATGGGGTGACTGTAACATGCTTGAAGTTGAGTCTGCTCCCATTGGGAGTGAAGAAGTGCAAAAGGTAAGTAACGAACAAACTTTGGCTCAACTTTTTGATTTAGTAGATAATGGTCGAATAGACGAAGAAGAGCCATTCATAGATGAGGTCCACATGTTCCATCAGAGATCAACTCCCTACTTCCTTAGGAATAGACAGGCGGGTGGGCCTTTTACAACTTCTACTCCACCAAACAATTTTGCCATCCCACTTGACCCAAATGCCAGCAAAACCTAGGACTTCCCCATGTACCTGTCCAATATCTCAACAAAAATGGACCTCAAAATCAGGTGCAGAGTCAGCCTCAAGGCCAATCCCAAAATCAATCTATCCAAATGAAATCCCAACCTCCTAACTCTGCAATAGGTTAAGCCTTTAGTTTGGAAATTGAACAAATGGGTGGATACATGGCAGAAGAGTTTAAAATGGTGAAAATCAGTTTGTCTGCCTTTGAATTACTCAAGGTCCCTATTGTAAGGCACATCTTCTTTAGGGTCCTTAATGGGACCTTATCCTCTGGCACCATGCAAGAAACATCAGCTAAGAGAGTCACCTTTGAAGAGCCTAGGCAAGAACCGGAGATACAGGATAATACCGGGAAAAGGAAGGATATTCCTATAAATCAATTTTTCAGTAGGCAAATAGAAAAGGAACCATATTAGAACACTAGGTAGGGTTCTAAAGATCAGCCATCTAGACAGGCTAAGGATAAAATTGGTGATAAGAACAGGGGTCAAGTCGCTCACATGGATATTCCTACGGGCATCTTTCAAGGGAGACTAGAAAGTCCCCCTTTCCTTACCACCATCTGAATATTTGGGAAGAACTTACACAACTGCCTGCTCAATTCAGGAGTATCTACCAATGTTATGCCCTTGGAAATATGCAAAGCTCTTGGAATTACTCCCACACCTTCAAGGAGGAAGGTGACCCAACTGGATAAAACATAGATCAACATTGTGGGAGAAATGAATCGGATCCAGATGCAAATTGCTATAGATCCAAGGATACAACAGGTCATTGATATTCAAGTAGCAAATATTCCCGATGCATATGGGATCATCCTAGGAAGGGAATTCACCAAGGCGCTGAATAGATATACTGCCACAAACCTTTCTCATATGTGGCTGTCGTGGAAGGGGTTGCCAAACCAAATCTGTATTGATCGCGAACCCCATATGAAATATATGATCATGGAATACAATAATATCAGTGAAGTGTTGTTTGTTGAGATAGAATTGGGAAATTACTGCCCTTTCACCTACCAGAACAAGGTCGAACCTTATGAAGAATGTGCTGCTGAAGTACTCCTAGTGTTGTGCAGTCCTCCAACCGATTTTATTGAAATTCCTTAGAGTACAAAAATGTTGGTAGAAACAGATGACAAGCCTGATGAAGATGACAATTGGGGATTACTAAGTGGTTTCCGGGAGTTCATAGAAAAGTGCGCCAAGGATCAGCTCAACCTAGGAGCCCAAATGAATTTCTAAGATCTCTTATTGCTGAATTGGTGGAGGATTCACAATGCTACCCACTCCGAATTTGACTGATGCTTATGTCGAATAGCAGTAGAACATGTTAAGAAATCGACCGCCCTCCAAAAGGAAATGCCAATGGAGGTATTGATAGAACCATCCTCTATTCAACACATTGGGCGAGAAGATTCTCCTAAGATTGCAGAGGCAACCGCCCAGCTGAAAGAAAGTGAGGACTTAGTCAGACCCGAAGTTAAAGAACTTTCCAAACTTTGGACACTTCAATTTGATGGGTCCAAATCAAAGCAAGGAGCTGGTGCTGGGTTTGAACTTATTAGCCCAATGGGTAAGACCTTTCTTGCTGCCCATAGATTGCAGTTCTATTGCACCAATAACATGGTGGAATATGAAGTTTTGGTCCACTGCCTTCTCATGGCCTTGAAGAAAAATGTCAAAATGCTGCAAGTTTTTAGGGATTTGGAACTAATAGTTAAGCAAGTTAGGAAATTGTATTCCTTCCATGATAGAAGGCTGGAAAACTATAGGCACAGGGTTTTGGACCTCCAAGAAGGTTTAGATGCATTCAATATACAATTGATCTCTCGTGCTCAGAATCGTACAGTTGATGCCTTGGCTCAAGCAACCAGCACTCTACAACCCCTCTATGTGTCTAGGCTTAAGAAATTTACCATTCAGTTGACATCTACACCATCGGTCCTAGATAATGTCACTCATTTTCAAGTCTTCAATGATGACAAACATATTCTTGAGTTTATTACGAGTTCTGATGTCTTCACAGCCCAAATAATTGATGAAGTTGATCCACAGGAAGCCGAATTGGACATAGAGGGGGTTATTAACCTAAAAACCAATACCATTCCCAGGGGCATGGTCTAGCTGGAACACATATTTGACTTGGACCAGATCAAATACCAGAACTAGCAAACAAAGAAAGAGCCATAAGTAGCCAGTGTGATGCTTACAACCTCGGGACAGCTAAGAAGATCAAAAATGTTTTTATTGGCAAAGTGTGCATGCCTGAGGAAAATAAGGGAATTATTGATGCATTACGGAAGTACCATGATGTGGTGGCATGGAGCTACAAGGATTTAAAAACATATGACACATCCATACCTCTTAAGACTGAAGTGAGGCCATTCTGCCAGTGGTAGCGTCCTATTAATGCCTTGTTGGAACCCGTCATTTACAAAGAAGTGCAAAAGTTTCTCTTGGCAAGGATTATTTTCCTGGTCAGACATTCCACATGGGTTGCCAACCTGGTTCCGGTTAAAAAAAAGAATGGGGAGATTCGATTGTGTGTAGATTTCCGCAATTTGAACCGAGCTTCGGAGAAAGACAACTATCCAATGCCTTCATTGGACGAAGTACTGCAGATTGTCAATGGGTCCCAAATGATGTCTTTCCTCGATGGGTACTCTGGGTACAACTAGGTAATGGTACAATATGAAGATCATCATAAAACGACATTCACCACCAAGTGGGGGACGTT
This sequence comes from Sequoia sempervirens, assembly GCA_007258455.2. Lineage (NCBI taxonomy): Eukaryota > Viridiplantae > Streptophyta > Pinopsida > Cupressales > Cupressaceae > Sequoia > Sequoia sempervirens. The sequence goes on from VDFB02000009.1 coordinate 12,694,615, forward strand.
TTCTTATAAGAGGATGCCTTTTGGGCTCATCAACGTTGGCGCCACCTTCCAACATGCCATGGATATCGACTTCAAGGATCTGATCAGCAAGTGCATAATTATCTACATGGATGATTTAACTATGTTTTCTAAAAAGTGAGGTGATCACGTCTCTGATTTATGCAAGGTGTTTCAGAGGTGTAGGGAGTTTGGGGTTTCTCTTAACCCCAAGAAGTGCATTTTCGGCATGACTGAAGGTAGATTGCTCAAACACATCATTTCAGAACAGGGAATCTCCATAGAACCTGAACGTATCCAGTCATTGCTGAAAATCCCACCACCAGGCAGCAAAAAGGAACTAAAATCTTTCTTTGGAAAGATCAACTTCATCAGGAAATTCATCACGGGTTTCGCGGAGATTGTTAAACCTCTCAATGCTATGTTAAAATAGGATGGCAAAGTCGAATGGACTTCCAAAGCTGAACAAGCCTTCGAGGAAATTAAATGGGCTATTGTTGAGGCACCTATGTTAGTCAACATGGATTACCTAAAGTCTTTCTACATCTACTCATTCACTTCAAAACATTCTTGTGCTAGCACTTTGACTCAAAAGGACGAAGAAGGAAATGAACACCCGATCACCTTCATGAGTGCTCCCCTGAAGGATGTTGAATTATGATACCACAACATAGAAAAGTAGGTGTATGCTCTTGTTAGAGGGTGAAGAAATTTTGGCACTATATCCTGTGCAATAAGGTGTTTGCAATCATCCCCGACTTAACAGTAAAAACGTTGCTCATGCAAAATGAATTGGGTGAACAGAGAGCCAAATGGGTCATCCTGCTCCAAGAATATGACATGGAAATCCTACCAATGAAGCTGGTGAGAGTACAAGCACTCACCCACATGATCACTGAAGTAGCAACAGGAGCTGGACCCGAAATCATTATGCAGCAGTACCATCTTAAGGATGTTTCCCCGAGAGAATGGTATGAGAATGTCATCTATTATTTGCTAAACCATAAGTGTTCACCGCACCCGCAGGGAGTCCAAAAGCATGCCCTTAGATTGAAAAGTAACGGCTACATGCTACAAGGGTCCATTCTCTACAAGAAGAATCATGAAGGCATCTACTTCAAATGCCTTGGCAAGGAGGAAACAGATCGAGTCTTAAAAGAGTTCCATGACAAATTTGGCATGGGCCATGGTTCTGGTTCTTCCATGACACACCAGATATTAAGGGCAAGATATTATTGGCCAACTGTCTTCAAAGATTCTCATTGTCATGTCCACTCATATCACACATGTCAGACCACTACCACCAAGGAAAAATAATGTTTTTGTCCCACTGCAGCCTATGCTAGAGGTAAGGCTATTCGCACAATGGGGTCTCGATTTCATCAGTCCAGTAACCCCTCCATCATCCATAGGACATAGGTACATTCTTACCGCTACTAATTACTGCACTAGATGGAAAAAAGTGATTGTATGTAAGCAATGCATAACTGAAGTTGTTACTAACTTTTTAGAAAGTTTCATTTTAAATCGCTTTGGTTTTCCTTATGCTTTGGTATGTGACAATGGACCTACTTTCGCTTCGTTGAAATTTGCTAGTTGGGAATTTGATTACAGGATTAACCTTAAATTTTCATCCAATTACTACCCTCAAGGAAATGGCCTCGCCGAATCTACAAATAAGAACCTGATTACCATGATAAAAAAATAGCTAGATAGGAATCCCAAGGACTGGCATACCCAACTCTGCTTCACCCTTTGGGTGGATCGCACTAGCCATAAGGCCGCCCTGGGTAATTCCCCATTCCACCTCGTTTATGGCCTAGAACCCATATTTTCTATCCATCTAAAGATTCCCACTCTTCAGTTTATCAACGACTTTTATGAGGGAGGAGATCGTAGAGAAGCTTGGTTGGTTGAGCTCTTGCATTTAGAGGAAGTACGAGACCGTACAATAGAAAATTTTGCTAAACATCAAGGCATGGTTAAGAGATGGTTTGACCACCGAGCCAAAATCAAAGCCTTTAGAATTGCAAATCTAGTCCTATATTAGGACAAGGCCCATAAAAAGAAAGGGGGACACAACAAATTCGACAAGCTTTAGCTTGGCCCCTTTCAAATAGTTGAGATTTTGGGAGATAATTCCTTCCGCCTAAAGACCTCTTTTTCTTTTTCCTAGCCGGGTCTTTTTTTTGTTGCTGCCTCGTGTTGCATGCCCCGTTTTTTGTGCCCCAAATGCTCAACGTTCCTCCAAAGTTTCATCATAGGTTGACCATGCTTCCCCTTGGCTCGTTTTGTCAAGTTTTGGTGCCTTGTGGGCTTTCTTTGGTAGTCTGCCTCTACCAGCAACCTTGGGCCTAGCCGGGGCCGACCCTTCGAGTTTCCCTAGCTGGGTTTCCCTATTGTGTCTACCATTCCTGATAGCGGATGGGTTGCGTCTTCCCAGACCCCGGAACCTGACTCTGTCATCACCGTCCAAAAAGTTCACCACAAAATCTTGGCCGCTTTCAAACATTCTAGGCCCAAACTTCCAGACTTCCACGTCCGAAATTCCATAAAGGTTTCGTCATTCCTAACAGCAGACCTCTGGTGAAACTCCACCCTCCGGGCCCTAACCTACCCTTCACCACTGGGGATTTCCAAGCGAAACTTGCCAAACGCCCGCCGCCCTGCTGACATCCAGATCCTGGGTCTCCAGCCATCGTCAGTGAATTTAAGATACACCGATCCAAATGTCTACCATACAGGAATTTAATAGGGCCATTAATGGCAGTTATGGGTATAAATTTCTTGCTAGGCCTATCATTTTCACTTAATGGTGTTGCAGAGAGAGGTCAAAGCTTGCCATAGGAGTCCACCGTCTTCGAAGCCTCCATCAATCATCACCCATTTCCTTCGCTTGCTGACTAATGGTGGATCTTGTGCCTTGCTACATCGAGTGTTTGAGGTAGGTTTTCCGTTCACCCTCCTGGACAATGTTTTCATGATTTCTAAAGCTTAAAATGAACGAGAATGATCCAAAGGACATGAGAATGATGAAATATTGGCACAATGAACAAAACCCATGTCCTCGACAATTGAGAAAACCAACATGGTGCCCTCATGATTAATTCATAGCTTTATCCTCACGCAGCCATTCTTCGAAGGGGCTTTCGTGCCCCTCGGGCCCAGGCGCTCCCTCCACCAACTGAGACTTAGTGATAAACCAGAAATTTTGAAACAACCTTTAGTTCTCTCAGGCCCGAGTCTCTGGATTTCTACACCTTGTTCTCCCCAAGTTGCTCCAACGGCAAGACAAGTCCTAGTCGCCAGGAGGTCATGGCAGGATTCAATAGTTTTTCTGATGGTCATCTTGCTTCGCCAAGACATCTGTCCTTCAGTGAGACCTCCCACTAAGTACTTTTTCTTTTATCGAGCTTTGTTCTTTCAGTCATTGTAACCCTTCGAGGTCGATGGGATGTCATGTAGATCTTTCTGGTCACTAAAACCCTTCGTGGGTTTTCTTTTGGCCACCCAGACACTGTAATTCTCACACCGAAGTCTTCTTGTCAACAAGACAAACCTCATCACCAAGAGGTCATAGCGGCTTCCTTTGTCTTGCTGATTCTTTTGTCTTGTCGCTGAGATCTCCCCTTTCGGTGAGACCTTTCACCGACCATACCCTACTCTCATCGAATGCCCTTCAAAGTTGGGGAGACTCTATCTGGTCGGAGAGACCTTCTGGCGAGCTCACTACTCTTGCTGAAGCCTTCACTTTTGGCGAGACTCCTTCCAGTTGAAAGGACTTCATAGCGAAACCTTTCTATTGGCGAGCCCAGATCTTTTTCGGGGAGACTTCATAATGTTGGTAAGAGGTTATGCCGATGGAACTTTTCATTGGCGAGACATAATGTATTCGCCAGGACCTTATGCCGACCCCCCCTCATCCTTGGGCGAACACTAAGCAGGTTGGGGAGACATCACCATGTCAGGGAGACCTTTCTCTGACTTGGAATATTATGCTGAAGGCTTCCTTTGTCGACAAGACTCTCCGCATCACTAGGACATCACGGCAATATCAATTTCCCTTAGCGATTTCACGTGATCTTCACCTTCGCAAATGGTGAATGCCTAGCATCCTTATGCCCTCCGGGCCCTAGGCCTCCATTATTAGTGGGAATCCTAATCCAAACTTGGAATGGCCTTTCCCCATCTAGGTCTCGGCCTTCGGAGCTCTATCCCTCCTTCGCCATTCTGAAAAAGAAAATCCTCCTCGCCCTTCCAAACATCTGGCTCTGGCTTCCCATTGTCATAAATACTCATTAAGAAAATCCAACTGCCAACACTGACACCGGGCCCGGTTCACCTCTTGGCAGTCAGCGAGACATTTGGATCTCGACAAGACATCTCCCCACTACAAAAACTCCTACCGATGTACTTAGTCAATGAGACACAAGGTTCTCGCTGAGACCTTTCCCCGAGGGAGACTTTCACACTGACTGGAAACTCCTAGTCGTCGGGACAATGAGTAATGTCTTGCCGATTGGCTAATATCAGAATGAGCTCCATCCGCTCGATTGAAACTAAAATGAACTGACGACTTCCTCCCTCCCGGGCCCGAAACTCTAGACTTTCATCTGACGACTACTGTCCCAAATGGTAAAAGCACTGCGACATCCTGACCCTCTAGGCCCAGTCACTTGAAAATGGTAAACTACTGGCTGCCCTTTGACTCGCCGGGCCCCGTATCCTAGAATTCTTATCTCAAAATTCCATTTCTACTCTGAAGTTCCAAACAACCATATCCGAACGGGCTCTCGGCTTGCTACCTCTGAATCCTCCTAAACCAATCCAAATGAGCCCAAATCTGAAATCTGATCTCAACCCACATGCTGAATCTTGGTCCTCTCCATTGCGAACCTTTTAAATTATCAAAAAATAAATTGGAAAGAATCCCCTGGATCATTTCACCCTGTTCACCTTTTCCAACAGCATTCCTACTAGGGAAGTCCAGCCCTCCGGGCCCGGATTGTCCCGAAGCCCTCAATCAAAAGACCAATGACATTGGGGGATAAGAGTATCATGTTATGCTTGATAGATTATTTAAAATGGATTTCATCTTTTGTATTTCAACTAACATGAATGCTTTCATGATCAATTGCACTTACTACACCTTTGCTTGTAGAATATATGGAATCAGGTGTGGGACCTTCGGGGGTAGCCGTCGAAAAGGACAAAAGAAAGCAATCAGGAAAAACTCTTTGAGCAAAAGAAGACAAGGACCAAATGAAATACCAATTCCAGGGTGAGCCTCTACACTCAAAGGTTACCACGGATTGGAAGGAAATCACCGACACCAACATAGGCCACGTCAATATTGACGAATTTACACAAAGGGTTAGAGTCAATCCAACAACAAAAAATGCAAGATTGATAAGACAGAGTGGAATCACGAAAGCTGTAGGCTTCCCCCCATCCCTCATGGCCCCTGAATTGGTCATGGCTTTTCGACAAGCATATCAACTCGACACAAGGACAATTGTTTACAGGGATGGTAATATTCTCACTGACATGCCAGCTGGAGGAATCACAAGAACCTTTCATATTCCCATGTTTCAAGAAATAGAAACACCTACCATTGAGGAGTGCCAGGCAGCGTGGGATGCTAACCCTATGGGCTACAGGAAGTTAATAAATCAGCATTAGCTCAAGGAAAAGTGGGGCAGTACCGCGAAGGTTCCTAATGAAATCTTCCGCAGTGATTTCTATGAAGACTACCATGATTTGATCACAATGCTAAGTAGGGTTATGGGCCTCCCTACCACGACCTTCTTTTAGGGGTGGATGGTGCACTTTGTTGAGCAAATCCTTTGTGGGAATGAAGACATTACCAAAAACACCACATTTTATTGGGGAGGTATGATAAGCAACTGCTTCCATGAGCAGTTTGTCGATGTGAAAAAAAGCTCCAAATTCTACCTGACATCATATATTCTATACTCCTTAGCAAACCAAAGACAGTACAATGGGTTATTTGTGGCACTCGATCAGGAGCAGTGTCGAAGACTCAAGGCCTATGATAGATACCACCAGGTCTAGTACTAAAACTTCAAGAGGGAGTATTGTAGAGTGAATGACGCCTTCATCGGCCATATTGTCAGAATGATCTCCGAAGATTTTGAAAGGAGAGTTTCCCATAGTGCTAGGGCATTTTTGAAGCAATATGCCTTCCTCTTCATTCAATTCCCAAAATTCACATACATTCACGCCCAAGGCTTCACCAAAAGGCTAAACAAGTTGCCTTGATACCCCAATGACCGAATCATCCTATTGGAGCTTTCTCGGCAACTCCAACACATTTAGGTAATCTTCAGTGGCAAGCACATAGCAGAGATCTCTTATCCCATTACTCTTGGCCAAGGTATGTATAAACTACAAACTTTCCAGTGTGCTTGTGACTTTGAGAAAGAACTAAAGGATTACCATTTTCATCTACACACTGCTCGCCCTCGAATAGATCCATATGGGCATGTAAGGAAGGCACTGGGATCTGGGTTCGCTCATCTCCACCACATTGAAGACTTTTGGAGAGATTGTCAGGATGATAAAGAGGTATGTGCAAGGCACTATATGTGGATGACTGTGCATTTTGTGAGGAAGGTGCAACTATTTCCCATACTAGACCAAGTCGAAGAAGATGATAGCACCATAATGGACCCCAGGTACCCTATAGTTTCCAATTTGCCAATACCAACAATAGACTAGGATGAGCAAGAGTTTGATGACCTCGAAACTATAACCAAGCCAATCTTGGCCCGTTCCAAGAAGTGGGTTGATGAACGGGTGGCCCGACTAAAACAACAAGAGGTGGTATTGACGTACGAAGGGCTCAAGAGTGAACCAACTGCCATAGATAATGCTGCTGCCACCACTTCAATAGGTGGGACATCTAAGTCTCCTCTAGTTACCAGGTCTAAGAAGAGGAAGGAGACAAAAATAGAACAGTCTCCTGACCCCAAGGTATATACAAGGAAAAAAATAGGATGCTCACCCTCCAAAAGATTTAAACAAATAGGGGGCACCATGGAGCAACCCTTGGTCCAAGAGGAAGAAGTAAAAGGTATAGATCAATTAGAACCCCTCTTAGCTCTCCCTGCCCTTACTATCACACCACCTGCCTCTCTGGCTATGGTCGCTACATCCCTGCCAGCAGTGGACATCTTTGTCCATCTTGCCCCTTTGCCCCCAACTGAGCCAATGGTCATAATTGACTCTTCCTCCACCATAACTATTCCTGCTTCCTTCACTACCATTTCACCTACCACATCACCTCCATTACCTATGGTGGCTGCACCAATGCCTGCTCCCACCTTTCCTGAGGCCTTTTCAAAGCATATGCAGAATATCCCTTCGGAGCTCTCCTAGATCCTCATGGATCCCACTCTTCAAGCAGCCTTAGTTGAGGTCCTCACTACTGCCAAACATTCACAACCTCCGATAGGGCCACCAACTATGGAAGCCACCATGTTAATCTCTAAGGAGAGGGAGAGGTGAGAACAAAAGGACTTAAAGCCCTTTGAAGAGGAGGTCGATGAATACCACAAGCACCTAGAATATGAACATCACACTATTGACAGGGTGGCCTACGAAGAAGAATGATCTGGTTCCTCTTAGAGTGGGGATGAGGAGGATGACGCTGGTGGTAAGGTCATTATGTAGACCTTTGACGATGACCTAGAGGAAGAAATGGACTAGCAGCTAAAGGATACTAAGGAAAAGGTAGGAGGGTCTCTCCTTGAAGAAGAAGGATAGCAGCAATAAGACAAACCTAAGGGAGAGGCCCAAGCTATCAAGGGCCTCGAAATCGAACAACTCAAGGAACATGCGCACAAGGTTGAAAAAACTGAGGAGAAGGAAGGGGAGGAAATGGAAGAGAAAGAAAGTCCCCTAGAGCAATTATCTACCAAGCCTCCCATAAAGTGCCTTGTGTTCATCTAGGACTCCAATGATGAAGAAGGAGATGCTGCCAAGGAGGAATTTTGAGTTTCAAAAGATAAGAAGATGAAAACCTTGGCCTTGGCTGAGAGGGGCGAGGATGATCGTGAATCACCTAAGGGAAATTCTGTCGTGCCTGAATGGTTAGAAAAGTAGCTCAAAAGGAAAATTTCCATACTAAAGAACCTGAGGGCGAGACTAGAGGCTATCTTAGCCTGAGCTTAGATCACAACAAAGAAGGAGAAGAGGCCTAAGATCTGATTTAGGGTGACAATGCATGCTCATATCATCTTATTGGAGCTCTCTCGGCAGCTCCAACACATACAAGCGATCTTTAGTGGCAAGCACATAGCAGGGATCTCTTATCCCATGACTCTTGGCTAGGGCATATATAAACTACAAACTTCCCAGCATGCTGGTAACTCTGAGAAAGAACTAAAGGATTACCATTTTCATCTACACACTGCTCACCCTCGAATAGATCCATATGGGCAAGTAAGGAAGGCACTGGGACCCAAGTTTTCTCATCTCCACCACATTGAAGACTTTTGGGGAGATTGCCATGATGATAAAGATGTACGTGCAAGGCACTATATATGGATGACTGTGCATTTTGTGAGGAAGGTGCAACCGTTTCCCATACTGGACCAAGTCAAAGAAGATGATAGCACTATAATGGACCTTAGGTACCCTACAGCCACCAATCTCCCAATACCAACAATAGACTAGGATGAGCAAGAGGTCGATGACCTCGACACTATAACCAAGCCAATCTTGGCATGTACCAAGAAGTGGGTTGATGAATGGGTGACCTGACTAAAACAACAAGGGGTGGTACTGATGTACGTAGGGCTCAAGAGTGAACCAAGTGCCATGGATGATGCTGCTGCCACCACTTCATAGGTGGGACATCTAAGTCTCCTCCAGTTACCAAGTCTAAGAAGAGGAAGGAGACGAAAACAGAATAGTCTCCTGACCCCAAGGTCTATACAAGGAAAGAAATAGGAGGCTCACCCTCCAAAAGATTTAAACAAACAGGGGGCACCGCGGAGCAGCCCTTGGTCCAAGAGGAAGAAGTAAAAGGTACAGATCAATTAGAACCCCTCTTAGCTCTCCCTACCCCGACTGTCGCACCACCTGCCTCTCTAGCTATGGTCGCTACATCCCCGCTGACAGTGGACATCTCTGTCCATCTTGCCCCTTCGCCCCCGACCGAGCCGATTGTCATAATTGACTCTTCCTCCACCATAACTACTCCTCCTTCCTCTACTGCCATGTCACCTACCACATCACTTCCATTACCTATGGTGGCTACACCAATGCCTTCTCCCACCTTTCCTGAGGCCTTATCGAAGCATATGCAGAATATCCCTTCTGAGCTCTCCCAGATCCTCATAGATCCCACTCTTCAAGCAGCCTTATCTCAAGTCCTCACTACTTCCAAACCTTCATAACCTCTGACAGGGCCAACAGCTATGGAAGCCACCATGTTAATCTCTAAGGAGTGGGAGAGGTGAGAACAAGAGGCCTTAAAGCCCTTTGAAGAGGAGGCCGATGAATACCACGAGCACCCAGAATATGAACATCGCACTATTGACAGGGTGCCCTACAAAGAAGAAGGATCTGGTTCCTCTAAGAGTGGGGATGAGGAGGATGACGCTGGTGGTAAGGTCATTATGCAAACCTTTGATGATGACCTAGAGGAAGAAATGGACAAGCAGCTAAAGGATACTAAGGAAAAGGCAGGAGGGTCGCTCCTTGAAGAAGAAGGATAGCAGGAAGAAGACAAACCTAAGGGAGAGGCCCAAGCTATTAAGGGCCTCGAAATCGAACAACTCAAGGAACATGTGCACGAGGTTGAACAAATTGAGGAGAAGGAAGGGGAGGAAATGGAAGAGAAAGAAATTCCCCTGCAACAATTATCTGCCAAGCCTCCCATAAAGCACCTTGTGTTCATCTAGGACTCTGATGATGAAGAAGGAGATGCTGCCAAGGAGGAATTGAGAGTTTCAAAAGATAAGAAGGTGGAAACCTTGGCCTTGGCTGAGAGGGGTGAGGATGATCATGAATCACCTAAGGGCAAGTCTGTCGTGCCTGAATGGTTAGAAAAGTAGCTCGAAAGGAAAAATATTGTACTAAAGAACCCGAGGGTGAGACTAGAGGCTATCTTAGCCCGAGCTTAGATCAAAAAAAAGAAGGAGAAGAGGCCTAAGATCCGATTTAGGGTGACAATACATGCTTCTGGGTCTCGAGTTGTGCAAATAGTAGCCCCTGTGGTGGGCCAGGCTGGTGTAAGTTACAACATCTCTACCATCGACTTGGGGACCCCCAATAGAGAGCAGGAGGTAGAACATCTTAAGGAGTCAGTGGCCATAGTGGTACACTTTATAAAGCAGGACAAGATTTCAAAAGATGAGCTCAAAGCATAGGTAGCTGCTTTGACATATTACATTCAGCAATGGTCTTTGATGGATGACACTCCCACCACGTCCACAACTATGCCCCAACTGCTGTCCAAGGAACAAATTGATAAGATGGAAAGGAGAAAGAACTTGGAAAGGACTACCAAAAGCTTGTTCTGACAAGTCTTATATGTCGGAAACATGGGAATTAGCCAGGCTGTTTGGACAACCAACAGGTTCTTGGACCTGCAACAATCTTTGGAGGGCACAAAGAGGTTATGCATTGACTTCCCTGCAACATATGACTCCACTTTCCCAAAGATCGAGGCTATCCTTCAGATTCTGGAGGCCACAAGGGAAAAGGAGCTTGCATTCAACAAAGATGATCATTGGCTGATGGATGTGTGGTGGTGAGACTTTGACAACTAGAAGGAAAGGGTGGAATAGATAATGAACAAAGTGGACCCGGATATTGAATGCATCAAATAAATTAGAGTGGAATGTGCCCGGTACCTCAAGCTAATGATAGAATATGACATGCCCATAGTACAGATGGATCCGGAGAAGGAAAATCTTACTTTCAAAAGAAGATGGAGGACGGGATGTCTGGCGAAATGATGATGGAATTCATGAGTTTTGCTGCCCATTCCTTTGATCAATCAGAGTTGTTCAGGGATCAAGGTGCAAAGTACGATGAGGACTGGAAGAGGCTAGAGGATAATGCAAAGGAGTGGAGCTACCAAATGTTGTGATACCAGATCATCAAGATGGACAAACTCCAACCGATCATCCTAAAGTTCATGGAATACACAGCCTCAAAAAAGTAGGAAGATAGCCCTGTAGATGATAGAGAACTCCCTAAAGAGTAGCTACAGTAAAATAGCAATTAGAAAAAGGACAAAAAGCTACAGTGCCATCACTAGAGGACAAAATAGGGAAGGGGACAAAATGTTGTTTTTAAAATTGTAAAATATTGGGGGTTGGTGAAACCCTATTTTGTAATGAATCTTGGCCACACAATGAGTATTAATCTTGGCCATTCATTAGATCTTTTGGGCACTATAAATAGGGGTCTCCTCTCATTTGCAAAGAGAGTTGAGTTGTTGTAAAGACATGCTGCAGAAATTTATAATGAAAATACATTGACTTGGTGCATTTTTTGAGTTTCTCACATGTTGCTTGATGCAACCTCCATTGTTAGATACTTGACTTAGATTTGTTTTTCTACTTTAGTTAGTTGTATTCTTACTTTAATAGATTTTAGGAATGTTGTTTTGTGCTTATGAAAATTCTTGTTGTGTAGATTCCTTCTTAGTCCATACTTTTTGTTGTTTGTTGATGGTAGATAGCTATGTAAAGTTAGTCTAGACTTAAATCCAAAGCTGCTCCAAAATTTCATCTTTGTTCATGCATACACATGGTGAATGAAAGATAAAATATTCACAGACCTCAGAAGATAGCACAAGTTCCATGAGATTGTTAGATTTCTAGTTAAGTGGAATATTGTTTCCAAGAAGTTGTCCATTGCAGGAACTCCATTATCACTATTCACAATTAGTTGTAGATTTCGAAACCTCCTCTCTTCCCTACCCTTTTTCATTTTATTTAATGAGTGACCTATGCTAAGGTTCATTGCACATTGTAAAGCTAAATCCAATGACAAAAATGGAGTTCAAGATTTTTGTTTGAACCTACAGCAAATGCACAACTTCTCCATCTTAGGAGCTCCATTTCATGACCCAACTTCCCATGCTTTGTAACCCATCTATAAGAATACCTTGTGATTCTAGCAAATCACATCAAACAATTGAGATATTCCAAGCACTATCAAGACCTAACATTAGAGACCTTGGGATAGTGTTCTGCAATTTGATTGTGGAAGATTGTCTTTCAAGAGAGGTAGTGCACCTATGCACTACCTATGTTGAGAAGTGCATAATAAACACATCAACACTACCCTCTCATGAAATCTCATTAATATTATAATATTGCACGATTTTATCATAGTAAAGGTGATTATGACACCACTGGTCACTACTACATGGAATCAGTCAAGGAAAGCCAAAGGCCACAAGATTTTACGGGAAGGTTCAATTGAAGCTAGGAGATCTTAAGATTTCTCTGTCAAATTTTGAAAAGGTTTTAGAGGTCCACCCTGAGAACTATGAGAGCTTAAAATTTCTAGGCCATATATATGCTTAGCAGGGGTAAGTAGAGAAGGCTTTGGAATTTTTAAGAAAGGAAACTTTCATAGATCCACATGATGCCGATGCATTTATCAAGATAAGTGAGTTATTAATATCATCAAACCCTAGTGCAACCTTAGATTCTCTTAAGACGCTAAAGTATCTTTTGAAGAAGAGAAAATAAGTACCCATTAAATTGTTAAACAACATTGGGGTTCTTCATTTTGAGCGTGATGAACTAGAGTTGGCTCAACAAAATTTTATGGAGGCATTAGGAAATGATGTTCAGTCTCTACATAAATCTCTGTGGTTAGTTTTGTGCATTTTTTACTTGTAGGATTCTCATGGTTAGTGAAAAAGGTAGTGTTCACGAAGGAATGGAAAAGATGTGTACAGCCTTTAAATTATACCCATACTATGCAATGGAATTGAATCATTTAGCAAACCATTTTTTCTTCACTGTAAGGTAACATTTTCTTGTGGAACAATTGACTAAGATAGCTCTTGTTTCAACTGACCACCCTCTCATGAAATCTCATTCATATTATAATCTTGCACGATCTTATCATAGTAAAGGTGATTATGAAACCACTAGCCACTACTACATGGCATCAATTAAGGAAATCTAGAGGCCACAGGGTTTTGGGATAGGTTCAATTGAAATTGGGAGATCTTAAGAGTTCCCTCTCAAATTTTGAAAAGGTTCTGGAGGTCCACCCTAAGAAATGTGAGAGATTAAAAGCTATAGGCCATATATATTCTCAGCAAGGGTAGACAGAGAATGCTTTGGAAATTTTATGAAAGGAAACTCACATAGATCCATGTGATGCCCATGTATTTATCAAGATGGGTGAGTTATTAATATTGTTAGACCCTAGTGTAGACTTAGATTCTCTTAAGAAAAAAAATATCTTCTAAAGAAGAGAAGAGAAGAAGTAACCATTCAATTGTTAAAAAAAAATTTGGTTCTTCATTTTGAGTGCGATGAACTAGAGTTGGCTCAACAAACTTTTATGGAGGCATTAGGAAATGGCATTTGAGTTGAATTCGTAAATAAAAGCCCCAGTACCAATTCTGCAATTTTCATGTGCCCTTTAAGGATGTGAAATTCTTCCATCAACTAGAAGAGGGTGGTGTTTCACTTGAGTTACCATGGGATAAAGTCACAACACTATTTAATCTTTCTAGGTTGTTTGAATAGCTACATGATACTAAAAAATAAAATATTTTATACAAGCTAATATTGTTCAAGTTTCTTGATTATGTGGATGCATATCTATCTCTTGTATCCATGGCTTAGGCTCGGAATGAGATCCAACTAATCCTAGAACTGATTGGGGATGCACTTAAGGTGGATAAAATCTCATCATTTAATGATTTATCTATGCTTGGAAAAATGAACTAAAAATAGATGATTGGCTTAAAGTAAAAGAAATAATTAAAGTTGAACAAAGTGAATCAGGTATAAATAATTCTTATGTTGACATTTAAATTAGAAATTGGAATTATTTTGTAGCTTTTTGCAATGAGAGGAGGGATCCAAAGGTGGAGGCACAACATCTTGAGAAGCCTAGAGAACTATATTGTAAAATGTTGGCACAAAAACTAGGAAATGCTTATGTTGCAAATGGGGTAGCCATTGTGCTAGTTTAAAGGGGTCAATTTGATATTGCAAAGGAAATTTTTACATAGGTACAAGAAGCTGCAATAGGAAACATCTTTGTTTAGATGTGTGATGTGTGGGTAAATCTAGCACATGTTTACATTGCACAAGTACAGTTTCCGCTTGTAGTGAGAATGTATCAAAATTGTTTGAGGAAATTCTATTTTGAAATTGAAACCAAAATTTTATTATATTTAGCTCAAACACATTATGAAGAAAAATAGTGGCAAGATTGTAAAAGAACATTATTAAGAGCAGTAGATTGTAGTTTTTGTAAGTTACCAATCAAAAAGCTATATATTTTGCATTTAATGTAATGAGGGTTTCAAACTACCTCTAAATTCATTGTAGAGGGCATCCCCAAATCCAACTTCAATGCAGAGGGCCTCATCAACTTCAATTTTTTTGTAGAAAATTCTGAATTCCTTACCCTTTCCCACCTTTTTAGAAGTCTCCAGGTCCTCTCCAAACAATCTTTCTTTCCCAATATGCAATACCCAAGCTAGTGTAGTTATCAAACAAATAATGAATCAAGACAAACAATCTTTATCTCCAAACAATATTTATCTATGAATTAGATGAACTATTGTTATAACTCAAAAAACCTCAAGAAAAATGAAAAAATGAATTGCACATGCACAATACACTCCCGCCCTATCATTCCCAAAATATTTTTAAAAATTTATGTCTTACTTGTATTTTTGTGACTAACTATTTAGTCATTTTTATTTGTATGGCTAAATAATTTTTTATTCCATGACCAAATTAGTCATTTATTTACTCATTTATAGCTGAGTTTGCAAAAAATCAATAGAATTTAGTCATTTTTAGTTGTTGTGACTAAAATTTTTAGTCACTCAGTCATTTATTTTCCAAATTCTAGTAGTGTTCATATCCAATTCAAGATCAAGATTTACATTCTTCATGGTCACTTCATGTTAGATTACAAGCCTACATTTCAAGACATCATTCAAGGTATCATTGTTCATGTTTCATATTTCATGTTCCATGTTCAAATTTCATTGTTTCATCATAAGATTTAATCACCTAAATGGGGTTTGACCAAGGAAAACCCCTATTTCCTAACAATCAACAAGTTTTTCTCTCTCTCTACATGTGTTATTGTAGATATAGGTGTCCTGGAGCTTGAAGGATCTTTGAATACTAAGTTGCAAGATTGAAGAAAGTTGTCAGAGTTGTCTCCTTACTTACAAGATCACAGAAAGTCACCTACAGGTCGCAAATCATGGTTTCAAACTCAGAGATTTGATAGGAAAGAAGCTACAAGAGATCACTAGAGAATACTATAATTTTAGCCAAACATTAATAATAGGACTAAATTACCACTTGTGGTGTATGAGTCCTAGTACTACCTTTTTCCAAATTTCAGGAGATTCATATTAGTTATTGATAGATTCTAGTTTTGGCACAAAAACACTAGTCTAGGACTAAATAACCCAGACTGGCGTATGAGTCCTAGTGAGCATCAAACATCAATATTTCAGGGTTTTAGAGCTTTTTTTTCACATCTTTATTCCAGGTACCTCTTTGTTCATTCTCAGTTTGTTATCCTAATTTTTAGTTTCATTTCCTAGGTCATCTAGTTAGGTTTTTCTTGTTACATTCATTTATTATCTTTCCAAGCCATAACTTGGTGGTGAACCCCCTTTGTACATTTAATCACACCCTAGGAAACCCTTCTATCAGATCTATTTCTCTAATTCTATCCTTGGATTAAGATCTATAGGGTTTCCTTGAATGAAACTTGAAGAAAATTGGTCTAGGTCCCTAAACCCTAGTTCAAGTTTCATCTCCTAAAAGGTGGAACACTTACTTTCTTCATTTTATTTTGGTGAACCTAGCCTTTGGAACACCTTATTTTTTGATTTGGAGTGCATCATAGTCCTAGATCTAGCTTAAATTAACTTTGTGTTAGGTCTTGCATTAGTTAAGTTGCATCTAGGTGTGGACACGAAAAATGTAACCCTTCTACTTTTCCATGTTTAGTCCCTTCTTATGCTTCTAGCATGATTATTTCCTTGATTTAATGTTGTAATGTGGTCAACACATTCACATTAGTTCTTGAGTCCTTGTCAATCATTAAGAACTTTATAATGTGTTGTAAAAGTGTTGTAAAGTGTTGTAACACATTTTCACACTTTTCTACAATCTTCTTATTATAATTCACCTAAATAACCTCTTTTTACCACTTACCAAGTCTTATTTCAAAGTGTTGTAACAAAATTTCACACTTTTCTAGGCTTGTCAACAACAATTACACCTTTTTTATGCCTTATTTGGCCCCTTTATGCACTTACAAGCCTTAATTAAGTGTATTTTTAAATATAAACCTAATAAACATCATTTAATACAACTTAATTTTTGATACCCATTCAAATTCCTTAAGTGGGACCCATTCGTCATTAGGGGTGAATCAATCTCTCTTAGCACAAAAATCAAAATAATTTAAAATTTCTAGTTGGTTTTTATTTCTTGAGACCTAAGGTCGGCTTGTGATGTATTTTTGGGAATTAGGGCATAATTGTGTATAAATAAGATATTTTTTATTCATTTTAACCCCCATTCATTCAAGTATTCAATCCATCAAAGCATTCAAGCATTCCTAATCATTTAATCAAGCAATTTTCAAGTACTTTGGAGCAATCATTGGTATATCTTTAGATTTCAACATCAAGGGTTTGGTGAGTTGTGACATTACATGTTGTTCATTCATCATTATCTTTACATTTTATTTCATTTTCAAGGGTTTGATTACCAAACCAGGGTTTGACCAAGGTAAACCCCTATACTCTAACCCTGAACACTTTTTCCCCTCTTTGCATGTATGTTTTCTAGGTCTTGAATGGATATTTTTCAAAGAGAAAGGTGTTAAAAAGTGACATCAACTAGTCAAAGTTATTCAAAGTCAACAAAACCCTAATTGAAGCTTGGAGAGAAACTATAGACTTAATTTTATAGATTTAGATTTGACAACTTATCAGGAAGAGAAGTGCAGACCAAAAGCTACAACTTTGACCTTGGATTTTTCACAATTCTATAGGTGGATTAATTCACCATCTGTGGCAAATGAGTCCCATTTCCAGTAAAAAAAATACTTTCTGAAGTTTTGTGTTCCTGGCACCTCGAAACCTATTTTGACAAATTTTATCAAAAATAGGACTAATTTTCCCAGCTTGGTGAATGAGTCCTAGTGGGATTCAACATTAATTTTTGAAGCATTCCAAAGCTTCTCTGCATCATTTTCTATCCTCCATGTGCACCTCTTTAGTTTCATTAAATTTTGTCATTTTTATTCATGTTTCTAGGTCTTCTTGCATACATCACTATGTTTTCAAATAATTTGCATTTTCTTAGCTTTCATTTGATAATTGATCTATTTCATTAGCATTTTTTATTTGGAACATTGTATTTAGACATATTGCATTAATATTGAGTGTAGACATTGCAATTTTGGCCTACCACTCTCCTTTTAGGTGAAAAACCCTAGAAGTATTAGGGAGTCTTGTAGTAACCAAAATCATTGTTTACATTTTGGTGAACCCGACTTTTGAACATTCTATTTCTGATTCACATTGCATTTACATCCTAGGAATACCTTGCATTGACATTGCATTAGGTTTTGCATTGTTTCGCATCCTAGGGTTTCCAAACATTGCATTAGTGAAAAGATCATATAGATTGCATTATTGAATTTAAAATCATTGAAAAAGACTGAAATTCTGCATTTGCATCATAGTTCTACATCAGAAAATAAAAAAAGCATAAAATTCATTTTAAATTTTCTGAAAATTATCAAAAAAAATCCTCCCTAGACTCATTCGCCACCCTGGGAAAATTAGTCTAGTTGCATATTTTGTGTTGCATTTTCTGTCATTTGTAGTTCATTTTCTGCATTTTTGTGTTGCTCTCTAGAATTTTTGTTATCAACATTTTCTTCTTCTTAGTTTACATTGTATTTGCATCCACCCTACATTTAGTAGCCTTTGTATGAGTGTTTGGTTCCCTATTATTGATACTCTAGTGAGAAGAAGTTTGAGACTAATGGAATCCCATGATAACACACTCATTGTGGACCTTTGGTTATCTAGAGCTACTACTCCTAGTATTGATAATAGTGCATTAGGCATGGATAATACCTTTAGTAACTCATTGCATTGAGGCAACATGCATATTGACACACAAATTGATCCTATACCACATGACAAACTAATTAACATTCATGAGAACTTAACACATCTCCAACATCAAGTGAGCCTTGAAAACATTTCAGCCACTACCATTGAGTATGTGCAAGATCATCATGGAAAAATAGGCCCTTAAGTGATAAAAAATTTAGAAAAATCAGAGTTAGGCAACTTGATGTAAAAATTTGAATAAGTTATCTATATTATTTCAAAAATATTTAAGAATAGAATCTGTAGCAAATTAAATGTAGTTTCTAAACTACTAGGTTTTTTTTTTTAAAAAATCTATTTGGTGAAAATTTGAAATTTCAATGTAGTAGTACTTAAATTTTAGGGAAAAAATAAGAAGTAGGTGTATGTCTGACCACCCTAACCACAATAAAATGATAATGTTTGTTATAATATTTTAGACATAAGTAGAGGACTCATGTCTGAATGTGATGCATATTTTTTGTAATTTCTTTCCAAGTAAATAATTAATTATCAATTTTTTATTAGAACTTTTAAAAAATATAAAAAATCGTATTTCTAACCAACTTAACTTGGTCAAAACTTCATGAAATTCAATTTTTCTTTTTTTTAATCTTATAGTGTACGAAGCATAGAATGTGATGCATGTTTTGGATCCAAAAATGTGATACCATTTGAAAGCTATAGATGTTTTTCAATCAACCTATCGATCGGGACTTTAGTCATAATTCAAATAGAAAATGAATAATAATAATTTATTAAATTCAAAGTAAAGCATAATTTATATTGTTGGAAAGATGAGAATATCCTTTAAAATCTCTTTTCATTTCATCAATTTTGGGTAAAAAAAAAGTTGTTAGCCACATACCCTACAAATACCCATTATATTGCAACTTTTTGTCCCATCATGATCTTGCACATACCCCATTCCTACTATAGAAAACATCCATCACATGCTTGAAAGTGATGAAGGCCTCGACGTTGTGAAACATATAGTTGAGATATATACAAAACATCTTCCTTCAACATCTAGTGCTCCTATTCCAACAAGCAATGTGCGTAACCAAGGAGGAAATCCAATTTCTCCTCCTTCAATGGTAGCCTCCATACCTACCTATACCGTTCCCCAAGTCACAACACCAATGCAACTTGTTAGTAATTGGACTCCTTCCTTTAGTATTCCTACTAGCACCCCTAGTTCCTATGTGGCATTGAATCTTCTATCCTCCACCACCATCCAACCTATTAGTGTTCCATTCACTTGTCCTACCACTACATACACTCCATCACCAATTTCTCTTCCCCCTCATACTACCTATACTAATCCTTTCATAACATAACTCTTCCAAACTGTTTCTTTCAAGAAAAAACAAATATCCACCATAAACCAAAATCAAAATGGACCACCTACATATTATGTTCGAAGCAGCCCATTTCTTTGGAAATATTGTGAACACCGATGCCACAAGGAATAAAGATGCCTAGATTTGAGAAATATGGAGGGAAGGGAGATCCTTCTAACCATGTCAATGCCTATACTTCCTTATGTAGTGATTTTTTCCTCGATGATAAAATGTTAGCAAAACTAATTCCTAGGACTTTAAAAGATACTGCCTTGGAATGGTTCTCCTCTTTACCAAAAAATTCAATTCGTTCATTTAATGAACTTGTTGATGCATTCATAAATAATTTTCAACTGCACATGACTCCCAAAAATACATTGGCTGATTTTATTAGATGTAAAAACAATGAGGATGAAAAGGTAACTAATTTTATCTCATGCTATCAGTTGCTTTATGCCCAAATTGATGTCAAGTTTCCTGACCCACATCTCCAAAAGATGTTCATAGAAAACCTAAGTAGTAAACTTCAAGATAAATTGACCATGATGAAATTTCCCTCCTTCATCCACTTGTGTACTACCCTTTGTGATTATCAGAATTCAGTTCGTAGTCGAGATGTAAAGTCCACTTCTAGCCGAGTTGAGAAATCTAAACATGCTAACCACTAAGCAAAAAACTCCACTTGTCAACAACCAAGTTGTTGCTTTTAAAATTGTAGTTCCCTTTAGTTATGGAGATCCAAAACGATAGTTCACACCTTTTCCTAATACCCTTCATAACACAATGACTCAATTCTTACAAAAACAAATGATCACCTTGCCTACTATTAAAGCACCCCATCCTACTAAGCCCTTACCACCAAGCTTTAAATCCAATTCCTATTTTCATCATCATCACCAAAATGGACATGAAATGTATAACAGTGTAAGCATCTTAAACACCTAGTGCAAGACCTCATTGATTCTGGTCATCTATCCATTGCAGGTGTCAATGATCAAGGCAATAACTCCATTTCCCTTCCAACTCAAAATTTGAAATTTTTCACTAATCTCATGCCAAAACATAATATTTCATTTGTCAAAGCTAGTGAACCTTCAAACAATGATGTGATGAATGTTGATACAAATGAAGGACATCATGATCTTACCCCACATGCTACTCATGTTAATCCTATGGATGAAATGGTAGGTGTGATAGATGTTATCCCTTGTAAAGGCCAACCTAAGAAAACTCTTGATATTGCTTTCTAATCTAAGGATATACTCAAAAAATTTCCTAATAGTCCTCTTTACATAGCCAGTTGTATCTATGATAAGCCCACTAATGGGATATTAATAGATCCTTCATGTGGAGAGAACGTGATCACTGGAGAGTTTTTAGTATTACATGATCTTTATCAAGATGATTATGACAAACCAAAAGCATGGATCAAGACACACAATGGTTTTTCTTTCCCACGATAGGATCGATTATCCTTCCATTATAGATAGGACCCAAAACAATAGATGTAACATTCTCCATCATCCCACAATTGGACTAGTTACATTTGAGGCTAGGCCATCCATAGCTTTGCTCGATGAAATCTATCCCTTTAGTTGTTCACAAATTTTTGAAGTTTACATTTGACAATAACATATTTATTGTCCACCATAGTAGCTTTAACACATTGTCTTCCAAAGGGAACTTTTCCTCAGAAGCATTTTGGCCTGAGCCCATGGAAATTATAACACCTCACAAAGACTTATTTTTTATTGCTTACCAAAAATTTTAAGCCAAGAAAATATCATAATTGTCTCTTCAGAACATTTCCATGTCCACCTTCGACACTCCTATCTTAGATGGAACAATGCTTCAACCTGAACAAGAACTAGATCAACTAACAATAAACACTTCACCTTCAAGAGACAATGAAACCAACCCCATCATGCAACCTTGCATAAAAAAAGGTTTATAAACCAAAAGAAAAAGTGGATGACCCACCTCCTATGGTTCCTTCCATTCCTCCCCTTAGGGAAGAAAAGAAATATATGGTGGATCAACCCACTCTTACACCCACACAAATTCAAAATTGAATAAAAATAAATTGAGGTGTTAGGGAGCATAGGCGTAGATTTGGTTCCCTTGTTCATACATTACATGTAGAATAAAACAAATAAAATCATAATGCACACTTGACAAAAGAAATACATGGCCACCCTCCTCCTCACCCACCACAAAGTAATCCAATACAACAATAATAGCAAGAGATGCACTCTCCTTTAGGTATTATCATTTGTCCTCCTCTTGTGATTAACTTGGATGATGATGAGGAAATAACTAAGATTGATGAAGAAGTACATAATGAACTCAACACATTGTTTTCCTCGTCTATGAGCTTAATTGAGATATCTCCTATACAAAGTGAGCATGGTACTTCACCTAGTTCAACCCTTGCCCTTGTCTGTCTCGCTATTTTTTCTCCTTCCGAACATGATTAGGAGGTAGATGACTTGTTAAATGGTTGACTTGTATTCACCTTACTAGTCTTTTACATTTTATTTTTCTTTTCTTTTCTTTTGTGTGATTGCATGTGTGTTATGTGATCCCCTGTGATATTTTGTTTGATTTCCTCTCTCTTTGTGACATTCTGCTATTTGTATCTTCATTCTTCTATATGTCGTACATCTCTTTTTGCTTTGGATTTTTGTTTTCCTTTTGGGGATGACAAAGCATTGAGACACCCTATGTCTCTTCCATGTTGACCCAAAAGGCCCCTTTCCTTTTCTTTTTCTTTTTCAATTTTCTTTTCTTGTGTTTTCCTTTTGGGGATGATGCAAAGTGTTGAGACACCCTATGTCTCTTCCATGTTGACCCAAAAGGCCGCTTTCCTTTTCTTTTCCTTTTTCGCTTTTCTTTTCTTGTTTTTTCCTTGTGGGGATGACATAATGCATTGATACCGAAATGTCTCCATGTTGACCCAAAAGGCTTTCCTTTTCTTTTGATCTTTTTTATTTTGTTTTGTTTCTTCCTTTTGGGGATGATGCAAAGCATTGAGACACCTTATGTTTCTTCCATGTTGATCCAAAAGGGTTCTTTTTCTTTTGTTTTTGCTCTTTGTGTCATTCTTCCAGTTCTATGTATTTGGGGAATGATGATAGTTTCAAGCTCTTCAATAAAACATTGTAGCAATGAACATACTAACCCCAAATCCATAGATCCCTTATATGTTTGGTGTTTTGAGGGCAACCCCTCTTCCTTTTCTTTCCTTTTCTTTCACATGACATAGCTTTACTTGAAAACATATGACTTGGCATAGAGATTTTCAAGTTGGCTCTCATGTATTTATTTATTTTCTTGTTTGCATTTTTCATTTGCTACTTTAAATTAATTGCTCATAGTATGGTGTGTAGAAATTTCTTTAAAGTGGTGGCATAAATTGGCATTATTCATTTTGCATTTTTCCTTTTTCTTGGTTTTTAGTGTAGCCTTCTTATTTCATATGATGCATTTGTTGCTTTGTGGATGACATTGGGTATGCTTTCCTCCATGAGCACGATCTATATTAGCATATTACATTCATCTTAGTGGCCTAATGTGACACACTACATCCCCTAAGTTGTGAACATTCTATTCTTTGATTGGTCCTCTCTTGGAGACATTAGACACAATGTTCCCTAAGTTAAAGACCTCACATGAACTACGAAAGACTCCTTTGAAAGTTATTTGCATGTTGCTTTTTGCATTTTTTATAATGCCACCTTGCATAACACAACTTGCATGTATGTGGTGCCATCACATTTGTTCATGAGTTCTAAGCATATGAAACTTTTCTTGTCTCATGAAGCTTGAAAAATCATTTTCTTTTGTGGAACCTTGTTAAAATTATCAGGAGGTATAACTTTGGTATGGTTGAGCGGGAAGCCCATTTCGAGGCATGACTTTCCCCATAGCCACCTGTGTGTGTGAGTGCATACTAGCCATGAGTGTATGTTTCTCACCTTTTAGGCCTTCTCACCCAATGGACAACCATGACTTCTATCACCTCAAAGTGAGTATGCTTTTATTTTTTTGGACAAATAGCCTAGATCTAATCCACAATGAGCTAGACAAACAATCGAAGCTTGATCAAATTCTTTCTTTCACCTTTCTCTTTCCTTTTGCCTCTTTTTCTTTTGTATGCGTTCTTTGTGCTTATGTTTAGTCTGCCATGGGATCTTCATCCTGGGGGCTTGATCATCCCTCATTTTTGTTCCATCTTGCTAAGCATTAGTGCATTGGAACCTCTCTTGAGATGTGTTTCTCTACTTTACTGTGAGTTTGAAGCAAGTTCATCTTCTCACTAAAGTGGGGGCTAAATGTGGGCACATAAAAAGTAACCCTTCTACTATTTCCTATTTAGTCCCTCATGATTCTAGCTTGATTTTTACCTTGATTTAATGTTCTAATGTAGTCAACACATTCACATTAGGTCTTGAGTCCTTATAAATCATTAAGAACTTTATGATGTCTTGTAAAAGTATTGTAAAGTGTTGTAAAACACTTTCACACTTTTCTAGAATCTTCTTATTATTTAAGTCACCTATATAACCCCTTTTTATCACTTACCAAGACTTATTTCAAAGTGTTGTAATAAACTTTCAAGATTTTCTAGGCTTGTCATCAATAATTACACCTTTCTCATGCCTTATTTGGCCCCTTTATGCACTTGTAGGCCTTAATTGAGTGCATTTTGAAACATAAACTCGATAAACATCATTTAATACAACTTAATTACTGACACCCATTCAAATGCCTTGAGTGGGACCCATTAACCATTAGGGGCGAATGATTCCCTCTCTCCACAAAAATCAAAATAATTTAAAATTTCTAGTGGGGTTTTATTTCTTAAAACCTAAGCAACCTGTGATGTATTTTTCAGGAATTAGGGCATAATTGTGTATAAAATAAGATATTTTCTATTTATTTTAACCCCCATTCATTCAATTATTCAATCCATCAAAGCATTCAAGCATTCCTAATCATTTAATCAAGCAATTTTCAAGTACTTTGGAGCAATCATTGGCATATCTTCAGATTTCAACATCAAGGTTGTGGTGAGTTGTGACATTGCATGTTGTTCATTCATCATTCTCTTTAAATTTTATTTCATTTTCAAGGGTTTGATTACTAAATCCGGGTTTGACCAAGGTAAACCCCTATACTCTGACCCTTAAACACTTTTTCCCCTCTTTGCATTTGTGTTTTCTAGGTCTTGTATGCAGATTTGTCAAAGAGAAAGGTGTTAAAAAGTGTCATAAACTTTTCAAATCTATTCAAAGACAAAAAAACCCTAATTGAATCTTGGAGAACAATTACAGACTTAATTCTACAGATTCAAATCTGGCAACTTGTTAGGAAGAGATGTGCAGACCAACATCTACAGATTTGACCTTGGAATTTTTAGAATTTTGTAGGTGGATTAATTCACCATCTATGGTAAATGAGTCCCATTGCTAGACCTAAAAAAGTACTTTTTCAAGTTTTGTGTTCCCAGCATTGCAAAACCTATTCTGACATATTTTACCAGAAACAAGACTAATTCACCCAACTTGGTGAATGAGTCCCAGTGGGCTTCAACAATAATTTCTACAACATTCCAGAGCCTCTCTGCATCAATCTCTAGCCTCCAGGTGTACCTCTTTAGTTTCATTAAATTATGTCATTGTTTGTTCATGTTTCTAGTTCTTCTTGCTTACATCACTATGTTTTCAAACAATTTGGATTTTCTTAGTTTTCATTTGATAATTGATCTATTTCATTAGTTTTATGCATTTAGGACATTGTATTTAGACATATTTCATTCATATTGCATTAATCTTGAGTGGATACATTGCAATTTTGGCCTACCTCCCTCCTTTTAGGTGAAAAACCCTAGAAGTGTTAGGGAGTTTTGTAGTAACTA
The DNA here is from genome assembly GCA_007258455.2 of Sequoia sempervirens. Taxonomy (NCBI): domain Eukaryota; kingdom Viridiplantae; phylum Streptophyta; class Pinopsida; order Cupressales; family Cupressaceae; genus Sequoia; species Sequoia sempervirens. The sequence goes on from VDFB02000009.1 coordinate 12,720,272, forward strand.
AAATCATAGTTTACACTAGGGTTTCAAAATTTTGCATTAGTGAACATGTAGATAGGTTGCATTTTTGCAACATAGATCATTCAATTTCACTAAAATTTTGCAATTGCAAATAGTCAACAAAGTATACAAGTTACAAACCCTAGAAACAACTCAAAATTTGCTAAAATTGGTGCATAACCCTTATCTAGGACTCATATGCCACTTTGGGTGATTTAGTCTCAATACTAGTTGTTTTTCCTACTTTTTGGGAATTATGTGTTGTGCATTTTTCAACATATGACCCTTCAAAAACCCTGATTGGGAATCATACACCCCTTTGGGCGAATTAGTCCTAGATCAGACTTGAAATTACCATTTACAACATTAAAAACATCATTTTTGTACTTCTTTTTCTTGCCATTGGATAACTATTTTAGTTTGTTGAATTTATGTTACATTCATTTCATTACATCTAGCGTAATTCAGTTCATTTCATGCATTGTTTAATTTCAAATTTACATTTACAACATTTCATTTTCAGATTGTTTCATAATGTAACCAGCAAATTACCTTGTCTTGAATCTAAAAATTGTATCTATGCATTTCATTCTAGGTCATTGTGTTGCATTTTAAGTATCTTTCCATTTTTAGTTTGTATAGATTACTTTTCACAAATATTAGTATCTATCCTTTCCAAGTTTGCAAAGAAAAAGTTATTCAATAAGCATGTGAGTCATTTTTTCAATACATTTCCTAGTTATGAGAGTCTAATAGTGCAAGATAATGAAAATGTTGATGCTTTCCTTAAACCTACAACCTCTCTTATCTCTCTTATTAGTGGGAATTATCTGATAGAAGAAGATGAAAGCATATGCAATCATGATACTCATAGTTTCTCTTCTCCTAATACCTCTCCTACATGTGACGAAGGTATCTTGGTGAAAGAAGATGCAATCCTTGAGAATCATGAAATTCTTGCTTGTCATTCTCCTCCTCCCCCTTTAGATGATATGATGGCACAATAGAATGAGATCATAGACAAATTTCTAAACATCACCCTACAATCATCCCTTGCTTGTGAGAATTTTTTAGTGAAATATGATGTAATTATAAGGAATCATGACAATCATATTGTAAATGAAGATGATAGGTTGGTGTTGGATGATAAAATATTTAAGATCTATGAAAACTCTCTTAATTTTTTTTCCCCTACCTATCCTATTTTGGAAGACATTGTGGAACAAAGGAATGAAGTTATGGAAAATCTTGATAATTACATTTATTCTTCTCCTAGTATCTCTCCTAGTTGTGAAGAAGATAATTTGATGTTAGAAAATGCAATCAATAAAAGTCATGAGAACCTTAGTTTCTTCTCTTCCCCTAGGGAAAACATTATTAAACAAGAGATTGCCATCATTGATAAACAAGACAATTCAACCATTGATAACTCCCTTACTTGTGATGAAGTCATTTTAGAAGAACCAACCTTAGAATGTCATGAACATCTAGTTTTTAGTTCTCCTAAACAATCTCCTCCTAGGGAGGATATCATGGTGCAAGAAAATGACAACATTAAGAATAGTAATATGGCTTCCTTAGATGATGGTGAAAACATGACTCTAGACTCCCCTTCATTAGAAAAACATGAAGCTAAAATCATTGAGGTTATGAATACACAAGTATCCATTATATCTCCCTTGATTGATGGACCTCCTACATACCCTATGGGACATCCTAAGAATCCTCTAATTCATTACCCACCCTCACAATAACCACAAACTCAAAACAAACCCAAACTTATCCTTTACCCACCTAAGAATAATGTTTTGCAACAATCGAATTATAACATAGTTGCTCATGCATATAACACTAGATATAATTTGCAACCAAGATAAACACCTTGAACATCCCTCCCATTACCTCAACCTATCTTACCTAGTACTCCTCATTTTCCTTCACAAAGTGGAAAGGAGTATGACCTTGTTGAACAACTTAAGAACACTCCTACTAAAATATAATTATGGGGCCTTATTCAAGCATCCCCTCATTATCATAACATGATTCAAAGTGTCCTTACAACAAGTTCCTACCCCTCCTAATGTGCAATTGAGTGACATATCAGCCATAATTCAAGAAATGAATGTTGACTTTTTTTCCACCAAAGTGAGCTCTCTACTTTGAAAGTGCAAAAACAAAATGATGCTTTCATGGTAATAGTTCAATACAAGTGAATAGACATAAAGCGAACCCTTGTTGATAATTCCTCAACCTTTAATGTGTGTAGTGTAACCCTTTTGGATAGACTTGGTGTGGATAAATCAAAAATTCAACCTACCTCTTTATCTACTAGTGGGTTTGATAACGTGGGAAAATGACCACTTGGTGTGATCACTTTGCTTATTACAGCTAGAAATGCCACACTAGAAACACTGATCCATGTTATTCCTCATGATCTTTCATATAATCTTCTTTTAGGAAGACCATGGATTCCTGGAATGAATGGGGTACCTTCTACTCTATACCATATTATGAAATATGTCTACAACAACAAAGTATATACAATCAAAGCTGACCCTAAACCAAATAGTTTTTTGAATATTGAGAAAGGTAAGGACAACCCTTTGAAAACATTAACATAAATTACATAAGTAGAAACTATGCAATAGAAATAAAAAGAATAACTTATTGAGGAAGTCACGAAGTTATTATAAGATGATTGGGGTTCCTTAGATTTCACATCATTCATGGGAGAATACAAGATCACAAACAAAGACTCTGAAAAGGGAAAAGAAAAAATGGTAATGTCAACACAAAATTCAGAAGACCCTTCAAAAGCATCCACCTCAAACACTTTAGAATAAGAAGCAAATTATACAACAAAATTTGATGAAGTTGATTATGAGCAATCACAAAACCCAAAAGAAATGAAAAAGCTTTATGGAAAAGGTTATGAACTTATGAAACAACTTTGATATAGTGGGAAAGGATATGGTGCTAGAGAACAAGGTATTTGTGTCCCTATAAATCCTAACACGCAAGGAACAACTAATGGTCTTGGTTATTGTCCCTCAAAAGAAAAAAGAAAGCCTTCACTCAATATCAACACTATTACAAAAGATTCTTCTAAGAAAACTTTAACATTAGTGCATCCAAAACTAATAGACACTAGTGGTTTTTTTCCTTTGAAAGAAACGAAAGAAATAGAGAAATCCTCGCTTAATATCAATGTCATCATGCAAAAAACTAATGATTTGAATTTGATAGATTTTACACCCTCCCATAAAGGAGAGTACAAAATCTCACAATCTAAAGAGTCTTGTGTAAGTGTGGAGCAAAAATTTTGCATTCATGTTTTTGACCCTTGCAGATCTTTCAGCCCCTACTTTTTTGCATTATGATGGCACCGCGACCCGAAGGCTAAAGATTACTCTTGCATAAAGGTATGCAATGTGCCACATGGTAGCTGCATGGATTTTCTTTATATCATCTTCCTTTTAGGCTTGAATCGTGACATGTGTCTACCTGGCAGGGATTCTCCCCAAAGCTGCTCTCACAAATTCAAAGATTTCCCACCAACATGCTACATCAATCATTTTGTCAAGCGAGTAATGTCTTCTGCTGATGTATCTCTTTAGGTGGATTTTGTCAGACTTTTGAGGTACCATCATCATTCCTCATAGCTGATCAGATTGTGTTTTGCTAGGATTTTCTAGGATCTTACCATCCTCTAACAGCATATCTACATAGAACTTCTATAATATATAGAGCCATTAATGAAGGAGCTCAAATATTTATTAACAAAAATTGATACGATCTAATCAAGTCCTAAAGTAGATTGTGGTCTATCATGTGTGGGCACCTGGAAGTTGTTCATCTCTATTGGTTGTGGCAGTGGCTCCTCCTTCTGGCTATTTAAAGGGGTTTGTAGTAGGGGAAAGCAGGATGATCAAGAGATTTAAAAAAATAGCAATCGGGAGTCATAGGTTTAGAATAGGGAGATATATTTCTGAGGAATAGAAGGATTTTATATAGCACTGTTTACACTCTATGGCATGTTTTATTTGTCAAGACTATTAATTGGATTGGCATCCGACCTTTTTTTTTAGTTGATTTATTGCAAGAAAAAATATTACTAAGGAGAAACTTTTGATATTGTGCATTTTATGGCCTTTTATCACAAGTTTCTTTTTCTTATATCATTTATTCTAAAAGCTTTGTGTCAAGTCTTATGTATATATTCTAGATAACTATTTTATTTGGTATTAGCTTCTATGTTTAAAATCTATCTTTCAGAAATTGGATCATGTTTCTTATACTCTTTCCTTTTCTATAAAGATTATGTTGAATTACATATTATGTTGTAAGAGCAAGGGCGATTTTGTAAAGATCTAAATATTCCTATTAATCTTGGGGTTTCTTTTTCCTTTTAAACATTAATGGATGCTTTCCACAGGGAGATTTGAATGACTACATTGTGCTTTCTCTAGCCTTTGTCATTAGTTCTCTTCCCAAAAATGAAGGTTTTGTGGCATTTTGTATCCATTTCATTAGGAGTAAGGAATTACTAATCTTTGAAATGTTGTAAAAAAAATTTCTCATTGTCATATTTTATTTTCCCTACATTTCTCTTTTCCCCTTTTTTGAAAACACGGAGAAGAGCTGACTTCTATAACAATCTTGGAGGTCATTCAGTGCGGAAAAATTTGGTCCCCCACTTGCTAAATTTCCCATAAGATGGTTTAGAGAGGATTATTCTTTTATGATCAACAATTCCTTTTCTAGAATGCCAGTGGGACCCAAGTATTTCAAAAACGTCTAATTAGAGCTTTTTTAGGAACATTTTATAAATCAGACTAACTAGAGAGGCTAGCAATCTCAGGCCTTGAGTTCAAACCAAAGCATCTTCTAGATGAAATTTCCAATACTCCTAGCTAATTTCTTCGACCCCTAGGAGAAGATGAGTTACAGGTTTCATATCACCTATCAGGAGTAATAGATTGAGAAGTGTTAGCCAAAAATCTAGAGCTTTATCCACTCCCCCAGAAGGCTGAACCTTCCAAATCAGAATACATGTCTACCCTGTCTACAAGAATCCAATTTCAATGGCTCACTTAGGTACTCCCTCTCTTAGAAATTTTGTAACCTGAGATAGTGGTAGCCCGCTACTTCCACCTTTTCCCCCAGATGTGTGGCCTACCCTACCTGTCAATGCTCTCAAAGCAATTTCAAGGTTTATAGGGGAAGATTTTAAAACTCATTTCAAACATCTCCAGGACATAGCGAAGGTTTTTAGATTCCATAACATCATGGAAGAAAACATGGTCCTCATATTGCTAGTTGTGTCTTTCAAAGGGAAGGCTTAGGACTAGTATAGATCCCTAACTTTTGGTTGCATACACTCTTGAGATCAACTAGGAGAGAAACTATTCAAACACTTCCTAGAGAAGGGAGATCACTCTTCCTTGCTACAACAATTGATCATATCAAGAGAGCCCTGCAAGAGGCCATGATCGACTTCAACACCAGATTTCATAAAACCTAGCAGAGGATTCCTTTGACAACCAAGCCTCTTAAAACTATAAAATTCATGTTATATCTAAAGGATTTCAATTTATACATCGCAGTCCTGATATAGTAATAGGAGGAGATACCTTTCCCAATGCATATATGATCTAGCTATGTGCACAGAGAATAGTCTAATTGGCATAGGGAAACTTCCACCATAGTAATCGATGCCCATGTTTGTAGAGATCTCTAGTGGACCTTGGGAGGAAGTAGCTCCTAGTACCTCTAATCTGCTCCCCAGTACGTCAGTTGTACCACCACCATATATGTATGTGTACCCAAGTGCACAAACTAGCACGTTTGGCTCCTCTTCACTAGCAACAAATGTCATTGATATGAAGAGCCTCATGTAGTCCTTTGCAAATGAGCTAGTCCTTATCCAATGTTAGTAGGAAACACCTCTAAAGCATACCACACAATCCTATCAAGGAGGAAAGTCACATTATTAGCAAAACACTTACCAAGGAGCTCCGAAAGGAGGTAATCTACAATAGGTATCTACAAACCAGATAGTCCTAGTCACCATGTTGTTTCAGACTGTCAAGAATAGCCTGAACAAGGATTTGGTCCCAGGTCAGAACAACCTAGTAGAAGATGAGAACATGTGGTGCTTCCCATGTAATGATAGTCATATGCCCCAAAATTGTCCAAGGGAAAATATTCAACAGAAGATAGCAGAATAGAAAGGCTAGGGTATATTTTTAAACACAAAAGATTATCAGTCTCTTGGAATGGAGAATGCCTGATTCAGAGTGAAAACAAAAGGGATGTCCTTAGAGCAAGAGATGGATATCTTACCAAAATAAGAATTTTTTTCTTGGATGGAGGAGGAAGATGCAATATTTTTGAATGATGTTATGATAATGAGTGCTTCATAAGTACAATTAGATTACAATACATGATCCAAGAGAAGACTCACTGGAGAGTATGTGCAAAAAAATCCACAACAATCATATCCACAACAACCACATCCACAAGTATAGTAGGCTTCACAAAGTCACAAGCTCCTCCATTTCCACGAAAGGATATGGACAAGGTATTGAACCCATCTACATCAAACCAACCTTTTCATAAGAAAAAAGAAATACCACCATATAAACCCAAGGTCTCATTAGTTAGAGCACTTAATATGGTAGAGCAACTAAAGAAGGTTCCCACTAATGTATCTTTGTGGGATGTTACATCAATACTAGAGAAGAAGATATTTCTCTAGGAGGCACTGAAAATGGAAGAACAATTGTCATAGGTGGATATGATCCCATTGCACAATCAAGATAGAGGAAAATGGATTGTGTCAGACCTCCAACCTTTGGGATCTATAGCATATGTAAATGTCACATACAAGACAAATGTAAAAGAGGTAAGAAAACCAAAGTTCACCCATTAATTTCTAATGCTTATTGTGGGAGATAATATTTTGCACAATAATATTATTGATTTGGGAGCTAGTACCACAGTCATGCCCAAACAAGTGGTCGAAGCCTTGAATCTTAAGTAAAAGCCTCTTGAGAAAGGGATCATGCAATTATATGGGAAGAAAGTCTTGAATTTTGGACACATCAAGGACTTTTATTTGACCTTGTTCTCATATCCAAGCCAGACCATCACACAAGAAGTGGTCATAATTGACATTCCCCCAATTTTTGGGATGTGTATTTCAAGGGATTCCATGGTAAAGCTTGGGGGATATCTGGCACTTGATTGGTCTCATTTGATACTATAGACAAAGCACATGGAAAAGATCAAGATATTGTTTGAGTCTTTGCACCTTGAACATACAAAATAAGATGCAGTACTAAGCTTTGAACTAGCACATACCTCTTTCTCAAAAAGGGAGATGTATTGCGTAGAAATGTTGGAAGATGAGGACAAAAGTAATTGGAAATATGAGGAGGATGTCCTGCTCAATCAGTTCATTAATTCTTACCCATTCATAAATTTCCATGCTATCAGGTTGGAACCAATGTGATTTTTGATGATAACCAAGTCCTCCCAAAATTAGTAAAGGAACAAGAGAGACCTAGTGGACCAAGCAACCACAATTTATGGACACTATATTTTGATGGTGCCAAATGCAAAATCAGTTCTAGAGTCGACATCTACCTAGTATTTCCAACCAGGTCAGAGACCCTCAAAGCCTTCCACTTCTAGTTCCTATGCTCAAGTAATGATGTAAAATATGATATTTTGGTTCATGATTTGATGCTTGTGGAATGGATGGGCATGAAGAGAATGCATATGTTTAAGGATTCAAAACTAGTTGTAAGCTAAGTTTGCGGACAAGTGACCGCTAAAAATGTGAGGATGACATATTATCGGAACAAAATATGGGACCTGATCAAGGGTTTCAAAGATTTTAACATATAGGTTATCCCACGGACTTAGAATTCCATCACAGATGGATGGATTTAATTGGCTTGCAATTTGAGCCAACCCCCGAATCAACCGAAAATCAACATGCAGTGCATACCATTGTCTTACCATCTACACCTGAAAATGACCAAAATTGGTACATCTTTGAAGATAATGCTCAGATAACCACATTCCTACAAAATTTGGGAAAACCTTCTAATCATTCATGGACTAAAGCTAGAAGGGTTGTTGAAGAACAAGTGGTTCAATTAAAAGGTAATAAGCTCCCACAAGGCTTGATTTCTCTCAAGAATCTCTTCGACTATGAAGATGCAAGAAATAGTAAGTGAAGATTCACTACTGATGAAGAGGAATATGGAGACCTCAACATTAGAGGAGGTAGAAAGCTAAAAGTTAGAAGAAACATCCTACAAGCAGACAAGGAAAGGTTAAAAGGCTTATGTGCTAAATATGAAAGCGTCATGGCCTAGACTTGCAATGATCTCAAGGGATATGATCCTAACATCATCTAAAATACTATCGATTTAGCCAAAGCCTAAAAACCCATATGATAGAAACAAAGGTTGATTAATCCAAAAGTAGAAGCACTGATGGAAGAAGAGCTTATTAAGCTAATCGAGTCAAGGATCATATACCTAATCAAAAATTCCACATGGGTATCTAATTTAGTCTCTCTCTAAAAGAAGAATGGCAACATACAGCTCTGCATGGAATTTTGGGACTTAAATAATGCCTCGTTAAAAGATCACTACCCTTTGCCCTCAATGGAAAAAATTCTACAGACTGTGGCCGAATCAAAGATGTTCTTGCTGCTCAATGTTTTTTTGGTGTGTAACTAGGTTTATGTAAAGGAAGAGGACCAACACAAAATGATGTTCACCACTAAGTGGGGGACATTCACATATGCAAAGATGCCCTTTAGACTCTCCATTGTGGGTGCCACTTTTCAATGAGCGATGAATATTTCCTTCAAAGGATTGATCAATAGGATCATTCTAATATACCTCGATGACCTAACCATTTTTTCCAAATCAAAAGATGATCATTTTGATCACCTAGAAATGGTCTTCTAGAAGTGTCAACAGTTCAGGATTTCCTTAAATCCCAAAATATGTGTTTTCGGTGTACCACAAGGAAAGCTACTTGGATTTATGGTATCAAAATAAGGAATATTTGTAGATCCCAAAAGGGTGAAGGCTATAATAGAACTACCTCTATCTATCAACCAGAAGGGGTTACAATCTTTTCTAGGGAAAATTAACTTCATCAATCAGTTTATTTCAGATTTCATGGGAATCACAAAACCCATCATGCTAATGTTGAAGAAGGGCTTAACATTAAATTTTACTCATGAAGGTAAGCTTTATTTCAAGCAAATTAAGGAAGTTATCTCTATAGTTGTGGTGTTAGCTAACCCAGAATTCTCCAAAGACTTCTTGCTTTACGTTTACAACAGCCAGCACAACATAGCTTCAGTGCTCACTCAAAAAGGACAAAGAAGGAAGCAGATAACATCCTATCACATTTTAATGTAAAACTCTCAAGGGATATGAGACCAGATACAACTTTGTTGAAAGAAAGCCTTTGTTATCATCAAAATCCTAAAGAAATTCTGACATCTGGTATTAGCTAGTAGAATTACCATCCTCGTCGCTCATCCCAGCATTAGAGAATACATCACCAAGGGTGAGATATCTAAAAAGAGGGCCAAATAGATCATCGAGATCCTAGAATATGATGTGGATATTTGACTGACCAAGCTGGTCTGAGGAAGAAGTCTTTACAAATACCTCGCATAGGAATTAGGCCCTTAGGTAGAAAAAGAGACCAATTAGGTCTTTGCAAACCAATTTGAGTATGATGAGTCATGGATGGCTAATTAGACTTAATTTATGCAGATTGGGAAATTCCTAACTAACACCAAATATGTATTGATAAAGGAGATTTTATTTAAAATAAAATACGATGAAGTCCTCCTCTAATGTGTGGACAATCCACAGGTCGAAAGGATTCTAAATGAATTCCAAAGCAACCCCAAAGGTGGACACTTTTCTGCTAAGATCACTACCTTGAAAATAATGTGGGTAGGCTATTACTAGCCTACGATGTTCATTGAGGCCCATCTTCTAGTGTGAAAATGTACTTAGTTCCAATATTTCATTAGCAAGCAAAAAAACTTTGCCATGCCATTGATCTCGATCGTGACTAAGGAACCCTTTGCACAATGGGGTTTGTATTTTATTGAAATGATCAATACCATCTCCAGTGTAGGGTACAAATAGATACCTACAATGACCCAATATTTCACGAAATGGACAAAAGCCATTCCTCTAAAGAACGTTATGGAAGTAGAAATCATCAATTTTCTCAAGGGATTGGTAGCAAGGTTCAGTTCACCCAAAACCATCATCTCAGACAATGCACAAGCCTTTGTAGGCTTTGGGATGTTATATTTCTCTCTAAGGCATGAGGTCTACCTCAATACTTCATCCAATTACTACCCACAAGGAAATGGTTTAACAGAGTTGACCAAAAAAACCCTAATCAGGTTAATAAAGTGCATCAAGTTGGAACACTAAAAAGAATGGCACAAGCATCTACGACCAACCTTTTAAGAAAACTAGATTATGCCTAAGCAGATCTTGAAAACCTCCCCTTATGAGTTGGTGTACATAGAAGATGTAGTCCTGTCCATTTCCATGGAAATCTTGGCACTCCAATTATTAAAATCTTTGGAGGTTGAGGAGGACAGCGGGATGGAGGTTAGACTGGATGAGCTCTTAAGCATCGAGGAAAAAAGGGAAAAGGAATTTAACACCATTATCAAGTGCCAAAATTAGTTAAATGCTATTTTGATAAAAAGGCCTCCAACCCAAATTTTAGGGAGGGAAGTCTTGTGCTAAAATACGATGAATGAATTTCAAAACTAGGCTAGCATGCAAAATTTGATTCACTATGGAAGGTTCCCTTTCACATCCATACATGAAAATAAAGAAATGCGTATGAGCTAGAGGATATGAATGGAATTTTTTTTGATATAGCGATAAATGATATTCATCTAAAACTATTTAATTAAGTACGCACTTTCCATTAAAATTTACAGTTATATACCATATGTAAATTTTTTTAAAATACATGTTTTTACAAATAAAGCCATGAGTGTGAACATACAAATAATAGAAAGATGCTATATTATATTCATTGAAAAATATTTACAATATAGCATGAGTTTTTGAGCCTACAACTTTGAGAGAAGCTTGAAAATATTCTCATTCAAAAGCCAAAAAGATACATATTTTGAAACCAAAAAAGGAGGTGACACAAAAAATAAAAAAATCAACCTCCAAAGGTAGCAACAGTTAAAAAATTGTTTTTTCTAGGGTTCTCTAGCAATGTAGTAGTAGGGTTATCAGCACACGAAGCATGCAAGAATGACACGAACCTTAATCCCAAATGTCAGGACTATAGACCGGGTGCTCGAAGTGGGTCATCCACTCAACACCATAGAAGCACTCCATGTTGTACATATTTAGGAGAAATGAGGCCACAGGTTGAGCTTTAGTCAATGGTGCTCTAGGTGCATGGTTTGAAAGTCCGTAAGGAAAGGAAACCATGACACCACTTTTGCATTATCCATGTTCCTTTGAATGTTCATGGTAGATGGGATGCTAGTGTTGAGAATGGCCACTTGAATAACTTTTCCTAGCTCATCTAGATATGCAAACTCAAACATGGTGTGACAGAGCTTGAGTATCCATGGCTTAGCGATGTCGAGTTCTAGTAACAAAGCCACAAATTGAGAGATAATGTTGGTATTACAACACGGCTGGTTCTCATCCTCTATGAAGTCCTTCCCGAGCACCCACTTAAACACTATGAGAACAAAGTAGTTCTTCATTCACAATAGGTGATTGATCCTCTCATTGCTAACCTCTCTTACAAAGGCTATCTTTTTCTTTTGGCTCAAGAGATAAATTGGGGTTCTAAGACCAATAATAATGGTGATAGGAAAATTTACAAATTCACAAAACATAAATATAGTGGAAAGAAATCACAAACTCAATGCCAACTCAATGAGTATTTTCGAAAAGTGGATGTTGCTATTTATACAAAAATGTGTGTCGGGGAGGTTGGAAAATAGAAAATTTATCTACTCTCAAGTAGAAATGGAAAAATTATTAAGGCAGTAAGAAGGAAAGGGTGAATCGTATGAAATATTTTAAACAAAGCTACACAGAGTTAATTTTCCCTTAATTCAAGCATTGAGAATTAATGCTTGTGTACACGACCTACTGCCATGTGTTTTTCATCCTCATCAAACACCAACTAGCTCGCTTACATGAAAAAACATTTTTAAAGCTAGCCCCTACTTAATTAATGTGAATTTTGTTATCAATAGGAGTGCACCTGTGTGCGAAAGAAAAGATGCTTTGCAATCCTATGTAACATGGGAAAACTTTTAGGTTGTGGGTACCCTATGTTGAAAGTTAACCTCTGGATTATAGGCCGGCTTCCTTTATGATTTTCTAATGAATGATTTATGTCTAGTAGGGAAAAGGGAAGAAAAGCCTCGAAATGAATTCATAAGCTTAAAATATGAACTATGGTGATGGACCTAATTGATTAAAAACTCAATCTGCAACCTAACTCACAAATAACTTTTCAATATTTCTACTTGCACAACCAAATCTGACAACTTAATCACCTTAATGTTTCATATAAAGGCTTTGATAGAATATCTCTTTCAAAAATCTTTTTTCACAACTAAAATGATAAAGTAATCACATGCACAATGTATGACATGTGAATTTAAGTATTATTGCATACATACACTTATGAATAAGACAAAAAAATAGAGGTTTCGAAATTGAAACACAATAATCCTCTAATCAAATCCAACACAATGATGATGCCGAAAATCTTGAAGGAAAAAATTGATAATACTGAAAATGAAAAGGAATTCATCATCTGCTTATAACAAAGCTAAAATGACCTGTAAAGAGTTGTTGCATAATATTAATTGTAAAATATTTGAGTTACAAAATCAATCTCCTCTTTGTAGAAATGCAAAGGAAAAACTATCAAGAACTAACTCCAAATATGAAAGGAGTGTACAATATAAAGAGAAGGGAGGCCAAAATTGAGCCTCAGTTAATTAGAATCAAGCCTCAGTCCATAATAATCTCTTCCTTGTGCAAGCTTGAAAAACATGCAAAACAAGGCTCAAAACTAGAGTAAAATGTGGGCAAAGGTGGCCAAACCATGCCTGATCCATGCATAACTCATGCCAAGTCATAAAATCCATGCAAATTGTCACAAAATCCCCCGAAAAGCTCCTCAAAAGGTGGCATGAAAAGAGGAAAACTTAAGAGTCCACTTCCCTTTGACATAAGTTATACATCTCCTTCATTTTTTTGCATTGACATGATAAATATTAAGATAATTAATTATCATTAATATTTATTTACATTATTTATTTGTCAATAATCATGCAAAAATAATAAGTGAGGAATGCCTTCACTTAAAACGTGCAACAATGTCACGCTTCTCATTTTTTATCCCTATAAAGGCACATGCCTTAGTGTCAAAACTAAAAGATACTCTTTTTAAAAAAAAACAACATTATCACCCTTATGACTCCCAAACCCATAGGCTTTTCAAGTGATAGGTTGATTGACTTAGAGTCAAGACCATGAATGCAATAATATGAAATGATTTTATTTAAAAGAAAGTGAAAAAATTCCACCATCAGACTAGGGTAAAAGCAAGTGAAACCCTAATCATTTCTCATAGTTCACTATTCATTTCACTCTCTGCTAGAGCTATGCCGCCATGTTGCTGGTATTGAAGATTGAATACACTCTAGTCTTTGTTTTTTCTGAAATATTTTTATGGAGAAATATTGCATGAAAGCCATGGGTGAGTATTTCTTTGATATGAACCTAAAATATGTATTCATTTTCTAGCATTTTTTTTCTTCTACAGTTGTGATCTCTCCACTATCCCTAATATCCTTTCTTCTTTTTGTATTCATTGTTGATGCTTCCCTGCTTTAAGGCTGATATGATTGCATTTATAGAGTTGGTTTCCTCCGTTGCTAAGTACTTGCATCTACTTCAAGCTTGTGAGGTAAGCTTGCTTCTACCAAGGCTGTGGCTTCTTGATTTGAGATTTCTTTTCTTTTCTAAAACCCTTGCTTGAAATGGGTTTTTTGGTCTTTCACTACATGTAGCTTCTACAGGCTGCCATACAACACCATTTCTCCATCTTTTCTAGGAACTCCTTTTCAGTGGAAAGTTCATGCAAGATTATAATATGAATGAGATTTCTTGTTGAAACCTACAGTTCATTTTCATTCTTCATGAACATTGATGTCTGTTATAGAATTATATCTCTAATGTTCTTCACATTACCACTACTTTTGATGTTTGGAAATTACCTGTGGTGTTATTTTGACTATGTGATTATGTGAATGGCACTTCCTCTGTAGCTTTTGTCTTTTGGCATTGCTTTACATGTTATTGATCTTCCCTTATAATGGTTACATCTGCATATTGATCTAAGAATCATTTCTTTCAAAAGAGGCTATGTTGAGCTTAGAAAATGGACTGTCTATTAAACTCTCTGTGCATATTTGAGGGTATTAACTCCACAAGGCCACCACTGTCATTTGATATTCATGAAAGAATTCTTAATTCAAATTTTTCCAATGTTGTTATTGTTTGAACAATATGTTATGAATTTAACTGTCATTTTCTTTTGAAATCCTATTCAGATGTGATGACCTATAAGGGTTTATTTATGTTTTTCCTCTATCTTTGGGATTACAATTATTTTATTATATGCTCTTGTGAGATTAGCATGGTTTTCATGCTTATGCAATAATCACTATCGTCCATGATTGATGACACATTGATGATTCTTTGGTATCTTATGTTGGTTGTGATGAAACCCTCCATGATGTAGAATGTATCCTCTTACTGTAGCAACTCACAAAATGATAGTTGATTTTAAACCTTGCATTGACTATCCCTATTGTATAGGAATACTTAAATGTGTCTTTAGCCTTTTCACTCATGATAATAGCATTTACTTGACTTTTTTGACTGTTTCAATGGTTTTTTTGATTGTGAACTTGAAATATGTATGCCTATTCACT
Source organism: Sequoia sempervirens (assembly GCA_007258455.2). Classification (NCBI taxonomy): domain Eukaryota; kingdom Viridiplantae; phylum Streptophyta; class Pinopsida; order Cupressales; family Cupressaceae; genus Sequoia; species Sequoia sempervirens. Next base: position 12,735,348 of record VDFB02000009.1, read on the forward strand.
ATCACTCAAATGATAATGTACCTTTGCAGTATGTTGGGCTCAACCCTTATGGGAGCCCAATTTTTTCCCACGTACTGAAATATTGAATCCTAATGAAACATGTACCTATACTTGCACAATGAACAAAAAAGTTAGATTAAAACAATGGAAAATTCCTTCTAATGATGATTCCATCTTTCACTTTGATGATCTGATCTTGATTCTCTTACTTTAATCTGATATTGAATTGGATTGATAGCTCATAGGTTTAAGTTATTCAATTGTTAATAACATATGATGAAACTTTATGTCCCGAGCTCTAACAAATCTGTTTAACATCCTGCAAGTACACCTAAACCTAAGGAATGAAGGACTAAAGATAGGAGGGAAGTTGAAGATAGAGTTGAAGATGAACATCAACACAATATTGAATAGGCAATGAAGGATATAATGTTTCATTATATGCTTTTTTATTTTTATCTTCAGTTGAATAGCTTAGTTCCTATGTTTTATCAATGTAGTTCAATCATTCCCACAGCTTTTGTGGGACCTTTAAAAACTCTTTTATCTCCAAAGCATGAAACAATAATGTTTATGCAATCTTGTATGCTCCTCCATTTTAAAATGAATAAAATATAGAATTATGCAATTCTAATGAATCTTTTGTGTTGTGAATTTTTCATAATAAACAAAATCTTATTTGAAATCCTTTATTTGCAATGAACTATCAACATGAAATGAATGTATCTTTCACCTTAGATGTAACAAACAATTCCAAATCTACCAAAATGAGCTGAAGGTAGAAATTTTGGTAAAAAATGTCTTTTCTAATCATGATTCACATTCATCAAGCTTATCTATCCCTAGGGACAACATAAGAAATGTACCAAATTCATTCTTATAGTAAGGATGGCATTCTCGAGAAGTATGAACCCCACTCTACATGTATCACCTCGTTGGAAATGCTTAGCAAGCTATCCATAACAACACATTTTTTGCATGTACATGTGAAAATTAATAGTTCCAAAAAGAAAAAAAATTGCTAAGTGGTGAAAACCTCAAGCAACGACTTCCCTAAGAATTTTTTCTATATAATTTTTCCAAGAATTCAAAAATGGTTGAATCATCATCCTTTGGTCAGAATGTTGGATTCACATTCGCTAGGCTAGGATATACCAATGTGTTTGGAGAAATTTAATATTCCAATGCTCCAGGGCCACATGAGCAAAGCTTTTCCCATATGAAAACCATGCAACTAGATCACCATGCAAAAGAATAGGTGGTTAAGGATTTTACAGACAATATCTATGACCCAAAGTTGCATATTAACCCGGAAGGCCCTAGGGAGGGAGAATTGTAGAGGATGATTGCTAGAGGATTGATTGATGGCTTTGCAACATGACTCTGGAATTGTGGTTTTCCATAATTCATACTTCCCTCCATGCATCCATGCCTAGATTTGGTTGACATTTGCGTAAAAAATATGGATGAAGAAACTAAGGTTATCAGTGTTAATAGATTGAAGGTTACCATCAATGCGGAAACCATTCAAGATGTGTTATGCATTCCCTCAAATTGGGAGGCTGAGAGATTGCATTGTAGGAGAATGGAAGATACCTTCACAACCAAGGATAAGTAGTTAAAATTCTATAAGGATGAAACATATGAGGAACCAGAGAACAATAAACTTGTCTTACCTCTAGCACATAGGAAGTTTCATTTGGATTTGCAAGTCATTTTCTCAATGCTAGCTTTTATTTATGGGCATGAAAGTGAGGATAAGGTCTACAAGCTCCAAATGGGTTTGGCCTTCATGCTCAAGAATGAAATGAGCTAGAAGGGGTTTGATTTCTCTGAGACAATCACCAAGGTAATGTTGAAACAATTAATAGATTATAATAATACTTTTGATTTTAGGTATTCCTCTTTTGGTGCACTTGATTTTACATCAAAACCCTAAGTTCTTTACTGGTCATTTATCAGTTAGTAAGTTTGATACATTGGGGTTATAAAAGTTAGTTTCATCCTAGACCCATGTGCTTTCTAGCACATGGGATTATTATTCATTTGTCGATCATTTTCTGAAACTAATACTTTTGGATTTGTCTCCACACCCTCTAGGTAAGTTTTCCCCTGAAGGACTGGATTGGATGAAAAACCACCAAACCCAATTTGATTATTTTATGGGAGTAGATTTTTCTTTAATAAAATTTCATGACATTAGTGATGAGCCCTTTAGGCTCCCAAAATTTGTAACAGATAGGACTCTCTCTTTGGAGGCATGTCGTTAGGCAACCATTTCCGACAATGCTTATGGAACAGGAGGCACAAGAAAGTGCTCTACACACTCCCCCTCACCATCACAAAAGGTCAAGTAACACTTGTAAAGTAGGAAGATTAGGATGTGCTAACCAACAATTGGGTCCACCTCAGCTTGGTCCTCATTTGTGATAGATGGAAGTACAATCCTACTAGGTGTTTCACTTTCAAACATGAAGAATAGAAATATTGAGAGTTGAGGAAGAATTTGACTGAGGAGAGGATAAAGGTCTACATTGACCTATCCTTTATACCATTTAAACGCCTCCCATGGGTTGAGTTCTATACAAGGGTGGTAGAGTTTTGACAAAGCGTCCAAATGGACAAATCCCTCTGAACATAGCTAAAATGTATGGGGTGGTCAGAAAGAAAGATAACTAATTTCTATAGGTATCAACAGGAGACCAAATACCTAAACACCCTGTATAGAAATGTTAAGTCAAGTGATAAGAATTTGGATGAAATCTATGATGCGGAGGCTAGATCCAAAAAATAGTAATCCAGATTCAGATCAAAGACCTGAACAAGAGCACACACTAATTTTCAACCCCCTATCTTAGGTACCTAATGTAGGGAAAAGGAAGGAAAACAAATAAAAACATAAGGAATCACAAATCTCATTCTCCACCAACACCCTAGCAAGGGGTAAGAGGACCCAATGGTCTCCAAAAACATCTACCATAGATCCAAGGACCTAGGGTTCATCAGTAGTTGTCGCTAGAGAGTCTATATCAACTAGTGTAGCCCATGCAAAGAGAAGAAGAATTCAATACTTAGGTAGATCGAGCTCATTAGATAAGGAGAAGAAGAGGTAGACTTCGTTTCACCGGTATCTTCATCTCTAACAACCCAAGTAAGTTTATCATCCACCCCCCTTTCTTCTACTACATCCATGGTTGTTGTTGCCCCCTCATCTGTAGAAAGAAATATTCCACCCATGGAATTTCATGTCCACATCCTTAATACACACCCAATTTTATTTGATAATGATCCCCATGAAGAAACCCCACACGTGAAATGCACATCTTCTACCTTGGTCACAATTGACTCTTTGATTGCCTTATGGAAGGCACCAGTTGTAAACACAGACACACCCATGCTACAAGTTTCATCACCCCTACATACTTCTAGGAATATGGCTCTTTTTCTACCTACTTCCCCTTTTACTTTGATAGGAATCCCATCCTTTTCAATGATAACACTTCCTTTTGCCTCTACACAAAATAATTTAACTGAGAGTACCCCTTTTATCACCCTCTATGGTCTCCCTATCAATGTTTCTCTTGCCGCGCAAAGTATCAAATCTCCACAGAGCCCCCAGACTCATATTGAGGTAACCAGACAAGCCAGAAAAGCAAGGAAGTCAAAGTTATCAGTAAAAGTTCCAGCAAATCTAGCTACCTCAAAGTTGGAGACTTGTTTGGATGAAGAGAGGAACACTGTTAATCTCAGTTATGAGGCCATTGGTATCCAAGTAAGAAGGATAAATGAAGTTCAAATATTATGAAATCCAAGTTGTGGGTCTCAATTTGGTGAAACTCTTCTGTGCTACAAAGTGGGCCTAGCCAAGGCAACCCAGAAGGTGGTCTATACTGAGTACAAGAAGCTGGAAAAAAATTGAAAAAGTGGATGGTAGAGTTGGTAAATGTAAAGTCCATAGTAGATAGACTACACGCACAGATCAAAGGAAAAGATTTGGAGATGGCCCATTTAAGGCAGGCATAGGACCATTTAAGGAAGGTACATGCCCATTTAAGGTAGACATAAGGTCAGTATGTTGAGGCAACTAATTTGCAGCTTGAATAAGCACAAAATGAAAAGGATTGGCTTCATATTAAGGTGCAAAGATTGAAATGTGAAATCATAGTTGACCATGATACAACTACAAAGCATCGATGGAAGAAAAAAGAGCTTGAATATATAGTAACTAGAAGAAATCGTATATATGTTGAGTTACAAAAGGAGTTGTAGAAGATCGATAAGCAAAAGGTAGATATACATGAAGAATTGGCTAATGCTCAATCTCAAGCCTCTGATGATCTTTAGAAGGACCAAACAAAAAATGAGAAAGAAAAATGGGAGAAGAAATACATCGAGTCTATTCTATAGACTCACATTGAAGAGATAGAGAAGATATGCTTTGCACATTCAAATGCTCTCCAAGAGAAGAATCAATTGGAGGAAAATATGAGAGCTATGGAATCCCAATTCTAGCAAGAATTCATCATAGCAAAGGGATATGGGCTCCTCCTAGTCCTTAAAAAATTATTATCTTCTCATTGGGAGAGGATCATAGTTACAATAGTAGCCATGAAGCCATTTTTTCATTTTCTAATGGATGCACAGGAGTTAAACGTAAAGGTTGGCCTGATGGTCAACCAAATTCTACACACAATCACTCCCTAAGCTGAAGAATTAGTAGTTTTGATCACAAGACTATGTAAGGTGACTAAGGAAGCTTTAAAAGGTACTAGGATTCTTGACCAAAGAGTAGCTGGAAGGAAGGAAAACAAATTTATCATCTGCAACCAAGTCACGTTGAAAAGTGGAGCATGTTAGTCAGTGTTGAATACGAAGGTCGGTGAGATAAAAGGCATGAAATCACAATACCATGTCTCACTTTTTTCCCAAATGGACATTTACATCAATATTTTTAACTAAATATTCATCTTCTAAGACTTATAGCAACTAAGTTGTTAATAATTTGAAGATGTGAACTAGTGATTTGTGGTAATTTGTGTGTAGATTCTAATTTTATTTTATTTTCATTTTTTTCAAAATAAATTATAAATATTTCAACATCTCCTTTAATAACTAGTTTTAAACAGAAAACAACATTTTCAAAAAGTAACATTTGTGTTGTACAACATAATTTTTTCTCTATAAAGGATTAAATTCTAATTTTTGAAATATAGATTCTCAACATCAATATCTCGGGAAAGGATATGTTTTCATAATTTTTTGTTGCATATTTTTTTAAGTTAATTTTTAATGTCATTGTAACTATAATTTGGACATACGTTTGTGTTGTACAACCTAACTTGTTGTGTATATATTAAAATCCAATTTTTTCTTTTTGGGTGAAACAAGGACATCAATAACTAAGGAAAGGGTATTTTTTGAATTTTTTTATAATAGTTTACCATTTTTCCACCTCTTCACAACAAAGAGCTTGATGTTCAGAGAAAAACATATGTTTGGTAAAAATTGAAAATTAAATACATGATAAAATGAAAATATATCAAAACTATACTTTTTGGAAAGCTCATTTTGAGGGCTACAATCTTGCAAAATATAATTTTTAAATGACATTATCTAATCCCTCAAAATGTAAAGAAAAAGTGGTTTTTTTCCAACATTTTGATAGGTGTGAAGGAGACTCCATTGTGGGTATGATTTAATACTAGAGGAGTTATATCCAAGGGTGTTTGATCTAAGGGAGTCTTATCTATCCCTCTTCAATTAAAACCATTTAGATGGAGCCTCTCAAGAATTAAATCATTAGTTTTTCTAAAAAAAGTGATTTCAAGCAAAAATCAGCACATCCCAAAAGTGAGGCACACTATTGTGGTAGCACCCAAAGAAGAATTTGAATTTTTGATTTGCTTTGGATTACTCACTTTATTCTCACTAGACAAAGGAGTATTAACAATAGAATAGATTACAAAAGCAATCAGGCTCAAGATCCAAGACTCCACAACACTCCAAGATTTGAGCTCATTACCCACAATTGAAGAGGTCAAGAAGGAAATTATTTCCCTTTCTCGACTTTACTATAACATTGGAGTTGTTTCATCAAGATGGGGAGGAGTTTCTTTCAAAGAGGTCCTTGATCTTGATGAGGCCTACAAGACATTGCACACCCTTATCATGCCCTCCGATGGAGACTAGGAGTCCCAACATGTCGCCTTCCTAAAACTCTAAGGATTATTTTATATCTGGGTTCATACTTCTGCAAGAGAAGGTCCTTGTGAGTCACCAAAAATGATGGAGAAAAATTTTTCCTTCATGTTTTCAACCCTTGCATATCTTCTTTCGGCCCCTACTTCTTTTTTGTGTTATGATGGCACCGTACCCTGAAGGCTAAAGGTTACTCTTGCATAAAGGCATGCAATGCACCACATGGTTGCTGCACAAATTTTCTTTATATCATCTTCCTTTTGGCTCGAATCAGGACACGTGTTTTCTGGCGGGGGATTCTCCCAAAAGTTGCTCTCACAAATTAGGAGATCTCCTGCTAGCATGCTACGTCAACCATTTTGTCAAGAGGGTTATGTCTATCCATGGATGTATCTCTTTTGGTGGAGTTTTTGAGACATCACATTGGATTTCTTACTTTTGGGGTTGAACTTTTGATGTAGCATCATCATTCCCCATAGCTAATCAGATCTCGTGTTTTTCTAGGCTATGCTAGGATCCAATCATCCTCTAACATCATTTCTTTGTAGACACATGTAAAGAAGACCTAGGTAAGCTCTATTTTACCACTTTCTAACATAATTATGACATTTTAATTATGTTCTTGGTCCACCTTCAACTATTAATTAAGTAATTCATAATTATTTAATTAATTCATGTCTTTTTATTCTCCATGATTATTAAATAAATAAATTTTATTTATTTATTCAATACATCATTAATTGTCTAAATCTTCCCATAATTAAATAAATTTCTTAATTTATTTTGGTATCTTTTATTCATTATGTCCCTCTTGATTGTTAAATAAATATATTTATTTATTTATTTAATATCACTATTTCTCATAATTAAATAGATTTTGTTAATTTGTTTTGGGTATTGATTAATATTCTCTAAAAATTAAATGGTATGTTTAATTATTTAATTTCCTAATTAACATTTCCCTCATTTAAAATAAATAGAGGTATTTGGAAATGACATCACATTCAGCTGTCACTTAATTTTAGTAAATAATCTAAAAAGATTATTTACTGTCACACAAAATCCACATTTTTGAGTTAATTTTAATTCAAAAATGGTAATATTCTTCCATAAATCAAGTAATTGATCAAATTCTTGATTTTCTAAATCTTCTTTTCTGCCTAGTCTTTATCTTCTTGATTTTTTGAATCTTATATTCTTATCTTCATAATTTTTGAAATCTTTATCTTTTTGGCTAATTTTTATCCTCTTGTCACATTTATTCTCAACCGTCAATGCGATTTTCTTAAAATGCATCTTGGCCACTCATTTAATAATTTTCCCTAACCCTAATTATGGGTTGTCACATGCAATCTTGACCTCTGATTTTAGGGTTTCATTAGCTTTTAATCTTGGTTGTCCGTCCAAAATTGTATTTTCTATAAAATATCAATTTTGCTCATTATTTTAGATGAACAACTTATTACACATACTTCTTGATATTTGCATTCAACATATTTTCATTACTTATTTAGTCTTAGGCATTTCTTGGCATCGGCATAGTCATATTGGCATAGTTTTTAATACGTATCATTCTCATGATAGTATAGTAGAGTCATTCCAAATCCTTCAAATCTTGTTTATGACATCAACATGGTTATCAAATTGCTCACACACTCAAATATGAGGGCAACAATCACACTTGAAACAAGTTAGAAGGTGCTATGGAGGTGAATCATGGAGGCTTCAAAGGTGAAATGGTATAATCATTTAATTTGTTTTTAGCTTTCATTGTGCTTTATAGTTCTTTGGGTTTTTATATTATTGATTTAATCTGCTAACTTATTTGAAAAATAGCACATTGTTATTCATAGAACTTCTATAATATCTAGATCCATTAATGAAAACTCAAATATTTGTGGTGAAGATTGTTATGATCTAATCGGGGCCTAATCAGATTGCGGTCTATCACGGTGTGTGGACACACAGTTTTCATGTGTTTGTGGCGGTGACTCCTCCTTCTAGATATTTAAAGAGTGGATTGTAGTAGGGGAAATGGATGATCAAAGAGATCTAGAAATATCAATGTCGAGGGAATCATAGGTTTAGAATAAGGAGATATTTCGGGAATAGCAAGATTTTATAGAGCATTGTCTATGCTCTATGGCATGTTTCATTTTTCAATACTATTCATTGGATGGTGTTTGACCTTTGTTTTCAGTTGATTTATTACAAGAACAAATATTATTAAGGAGAAACTTTTGAGATTGTGCATTTAATGGCCTTTATCACAAATTTATTTTTCTTATATGGTATGTGCAGGATCAAAATAAGGTCATAAAGAGTGGCTCAAAAATTGAAAAATCAAAAAGATGAACGCTTGACATAAAATTTTGAATAATATGTTATCTATATTATTTCAAAAATATGTAAGAATAGAATATGTAGAAATTGAATGTGTTTCTAAACTACTAGGTTTATTTTAAAAAAAATCTATTTGGTGAATTTGAAATTTCAATGTATGGTAATTACTTAGAATTTCAAGAAAAAATATCAGAATATGAGATTGCGTAATGCGACCACTTCTAACCACAATAAATGATAATATTTTTGATAGTTGCAGACATAGTAAGGGACTCGTATGGATGTGATGCATATTTTTGTTATTTTTCCAAGTAATAATTAATTATGATTTTTTATTACCTTTTAAAAATATAAAAACTTGTATGTTGACCACCTTAACCCGGTCAAAACTTCATGAAATTCAATTTTTATTTTCTTAATCTATAGTATGTGAAGGATAGAATGTGATACATGTTTTGGATTCCAAAAATGGCAATCTTGTTTGAAAGTTATAGATGTTTTTCAATCAACCTATCAATCGGGACTTTTAATTAAGTAATTCAAATAGAAAATGAATAATAATTATTTATTAAAAGTCAAGTAAAAGCACTTAATTTCTATTGGTGGAAGAGTAATATCCTTTAAAACCCTTTTTCATTTCATTAATTTTTAGGTAAAAATTAGGTCGACCACATACCACAGAAATACCCATCATGTCATACTTTTGGCCATCAGTGATCCTACACATACATATCATATATGCTGAAAAATTTGTGTCAGTCGTGTATGTAGGTAGTTTGGATAATTATTATATATTGTATTAGCTTCTATGTTTAAAATCTATCTTTTGGAAATTGGATCATGTTTATTATACTCTTTCCTTTTCTATAAAGATTATGCTAAAGTACATATTATGTTGTAAGAGCAAGGGCGGTTCTATAAAGATACGAACATTCCTATTAATCTTAGGGTTTCTATTCATGTGAGACCTTAATGAATTTTTCTTCCACATGGAGATTTGAATGACCGCTATGCTTTCTCTAGCTTTTTTCATTAGTTTCTCCCAACAATGAAGGGTTTGTGGCATTTTGTGTCCATTTCATTAGGAGTAAGGAATTATTAATCTTTGAAATGTTGTTTAATCTTTGGTGAATTGCCATCTTTTTTTTTCTATGCATTTCTCTTTTCCCCTTTTTCCAAAACATAGAGAAGATCCAGCTTCTATAACAATTCTAGAGATCATTCAGTGAGGCACAATTTGGTCCCCCACTCGCTGAATTTCCCATAAGGTTGTTCAAAGAGGCGCAAGCTTTTATGATCAATAGTAAGTATGATATCTTGTACTAAGCAAGATATATCCTTGTCACAAACTAAAGGAACATCTTCTACTAGTGATCAAGAGGGTATCTTGTTGAGACTCCTTCAAGATCGTTTGATATCCCTCCCTCCAAGAACATAAAATAAATTTTACTACAAGAGTTCATTTTCACGTATCATAGAATTCATGGTAATTCTACTAAAGAATGTAAGGCTTCAAGTAACACAATTCAACATCTTAAGGATTGTGGTGCTCTTCCTTGTGTTGAAGCACCTAGATCCTCTAATTGATACTAATTTTTATTTTTCTCATCAATCATCTCGGCTCATCTTTGTCTTGCACTAAATGGGGACAAGGGGTTAGGGTAGTCTTGTACTTTTATGTCACTTGTCATTGTCTCACTTGACTATATTAATTCTTTTCATGTACATATAAGAGCAAGCTTAGGATGTGTACGACATCTCTTAAGTTGGCTTGCATGTGATGTACTGAGTTTTGGGGGAAACCCTTTCTTCATGATGTAGTTTCATTCAGGAACATATGATTGGAATAGGTATTTCTAAATAACCTCTCACATCTTCTTCTACTTTAAAGCAATTTCTCACAATAATGGTGTTAGTAATTGTTTTAAAGTGGGGGAATACATTGACACTCATGTTTCACTGTGTGATTTTCTTTATTCTTGCAATGCATCCTTTTCTTAGTGGTGTCATTGGGTTTTATTTCCTTTGAGAGTGATATTTCTTTGACTTGTCCTCTCTTGGAGACATTAGGCATGGTGTTCCCTAAGAAGAGACCTTACATGAACTAAGTAAAATATCTTTGAACAATACCTTACACTATTTTTCATTTACAATAATGGTCATAGATACCTTGCATAATACACTTTGCTTTCCTATGGTTCCATATTTTTTGTTCATGAGTTTCAAGCATACAAAGCTTTTTCTTTCCTCATGGAGCTTTAAATTCAATGTTGTGTGGCACCTTATCAAATTTATCAAGAGGTATATTTTTGGTATGGTTGTACATATGGGAGCCAAACTTAGTTGTGACTTTCCCATAACCACTTGCTTATGTGTGTGAGTGCATACCAACCGTGTGTGTATGTGTCTCACCTCTCTGAAGTCTCATCTAGTGGATGACCTAAGGTTCCACTAGCCCTTATGAGCACACATTTGGTTTGCATAGTGGAAATAATGTTCCAATTGTAAGCCACCCTTTTTGGATATTCACCTAGTAGATAACCTAAAGTTTTGTTGCCTCAAAGTGAGCATGCATTTTTTTGGACAAACATCTTAGATATTATCCACAATGTATGGGACAAATGGTTGAAGCTTTATCCACCTTTTCTTTCTTTTTTCTTTCATCTCTATGTTACTGAAATTGTATGTTTGTGTATCTTGATGCTACATATCATACACTTTATGTGTGTCCCTTTGTGCTTATGTTGGTTTGATGTAGGATCTTGGATCCTAGGGGCTTTACCACCCCCTTGGTCTTTGTCATCCTATACCATCCACATCAGTACACTCAGACCATTCTTGAATGTCTACTTTAGTGTGAGTTTATAGCAAGTTCCTCCTCTCACTAAAGTGGAGGCTAAATGTAGTGTAAAAAAATGTAGCACTTTTTCACACTTGATTTGGGAATTATTAACATTAAAATGGGCCTAACGTTTCCTTGATCTAGTGTTGTAATGCATTTTACACATTCACATTAGGTTTGGGGCCCTTTTAAGCTAAATAGACCTAAGTTTTCCTTAATTTAGTGTTGTAAAGTGTATTTATGTATACCTTCACATTAAGGGTATGTGGGATCATCATGGAAAACAGCCCTTAAGTGGCAAAAATTTAGAAAATCAAAGTTAGGCAACTTGACATAAAAAATTTGAATAAGTTATCTATATTATTTCAAAATATGTAAGAATAGAATCAGAGCAAATTGAATGTAGTTTCTAAACTACTAGGTTTGTTTAAAAAAACCTATTTGGTGAAAATTTTAAATTTCAATGCAGTAGTACTTAAATTTCGGGAAAATAAGAAGTAGGTGTCGACCACCCTAACCATAATAAAATGATAATATAAGTAGACAACTCATGTCCCGATGTGATGCATATTTTTTTAATTTTTTCAAATAAATAATTAATTATAAATTTTTATTACAACTTTTAAAAATATAAAAACTTGTATGTTTGATCACCTTAACTTGGTCAAAACTTCAATTCAATTTTTCTTTTTAATCCTATAGTATGAAGCATAGAATGTGACGCATGTTTTGGATTCAAAATGTGATACCATTTGAAAGCTATATATGTTTTTCAATCCTATCAATCAAGACTTTAGTCATAATTCAAATAGAAAATAAATAATAATTACTTATTAAATTAAAAGTAAAGCATTATTTATATTGGTGGAAATTTGAGAACCTCCTTTAAAAACCCTTTTCATTTCATTAATTTTGGGTAAAAAAAGTTATTAGCCACATAACCATCATATTGCCACTTTTTGGCCCATCATGGTCCTATACATACCTTTAATTTTTGGGCCCTCTTGTATTTATGACCTTCATTTCATCATTAATAGGCCCCTAAGACCCTTTATTATGCATCCCAAGGGTTATTTCAACTAATATCTCAACATAATCAACAAATATACTTAATATCTTAACTCCCTGACACTTCCTCTATCCATAAAGGCCTGGTGGGACCCATACACCACCTTGGGTGTATGAGTCCCACCCAAATGGGACCTATACACCACCTTGGCTGTATGAGTCCCACTTGGCCCCTTTTTAGGGTTTTGAGCAGGAAATCAAGGTTTTAAATTAAAATTTCATGAATATCGGCATTTGAGATCTAATAAATAGTAAATTGAATGGAATTCCTATATAAACAAGGTTAAATATCATTATTTCACTTAAGAAATCATTATATCCACCTAGAAATCAAGATTCAAGCATCCTAAGACTTCACAAGAGCATCGAGAGAGTTTACAAGAGCATTTCTAAGGCATTAAAGGGAAGATTTCTTCATCATTTGTTGTAGCAATTTAGGACCATCACCATGTCAAGGGCATAGAGCATCAAGCATGTTTTTGAGCTAGTGTTGTGATGTAGCATTCAAGATACAAGATTAAACATTGTTTCATATCCAATTCAAGATCAAGATCTACATTCTTCATGGCCACTTCATGTTAGATTGCAAACCTACATTTCAAGACATCATTAATGTTTCATATTTCATGTTCCATGTTCAGATTTCATTGTTTCATCATAAGGTTTAATTACCTAAATGGGGTTTGACCAAGGAAAACCCTCATCTCCTAAAAATCAACAATTTTTTTCTCTCTCTACATGTTTGATTGCATATATCCGTGTCTTGGAACTTTAAGGATCTTTGAAGACTAAGTTGTAAGATTGAAGAAAGTTGTCAAAGTTATCTCATTACTTGCAAAATCACAAAAAGTCACCTACAAGTTGCAAATTAGGGTTTCTGACTTAGAGATTTGACAGGAAGGAAGCTACAGGAGATCAGTAGAAAATACTAGAATTTTAGCCAAACCTTAATATTGGGACTAAATCACCACTTCTAGTGTATGAGTCCCAATACTACCTTTTTCCATATTTTAGGAGATTCAGATTAGTTACTCATAGATTCCAGTTTTGGCACAAAAACCCTAGTTTGGGACTAAATCACCAATACAAGCATATAAGTCCAAATGAGCATCAAACAACAAGATTTCAGGGTTTCGAAGCTTGTTTTGGTCACATCTTTATTCTAGGTACCTTTCTATTCATTTTTAGTTTGTTGTCTTGATTTTTAGTTTCATTTCCTAGGTCATCTAGTTAGGTTTTGCATGTTACATTCATTTCTTATCTTTCCAATCCCTAGCTTGGTGGATAAAACCTTTTGTACCTTTAATCACACCCTAGGACACCCTTCTAGTAGATCTCTTTCCCTAATCCTATCCTTGGATTGAGATCTCTAAGGTTTCCTTCAATAAAAATTGAAGAAAATTGGTCTAGGTCCCAAAACCCTAGTTCAAGTTCCATCTTCTAAATGGTGGAACACCTTTTTTATTCATTTTAATATGTATGTATAGTTATCTTTCAACATCCAAAACATGATTTCTTTCATCTATGTTTAAATTTTAAAATTGACTCGGCTAGAGAACATGAGCTAATTATTATATGGTTGTGCATGATAAAAACTAAAGCTTTGAACTCTTAAAACCTACTAAATATCTCATCCTTGGTCTTTAAGAAGTAGATCCAAATCTTCCAAGAGAAATCATCAATGAGAGAAACATAGATCATGCTTCCTATAATTGATCCTATTGACATTTTTCCACACACATCTAAATGCCCTATCTCTAGGATATATGCTTAGACCTATGCTCGTTGCTTGAGAAAGCAGCCTTGGCATGCTTTCAAAGCATGCATCCTCTACAAACTCCATGTTGTTCAATATTGAACTTTGGAAGTCTTGTGGAAAAATCCCTCATATTAGGAAATGTTGTCTAATGCAAAAATCTCATCCTCTTGATCCATAACGAACACAAAATTCCAATTTAATTTTTAAAGGTTTAGACTTGTAGTGTCAAAAATTGTACTACCTTCTTGGAGATAGTACAATTTCACACTTATTTTGGACCTATTTTACTACCCTTGCATTCCTACCCTTTAAATCATCATTAATAGGCCCCTAAAGACCCTTTATTATGGATCACAAGGCTTATTTAAATTGAAATCCTGAAAAATTAAATAAATAAATTTAATTTGCTAACCTCTCAACATTCTCTCACCCTAAAAATCTAGGGTGATGATGAAACCCCTAAAAAAATTAATGATTCCATTCTTGATTGTGCCAATTTCAATCAGTTTTAAATGTTGTACTTAGGATTTTGTTCATTGATATTGCCTAGGGATTTTGCTGACAAAATTTCACCCAAGAAACCCTTAGGGAAAATCCATTGTTAAAGCTCTAATTCGTTGACCTTCTGCTTCCCATTCACAATCATCTTAAAATATCTTAAGTCATTAACACTCATGGAGTAACTAGTCCCTCATGCCCTAGGTTTGACATTCTTAATTTTACAAGGTTTATCAAATAACCTTATTTGGCCTTTACATCCTTTGAAAATATTATGTTCTAAGTCCTTGAGGCCTTTTATACATCGTCCTAGATGATCCCCATCTTAAAAAAACTTGCAGGCACATGCAAAATTATTTTCACTTAAGTTGTGTCCACTGATTCACTTTATTGCTCATC